>OY979633.1:7602151-8852151 GCA_963855885.1 Coenonympha glycerion | reverse complement strand
GGCTGGCGCGAATGTCTGTTAGGACACCTATTCGACAGCAATATGTTTGATCGTGCATTCGTACGAACTAAGTTCGCGCGAATAGATTTTCAAACATTTGAATCGCGCGAACCCATCGCGCGAATGCCAATTAGGATACTTGTTTGAGATCAGTATGTTTGATCGCGCATTCGCGTTGTATTAGGACAACGCCTAAGGTGTCGACCGTGTCGCGAATTCAATGCTTGTTTTGCATCTCCGCGTCTCTAAATATGACAACGCCCCTAAATAAATTTTCACTTAAAAAAACTAAAATTCATTAACGAAATAAAATGAACTTTATTAAATGTGTACGCTGAGAAAACGGGATACGGAGAGCTTATCAATAACAACCAATAACGTAGATTTGGCCTAATATCAATTTTTATGTTGCATTGGGCCGAAGTACCTATTTTATTGGTGTATAACAAAAAAACATCCGGACTTGATAAGCTAAACAAACAAATAAGAACGATATCGGGTCGCGGCGGCTCGATACGAAGCGCGTTTTCTCAATGGATAACTACTTATACATTTTACTGTAACGAGATACTTGAAGACGATACACGTGAGAAGCTCGTAAGGTTTTGCGAAAATGAAAAATCCCTTCTTCGGCTTTAAGTGACTCTGCCACCTGTGCCCGCCAAATTAAAATTTAATTTAGTTTTTCTTAATCTGGTAACTCATACGGCAAAGGAGGCTTATAGAAATAAAATTTCGGTAATGGCATTAACATCTTCACATGATTATAATTATTAAAATATTTGCTTTAGAGGCTCTACGAGCTAATTTTTTATATTTTTATATAAAAATGCAAAGATAATTTTAGGTGTCTACAATAGGCGATATGTTTTATTATAAAATAAAAGATAGTAAATAAATATAATATAGGGGGTAAGCATAAAGCAACCCCTGGCGGTTTTTATAAGAGTACCTGACGCCGAAACTCTAAATCGCTTGACGATGTGGCGTTGCTGGTAGGATTGTAACTGAAGCCTCCCACCGGACCAGACAATTGACAATAGTTCTAAACTGGCCCGTGGCGGAAATCGAATCTGCGACCTAATCAAATCCAAGCACATGCCACTGCGCTAGGGAAGTCATCGTCCGCGTTTAGCTCAACTTTTATGAAAAGAAGAATAACCGAAGGTAGTATCAAGTTTTGAAATATTCTAGGAAAATAAAACAGACTTTTAAGGATGGGACTAGAATTTTTTTTCATAACTGGAATTTAATTTTTCTTTTTAATGCACATTTCCATACCTACAAAAGTTTGGATTTCATTCAGCTTGATTCCATATATCATAGCTTTCAATGTGAATAATAACTGTTAGGATAATGTACCTGATGAACGAAAACGTCTTGTCCGCCATCGTCGGGGGTGATGAAGCCCCAGCCCTTCGCCACGTTGAACCATTTGCAGCGCCCGCGCCGCGTCACGCCCGTCACGCCGCCGCTCGCGCTCCCCGTGGCTGCAACACGTTTTCTTACATAAAATAGACATAATATACTTAGGACCCGCGTGGACCGCGTGGAAATATTTCACCAGTTTACTGATATCAAAAATGTTTGTTTTGACACCAATGGCGTCATTAGGTAATAGACTACAGTATTCTCTATGGACCGCGGTCCACGCGATTACTATTTCTAGTATTAGTCCGCACGAGGTTTCCACAGGGACAGTTTCCGCCATATTGTGGCGTAACAGCAGATATTTTGACGGACGAAGAAGGTTTGCGTACAATGTTCAGAAAGGCTCATCCTGAGGTTCATATTGGTGTTCAGTTTATCATCCCTGAAACTCTTGTGTCACAACTCACAACTTACAGTGTTTTTGTTTGTAACAAAACTCCTCCGAAACAGCTTGACCGATTCGTATGATGTTCTGGGTTTGTATGATTCCAATATGTTTGACAATAGGACATGTCCGATCGCTAAATTGATCATGTGACAACTGTGACTCTCATACAATTTCAAAATTCATTCCATTTGAGTGAATGCAGGTGAGGGAGCTGAAGTCCTGACTCCTGACTCACTCATTAATTCAGTTCTGAGTCATCATGCAAGGGTGGGTCAGCCAAATATGCGTAGAAGCTTTTTGAAAAATACAAACTTCAGTGACACTGACCTAAGTGCATTCCAAGTTAGTTTACTTATTTAAATGAAAGACAAAAAATATTGATCTTAGATTTATGGACTGCGATCGTGGTTCTCTACCTCCCATGGCCCAGTCAACCTCGTGGTTGTGATACTTTAGTTTTAGCGTGTTCCCGGAGCGCCTTCTTGTTCTTCTTCCTACGTTGCTTGCCTACTCTATGTAAAGTAAATACTCTATGTAGATACGTAAATACTCTATGTAGGCAAAAAAAACAATATCTCTAGATATTCTAAGGGGCATGCGCGCGAAATTCAATTTTTTATATTTTTTCGCTATGTAAGTAAAATTGCGGAAATGTCAGTATCATCTTCACGTGTTTATGAAATTTTTTTCTAAAATATCCAAATTTTTTAGAGATTGCGACTCACTTCACACTCGATACTCGGGAGTAATCTTAAAATGAAAAACCTTTTGAAATAAAAAAAGACGTGTGGCACTCGGGGACTGCCGCGGTAAAGCTATTGCATGGATACAACCAATGCCACCTAGACGCGATTTGCAGAACTAAAGAGACAAGCGTGATATTTCAAAAAGTCATTAGACGTTCTGCTATTCATCGATAAAGGCAATACGTGAAAAATTGTGTTAAATTTTTATAGGGCTACAAGACTTTTTAAAGTGATCTTTTAAATAAGAACTTTACGGTTGATTTCACATTTACTAATAATTTTCTTCTAGAACATTGACATTCAAATTTCGCTATTCAGCCAGTACTGCACATAACATATCGATAAAACATTATCGACTTTAATAAGAATGTTCCGCGTATAGACGAATCTGTTCAGAGTAATCTTAGGAAGTTTTATCACTACTGTAAGGATTTTGTACGCTTATCAATAGTAGAAAAATGGCTTTTCATTGCGGTAATAGATTACAGTAAATTTATTTAAGAATTAAAGATCTTACTATTTCAGTTTCTTTAGGGAGCCAATTTTAAAAGAAAAATGGACCAAAGCTACTGGAAGGCTACATTAGTTCCCTTCAAAAACAAGTACAATCTGCTCCGATCATTTTTCGAGAAGGATTTTATTGTTAAGAAAAGAATATATATAAAACTGGAGCGGAACCACGTAAAAATATTTTGATTCATCGCGCACTGGTGCGTGTATAGTCACAGTCAACAGGCCTAGAATCACGTGATTCTAGGCCTGTTCCCAACAGTGTTAAATTAAAGTTGACACTTGAGTGAGAGTGTTTCAAGGATATTTGAGTTTTAATTTTCCTCATAATATTACATAAAACAATGTTTTGTATTTCAAATCGGTCTTTACTCTGTTTATTTTTTGGTGAATATAACATTTTCTGAAAATAATCCCATCTAGATCGATTTATCGTCCCCGAGACCTCCTGTATACTTCATGAAAATCGTTGGAGCGGTTTCCGAGATTCAAATATATACACGAATTGCTCGTTTGAAGACATAAGATTAAACAAAGTTTTGTATGTAGCAACTTATGATAAAAAGTTTTCTCAAATTAGGTGATAGTAAAATATTCTTTTCCTTCAACAGTTCTCTGATTGGCCCATTATGTCATTTTATGTGATTTTTTATGACTTAGGAGAAATTAATTAAATTTGATTTTTTTCATATTGATTTTTGCAACTTTATCGATAATTTTACGAGTCACGGTTAAGATGCATCACTATACTTTGACAGTTATAAAATATTAAAGTTTATTCTTTGCCATTGAAATTTTAACCTTAATAACATAAAACCAGAGTTCCTAAAAAAATCTTTAAAATACGAATCAACTAGCGCTGGTGCAGGCAAAAGCGGAACTATAGGTATATTTTAAGTCAATTTTTGCAATATAAATTATATGCCTGTGACAATAAGGTTGCTTGTTGGTTGGCTTAACTTTTTCGTTACGGTTTTTCTGGATTCGGTCCACCCGTCAAAGCCCGCGATAGAAGCTATGCAATAGCTTAAAAATTTGATATAAACATGAAACAATAATACCATGCCATTCCTTACTTTATTTTACAGTAGTATATAAAGACTTATATAAAGACGATAATTGCACCTACATTCTTATGAATAAACTTATGTTATTATTTCCCGAAAATTGACCGCCTTAAGCCATACTATGGCTAATCAGCGTACTTGCAATAAATAAATTAAGAATTTCGCGGGCAGATCAGTCTCCTCATTTCGTGAAGCACTAAGAACAAGTGCGGTGGTGCTGGGTGCTACTCTAGCACCCTGTCATAAACGAATTACGATACTTAACATCCAAAGTTGGTAAAGAAAACTCGACTGTAATACTCAGCATCGGAGCATCCTAATCCTAATAATATTATAAAGGCGAAAGTTTGTGTGTATGTTTGTTACTCCTTCACGGCTCAACTACTGAACCGATTTAGCTGAAATTTGGAACATAGGTAGCTTATAACCCGGATTAAAACATAGGCTATTTTTTATCACGGAAAAATCCGTAGTTCCCGTGGGATACTCAAAATACCAAATTTTCTAGAGCAATCCATAGCTACATCTATAGATAGATTGTTCAAGCGAACTTGCTTGAAAGCATGTTTAAAGGTTGGAATACGGAACGATAAGGGGAAAATGACGTTTCCCTTAGGATTCATGAAAAAGCAAATTTGACGCGGGCGGGGCCGCGGGCAAAAACTGGACCTATTATCACTATAAATGTGAAAATGGCCACTATGTAGGTTCTGAACATAGCACTGTGCGCATTTAACAAGTGTGTTTTAGTTGTACAAGGGGATATGGGATAATAATGCTATAAATAATAATGCTATAATGCTATAAATAATGCATAATGCTATAAATGTGAAAATGGGTACCTGTATTCGACATTACAATTGTTTCGCTATTAGCATTATGTGTTTTAGTTGAGCTATGAGATATGGTATAGTAATTAGTAATGCTATAAATGTGGGAATGGGTACCTACCCATAAAGGTTCTGAAAGTACAATTGTTTCGCTATTTATAATGTGTGTTTTGGTTAAGCAATGGGATACAGATTAATAATGCTGAAAAGGTGTTCCTGTATAGTTTCTGATATTAGAACTGTTTCACTATTAAAAATTATATGTATTTTAGTTGAGCAATAGAATATGTGATAGTAATTATGCTATTAATGCGAATATGGATACCAATAAGGTAAAGGTTCTGAAATTATTTCTCTCTTAAGCGGATACGTTGATTTTATTTTCGTCCTTCTCACTCTTATGAATACGTTGGTGGATTAGGTTAGGTTAGGTTAGTATGCAGCGTTGCGAGAATGTTGTTTTACCTAATTAGTTCAAAAACTAAGCCAGTTATTTAAATGTCGTTCAGCGTTTTTGGGAATTATTTTTTACCGATACATTAAAACAAAAATTACAATTATGTCCATCGTAGTTTTCGATGGAAATTAGAAAAATGGAGATTTTGGAGCAATTTTTGGGAGAACTTTTTGGCGAGAAATTTTTATCCAACCGTGTTTCTGAAGTTAGTTTAACACATATGCTGTTTTTTCCCCAGAAAATCCAGGACTCCCACGGGATTTGTAAACCCCGAAATTTACGCGGGCGAAGCCGCGGGCAAAAGCTAGTAATATTATAAAGGAAAGGTGAATAAAAATCTTATAATATTATTGGATATTCTCATAGCATTTACCCAATTAATTATCCAACTATACGACCCTCACGCTAGAGCTAAAATAAAGCCGTTAAAGTCTTTGTCGATAGCTCTGGATTATGAATTATGAAAAAAGTCATACGAAGCCGGAAGGTAATAATGTCAAGAGTTCTAACGACCTCTTTTGTCGCATATTTCTGAATAAAAGTGAAAAATAGACGGTTTTTTGAAGGTGGGGAAGGCGGGAAGACGGAATTCGGGAAACTATTCCAGACTTTAGCAACGACCTCTCGTTTTTTACAACCAATTTTTAGGGTTCCAATGATAAGACTAAAAAAAATATGATTTACCTTCCATCAAATTATGATGTACCATGCAAGCTTCCACCAAAAATTATCACCCAACCAGTAACGACATTTAGCGTTCCGGTGCGATGCTATGTCGTTACAGCTGGGGTAAGTTACTTCCAAGATAGTACGATATCATCTTCGGCTGCATTTTCAATAAATACTTGGTAAGATTTCTGCCAAGTGTTAAGTGAGTAAGTATATGTAAAAATGTATATTAGAAACCTCTTCTAACCCCTTTACTAAATATTATGTTCGTAATTAGGTTTCGCTTTGATGTTTTATTTAATCCTACTAACAATAAATAATCTGCGTTGCATGACAACCTGTTACAGATAATAATAATCCCACCAAAAACATTCTGTAAAAAACTAGCCAAAGTCAAAATGGAGCTGCTTGTTTATCTCTAAAAAGTACTGAAATCTAGACAAAGTCGTGCCAAGTCTAAGGTTCCTTACTGCGATTTCTTTATTATTATAGTTAATGTTGCGTGACTTGGCCGTTGAAGGGTACACAAGGGTTCAAACCAGGTGCTCCATGACACCATTGCACCAATCTGTCGCCAGAATTCATCGTCAATGAGTAGCGGTTCTTGGTCTTCAACGGCCAAGTCACACAACATTAACTATAATAATAAAGAAATCGCAGTAAGGAACCTTAGACTTGGCACGACTTTGTCTAGATTTCAGTACTTTTTAGAGATAAACAAGCAGCTCCATTTTGACTTTGGCTAGTACTGAATAAATACATTTTGGTAGTACAGACTACAGTAGGAACAGTATCGACTAAAGAGGTGAATGAATGCCGCGTGGCGTGCGTCGATATCGCTGCAATTAAATAGGACAATGTAATTAGGTGCGTTGTGACTTGTGTTTCCTCTTATTACGCTATCCCGTATCTAACAATTAATGAACATCAGTAACATTTTACACCGTTACCACGTGAGCCGTATCAATGTAGGCATGTACCTTAATTTTAGTTAAAATTACTTTTAACAACAACAAAGTTTGAATGGAAGGAGTAGTTATTTTGCAGAAATCCATAATTATCACGACAGATTGTTTTGCTATAATCCGCTACTTGAAAAGATTTTGTATGGTCCAATATGCAGGAACAGTAAGAAAGTGTTCGAAAATTGTGTGTGGTGTTTCATGTGGGCTGTGTTCCTGCATATTGGACCATACAGAATCTTTTCAAGTAGCAAATTACCGCAAAACAAATTAATTAGTCCTGGTAACAACATAGTATGTTGTTTCATTTACCTTTTTTTTTTAAGAAGTGTTTTTATTGAAATGTATATAAGCTTGCGCTTGACCGCAATCTCATAAGATGAAAGTGACGATGTGGTCGAAGATGGAATGCGCTTACCTAGGAGATGTCTATTCATTATTTTTAGGGCTTGTACTTTAAATAAGAAAACGGAACACTATATTTTAAAAGATTAGTTTTAAACTGTCTGGAATCACAGATCTGGGAAGATCTTCCACACCTTAGACAAATTTATCAGAATGATGCCACAGAATGCATAGGAATTTGTGCAAGGCGTCTTTCACTGGAAAGAAAGGTGACAGGACAATAAAGCTATCCATGGTTAAATATTGTGCAACAGCGATAAGCAGATGATATGGAAAAGTTTCATTAATGTCATGAAAAATACTTCATTTTATTTAGTATCGTTGACCTCATCTATGTTATTTAAAAATGACTTAAGTACCTTCTAATTAATTAAAGACACCTGAAGGAACTTAGAAGAGAAAGTTGTAAATTGAATTCCAAAAACGGAACGTTCAACTAGTTGTGTAATTTCATTAAGTGGTTGGTCCCCTCTTTTAAATGCATAAACATTCAGATATTTTACCATTCGGATATCTATTAGCAATATATGAGGGCCGACGATCGTTTATAGGACTAAGAAAGGGTATACTATCCCCCTTATCGGCTGCTTCACAAAAAATAACGTGGGAACCGAATGAAAGAATGAACTATCCTTTTTATGTGTGGATATCACTATGGCTGTTAAGGTTGAAGACCTTATTTTGAAGGGTTTAATAATACCAATACGCGCACCACGCAATCACGACATTTTATTATAATTATTATTAACACTTTTGAGTTGTATATCTACAGAGATCTACAGTTAAAATAAACCTGAAATGATGAGTAATCTACATAGGTAGGTAACATTAATCATTTTGAAGAATTTGAATGATTTCCGATATAACAGGAACTCAGTGACACACTGTAGTCGATGACTAATCAGTAATCACTCACCAAAACTTAAACTTAGCAACTTGAAATCCTGAGCATTACATAGAGGTTGAATTCTCCATTCAAGTTAGAATAAATTTCAAAGCATGTAGAGTTGGAGCAAGCAAATCGAATGCTAGCTCCAGCGCTGTTTGCTCGCTGGATCAACAATTAATGTTTGTGTACGTTGGTATGTTCGGGTACCTACGGCCGGTAAGCTAAGCATATTATTTCGGGCAGTAGCGGCGGTAGGTAAAAGCGGCAACACACGTGCCGGCGTCGTCGGCGGGGACTCGAAGAATGCGCGGTATTTAGGTTGCGTTTCTGGTACCTCTTCATTCATTGCCGTAACACTGCACCTTGCCGCTCGCCCCATGACTTGTCGTCAACAATCAACCGCACCGCAGCCGATACTCGTGGGTACTCAATATTTTATTATTCCGAGTCCCTTTACGTCGATAATAGGGCATTAACTTTCGTTTCAACTAATAATATTTGATCGCATACATTTTTAATGTACCTTGCAATTTAGGGATGTTTGCGTACCTGTTAAACACACCAATCTGTTGCTTAGGTTTAATGCTTTGCGTGTTCACTCGTCATATGATTTTAATATTTCTTTAAGCGATTACTCGAATATTTTACGTGTCACATGCTAGAGATATATTGAGTCTGATCCAGAGAAAACAAAAGCTTTCCGCTGAATTTTTGAAAACCGTATTTTTTACTGACAAAACTGCCAAAGCTAGTCTTGATAACACCTATAAAATTGAAATCAACATCAAATTAAATATCTTTTGTAAGTTAAAGTTGTAAAGCATATTAATATCTCTTGTTGGTAACAATATGTTTAATGGTCATACTCGCACATATTCCTAAAATGAAAATTGGCTTCAGAGATAACACGTGCAAAAACATAATTTTCTTCTTATGGGAGTTTACGCTTTCACTCATTTGATTGGTTTACAATTTACATTCGTGTCATTCATATTTTTTTTTCACTTGCTATTCTCATAATTTGTTAATTATTCCTCTAATAATAGTCTAAACTTATGTAATCCTAGTGTGTTCACTCGTGGCCAAAATATTTTATTTCCAGGCATCGTTTATGGAATTTCTCGCCATGCTAAGGTTTCTACATTAGAATCCTTTCCTTTGTTTCGAATACAAATAACGCCTTCTAAGAACGAGAAATCATTCTGGCTCCTCTTAATAGAAATAGCATTTTTTTATAAATGAAAACTACTGCAGGGCGGCATAGACCGGTTCGGATATTTAAGGATCCTAACTCCTATATTAACCAAATCCCAATTTTTCTATCATGTCTATCTTGAACTTGAATGAAATCAAAGTAAGAATGAATACGATCCAATATCGTATTAACGTAATGGACTCAAAGGATAAGTATATTTGTATAAAACATTCCGAACTAAAAAGCACTCGTGTATTCGTTCTAAAGGGACTGACATGCTTCCTCAAAAATTATTATGTTGATCTCAATTTAAGTGACAAAGACTAAGTTCATTCATGTCTTTCAATGTAGACTCGTACCTACTTCTAGAAATATAATGGCTATGGGTAATGGATAAAAACAAAATAAAGCGTAGGACGAACATACACGTTAATCGTCATTATATTATAAAAAGTACTTGCCTATGGTTTGTAGGGCGAACAAAGCTTTCGGTGATTAAACCAGGTGTTCCAAAAGGTCAATCCGCAATACTTTAAATATGCTTGGATAGCTGTTTTAAAACGTATAAAATAAATAAATATAAAGCCAATACAGTGTTAACTGTATCGGATTGATCGTATGTATTATAATAATTATGCATTTATCAGGAGAAAAAGAGCTACAAAGATTCTTTTTTCAAAAATATAAACCAGGTTTTAGACAAACGTGCAAGCTGAAGCACATAGGAAAAAAATTGACCCATTGCCAAATACAATTTAATGCAACAATTTTGCAATTTAAACAATTACTAAACACTACGTGAATAATGAACTTGATAACTTTTTTTGAAATGTTTTGCATCGTATATATGTGTGGGAGTATTTTATACGGCGTACGGAATAATAAAATACGACTGAATTTTGACTTTAATATATACAGGAGATTACATAAACATACTTTTCGTCCCAGGAAAATAAAAAATTCCGGTGGAAATTTTAACAAACTTTGGCAATGGGGCAAAACGCAGTTGTGAATATAGGGCAAGTGCAACGACAGCGCAGCGCTAAGCAGCGCGGGCGCATCGCTGTCGTGCATCTGTTTACTTGGCGTGCGGCGCAAGAGTCGACGCCCGGCCTGCCCGCGTCTCTATTATACACTTAGGAATTCCTCATACACTTAGAAACCTCAAAAGCATGCGTGCATTTTTTCATTTCAAGCGATAGCAGGCGGCTGAAATTTCAGCTGTAGTAATTCAAAAGTTTCAATTATTAATTTATATTTAAAATGAAGCTATGAAACTTTGCTACTACCTTGACTGAAGTTGCAAAACTTCATACTGATACTTTTTAGGGTTGTAAGTACAACTAAAAATTAAACACAAAAATCCATGTATGAAACTTTCGATTGTATGTGCAATGTGTATGTGTCGCGGTCATTTAACTTGATAGTATTGAAGCCGGCCGGCCTTTTTTCGTGGAACTTCCGAAATTAAAAATATTTAACCCGGGGAAGGAAAAAAATCAGTGAATATTCTAATCTAAACATGTATCGTCCCATAGCACTGCTGCATCTTTAACAAAAGGAAAAAAAAAGAAACTTTCATTATGAGAGTTACTGTTACTTTCTGTACTAACTTACGAGTAACTAAACTAAACCTATTTCGGACTTCTTAATCCCGACTCATTTATTTTGGAACAAAAGAGAAACAAATCGTTTTGTGAAGGGGAATAAGGGGCATGGATATATTTTGATAAAAATTATTCACGCCCAAAAATAGCGCTACAGCTTCCACAATCTTTATTTAGGTACTTAATACTTAAAGACGAAACATGAGGAAGTTATCTTGACATTCCTGGCTTATTGTTGGTTCAGCGATCACTTTAAACTCCTACCTACTTGGGAAGTTGAACAACAGGATGCTGAAATTGAGTTTCCTCATGCTATTTCTTTAAGTGCTATGTAGTAAATTATTTTTTAGTAATAAGTAAATACAGAATATTTTTCTAAGAGTAGGTAATAATAAGTTAACCTGATAAATCTAGCTGATTTCCAAAAACATTTCGGAATCAAGAAATATACGCATAATTTGTCTACCTATGTTATATTAATAGTCGTATTTTTCTGAAATTACATTTTTTCACTCAAAACATAAACTACACTAAAAGCGTCGCATTATAATAAAATAATATTTTATATTTTCATTGCCAGTGCCTACCTAATTAAATATCCTATCCTTTAAAAATCTGAGTGATTAGATAAGTTCAAACATTTATAAACCTACTGGTTTATATTTGTGTTTAAATATAATCACTTACAACAGTTTCGATTGACACGCATTGAATAGGAATTTATTTAAATAGGAATGCACATGGTTTAGAACTTTAGAACGTAGGTAGGTAATCCGTTACTTTTACATATTTTCATTCATGCGTAAACAAAATTATGGGAAGTCGGTAGGTACTACCTATCTAAATATTTATTTATATCAAAAAATATCTTGTCGTCAGTTTTCAATTCAACAATTATAGTGAAATCAAGTATTTTGAAACTTATTAAAAGCTTCAGGAAATAAAATATGTAGTTATGTTGGACCACGTTTCAAAAAAGGAAAACAGGTAGAAAACATAGAAAAACTGTAAGTAGATCTTAAGAATATTGTGCCATTCACTGCTTTTTGCTGTTATCAATCGCAGGTATGGAATTTAAACATGAATCATCGTCAAGTGGCGCTTATGCTAGGGATCTTTGGCTAGGAGTGAAAGAGATGGTTAAATGTACCACCATTCAGACTTAATTGACTGGTTACGGATCGGACCCTGCCGTAGGGACGTAGCGTTACTTAACATCGACTTTCTAAACATTCCAAATAGGTATTTCTTCTGCCACTCTCTATGAATAACAATTTATTTTGGAAATAACACGCCCATGATTTACATTTGTTTGCAACGCCGAATTGCCTTTCTGATCATTATTATGGCGGCTCACTGAATTTCAATGGCACTCGATTTCAATGATGCAATTGGGATTTTCCAAGTCTTGACTATTAAGAATGCTGAGTTCAACCTGCTTGAAATATCGATAGAGGAGCTCTACGCTCCTCACTACTGTTTTGGTATGTAAACGACAAAAACACGCGGAGTGGTGGGGAAAGGAGATTACAGTCCTTCCAAAATGCAGTCGGCCTAAAACGCACACCCGACACCGCAGCTTTGAACTCCGACAAATTAATGGATATAGCGTACGCCGATGCAATATCGACTCTGTGGCGATTGGCACAAGGTTTCAATGCCGTCGAGGATTCCTAACGCATACAAGCTACGAGCGCGAGTAAGTTCAACGGAATCGTACGGCCGGTACCTACGACTATAGTAAACAATTTACGACATAATGCATACCTTGCTTGATAATACGTTCAGAATAATTATTCTGCCTTGTGAAAAACTACCGTAACGTCAATTCACGTGTTCAAGAATATTAACGGATGTTTAACAAGAACTCCTGTAGGAAAAATATATTTAAAAAAAATATCTGAATATATGTTATGTACCTATTGTACCCTAAAGGTTGTTTTTTTTTTATTTTTGATACATTACATATATGAGAAAACAAACAACAATTATGATGAAAAAGTAATCGAATGCGTCATTTAAGTTGTACTTAAAGTACCTATAGATATAATTGTGTTTATTATATTAATGTACATAAAATTACAACGCACTTAAAATTAGATAATAATTACTGTTGTTGTTGATTACGCATACACCTACCTACACGAAGTAAACATGGTACGCATATGTGCGACATCAATGAACGCGACTATTAACCTCAATTCAAATAAATTCAATGATGTTGTAAACAATTTCTACGATTATTTAGCTTCCCAGGCCCTCCGAGTCACACATCCGCTCGATAAGGGCACGACTTCCAATTCACGATATAGCTTTTGTATGCAGGCACCTCGAACACGTGCGAGCAGCGATAAACAAACCACATAAAAACTCACAACCAAATAAATTAAAAAACAACAGTATATTTATAAATAATTCAAAGTATCTGTTAATACTTACTCGAAGACGGAACTGCACTTCCGCCTTCCTTCCCGCTCATGTTATCTAAAGTATCTTAACTTGCGCCACTGATATCACCTCTGCGTAGCATCCATCCTCCGCGTAAACAAACGACACTTTATTCGCAGTCCATTTGACATTTACAACTGCGTGGTTTACAATAATGAGTTTATCAACTGTCCAAATTCGTGGGATGCATGCGCGTGCGCGCGGAGCGGCTGGCGACGCGTACGCAGGTCGACTGCATCGAAAATGAATGGCAGTTGTGGAGTCGTCACGAACGGCGATGTGGTTGTCGGCTTCGTCCCTTCCCGTCCCGGATATAGCGAAGCAAGTCGTTTTTAAAATAGAGAAGCTAACGGAACGTGTGCGCCGCCAGAAAGCGCCGGCTGTTTTACCCCAACCAACTCGAAATATGTCGCTACTCACTTGTCGACGACGAACGAGTAGCGCGGTACGAGTTCAAGAAGGAACCCACTCCTCGCTGGGCAAGGGAACGCTTATCACTTATCTGTTGACCATGCGTTCAAAGCGAATCACACAGGGAGCATCTTATGACTTTCCATACTTTGAAAATATACTCGTAGCAACGAATATATAATCTCGTAGATACCAATACACTACGGGCCCACGTAGAGTCGATTTTTCAATAAATCTTTAATTAATATTGCCTTGACCAATGTTAGCAATGTTGAATCAAAGCGAATGAAAAAAGTAACAACTTATTGTGAAAAGTCTGCCATGAAATATTCTTGTGAGCTTTTAAGTGCTACGAAATCTGAGTACGTTCAGGGTGAGAAGTATGGCACTCATGTAAACTCTCTAGTTAGTACTTGGAGGCGTATCAATGGTAAATAGGCGTTTAGGTCTTGATATATGGTTGAAGGGCCATGCAATATCAAACCCTGGTACTTAAAAATAACTTTAATATCAGCCTGAAAATACGTATAGGGGGAATGCAAATATACCATGCATTGTCAAGGCCTAACCAAAACCTTACAAAGTACATAAAATAAGGATTTTCATTTTGCTCTCTTTAGATTCGCTCAGAGCACTTTCATATTTTCTTCTGTTCGCTACAATGGGTTATATAATAATGTAATAACTATATTTAATACTATTCAACCAAATATTCTGTTAGCCACAAGTTCGTCTGCATGGATTTCAGATTTATTACAACCCTCGTACACGGTATTTATATCACGGTCCAGGATCCAGTCTTCATAGTATTCTAGTCTGTTTGGATTAAGCTTATCTTCCAGTCCTTTCATTAGTATAGTTACTGATTTAGCACCAAGATACTGCTGTAGGCTGTAGCATTTATTTTTGTAAATGATAAATTGCATACTTACGAACTTACGCCTTCAGAGGCGGAATTAAAGAGGATCGTAAAACGTACACTATTGTTGCAAGAAAACAAATGATTTTCCATGTTTGCGGAAACTATACCTATGTTTAAAAAATTATCGTATGTATAGATGTGAAATTCAGAATTAACGGCGATAATGGCTATTGACCTGCAGTCTAAAAACTAAAAGGGCAATAATTATTCTCAATTTTAAACGTCATTTTGAGATTTAAATCTAAACTCATTAATCTTCGCTCAGAAGCAGAAATACGATTGGATAACATTTTCTCGATAGAAAGAGCGACTAAAAGTTCAAAATCTCCATTTTTCTATTTTTATTCTCTCTCTATTGAAAACTACAATTGTAATTGTAATTTTTATTTTAATGCGTCAGTAATAATCATATCCCAAAATGCTTAGAACGTACTTTTGATGGCTGGCTTAGTTCTTAAGCAATTAGCTAAACGTCGTTTTTCTGTTATATTCTTCCGCAATGCTGCGTGTCGCACCCACCAACGTATTCATATGAGTGAAAAAGACAAAATATAATTCAGTGTGTAGTTTTAATTTTAATATAAAAATAACAAGTCGTAACTTGTAACTATAAACTAATGGAATGCGGGTTATTTTATGTGGAACTAGACAACGTTTATCAATAGATATATAGAGTTGCACAACCAAATGTCATTATTAAGCATTTGATCATAATCGTCGCTATTTAGAATATATCTATATCTAATTATCATAGAACAACCACAAGCTGAGTGATTTGGTGCCAATGATGTTTTATAAATTAAACCGATAAAGTTAACATCGACGCTAAGTTAAATTTTATTCAATATGCTAATGATAAAGTTTTTCCCACCAAAAGTACGTATTTTGTTTCGCTCTATTTTACACACATAAATACACTTACCTAAGCCATATTCATGGCACAGATTAGATAATGTCGAAGGTGCAACTTTTTTATCATCATCGAACGAAAAAGCTTATTTTACTGTGAAAGCTTTTACTTTTGATACGGTTTTTCACTACCATATAAGAAAGGAACTATCACGTACGACATAGTTGTCGTTTAAAACTATTAAAGAATTTTAGGAATTCGGTTTAAACCATCCATCCACATGCCTGACACCCAGCTTCTAAATATTTATTATCAACTTTCAATATCTTTTATCAGCTAAGGGAAGGGCGTGAGCATGACGAACTTTCATTTGATTTACACTTTATAGAGTTGAGAGTAGTTAGTTATTTCCACTGCCATTAATATTATGATCCATACTTGATTACAAATGTTTGTATTAATCACACTAAAGTAGGTATGTTTATGGCATAGTAAGGAAATTTGGGAAGACAAATAGGTATGTAGGGGATTGGTTGATTAAAAATTTCTTACAACATTAAAAACCCCAAAATCGGAGTGTAAAAAATATTGTTAAATTACAAACATTCAAATGCTGTATACCTACCATTGTGACTTGAGATGAAACATAGATATAGTATTAGTAGATGCCTAAGAGAAAAAACAGCTTTCTGTATGGGTGTTTGAAGATAACAGCAAACTAACAATATTGAGGCAGTCGACAACTTAGGCAAAAAAAATGCCCTAGAAAGATAAAACTTTGTGCGCAGTTTCCATTCATTAAGTAGACAAGGGATAAGGAAATATCTTCCAAGCTTCCAATTGACGCACGCAGAGGTGTACCTAGGTACTTAATAATGACTGTGCAGTTCTTATAAAGATTTCTTTAGTGGTCTTCACCGCTAAAGCTAAAAACTAAGCCAAGATTTAAAATGCGGTGCTTTCTACCCTCAACGTATAAGGAAGTCCCCTTGCTGACGTGTCAAATCTGACGAGCTTGCCGGTTGTCTATTGTCCTCAGCTTAATCCATGAATGATTATGCACCAACTTTGCCGACAATAGAAAATACAGTAGAAAGACAAGTTTCGTAAATAATAAAACCGAACTGATTGTCACGTTTTACTTTCTCTGTACTTTTCACCCCTGTAAACTTCATCATTGCTAGTTAGCGATATTATTTTTTAATATGGAAATTGTTGTTGAAGTGATTTATTCAATTGTCCTATACTGCCCCCTTAAATCATCCTATCAATATTACAAATATAAAAGTTGAGTTTGGATGTTTGTTACTCTTTTACGTCGCAAGTACTGAACCGATTTGGCTGGGAATGGAGATAGATTATACCCTGTATTTAAATATAGGCTACTCGGATTAATCAATTATTCAAGTAACAAATACGAAATTTAACTTAGGTAGATTTACCCTAATTTTCTCATTTAATATTATTTTATTCCTTCTAGAAATCCATTGCGCAATTTGCAATCAATAAAATAATATGTACCTACATATTTCATGAAGTATATGATGTTTTAAATTAGTTTTTATAAGAACCAAACAAGTGAGTCACTAATTTACTCGGAAAAAATATTACTAAGGGGTGAGTCATAAATATGACGGTGAAAAACAAGAGCTGTAGTACTAAAATAAATGCCGAAATATTATCGAGTCTATACCGATTCGAGTATATTCGAGTCGATTAATATGAAGTATACCTATGTATAATATAACGTACATAATACCTTGATGTGAACTATAGACAGGCAGTTCCATAAAAAATTTTGTAAGCATTTTAATATTCAGCAATTTCAAAAGTCATGAAGGTAGGTTTTAAAATTTAATTTGACAAAAGAATTCGAAGAGTGCTTTTTTTTGGATTTTTGGTTATTTCTCACTCCAACAGAGGTGACATCTATCTAATATCTATAATATTAAGGCGCAGTGTGAAGCTTCGTAGCTTTGGTGCGTAGCGTACTTACCTACCTTTTGTAATAGGTGGCAGCACTATAGGCGAAACTATTGCCATCTAGATAAAATATGCTCTTCTAAAATACGTTCGGTGCGTAAAACTCACCCTTTTCATGTGGGCACGGATAGGATTTTAGTAAATGGATTCTACGAGGGGTACTGTCCTATGTACAAGAGGGTTGCCATTCTATTTAAAGGCAATCTTCACTACTAAGATAAACTCAAAGAGCTTGTTTCATCACCTTCTGATAAATCATGTTTGTGTCAGATAGCTTATTTACAAGAGTAGTCTTTGTCACTTGACATGAAATAAGAAAGTGTCAAATCCTACTTTTAGGCTATCTGCACTCGAAGGTGGTGAAAGAGGCCATTAATGTATTAATTACTTAAATCAAAAATTTAAATCGCTAGATCAGCCCTAAACCTCCAAAAACGTTCACGTTTTTGTCTTGTGTTCGACACGTTGTCATCTTCACACACAGCGTCATAAGACATGGTGATAACATCATTTAAAAATTGACGTGTGGTATTTTCATATAAACCTAAATTCCTAAGGGGTTTAAGTTTAAAAAATTCTTAATTAGTTCATATCTAAAATTTATAAAGAACTAGCTGTTGCCCGCGGCTCCGCCCGCGTGCAGTTCGTTTTTTTTACAAAAATGTTTCCCGTGGAATTTCTTAATTTTTCCCAAGATTTCCCGTACAAAATGAGTGGTCCTTGGGTTCGATGGACCCGTAAAGGAGTCAACGTGCTATCTTCTTTTACACAATTTACCTATATCTTCTTTGGTCTTCCTCTACTTATACACTCTGTCGAAATCGCTTATGTTACTCAATTCGCATGGAGTAAGATAGAGTGGGGCGTGTCATCGTGGATTGTAATATCTATCCTAACCAAACTTATCTTATTCTGAGATGATACCAACGCCCAGATATTGTAATTAAGGAGCACACCACGGCTGTGCCCGCGAAATTCAAATTTTTCGTCGTTTTTCGCGATTTTTAGGCTAATAAGACATAATAGGCTTATGGCCGTCAAATTGCGATAATCCCAATATCTTCTTCACGTGTTTATATAAAAATCTCTGCTCGACAGTGTCGAGTTAAAGAAATTAGTCCAAGATTTGCGAGTTACTCACATAAAACTCTATACTCGGATTAATTTCCTAGAATACACATTTTTATGCATAGATTTTGATATAATCATGCAAAGATGATACTGTCATTTTCGCTAATTGATTGCCATAAGCATATCATGTGTAATTAGCGTACAAATTGCAAAAAACCACGAAAATTTTGAATTTCGCGGGCAGACCCGTTGATTTCACGCTAAGCATTCTGATGCGCTACTGTGTACGTAGCAACCCGTTCCTGCTACGTACGGGTTATCTTGTATAGTTATACCTAGTTGCACGATCAAAAGGACGATTTAAACTGTCGATATTTCGACCCCGTTTTGATTGTGCTACGGAGAGAAGTAGCTATAGGTTTTTTTAAACATCCCACGGGTGCTCTCAAATTTTTCAGGATGAAAAGTATCTTAAATGTTGACCGGGCATATATATAAAGTAGGATCATAAAATTTCATTAAAATCCGTTACTTGAAAGACGCCTGCTAACTGTTTTTGTAATGTTTTCTTTCCCGCGGGAACTCGATTGGATTAATAAGTTTTACTATATATATATATTGTTAAAAAGGCAACATAAGGTATCAGCATAACCAATTTTACTAAATTAAGTTCATTAGGTGTTGTTTACAAAGCTGTTAAATTAATTGCAGTTTTTTAACTATCCCACGGGAACTCTTTATTTTACCGGGATAAAAAGTATCCTATATGTTGACCAGGGATATAGGCTACCACCACACAAAATTTCATTGGAATCGGTCTAGCCGTTCCAAAGATTAGCCCGTACAAACAGACAGACAAACAGACAAACAACAGATTTATTATATGTATTGATTCTCCCTGCAAGTTTCTACGTTCAGTCCACTGTTTGGGCTGTAACTTGTCTGTAAGTCAGTCAGTCGGATCAAAGCGTTTCAGAGTCTCAATTATACCTCCATTTTTAGAAGTTTAAGGTGGGATTTTTAAAAATCCTGAAACACCCATTTCTTTATTTTTATCGGGAAGTCTATATACCTGCAATTCTTATGAAACTAACTTCATAAGGGACTATCATGCAAATCTACCCTTTTCTAACCCCCTTAGGGATAAATTTAAAAAAAAATGTTTCTTAGCACACGTCTAAGGCGCACAAAGAATCTTCCCTGAATATTTCATGTTCCTAAGTTCTGCCGTTTGAGCTGTAGCTTGTCTGTCAGTCACAAAGCCTTTTATAGCTGTTGATGAGCCGTAAATATTTGTTACCCCCGACGGGTATATATGCGTTAAGTTTTTGTTTGTTTCATATGTTTTTTGTTTGTTTGTATGTTAATTTTTGCATGTTAATCGATAATTGTTTTTTCGTTTGTTTGTGTGTGCATACCACCCATATACCACCGGTGCATACAAACCAATGTTCTCATTTATTTCAAAAACGGCTTGACCAATCTAAATACAGTTTTCTATATAATGTTCGGTGTTTAAATGCGGTGGTTCGTAAATAGTTTTTACGGATATTACTCACCAGAGGACGCTATAAAAAAAATTATATTACAATCTAATGTTTCCAATTATTCCAAAAATGGCTAAACCAATTTGAATACAGTTTTCTATGAAACATTAGTGACTTGTTGGCGATGGTTCGTAGATAGTTTTTATAGTGATTGCACCGCAAGAGGTGCCACGATAGACGTTTCTTTACCACTTGGTACTTGGTAGGGAAATTTTTTAATGTGCCATCTTTCTAGTAATCTTTTAGAAGGTACGTTTTAACGAAGTACTCATGTGATGTGGGTCAGATGATGCAACGTGAGACTGATTCTTTTTAGTGATAGGTACTCAGCAAGGGTATTTTTGTTAGTAGAGTCCAGAACCACTTGTGATTTTTAGAAAAAGACAAAGTTGCTGAAAAACAATAGCATTTCTAAAAGAATGTATTGAATTCTAGAAAAGAAAAATATATTGAAATGTTAGAGCTCTCAGAATTAACCCATTTTTTCTGAACTTACTGACAAAACCTATTAAAATGATAAATGACCAGCATTCTCGTAATTAAAATAATTTAACAAAATGTTCCTAATAATTCATAATACCAGTAAGTAGACAAAATGGTTGTAAATATATTTCCAGATAATCGCTATTTTTTTATGAAAAATAGTACCTACGAGAAATATAATATGTAATACGTTTTCAGGTTCGGTACCTTTCACAAAAACAACATTTTATTAATGATTTTCATAGTGATAATATTGTGCACTTACAAGTCTTACTGTACGGGTATGTCCCTCCATTAACAGTTCCATTGACGACTGGCGGCGACTGGTTCTCCGGCTGTGGCTCGCAGTGCGCGCTCCACGAGGCCGCCGCCGCCGCTGCAGCCGCCGCGGCTGCGCACACGCTGCACTCTGCAACAGTGAAAATAACTATTATACCTACAGGGTTCTATAAAAAATACCAAATCGCTCTCGTCCTGTATTTGTTTATGTGATGTATTTGTTATATAAAGATTATATGTTATCTGTGGAATGCCATAGATTTACATTTGTGTAGTAATAAAGGTGGCGGGTAGATTTAAAATCATCAATTGTCAACTTCGTCTGTCATTGTCGTTCTTCTATTCTCTCTGCTGTCCAGTAAAAGCAAGTTGAAAGTTAAACGCGTTTTATTGTGAGCTCCAAATATCATACTGGCGACGAGAAAATCTGCGAAATATTATCGCGTGTAGACAGTGCAGTGACGAGTGCAGCGTATTATAACATAAACTCGATCGGATGAGCGAGTTTTGTCGCGATGTCGGTCGGTAAGATTGGCGCGTTCGATGTGTCCAAGGACAACTGGGATCTGTACGTGGACAGATTGGAGCAGTACTTCATCGCGAACGATGTGAAGCCGGCGGTTAAAGTGGCAACGCTGATCACGGTGATGGGCGGCGACGCGTACGAGTTGATGGTCAACCTGTGCACGCCCGTCAAACCGTCGCAGAGGACGTTCGAGGAACTCGTCACGGTCATGAAAGAACATTTACAACCTAAACCTAGTCTATTAGCGGAACGTTTCAAATTTCGGCGGTGTATACAATAACCCGATGAATGTATAGCGGACTACGTGACGGAGCTAAAGAAGTTAACGAAACACTGTCGTTTTACACCGGAGCTCATCAAAGAGAACTTGCGTGATCAGTTTGTGTGCGGTCTGTCCAGTGAGACGATAAGACAGAGGCTTTTCACGGAGGACGATATAACGTTTGACAAGGCTTTCAAGTTGGCAGTCGCCATGGAGGCGGCGGAGGCGGATGCGGCACTTGTACAGGAGCGTGCCGGGGGCAGCGGCGCGGCGTCGGCGCAGGCGGGGTCGGCGGGCGTAGCTGGTCGAGAGAACGAAGGCGCGAAGCTGTACAAAATAACTGCAAAGAGCCGGAGCAGCGGCGGCCGGCCGAGGAACGCGGGAGCGGCGTTCAGTGGCGGTGGTCCAAACGACATAGGCGGAGCGAGTAGCGGAAGCGGACGGAATGTCGGTTCGCTACTGGGCAAATCGAATGTAAAGAAAGGAGAGTGCAGTGTTTGTGGGCGAGGGCATTCCAGTGTTTCCTGCAAGTTCAAGAATTATGTCTGTCGGGTCTGTAATAAAATTGGCCATTTACGGAAAAAGTGCCCCAATTTGCGTCTCGGAGCGACGATACATTGTGTGAGTCACGAGGAGGTGATGTATTCGGATAGCAGCGCGGGCAGTAGTGACGAGGTAAATAACTTTTCTATCGAATCACGACAGTTTTTAAAGTTTGGACCATACGTCAAAGATGTTTACGTGAATAACAAAAAGTTATCGATGGAGGTAGACACTGGTTGTGCGATATCGTGTATTAGTTTAGATTGTTATAAGAGGATGTTTACCGATTGTAAGCTACAATCTAGTGATTTAGTATTGCGGTACTACACCGGAGAAATTGTAAAACCGGTGGGTAAAATAGCCGTTACCGTGGCCTATAAGCGGAACAGTAAATTATTAGATTTATACATTGTAAATTCGGGTAAAACTAGCCTTTTAGGAAGACAATGGATGAGTGAGTTAGGTATAACATGCATAGCTAACTGTCATAAGATAAGTCAGTACCCAGATGTTTTTAACTTTGAATCGTTCAGTTCCAGATACAGTGAAGTGTTCGAGGACGGCCTGGGGAGATTCACGGGTGGCCCGGTTACTTTCCATTTGCGGCCGGAGGCGCGCCCGATTTTTTTACGAGCTCGACCCCTAGCCTACGCGCTGCGCGAGCCGGTCGAGCGGGCCCTGCAGGATCTGGTAAGGGATGGCGTGATCACACCGGTGAGCAGTTCGGACTGGGCGACACCGATCGTGCCGGTCATGAAGAAAGATGGCACCATACGGGTATGTGGTGATTTTAAATTAACTCTTAACAAATGTCTTGAGGTGGATCGTTTCCCTTTACCGCGACCGGAAGACCTGTTAGCTAAATTGCATGGCGGCGAGAAATTTACCAAAATCGATTTGTCTCAAGCGTACGCGCAGTTCGAATTGGATGATAATTCTAAGAAGTATACGGTTATTAATACCCATAAGGGACTGTTTAAGTATAATCGTTTAATTTATGGATTATCATCGAGCCCAGGAATTTTCCAGAGAAAACTGGAACAGTTGTTCGGTGACATGCCACAGGTGGGCGTATTTTTAGATGATCTTATTATAACCGGCCCCGATAATCAATCACACCTGGCAACTCTTCATGAGGTATTTAGTAGATTGCAAAAATGGGGATTAAAAATTAAGAAGGAGAAGTGTACCTTTTTTGCAGATTCTGTCACTTATTTAGGTTTCGTTGTAAGTAAAGAAGGAGTACAAACTTGTCCGGATAAGATTAAAGCGATAGAAAAGGCCCCAATACCTACCAATGTTTCGGAATTGCGTTCTTTTTTGGGGATGGTCATGTACTATGCAAAATTCGTACCTAATTTAAGTGATATTTTGGCACCGTTATACGAGTTGCTCAAGAAGAACGTAGCTTTCGTTTGGAACGACGGATGCAGTCGTAGTTTTAACAAGGTGAAGGAAATGCTAACTTCTAATGTGATTCTTGCGCACTACAACCCTAGTTTGCCGCTGATTTTAACCACCGACGCAAGTGGGGTGGGGATAGGCGCCGTAATTTCGCACGTGACACCAGGCGGAGAGCGACCGATAGCGTTTGCGTCGAGAGTGCTAAATGTCGCGGAAAAATCATATTCCCAAATCGAACGTGAAGGCTTGTCAATTATCTTTGGAGTTAAAAAATTCCACCAGTACCTATATGGTAGGCAATTTATTTTAAGAACGGATCATAAGCCCTTAGTGTCGATTTTCGGTAGTAAGGCGGGCATCCCTGTTATGGCGGCTAGCAGGATGCAACGATGGGCGGTGCTACTGGCGGGATATGATTACACGATAGAATACGTCAGGAGTGAACGCAATGCAGCTGATGCTTTATCTCGTTTACCGGTAGGCAAAGAGAAAAAAGTAATAAATGAAAAGACATATATTAATTTCATGCAAGATTTCCTGCCGATCACTAGAGAAGTAGTTAGGAACCATATACGTAAGGACGAGATTCTACGAACGGTTTATGCTTATATTCAAAGCGGCTGGCCTAACTACAACGTGGATGATAAAAAACATTTAGATCCATATTTTTCGCGCCGAAACGAACTGTACATTGACATGGGTTGTATTGTTTGGGGATATCGGCTAGTGATTCCGAAAACATTGCAAGAAATTTTGTTAAAAGAGTTGCATACGGATCACATGGGCATGGTTAAAATGAAAGCCATGGCTAGGAGCTATTTTTGGTGGCCTGGCATTGATAGTGATATCGAGAAAATTGCGCGTTCGTGTACTACGTGCATGGAAGTAGCCCCGGCGCCGAGCCGCGCGATACCTCAACCCTGGCCATATACTTCCGAGCCCTGGACTAGATTACATATAGATTTACTAGGACCATTTCACGGTAAAACTTTTTTAATAATAATAGATTCTTCGTCGAAGTGGTTGGAAGTTTTCCACATGCATAAGACAACAGCAGGAGCTATAATCAAAGTTCTTAGGGAAACCTTTGCTCGCTTCGGACTGCCACGGGAGGTTGTTCAGGACAATGCCAAGGCATTTACGGGCGTGGAATATGGGGAATTCATGCGGAAAAACGGAATTAAGTTGATGTTCCCAGCGGCATATCACCCCTCCTCGAACGGCGCGGCGGAAGGAGCGGTAAAGCTCTGTAAAAGAGCCTTAAAAAAGGCTATGCGCGATGGTATCGACATAGACGCGGCCTTACAGTCCTACCTGCTAGCATATCGTAACGTAGAGCACAGTATACCACCGGAGTCTCCCCAGCTACACTGCTACAGAAAAGAAATTTACGTACGCGGTTAGATCTATTGCGAGGAGACACATGCGTGGCGGACCGCGTACGCGAGCAACAAAGTAAACAGATAGCTAGTGCGGGAGGGCGTCCTAGAAGTTTCAGCGTCGGAGACTCTGTTCTGGCTAGGAAGTTTACGGGAGAGAAGAAGTGGGAAAAAGGTCGAGTACAATCGAAAGTAGGGTCACGACATTATATCGTAGTAGGGGAAGACGGTTCACCTCATAAAAGACATGTTGATCAGCTCATAAACAAACCGAACACTAGTGATCCCGCGACCCCGGACAGACACGACCAGGACCCGGTGGTGACTGAACCGAGCACCTCGGCTGAATCGACAGGGCAGGTTCAATCACCAGTGCATAGTCCACCCAAGTCACCCGTGCATACTCCTAGGGTTATCCAGAGAAATAGGAAACCACCTAAGAGATACGGTTTTGAATTTGATTAGATATAGTTATTAGCTTAAGTGAGAGGGTGTGATGTATTTGTTATATAAAGATTATATGTTATCTGTGGAATGCCATAGATTTACATTTGTGTAGTAATAAAGGTGGCGGGTAGATTTAAAATCATCAATTGTCAACTTCGTCTGTCATTGTCGTTCTTCTATTCTCTCTGCTGTCCAGTAAAAGCAAGTTGAAAGTTAAACGCGTTTTATTGTGAGCTCCAAATATCATAGTTTACATTACAACAACTCTCAAGACTCAAGATACTCTACTTGTTCCTACTCTGTCATGTAACATCGGCAAATGGCAACAGCGCGGCATGAGGCGCGGCGGCGCGTGCACTCCCGGCGCGAAACCGCAACAGTGTAATGTCACTTTACAGAAATAAGATTTTTTTGGATGAGATAAATTAATACTGAATTTTAAAAAGTCGTAGAAGAAAAGTTTTTTTATCGTGCTTTTTAAATTTTTAAGAACAAAAGTTGTTAGTGTTAATGTAAACAACTACAGGTCAAGAGCGATTTGGTATTTTTATATAACCCTATACATAGTAGGTATAAAATAGTGTACTTAGAGGAAAAATAGTTTATTTAAAATTGTAGGTATAAAGAAAAGGCGAAAGTGTATAAGGAAAGTGGACAACATAAAAATGGGAAATGCTTTCCAAAAAACCAACTTCAAATGCCACTACAAAGAGTGAAATAATTTTTATTTAAATTTTAGGTACCTACACCAATTCGAAGTCGGGCAATGTTTCATACAATCCCTAATAGTCCTTCTTACTTACTTGATGTGCGAAGAAATGACGAAGTCATAGACAATCGCCCGACTTCGAATTGGTGTAGGTACCTAAAATTTAAATAAAAATTATTTCACTCTTTGTAGTGGCATTTGAAGTTGGTTTTTTGGAAAGCATTTCCCATTTTTATTTTATACTTTTTAGTGGAAAACAATAAAATGCACAAGGCGTTGTAAAAATACCCAAATCGCTTGAGGTGTGTTCATAAAATCTGAAGAGATACCTCAAATTTACCAAGATCCCATCATCAGACCCTGACTTGATGACTTTAGTCATCAAATCAGGTCTCCTAGCAAATGCACTAGTAACTATAAAAAATACCCAACTCGCTTCAAGTATACTAGCAAAATTTGAAGAGTTCCCTCCATTTCACCAAGATCCTCATCATCAGACCCTGACTTGATGACTTTAGTCATCAAATCAGTATCTGCTAGCATATGCACCAGTAACTATAAAAAATACGCGACTCGCTTTAAGTATACTAGCAAAATTTGAAGAGTTCCCTCGATTTCACCAAGATCCCATGATCAGATCCTGACCTGATGACCATAGGACAACTTGGAAAATATTACTCTTTCTAATAATACCCAAATAGTTTCATGTGTCCATATAAAATTTGAAGAGTTCCCTCGATTTCTCCAGGATCCCATCATCAGATCCTGACTTGATTAAAATGGGACCATCTGGAAACAAAACCCTCTTAAACAAAAAAAATTTTTCAAATCGGTCCACGCGTCTTCGAGTAATCGGTGAACATACATAAAAAAAAAAAAAAAAAAAGATTCCGACGAATTGAGAACCTCCTCCTTTTTTTGAAGTCGGTTAATAAAGAAAGAGGAATCGCTGGTCCAAGGCGGCGCAAGATTGGTGTTTGACAGTCACTTCAGAAGGCCTAACTACGAGTATGTCCTGCAGTGGACGTCCACCGACTGAAACGACGACGACGATAAAAAAGTGAATTTACATTTCGATAATGGTGATAAAATTATTTCTCGACTCTAAAACGAGGGTTACAATGCGCTCTTATCTAAAATGTAACACTCTCTAACGCGCCCGCAAGTACTATTCTAATTGATTTATTTATTTTAATTAACTAAAATTTATATCAAAGGGTAGATATTAGATAAACAAACTCCTAGCCGGCAATGCATTGGTTGTTCACTGGTGCTACTCAGTGTACCCAATCTTCATGGGCACCAGTTTTTACCTACTAATACCGTCAGCTTACTTGCTCGCGAATATTTTATCAAAACAAATCAAATCAAATATTTTATTTCATTATCTTTTTAGTGCAAAATATTCTCGTGTCACAGTGTATGTAACAAAACCCCCAAAACAACTTATATTTTCAACCGATTTTTATGTTTTTTTTTTGTGAATACCTATTCTAGGTCTGAGAATTTGGCATCAATTTTTTTTCCCACCCTAAGTAAAAAAAATTGTTACCACGTATATTAAATAAATGTATGTAAATAAAAATATTTTAGTTAGTAAAGTTAGTGTAGTAAAGAAAATGTCAAGTTATTAAAAACGACAAAAAATATGCTTAGATGATACTTAATCAAAATAACAAAATTTTGAAATCAATAATTCTCTATTTGGTCCTAGCAAACCAATAAATAAAAGCAGTAATTAATTAATACATGCAATATGACGTAAAATCTACGAGAAGTATTTTTATTAAAATTACCATACCATTTAATGCAAGTGCTCGATAAAATCAACTCAAAATATTTTGTTAAAACTTAACTATTGTATTTTAGATTAATTTATAATTTTTAGAAGAGTCTTCTGCCTAAAACAAAAAAAAATATCTTAAACAATGAATCTAAATAAAATACATACCTACTCGTTAAGTGCCTAGAATATAACAAAACTCACCCTTCATGTAATGATTCAATCACCCCTCGAAGACAGCAAAGTGTTTTACCACATTATTTACTCGAGTATTATCACGAAATTTATCATTAATATTTCGCATTTTATTTTACAAAAACAAAACCTAATAGGTATTTCGCTTGACGCTTTCTAGAGGCTTTCTTTTGTGAGCGCTTTAAATATTAAGAACTTATTGATCTGCTGTATTGATGATGTATTTTTAAGGGTGAGAAGTGTAAATATATGAGGTACATTTTAGAGACGTGATTCGTTTGGCGATTTGTGAAAGACTGCGTGGTGCGTTTTGCGTAAAAGTAGGGTGGACGCGCATGAACGGGGGTGGGACTAATTTGGAGCAAAAATTATTATTATGTTCTTTCATATTATAAGTGATATAATTAAACTATTGCGATTAATGTCTGACATTAAAAAGTGAAGATTAGACTTTGTATCCAATCAATGTACATGAAAACTACTTTCTCATTAGATACAAATAAGAATGTGGCACAAAGAAAAGTTTACGCAGTAAAACAAAACATGCTTTTCTTAAAATTAAAATCCAGTAGGTACATAATTAAAACGTAATAGATATCGCAGAAAGATCTTAAAATTCATCATGAAAGAATTCATGATGTTACCATTTCATGAAATGGTTGCTGCGTGTCCCGGTCTTATTGATCATATTTTATCATATTATTATGACTGACCATTTTATGTAAGGATTATTATTTATCACTAACAAGAACTAAACCATAACCTAACCTAACTCTAGTTTTGTAGAAAATTTACGGTCTTTTATGTTTTACACTACCTACAATTACCATTACCTCTAGCCATTTCATGCCGTTTAATGATGACATCAATTCTAAGATATGGCCAAGATATAATAAACTCATACATTAATAATTGTCAATCCGCAAACTTCATCAGCGAAAAATAGTTATTTCCTGTAAATCCCGTAGGTGCATAGAAATATACCTATACTTCGAAAATAGTTAAATTCACATTTTCTTAATTTTAGTAACCAATGTAATATAATTTTTGACAACATTTACCTAATAAACCTAATAAACTTTAATAGAAAAACATCAATAAAATAGGACGCCATAAATTTTTTGACATTTCTGCTGATTAAATTAATTAAAGTTAGTTTAATTAAGTAGATATCACTTTTTTAATTTGCTTTGAACAGCTCAGGTATCAAGTGAATAAGGCGATATAAGTAAACAGCGCCAAGAACTCACACAAACTTTTTGTATTTGTTTATAAATAAACGAGTTAGTGATATTTAATAACATCCAGTAGAGTTTGCCAAATTTTTGAGAGAGCAAGTCAGACAGTTTAAATCAGCTGAATGCATGTTGAGTCAGCGTAAAGCGGTGCCACCATATTATGCTATAGTAGGTATAAGAGCAAATAAGGTAAACATTTGCACTTGTATTGTTATTTGTTAGGAAGCCGACTACTTTATAAAAGGCCACCTACCCATGTAAGATTTGAAGTAGTAATTTAAAAGCATTTGGAGAATCGAAACAGTGAGGACGAATTAAACTAAATTAAGTAAGTATTGGAAACAAATGTGTCTTCAATACTATTTAATTTAGTTACCCAAAACCAAGAACCCATCTAAAACAAGATTTATGGCATCGAATATGTTACTGTTAACTATGGCAACGAATATATAATACTAGCTGTTGCCCGCGGCTCCGCCCGCGTGAATTACGATTTTTTTTACAAAATATACCTTCCTACTGGAATTCCTTGATTTTTCGCGGGATTCTGGTGTGATGTTGTACAGGAACCTGTTCTTACTTTGCACGGGTTATCTTGTAGTGATTTTGAAAACTCCTTTTTCTTAATAATAATATAAAGTTTCATTAATACGTAGTTGAAAGATCAAAAGGACGATTTTAACTGTCGATATTTCGACCCAGTGGCACAGGTCGTGGTCACTACGTGACCACGACTTGTACCAATGTATCGAAATATCAACAGTTAAAATCGTCCTTTTCATTGTGATTTTCATTCTGAAACCACGAAATATGTCAAAAATTATTAAACCATGTGAAAAATTGTACTGGTGGTAGAACTCTTCTTTCAGAGTTCGGCCGGGTAGGTACCACTGGGATAAATTACTCTACTAACAATATTCCCCAGCCCAACATAATATAAGAGTCTTTTAAAAATCTTTGCTTCATCTCAATACAATCGAAAACATCAGAATGGACAATGGCTATATATTTCTTTACGTATAAAAAGACCTTAGATGACAGTCAGTCGGTTAGGATCGATAAGACCTAAGTGTTAAAAATATTTGTGAACCATTATCTTACCCTTTCCATATTGCGGATGATAAAGTTTAAATCTGTTCATGTGTTAACAGTGCCATCTTAATATAAAGTCAGGAAACAGTAAATAACATGACAGTTAATTTTTATTTTAAAAAATTCGGTAGTACCTATCTCAGAGTTTTACATTCAAGTTTCACATAAATTGTAGAGATGGCGCTATACGGTATAACGTAGCGATAACCCCAGTTACATGATTTTTGTTCACCCTAAAAGTGAAAAATTTTAAACCATACAAAATCTCCTGCTAAGCCTATTTATTTACGGCTGTAAGGGTACTCCAGTCTTACTTGAGCCCTACGTCCTAGCCCTAGGTTCTTTGTGCATTCCGAGTTTCAAGTCACCTACCTACTTGAACTTAAAGGTTCTGATGTCTGTTATTTCTGAACTACAAAAGTGATGATGATAAGATTTGTATGGAATAATCTTTAAAGAACCTCCTTTCTAACAAAAAAAGAATGAATGGAATCGGACAACGCGTTAATGAATTATAACTAAAAAACCTTTGGACTTTGATGCCGTCTTCCAGGGAAACCATAATGAATTTCGGGACAAAAAGTATCCTATGTCCTACCTCGGGGTATGAACTATAATCATGTCAAGTTTCATTTAAATCCATCCAGCGGATTAGCCGTGATGCCCGGTCGTGAAACAGACAGACAGACAGACAGACAGACAGACAGACAGACAGACAGACAAAAATTAAACAAATTACAGTTTTGGCTTCAGTATCGACTAAATAGTGTCCTCCATCAAAAATTTTCAAAATATCTTCAATGTACAGAATTCGACCCTTTACAGTTTTATTATAAGTATAGATTACTAACGTAACTATAGTAAGTTAATACCTATTATCAAAGTTATTGGTTCTTATCAAAGAATCTATAACTACATAGGTAGGTATAGCTCATTGATCTTCAATGATTCAAACAAATGCTCTATATTTTGGGTTACAATGAGTGCAAGCAAAAAATTCATCATCTAAAATCGGTCATAATGTCAGCGCGAGCAGCCATATTTGTTCGCGGAGCGCATGCGCCTGAACAGCCGGCCGCTCGCACATCTGCTGGTCAGCTCGTGGACACAATAATCTAACTAGGGCCACCATGATTTTGATATATATATATTATGTATAAAACTTGTATAAAAATATTAAACTACGAAAGACTTTGTAAGTAAAAGTCGTACTGTATGAACAACGTTTGATAATAATGCGGCTATAGTAGCAACTCGTAATAAGGAATTGAAAGATACTTACTATTTTATCCATTAAAGGCTTAAAGGTTGCATTTTCGAAAATCCTTTTCTTTTACGCTTACGAATTACTTTTCGGGATCATTCGACTGACACAAATAATATTATCAAACTGAAAACAAAACGGGAATTAAAAATATGAAAAGAAAAAACCTTTTCACAATTATTTAAAACTAGCTGTTGCCCGCGGCTCCGCCCGCGTGCAGTTCGTTTTTTTTACAAAAATGTTTCCCGTGGAATTTCTTAAGTTTTCCCAAGATAAATGAGTGGTCCCTGGGTTCGATGAACCCGTAAAGGAGTCTTCTTCCAATCTCTCTTGTCAACGTGCTATCTTCTTTGACACAATTTACCTATATCTTCTTTGGTCTTCCTCTACTTATACACTCTGTCGAAATCGCTTATGTTACTCAATTCGCATGGAGTAAGACAGAGTGGGGCGTGTCATCGTGGATTGTAATATCTATACTAACCAAACTTATCTTATTCTGAGATGATACCAACGCCCAGATATTGTAATTAAGCATTCTGATGCGCTGCTGTGTACGTAGCAACCCGTTCCTGCTACGTACGGGTTATTTTGTATAGTTATACCTAGTTGCACGATCAAAAGGACGATTTAAACTGTCGATATTTCGACCCCGTATTGATTGTGCTACGTAGATAAGTAGCTATACGTTTTTTTAAACATCCGAAAAGTATCTTAAATGTTGACCGGGCATATAAGTATATAAAGTAGGATCATAAAATTTCATTTAAATCCGTTACTTGAAAGACGCCTGCTTTTCCTGTTTTTGTAATGTTTTCTTTCCCGCGGGAACTCGATTGGATAAATAAGTTTTACTATATATATATTTTGTTAAAGAGGCAACATAAGTAATCAGCATAACAAATTTTACTAAATTAAGTTCATTAGTTGTTGTTTACAAAGCTGTTAAATTAATTGCAGTTTTTTAACTATCCCACGGGAACTCTTTATTTTACCGGGATGAAAAGTATCCTATATGTTGACCAGGGACATAAGCTACCACCACACAAAATTTCATTGGAATCGGTCCAGCCGTTCCAAAGATTAGCCCGTACAAACAGACAGACAAACAGACAAACAGAGAAACAAAAAATTTGAAAAAAAATTAAATTAGTTCTATTTCACTTCTTACATCCCCCTGACTCCGTTTTTAGCATTTTTTTTTATTTTTACAGAAATTCGACCTCTACAGATTTATTATATGTATTGATTGATGATGATATTGATGATTAAAATAATACGACCCTGTACACAAAGTCTAAGCATAAGAACCGATCCAAGGCGAAGCTTTAGATTTAGTTTTTTAGTAAGTATATTTTCACAAATATTTTATATTATTTATATTTATTAACATGTTAATGTATATATTGGTACGTGAAATCCACCCTCCTTGGGGTTTGCAAAATAAATGACGTCCTGACTCAATAGAACTTAATATACTACAGTGATTCTATTAGAACCAACATTGGTAAAATCTTCATGTAGCTATACACATAATAAGGTTCAATAAATGACTAAAATCATTTGATATATAAGATTCATATATACACAAATCTGATTTAATTAAATGAGAAAAAAATGGCATAATCTGCGAAAATATTGCTATTGCCAATGACTTCTATGTACTATGTAGGATACTACATAGAGTCTTTGGCTATTGCTCATCAAATAATATTTTAAATGCAAATTAAATTGAAACTTATGCTGTTAAAGTAAATAGAAATTATGTGTTAAGAAGTGTTTAATTTATCTAAAATTATACACATCTTCTATATCCTGGTTACCCTACAATACCTGACCGACCCTAGGCTTACAAAACTCTATGCTTAAATTATACTCCACAGCAATTTTTTTTTGATTTGCCAATATCAGTGGTTTTGCTCAGATTTTCTGCAATATTAAATTAACTAATTTAGTTCGTTTTAAATGTAAAAAAATTACAGTACCTAACTTCTGCTTTATACTTTTTAGTTAACCTACCTACTAGTATCCATTAAATAAAACTTAGTTATTTATTTCAATAAGCAAACTGTTGATTAAAATTCCTTATTTATGACATATTAGATAATGTTAATTTTTTGATAAAAATTAAATTCTAGAGAAAAATTCATAAAAGAGACGACTGCTTTTTAAGTATTACAACAATAGTGATAAGTCTTGTTTGCAAAAATAAACAGTAATAAGTTTAATGCCAGACTTTTAATATAAATAATAATTTAAATTCACAGCCCCTTGATAGCTTCATGAGAATGGCTATTATTCAACTCTGAAGCCATAAATAGCTAATCGAAAATCAGCACAACAAGCAATGAAACAATGAATAGAAACGTAACCGAATGCGATCAAAAAAATATATATCAGGATAATGTTTCATGAAATATTTACATTTAATAAGCTCTTAGATCAAAGGTCCCTGCTCGTTTGTAAATAGGGGAGTTTTTTGGGAGAACGCAAAAAGCTTATAGCTGACGTAAAAAGTGGAGATTGTACGCGTGCCCGATAGTGGACAATGGAAAAAACTCCGTGTTAATAAGCTCCGACCCTGCAATTGATAAAACGCAAATAAAATGATATTCAGAACTATTTTTTTTCTTCTAAACAAAAAAGTGTTTTGAAGGTATCTTATTTTTACCACTATGCAAGTGAGTACTTGACTGCGATTTCACCTAATAGTAAGGACGATGCAGCCGAAGAAGATAACTTACTTGTTAGCCGAAGATGTTACACTAACTTAGAAGGGGTAGGTAACCACACCCCTAACGGTTTACACAGGACTACACACAGCATCGCGCCGGAACCATAAATCGCTTAGGTAGGTAGGGTGGTAACTGGCCACAGCCGAAACCTCCCACCAGACCAGACCTGTGATTCATTGTGAGTACGTAATACATTTTAAGTTAAATTATGTACCAACATATATCGTAGGTATTTAATATGTGACACATTTCTTGTACGTGTAAACTAAACAATAACAGAAACATTAAATTTTATACTCATTATTTCCATGAAAATGAAAACTATTAATTTTTAACAACTAGCCACACACTTGCTAACTTCAATAGTCATATTATTATAGTGAAATACTCGTTAAACCATTATTTCGTATAACCAACCTTCCATGTATAAACAATATATTTATATGATATATCAATAATAAATAATTAATTAGGTATTTATTATTGTTTATACATCGAATAATTAATTATGTTGTTTATTATTGGTATGGTCAAGCGACTGAAGAATTGATTTATTTATTTTATTTGAATGTTCGAAATTACGTATGAAAAATCGAAAAATCCGTTGCAGTAATCACGCAGATGGAGTAGACCATACCAATTTGAAAAAAAAACCATTGTCTGTCAATCAATCAGGGCGAGGGACAAAAACTGACCCCTCGTTGACCACGCAAAAAACTCACAATAGATCCAAAAAATGAATAACTATCGCGAATAAGCCCAAATTAATGGGAACGTTTTTTATAAGGATTACGCGCGTGCCCAAACCTTTTGAAATGCAGGCCGGACTAAACTAAGTATTCATTTTTATAAAAATCTTCAGTTTTATTTTCATCTTATACCTAGGTTTACCGACTACATTAATTACCAGGAATTACCAGGAATTACCAGGAATATTTGAAATCTCATAACAAAGTATAAACACATGATGTTAGGTACATACCTACGAAAGTACTTAGGTATAAGATGAAGAAAGACTTTTGCAATAAGCTGGAAACTCAATCATTAGATCCAGGACGAAATTATACGATAGTATCGTACAATCTCTTATAATGTAGAGAATTCATTACTGTTTGTCAATAATCCTTATCGAAACCCAGCGCAGCACTGAGCTTTGATCTCTCCCGTCCCAGCTTATTTGCTGTAAAAAAATCCTAAAATTATAATCAATAAAAGAACAAAGCTTACTACGTTCAAACCTGCCATAGAGTTATCGGTATCCTTTCTTGCCTGCAGTTTTAAGAGTTTCGAAAGATTATGTTTAAAATATATTTTGAAACCAATAATTTTCTTCTTCTATTCTTTTCGTCGATGACTTTAAGGAGGTAAATTGAATAATACATGTCGTAGCCAGATCTAAGAATTGATCATTTTATCATTTGGCCGACCATTTCGCGAAGAGGTGTTTTTTCTTGGTCTGTCATAATATTGATCATTTCACGATACGACTGACCATATCATGAAACGGTTGTTTTTCGAATTTTCGAGAAAACTGAAGTGATTCTTAACATACCAAGTTTTAATACCTCCTCCTCACCTCACCTCCAATTTTTCAACATTTTCAGAACCTATTCACCTTTTTATGATAAATACTCCCACGGTTTCCATTACGGCTGGCCATTTCATAAAATAAAACCCTAATATCTCTATACGTGTCTAATTCTGAGATTTGGCCAGTGGTTTGTTTGTTCAATTTTAATATCCGGTCAAAATTGGCCTTGTCATACAAATTTACATATACATATATTCTTTATAGGGGTCATATTTTACTTGTATTATGTACTAAAGGACAGCCGCGCTTTCTCTTTGGGTTGAATTTTCAAAAACCCTTTCTCAGTGAATTCCTACGTCATAGCTATATCTGGTATGCCAAATTCCAGCCTAATCTATCATGTGTTTAAAGATATTTAATTTATTACAGTTTACGTTTATATATATACTGATAAGTACCACTCTAGATTTAGCAAATATTTAAATCTAAAATAGAATGTGAAATTCACGAAACGAGGGGCATATTTCCGCGCGTGATGCGTTCTGACCCTCATAATCATATCTAGGGGCGGTTGCACCCACGACGGCACAAAATGACAACTTTTTGCCTATTTGACAATGCTCTTCAATCATGAGTTGCATCACAAACTCCTATGGCTACAATAGCCGAATTAAGAGTTGACAAAACTGAGTGACAAGCTAAAAACCTTGCTGAGTTTGTTTATTGGCAGTACATCTCCAGTATTTGATAAATAAAGTGAGGGCGTATTATGGACAATAAGTAAGTTAGATAATAAAGATGTTTGCTGATTGATTTCATATCATTGTGCCTAATAAGTATGTAAATGTTTGTATTAAAATTTATTTACTTAGGACTTTCATAAGTTAAATCCATGTTAGCTTTATACTCACTGTGCAAATGAAAAAAATGGATTCGTTTGTAATTTTGAAACAAATGCCTCTTATTAATTTCATATTGTGATCATTTTAAAGATGAAATTACCCAAGCACATTATGTTTACATTACTGAATCGATTATGACGAGAATTTCACAATCATGCAAGATTCAGATTAAGAAGTGTTATATATTTGTTTTGTCCCAGTAAATTTAAGAGTATATGTACTTATAAATTTTTATAATAGGTACACATTTTGGTTATTATATTTATTGAAATAATCAAATTTTATAAGTTACGTTTGCAAACCCTACTATAATTTTATAAATGCAAAAGTAACTCTGTCTGTCTCTAACGCTTGCACGCCTAAACCGCTGAATCAATTTTGTAGTGATACAGACTAGATTTCGAGTTTTATCTCGAAAAAATACCTAGGTTTCAGTGGAATTTTGAAAAATCCAAATTAGTTACAGCAACACATAGATGTAGGTAGTAAATTTACTAATGCTGATATATCAAACGATTGCAAATTTAAACATTTGTTAGCATGAAATTGTTACAACATAAAATATATTTTCACGGAATTTGTATCTAACATTCGTGTGTGAAGGCAATTTTTAGTTCAATATGAAAAGGGCGCGGACCCTCTCAGGGTTAAAGCTTCTGATTGGTGGAATTTCGGAGGGACGCTATGCGCGAATTCGAGGGTCGAACAGGACCCCGCGCAGCCAATCAATTCGCTTATTTTTTAAATAAAGAACGTAAAAATGATAAAAAAAACGCTACACTTTTTTACATTTGGATATGTACCCTTATGTAAAGTTGTTACGCTATTAATGCAGTCGTGTATAAATGTTTACCTGCTCATGTATCTAATGCTATCCAACTGGAATTTTTTAACAAATCTTTGGTTATTTCTTGGTTAGACAGAAATAGACCCTTTAAAAATATTTTAGTCTGTGCCGGCAACCTGTGCTGGTGGAGAACTAACCGCTGAAAAAGTAAAAATACCTAAGGCAGATGGTTAGGTATTAATATATAATTACTACTCAATGTAAGCTGGATAATTATGTATTTACTAGACAAACAAAATATATTTCATTTGTAAATAAGTGGTCGCTTACTAGTTAGTCGTTAATTAGTAAGTTATTAATGGCTTAACAAGCCTTACGTTCGCTTGGTTGCACTTGAAGATTAACAGTACTATTAACGTTTATTAATTCAAAAATAAAATGTCGTAGGGAAACAAAGCTCTTTTGTATATATATAAAAATAATGTTAATTAATAACTTAATGATGCTTTTTCTGAAACGCTAAAGTTTTTTTTTTAATATAGCTAAAAAGAAAAAAATAATAAAAATATTAAAATTATTTATGCTTTCTTAAATGCATTTTTTTGAAACTTTGGTATCCATTTCGATCAGTAGTTGGGCCTAAAATAATATACGTACGAGTATATTACAAACTTTCGTCTTTGTATGAATTCTGACTGCGATAAACTCACGAAACTAGATCCTATTTTATCAAGGAAAACAATAAAATACTACCTAAAATACTTATCAAGTGTGAGAGAGGTCGCGCATTGAGGGTTCCGTGGCAAGAACTGTTCCACTAAACTGTCTATGCGTTTTTATAAACTATTTTTTTTTCTGAACCTTTGCTGTACCTTGCTTCTTTCCACTATGGGTAATAATCTATAGGTCCCTCAATAAATTCAAAGTCGCTATGTAAAACGAAAGCTCATTATTTAAGCTTACTATAGTATTAAGGATTACTAACATGAAACAAATCCTTGGGACTGAATGAACTGCTGTAATACTACTACTAACTTACTTACTAAGAAATGTGACCTGAATACCATTAATCTCAGGAACAAGCATAAGCTCGTGTTAAACAGCACAAGATTATCTAAAATTAGCAAATCATTTGCATGCAACTGTATAAGATTTTATAATAAGTTACCACATCATGTATCTGAAATGTCACTTAATAAATTCAAAGGGTTCGTCAAGCCTAAACTCATTCAAAAGGCATATTACAATATTAAGGACTATATTAGCGACACAAACCCTTGGAATTGACTGATAAGTGGTAGATTGCTCTGTTGTCGTTGCTAGCCTATTTTTAGTATTTATACTTATTTTGTTAAATGGTGATAACATAAAAAAAAAATACCCGGCTGAGTTTGTTGTGGGCTTCTTCTCAGCGGCAGGGCGCGTTTGGAACCCTCGTAAACTTAGTTTTAAGTCGACTTGTAGTTATCACCATTATTATGCAAGAAATGTCATGCCGACGTTCGCAAGTGCCTGTATGCTAGGCCTATGTGAAATAAAGACTTTGACTATTGACTATAATTATACTAGCTCAATTAGTTTTAAGAGCCTTTGTGAAGTGGTGATAACAGAAAACAAAACCCGGCTGAGTTTGATATATGGGCTTCTCGGTGCAGGGCGCGTTGGAACCCTCGTAAACTTGGTTTTAAATCGACTTGGAGTTATTGCCATACATAATATGTGACAAATATCATTCTAACCTTTTACAAGTGCCTGTATATTAGGCCTATGTGAAATAAAGAAATTTTGAGTTTGAGTTTTTGAGTTAGGTTTTGTGTTTGTTATGAAAGAAAAGAAAGAAAAAACATTTATTTCCAAATTATGAATATCAACTCTGTAGCTTTACTCGTTCTTGAGATAAAGAGATTTGGTGGTCATACGGACAGAACAAAGAAATCCTCGAGAGCCTCACTTTAAACACGGAACCCTAAAATATGTTTAACTATATTGTTCATTTTAGCAATCGTTTACCTCCTGCGCATGAAATGTTATAAATTATATTGCACCAAGAGGTTAGTTATTTTTTAATGACTTATGAAGTCCCTATACTAAACATAACCTTCACTGTTCACATGTAGAAACTCCGTTCGCACCACACATTGAATAGAAAAAAATGGTATAATTTCACCGTATTCCATAATAATTATGTATTAGGTAATTGTTTAAGATAACTCACGCACCATTTTTTATAATAAATCATATTCCATTTTAAAATTACCAATTGTAAATAGGTTTCAACTTTACTGTTTAAACTAGAAAGTTTGTTCCAATAAGATTTAAGGGATGATTTGTAAAAATTATAATGATTTCGAATCAATAAAAAAATAAATATTTTACGAGAGTTTAAGCAAAATAATTCTTACTTATTTTAGTTGCCGAATAAATAAAGTGAAATATAAAATAATTCAATACGCCAGCATGGATTTCCAACTCATATATATTTTTTAATTTTGTTCCATAGATAGGTATTAATATGTAATTAGGGACCGATAATTAATGACATGTATATTGTATATGTTACCGGAAATGTGTGAAAATCAGGAATTGTATACAATTCCTAGGAAATGTATACAATTCCTGGCCCATTTAGGAAATGTGTGAAAGGAGAATTTTAACATCAATTAATAAACACATTTATTAACTACACTACAATACAATTAAAATTCTAAAATAATCACACATTTAGATATTAATTTTAATTGTATACATTTCCTAGGAAAAGAATACAATTCCTTAAGGTGTTGCGGCTCTACCAGCCCGCGAAATTCAAATTTTATTTAGTTTTTCGCAAATATTAGACTAACTACACATTGTAGATTTATGGCAATGCATTTTGCGGGCCTACATTTTATGCATCTACATGTTTTTAATAGAAACTTTGCTCAAAAGTTCCCACTCATCTCATATTGGTTCCCGAAAAATAATTTTTTGCAGTTTTCCAGATTTCGAGCTATCGGGAACCAATATGAAGTAAATGAGTATTGTTGAGCAGAGATTTTATTAAAAACATGTAGATGCATAAATGTTGTGCCCGCAAAACTCATTCCCATTAGCCTTCGATGTGTAATTAGCCCACTATGAGCGAAAAACTAAATAACATTTGAATTTTCGCGCCCGGATGGTACCCATTGCCCTTAACGGCATCAAGAAATGTATAAAAGACGAGAGCATGGGAGTGGATTGTCCATATCAGATATATGACAGCTCTAAAATAGCGACCAATTCGGATTTGTGACATCTACGCCGCTGCGGGAAGTACAGCCCCTTCGCTCTTACATAGCAAAGATTGCACCCAGGCGAGCCGAAGTGACCAAGACTTGAATGTATTACAGCGGGCGGGGGCTGCATTCCCTCCGCGCCTCCAGTTTAAAAAATTACACTCTAGGGGTAGGACAACAAGACTGCATAGCTTCGGTTCTATGACTATTTCGATCTAAGTCATTCCAATTCGATTTTGTAACTATGCGGGTCCTATACGGGACTATTTCAACCTTAGTCTAATTTTAATCAAAAATCTATTGTTGATCGTTTTTACATTTCCTATTGGCGCTTAGAAATTTTATAGATTTCCTAGAGTAAAATGAAATTTTTTTCACACATTTCCGGCCGATTTTAGGATTTTTATAGATTTCCTAGGAAGTGTATTTTATTTCCTGATTTCATACATTTCCTGTAACATGTAGAATATAATGATATGATGACAATCGTACCTATCTAATACTTATGGAAAATTAATTCCGGCTAAAGCTACCGGTCAGGTGAGAGGCTTTTTGAAGTATTTACGGACATCTGTATTTACTGGCTGGAACTTTTACCACACTAGAGCCGTTATCATTTAGAGGTTGAGATATACCACTCACCGCGCCATAGCTTACTCATGTAGTAGTATACACGCACGACAATAGATGGCGCTGCTCTTGAAAAAAAAAATGAATTCATTTGTTTATGTATAATTTATTTGCATACTACGAACTTCCGCAAGTGTGTTAATTTAAAGACAATATAATTTATAATCACTGGATACATTTTTGTTAATTGACTGACTTGTTTGGGTTATCTCGTTATTATTTGGCGAATGCCTTCCATATCCCTTGTCTACATTAAATTTTTTATACAATTTTAGGATGCTAGATCCAAGAGACTGGGCTGGGCAATAATGGGAATGAATTGATGAGTCAGGATTGTCCCTAGGGCCTGAAAATAAAATACCATTACCAATATTATTCAACGAATTAACTTTACGTGGTAATGCTCTGGGTTTCGTCAAATTTAGTTAAATACCTATGTACCTCATACCTCTGTTAAGTCATCTAAGGACAGTTAGTAGATGTGGACTGTAGAACCAATTAGGTAACTAACCATTTTTTATCTTACCACACCTACTTACCACCTGTAAAGCTAAAATGTTTTATTTATCCCAAGAGCATAATTACGTTCTTAGTTTTTCAATAAGTAATTCATAACCATAAACTGTGTAATGCTGCATTAAGATTTATTAATAATAACATATCCGTAGAATATTTCTTTTTAATATTGTTATTACATAGTAACTACTTTTAGTCGCTAGTAAAGTGCAGTAGGTATATCTTTGCCATAGCATCATCTATTTATAAAAATATGACCGTGTTATTAATTATTAGGTATAACAAATATAAATCATTCCATGTAATGATTATGCTTACGGTTACGTCTATTAGGTAACGGGAGTCGGGAAGGGAGAAGGGAACGTCGTGATCTACCGCGATAATCCCGGCGCGCTAGAGAGCCGCTAACGGTAACGCGTGTTTCGATTTCGTAGAGCATTTCTCCGGCGAGTCCCGTTACCCGCCCGAAAGTACTTTTGTTGCTTGCTCGCTCTCTTTGAGCACAACGTTCAAACGACCCACCGGTGTTGCTAGCTGCGAGGGTTTGCTCAGAACAAGGGTCAAAAAGAGTGTATGTCATACAATAAGTGCTAATATTTTTGTTCCTCCCTTAGTTGTCAAAATTTTATATATCTTTTAGAAGAGTTAACGAATCTTGAAGTAAAGACTCTACGTAAAGTATATATTTAATTATTTATTATAAATAAATCAGTCACTAGATTTCGCGTAAGTAATTAGCACAGATTTAATCGTAGTAATAAGTAGGGGTACCTAAGTAATAAGTAGGGATACTTATTACTTAGGTAGGTACTACAATTTTTGGAGAGTCTAAAGTATCTGTAGTATGAATAGCATTGTGTTGCCTCCTTTTTTGCCTTATTGCTTAAATAGCAGGTAGAAAAAACACATTTAAACATAATTTTTATAAACATCCAAATAAAAAAATTTATCCTATTCAATTTGAATAGGATCTATTTTTTTTAATTATTCATTACGTGTAAAAAACAACTAAAACTGGAATTGTGGTAACTAGTAGTTGGTCCTATCTATACCAATCGTCATGAAGGTGTAAAGGGAATCGTATTAAGAAACAGGCAACACATTATTCAAGCTCACTGTATGACCGATCGCAAGTTCACCGTATTGAGAACACCTCTCTTAGTCGCCATTATATTTGTTCAAAACAAAGCTTGCCTTTTCAAAATTCGTAGCCACAATGCGCTAAGTTCAACGAAGAACAGTGACCTTTCCGGTATACCGTTTTATATCTCCTCGGATTATACAATCACGTGCAACTACAAATTATACTTTAGTATGCAGATTGAAAGTTACATTTGATATGTGCTTATAGGTATTTTTTGTGGATATTTATGTTGTATGAGATGGCCTTGCTTACGACTAGGGGTCGCTGACTTCAACAACTACGAATGATGTTTATTTTACCATTCGGCTACCTAGGTACCTACCAAAGCTTAACCAGCGACAACGACTTGAATGAGGCAATTTTTTTATTTTGTCATTAACTATAATATACAGATGACGTACTAAGTTCACCCGATCCCTATTTTCAAACAGATACGAATGTAGAGAATATATAATAATAATCACAGCATTATACAAATATTAGCGCGTCCATTCTCCCTCGTGAATTTCAGTTTGTTTCTAATCCCGTGGGAACAATGGATTTATTCGAGAAAAAAGTAGCCTATGTGTTAATCTGGGTTATAAGCTATCTATATACCTAATTTCAGCCAAACCGGTTCAGTAGTTTAGCGTGAAAGAGTAATATACATCCAACTTACAAACTTTCACATTGATAATATTTATTTGAGCTCTCCTAATGTAATATAATTCCTTGACTGAATAATTAATGTAAAATACGTATAAATCGTGGATGGTGTCAAAAATTCCTAGTTGGTACAATCCGTAGCTGCGTAGGCTACGCTGCATGGTGCCCGGTGGAGGGAGGCTTGCGCGGCGGTGACGTAATCGTGTGGTTCGATACTCTCGGAAGGCTGCGGCTCGCGGGGTCGACGGCCGCTAGGAGCGGAATGGCCTACGCCGCCGCTCAATTAAATCTTCCACACTTGCTTATTCCTATGCTAACATAACATTATATATTATTTACACTAACGAAGTATCCATTATATTGTTTCGTACCCAAAAGGTAAAAAACGGGACCCTATTACTAAGACCACCACCCGTTCGTTTGTCCGTTTTTCACCAGGCATCTCCATGTATCTCTAGAACCGTGACAGTCAGAGACTTGAAATTATTTACAGATGATGTATTTCTGTTGCCGTTTTAACAACAGATACTAAAAAATAAAATAGAATAAATATTGAATAGGGATCCACGTGATATTTTTTGCTTGTCTTTGCTCAATATTGCCAATGGCAACAGGTACTCGTAGATACTTGAAATATTCGCAGAATATTTAGTTATAATATAACAAATATTTTTTTTGTTTCAGATACAGTCAAGTTGAAATTCTTAGCAGCCCACATCGAAACACTATCGTCGACAATAATATAGCTAAACCGAGTCTTAGCTATCAAGTAATAGGTTTATTTAATTATTTTATAATTACCGATAGTTTCATTGCACATAAAAAATAGTTTATGTAGGTACGAATATTATTCTCGATCTTGATTAATTGTTTAATAGTTTATGTATTAATTTATATAAATTATGTATCAATTGAATTTGTATAAATATACTTTTTCTATGTATGGCAGATAGCCTAGCTATAATCCTTAAATAAAATCTATATACTTATAATAAAACTGTAAAGGGTCGAATTCTGTACATTGAAAATATTTTGAAAATTTTTGTTGGAGGACACTATTTAGTCGATACTGAAGCCAAAACTGTAATTTGTTTAATTTTTGTCTGTCTGTCTGTCTGTCTGTCTGTCTGTCTGTCTGTTTCACGACCGGGCATCACGGCTAATCCGCTGGATGGATTTAAATGAAACTTGACATGATTATAGTTCATACCCCGAGGTAGGACATAGGATACTTTTTGTCCCGAAATTCATCATGGTTTCCCTGGAAGACGGCATCAAAGTCCAAACGTTTTTTAGTTATAATTCATTAACGCGTTGTCCTATTCCATTCATTCTTTTTTTGTTAGAAAGGAGGTTCTTTAGAGATTATTCCATACAAATCTTATCATTATCACTTTTGTACTTCAGAAATTACAGACATCAGAACCTTTAAGTTCAAGTAGGTAGGTGACTTGAAACTCGGAATGCACAAAGAACCTAGGGCTAGGACGTAGGGCTCAAGTAAGACTGGAGTACCCTTACAGCCGTAAATAAATAGGCTTAGCAGGAGATTTTTTTTAGGGTGAACAAAAATCATGTAACTGGCGTTATCGCTACGTTATACCGTATAGCGCCATCTCTACAATTTATGTGGAGCTTGAATGTAAAACTCTGAGATAGGTACTACCGATTTTTTTTAAATAAAAATTAACTGTCATGTTATTTACTGTTTCCTGACTTTATATTAAGATGGCACTGTTAAGACATGAACAGATTTAAACTTTATCATCCGCAATATGGAAAGGGTAAGATAATGGTTCACAAATATTTTTAACTCTTAGGTCTTATCGATCCTAACCGACTGACTGTCATCTAAGGTCTTTTTATACGTAACGAAATATATAGCCATTGTCCATTCTGATGTTTTGGATTGTATTGAGATGAAAGATTTTTAAAAGACTCTTATATTATGTTGGGCTGGGGAATATTGTTAGTAGAGTAATTTATCACAGTGGTACCTACCCGGCCGAACTCTGAAAGAAGAGTTCTACCACCAGTACAACTTTTCACATGGTTTAATAATTTTTGACATATTTCGTGGTTTCAGAATAAAAATCACAATGAAAAGGTACATTGGTACAAGTCGTGGTCACGTAGTGACCACGACCTGTGCCACTGGGTCGAAATATCGACAGTTAAAATCGTCCTTTTGATCTTTCAACTACGTATTAATGAAACTTTATATTTTTTTATTAAAAAAAGGAGTTTTCGAAATCACCACAAGATAACCCGTGCGAAGTAAGAACAGGTTTCTGTACAACATCACACCAGAATCCCGCGAAAAATTAAGGAATTCCAGTAGGAAGGTATATTATGTAAAAAAATCGTAATTCACGCGGGCGGAGCCGCGGGCAACAGCTAGTATCTTAATATATATAAATCTCGTGTCACAATGTTTGTCCTCAATGGACTCCTAAACCACTTAACCGATTATAATAAAATTCGCACACCATGTGCAGTTCGATCCAACTTGAGAGATAGGATAGTTTAAATCTCAATTTATCTATTTTTTAGTACCCCTAAGGGCAAAACAACGTTTGCCAGGTCAGCTAGTATACATATATATAGTATTATTTTACGGAAATAAATCATATAATTATGAGTATTAAATTATATATATACATAATTTAATACTCAAAAATGAAGAGAACCCCAAGTAAAACTCTTCAATTATTATAACAGTCCGTGACTTCGTAACAAAGGAAATTATGAAATCTTGAGACAAAATTATACGTAACGGGTCATAATTCCCTTGCTTTGAAACACAAGTACGTGAGCTCAAAAGTTTACACAAATGTGAAAGCTGTGATAGCCCAATAGTTCACACCTCAGCCTCTCAGCAGGAAGTTGGTGGTTTCAACACACTTCTGACTTATATCACTTTTTTTTAAACTAAATATCACTTGTGTAGCAGTAAACGAAACAGTGATTTTTTTTAGACATAAATACATTACACACATCGCAATCTAGCCCCAAAGTAAGCGTTAGCTTGTGTTATGGGTACTGGGTAAATTTATCTATGTATTAATATACATAAATATAATACATTGAAAAACACCCAGACACTGGAAAACATTCATGCTCATCACACACACATTTACCAGTAGTGAGAATCGAACCCACGACTTCTGACGCAGACAGCAGGTTCGCTACCGCTACGCCATTTGGTCGTCGTTGACATGCCTTGGCCAGAATGTTGGGCTACTATTTCAACCTCTCTTATACCTATAAGTACCACCCTATATTATGGTCATGACAAACTGCGAACGGAAAAAGCGTCTGTGCGGCATCAGCAAGACATTATAACTGCTCCCGCTGACGCCACGGCGACGCCTCGCTCTCTGTTTGACCAAACCTTCAGAAACACTAACGCCATGATGAGTTTTAGGCTGAGGCAGTGAAATTATTTTCATGGTAGAATTCTTAGTATTTTTAGTCACATTAAAACAATACATATTTATAATTTAAACAAAACATAAGTTCCTACAGTTGACACCAAACAGAATTTTTGTGAACTTAGTTCAATTTTTGGAAATTTGAAGCTTATCTACTCTAATATATATAAAGACATCGGAATATTTCGGCTAAACGCGAAAAAGATAGAAAAAGGACAACGGAATGAAGGAAATTTAAGGCTTGGATTAAGTATTGAAGATAAGTATTACGCAAAAATAGTCTTCGTCGCAGGACTTTACAACGCAGTGTCATACAATGCAATGTTACTCGTATTTATGTCTAGTAGGTAATTTTTCCAGCTGCAAAGATCTTCATACCGAAAACATAGTAAACTAATTCATCGCAATTACTGCCGGCAACATCTTATACTCTTACTGCATAACAAATAAACTAGGAATAGTCATACTCTGGTTTTATCCTTCTCTGTTATTAATCATTTGATATTCGGAGGAAATAGACAAAATAGATTATAACTATTCCACGTCTATATACCACGTTTATTTGTAATGGTGGTAGTTCTCATCCGGGAGGACTCATTTCTACACGCTAAACCTAAAGTTTCCACGGGACTTTCAAAACTTTATCGAATAATAACACAATGCATATGCTTAGTACTCACATATGATACAGTAACGCGGAAAATGGACTCGCGATATCGAGTACAAGTGAGAGGCGAGCGAAGGGCCACCGAGAGCGAGTTACACAAGAAGGGTTACAAAACTATGGCAATGAACGCGAGTGAACCGAACCTTGCGAACCGCTAGCTTGCGATGCCGCCAGCCGCTACTAATGTCGGGCCCACTGTTCACCCTTAGGTGGGCATATTAAGTTCATACCATATTAAACCTAATCTCACCACACAGCATTGTTAGCTAATCCTGTGGGATCGATGGATTTTTTCGGGATACAAAGTATCCTATGTGTTAATCCGGGTTATAAGCTTTGCAGGTTTGGCTAAATCATAGATAATGTTCCTAATTTCAGCCAAATCGGTTCAGTAGTTGCGTGAAAGAGTAACAAAGATCCATCGATAATAATATTCATAGGAAGTAGGACTACGACATTGCAAATGGAGCAATTCATAAATGAACTTTATTCAAGTAATTTGTAAAATTAGTTGTTGCTTGTCGTGCTTTTTCGCAAATTCTAATACCAAATCAAAATAATTTAAAACTTTCCTCTATAATTTTTATGAATAAAATTTTGAGTTGGATTCTCATTTTAAGAAAATATTGCGAACTTATTTGACCACCTCTGCTGGCAATTTAAACATCAAAGAAATGTTTTATAATTTACCAATATCGAAAAACCAACTTGTTGGATCTCATTTCTCATCATTCATCATTTTTTCCTTCACTGAAAGCGTAGGTAGGTAAAATATATTGGGATTTATAATTATAGAGAGTTTCCACTACCATTACTATTATTTCTTTGTAAAAATTTATGGATAGGAAGACGATAATTCTTTAAACATAAATTATTCTGACCTCTACAGCAATCTAAGAGTCAACAGAAAAAATGGCTTTTATTTTATTTTTTTAAGCTCTGGATATTATTTTACGGATTTAACTTTAAGTTTTATTTTAGAGCAGAGAGAAACGAATATTTTAATTTTATGCCTCCAAAAGTTATAGCGAATATACCTAAGTACTTACCTCGCGCTCTATAATGTTCAGGGATATATCCGAGTCAATAATTCGTAAAGTATTTTTCACGTAGATAGTATATGAGAACATGAAAGTAATAAGCAATGTCCGTGTACAAGGGGACTATAAGGAACAAGAGAACTGCATAAAACGTTAGCCCGGGCCCGGCGCAATGCGGAAGCGTTGTCGTGGCTGTCGCACTATGACAATCCTTGCACTGAAGAATTTTCAACGATATTACGTTGAAATAAAACAACATACTACATTATATTCGAGCACAGTATTCAAATAGTTAATACATTCAAGATCTTTGTTTCTTTACGGAACTTTTAAAAGTCACCTTAGGCAATTATTGGCAAAAGAAATTGTGACGTTTCCTTAAAGGTAAGGAAATCGAATAAAGAATTACACCTGATAGACCCGATAAATCAGGGGTCTGATTGCGTAAGAATAACGTATTCATCGTTATCGTAATCGCTAGCGAATTCTGTCCCGCGATTAGCTGACGGAAAACAGGAACCCAATCAGAGAGCAGAATTAGTAAACGATTACGATAACGATGACTGCGGTTTTCAAAGACAATCTAGGCGCCGTTCACAACAGCCTCTTAAACCCAGTCTAAAAATGTTTAAACGCCGAAGCTCTCAGTTAGTGCAAACTACATACCTAGGTACTAGTTTGTGTCAACATCTCAAATAGATTTAAGGTGTCAAACCTGCTTCCCCTAGTAGGCTTCGGCGCTTTGTATGCCTCCCAAAAGTCCATCAGGAATCCCTGCACTCTTACAAGAAAATGTTAGGACAAATTTTATGGCTTTCGCCCATTTCGGCCGCAGCGCATCGTATTTCAACATTAGGCAAAAAGGCATTAATAGCAAAAAGCCTAGATATAGATTTCAATCCACGAAGATGCACCCCACTCCTTCCCAACTCCTTGCAAATCCCAGGAAAAATATAGGCGATTGTGAAAGAGTGGGGCACGTCTTCATGGATTGACTATATCTACTTATATTAAAAATTAAAAGTTTCAGAGGTGTTCTATCACGCTAGCAAGCTATTAATTTGATAAAAATTTGGAATGAAGCTTGCTGACATAAGGCGTTTTTTTACCAAATTTTAATTACCGCGAAATATATAACAAAACGACTTCCACGTGCCCAAAGACGCGAAAAAACTCGTATAAATATTTTTTTTTTTTCTGCCGTCTTTGACTTTTATTGTCAGCCAGGTTGGCTGGTTAGCTTGTTATTACACAACCTATTTTAAAACAAAATACATAAGATGCGAGTAATGCAGTCCCTTGAAGCGCATACAAACGACATCAACGTGCTCCGAATTTGCGGCTGCGCGTGATTGCTCCACATTCTGGGCACATACAACTGGTACTTTTATATCGATTATACTTTTTTCGCAGCATTTTTAAAGTTCCGTATCTCAAAAGGAGATTACAAATCCTTTAAATAATGGTAATGTTACAATTTCCCTCACGAATCAGTTGGATTATTAAGTTTCCAAAAATTTTAAAATATTATGGTCAATAATTCCTTGAAGTGCAGAAAAATCCAATCGGTAGTACCTTACTCAGTACTCAGTAATTTGAAAGTGACACCTCAAAAATCTTCTTTAAATCAATATTTCAATGATGTCATTCTAAATCCGACATGGCGGAACACTCAAAATGGCAGACTATTTATTTTATAATGCACTTCTACATTACAAGTTTCAGATGAAAGAGTTTGCGTGAAGAATACGGATTTAATAAGAGAGATCTTGATAAGAAACGAAAGAAAATACAATTTTCGCAAAACCTGAATAGGTATAGAGATTCTACCAATTGGTCCGTAAACCAAGCAGTTGAACTTTGGCTATATTAATGTTCGCTAAACCAAATCAACTTTCCATCAACTAAATATTTGGCCATATTAATAATAAATATCTTCCAAGATTTTTATTATTTTTATTTATACCTAACTTTCCTAAACAATTAGTTTTTCACCAAAATAAGCTTACTATATAGCATTTAGTTTAGATAATGGATAACTATTAAAACCTTAATAAATTACAGTAGAGATGGTTTTAAATATCTACACATACTTATTACATATTAAACATATATTCTATTGGCGCTCATTCTTCATTTCGAAGTCATAAAACTAATAAAGGTACAGGAAACTCTCAGAAACACTTTGATGCTGAAATTAGAGAAGAGTAAATAATTACCAAATAAAATTTTACATAAAAACATTACTTTTAATATTAACCTTACTCCCCTCCGATAAGACTCACTTCCGTTAACTTCCATAACAAATTCGCCTTCACAGCTCTACAACGTCTTGTGATGGCCGCAAAATTCCCGTCGAACACCAAGTCATCGACCTGATCTGACAGTCGTTTTATTTAATAAAGCCTTAACGAAACAATTATATAGCAGTAGCATTGTAAACTGTATTCCGAACGATATAAGAACTAAAAATCCCGTCATAAAGTTCGCTCGATAAAAGTAAAAAACTCATACTTTTGGCGTTACCACTCATATTACAGATTTTTCTGTACACATTAATGTCGAATAATTACACAGGTGACATATTATGCATTGTTTTCGAGGAGAAAGGAAAAAGGACAAACGAAAATTATTAATGTGGTAAGGTAATTGCACCTACATAATACATTGGATGAAAGGAAAATACTAAAAATATTTAAATAGTTAATCACTCTTTTAAACCATTTAAACTTGAGTAAACAACTAAAAAACCACAAAACAGCTTCCTACAATACATTTAGGTTGAGCAAATATAATTATCGTTACCTATATACTTAGTATGTAGTATGTATTATGTAAGCCTTCACTAATAAATATTTCGCAATATTTTGGCATAATATTCAACATTTGATCACTTTCCAAAACGAGTTTTATATTTTCTTTTAAATATAATGAAGCCATATTGCAAAGCGTAGATGAAAAGTGAATCAACCTGATGTTTGGTTGCGCGGCCACTTGCGTTCGTTGACCTCACAAATTTTCGTTTCGTTGGTTACCGCGTATCTCCCCTCCACCCTGCCCTTCACCACACCGCACGCCTCCCATTCTGCAAGTTCACAACAATACACATAGAGAATAAAATGGCAAAAAGTATATCAAAACCATCGCAGACTATTGATTTTTTAGAACCTTGACAGACAAAAGGCTGTTATGATCTATTTTGTAAAGGTATTAAGAAAAATATTAATAAAAAAAATTCATTTGTGGCTTGAAAATACCAAAAGAAATGCTTTATGACTCGAGCACGTCAAACTCCGGATGCGTAAGCGCAAAAACATGAAACCGAACTCGTTTTATGTAATTTTATAATTCGAATGAGAAGATTTTTTCACGATTGCGATGGTATTATTTATACACTTCCCGGAAACTAACCACCTAACCCTACAGACGTTTTACACGCGTATAGTGGAGCAAAAAGTGTTATTGAACTGAACAATATTGAATGCTGATGCTAGGTCTTGTCATTGACCTCTATTTTGCCAGCGACTGTTGCGATACGCTACGCCCCTGTTTGATGGTTCGTCGCGCTGTTTCACTTTATAGTAGGCTCTCTATCTGCAGCAATTAATTATTATCATACCCACGTTCTATATTATTTTATTATTAAATAAATAGATACAAGGGCGGTAAGTAGGTTATGACATCGAGATGACACGTAAACTCTGGCTTCACCATCGTTACATTACGACAAATGATCTTCTAAATATTAAAACTGATCAAGTAATTTGTCACACTTACGCATTCGAAGGTTTCAAATTATGCGCTGAATATACTTATCCCATATTAGAAAACGATCTGATTATATATTTCATTTATTTGATGAACCCTTGAACTTTTAAAAAAATCTGTGCATATAATAAAATAATCCAGCAGGTTTACTTATATCTTGGTCAATATTGTTTTCATTTAAAAAATCCAACAATACTGAAGATATCTATAAACATCGATAGGTCAATTGACTAGGAAAGTCGATGAACTATTTCCATTATGTCGATGTCTAAATAATATTATCGCAGCTAGTATAGCAAGCTAGGTTTTGAACTCCGTAACATACTTGTAGGTACCTACTATTGAGTAAGTGCAAAATTTTTTTTACTTCCTCCGTTGATAGGAAAATATTTAGATCGTCCTCCTATGCTACATCATCATTAATCGCAAAAATACACCTCGTCATTTCAAAACACGTAAGTCAATTTATCATGTCATAAAAAATGATTGACACAAACGAGCGACCGTAAGGCGCGTATTTTTCAACCGAAGTGCGGTCATCAGATGGCGAAGATAAAGTCATGGTGACGGATTGATAGAATGACAATTCGTGAGTAGGCCAAGCACCGCGGAAGACTCCGGCCGAGGTTCACCATGGTTCAATGTGACACTTTCCGAGTTCCGACGTCATAAGCAACTTTCCTACTAGCAATGCGCTTGCACGGCTACGCCCGCTAGCGCCACTCATTGCAAACGGCCGCGGGAGGAACGACATACTATGCGCTACTTTTCTATGAAAGCAATCAGTTTATGCCTTGCTGTAATTCGCGTTATGCTGTTACACTCGAACAAGCTCAAAAACTAAAGTAAACGATTCAATCATTTGTGTAAACGCGTGCTTTCCGCATTCTATCACTTATACAGAAGCTTTATGGTCATTAACCCTTTTTTATTATTTCTTACATTACCTAGTTCTTACTAACTCATATTAGGCGCACTTCACTCGATTTATTTTACTAAAATTATAACTTTGATACACTTTATCTATATAATATTAATTATATAAAATCACATACCTATTTATTTCCGTTGTTTTTTATTAAAATTTGACATTAGCTTCATACTCGTTTTGAAAATTTCATTAGGTATGGCAAAATCGTGGCTAGATCGAAAATGATCGTTAGTCCGGAAAGAACGATAATGTCAGTCATATTCGAATTTAAATGAATGAATAATAAAGAAAGAACAAGGGTGATTTCCATACATCATCTTATGAGTGAATAAATTGTTGGGATAACTTTTGCTAAAAATTTTGCTAATTATTAGAATAGTCTTGTAATAAATGTTACATCTAGTTCTAGTAGTCTTTAATGGCGGCTCCCAATATTCAATCTATCCATGGTTTGCCTTACTAGAGATAGAAATTTGACGTAACTTGTATGGAGCTTATGTCACAATGCTATCTCTAGTAGGGCAAATGGAAGATAGATAGAATTAATTGGGAACCGGCTTTAAACAAGACATGCTGTAAAAATAGAAGACTGGGAAAATAACATATTTCACTGAATAAGGGATTCAAATGTAAATTGCAGACAGAAACTTCTACAGATGGCATCAATAACGAAAATGAATTTAATCCCAGCAAAAACATTTTCATGTAAAATGTTGCCAAGACGAGAACATGTGGCTCACACTATCAAAAAGTTATCAGATCTCATGTAGAGCATGACTTCTAACTCTACACGCCCTAACTCTATAAATCCTAACTTTATAAACTCTACACTTTAGTCAAAATATATTATGTCTTGGCTGTTTCGGTACCGTCACATGGGCGTAAAGTGAAGAATTTATTCACTGTTCAGTACTTTTCTAATAGAGTTTTGCTAGTGGCATAATGGACCATGCAAAATTCAAGAAATTTTACATTAAAATCAAATGGTATCACCATTGTTATGGGAAAAAACTTCCATTTATTAAAAATATCCTCTAAAGCAAAGGAACACTTTTGCAAAGTGTGATGAAGTATTTGAAACCAATGCAGTTAGTAAAACCTAAGTGCAGTTTCTGAGGAGACTCAATACCTATCTAATAAATAATCGTTACTACAGAAACTAGGTATTGTATATCAGAAAAGTACAAAGTCAGTGAATAATATTTTTACTTTACACCCATGTGACAGTAACGAAACAGCCAAGACATAATATATTTTGACTAAAGTGTAGAGTTTATAAAGTTAGGATTTATAGAGTTAGGGCGTGTAGAGTTAGAAGTCATGCTCTACATGAGATCTGATAACTTTTTGATAGTGTGAGCCACATGTTCTCGTCTTGGCAACATTTTACATGAAAATGTTTTTGCTGGGATTTCACTTCTTTTTGTAAGTTGTTTACGACTATATTTTTTATTTGGTTAATTTCCTTTTCTTTGGTGTATTTCTTGAATATCATTGCAAGGTGGATATTTGTCCGAATCAAGTATCCCCCCCCTCTATCATTTAAATAAGGGAACCCTCCTTGGTTCACCTAGTTTATTTTTTTCCTTATTTGTAGAATATGTATTATATTTCTTGCGCATCAAAGGTGCCTTTTTATAGCCCACACTACCTATCTTCTCGTTTATCTTTTTTAGTTTGGTCTGGGGTGCTATTGAAGTTCAGCTAAGGAAAACTATCACGGTTAAGTAACGAGTTAACGAGTATTGGCCTTAACTTATAAAATATACTTGAAAATAGTAAGAATTTCGTTATAATTCCATGGAAAATATTTATCAAATACAAGATGCATACCTACAGTGTCTATTATTTATACTTTATAATGTATGACTGCGCGTGGCCCTTTATAGGGTTCCATACCAATTTGGTAAAAATAGAACCCTTATGGTGAGACTTTCTCCGTCCGTCCGTCCGTCCGTCCGTCCGTCCGTCTGTCACACTCGATTATTTCAGTAACTATTCAAGCTATCGACTTGAAATTTAGAATAGTTATAGGTAATAGTGAGGCGACGTCATAACAATCGTAAAAATTTGAAAATTGGTTTTATTTTTATTTAAAAAGGGGGGAAAACCGGGTCGAAAATTTTTCAAAATGAGATAATAATATTGAGTGGGGTATCATATGAAAGGGCATTACTTGTGTATACTAAAACTAATTTTTATTTATTTTTATGTCTGATAGTTTTTGATTTATTTGGCAAACTGTCGAAAAAAATACCGTTCCCCCCCCCCCCTTATCTCCGAAGTTTACCAATCGAAAAATCTGAAATAATTACGATCAATAGGCATTAACGTATACTTTACAGGAAAAATAAAATCAACTCTCTAACTATTATACTTTTTTAGATAATAACAATAAACCGGCAAAAACAAAGTTATGTTTGCGGTTTGCCAACAAAAGTACCTACATGTAAATTATACTCTTAAATTCATGAACCAAAGTGATTCTTCTAATGTTTAACTTCTTTTATGGTATGGAACCCTCGGTGCGCGAGTCCGACTCGCACTTGGCCGGTTTTTTGTTAGAGTTCTACTCGTATATTAAAATGTTATAAAAGCAAACTTTATGTTGAGACTTCCTCCGTCCGTCCGTCCGTCCGTCTATCACAAACAATAGAATATTTCAGCAACTACCTACCTACTTACGCTGCCTATCTACATGGAAATAGTTGTCGGCGTTAATGGCCCAAGGTCATTGCAAAATCACCCGGAGCAATATTTCAAGAACAAAATCCCAGCTCTGAACTTGCAAGTCTTTCTATACGGGCATGGGCATTGGGCATAATTAATATCATTTTTTAAAATACCTACTCGCTTGCTCTAAGTCACTGGACGATTTTTTTTAATAATCCACACGTGCGTTTCCACAGGGTCGTCACTAGACGATACCTACTTTTAAGTTTTGTCCGAGTGCAGTCTGCCATTTAAATGAGAGAACTTAGTACCTGCCTACTTGGTTCTTGTAGTTCTACGTAGGTAGGTATGTAACGAAATTTTTGAACGTGATTTTAACCCACTTTTAAGCATCGGATTAAATTAAATGCGTGCGTTTGGGCACTAAGCAGGTATTTGAGCGCTATATAACGCTATTCAAAATCGGATTTGACGCTTGGCACGTTCGACAGCTCACGCTGGGCACTGGGCACTCGGCTCAATGTGGGTTTTTGTCACTGAGCACTGGATCATGGTCACTCGACGTGCAGTGAAACTCGGCTCGTTAAACATGAAATGCTTGGAACTTGGGCTTGAAACGTGTAATATTACTGGGCACGTGGCACTGGGCACTTGGACGCTTGGCCGCTTGGGCACTGGAATCAGTGGAAAAATTTACGTGTTTTCCATATGTTTACTAGCATTACTAGCAGATATCTAACATGAAATTAAGTTTTTATTATACCTATATACTTATGGGAAACCCCATACGAACTTCCAACCCCCTAATTTTATGGATGTGGGGTGATTAAGTAAAAATCCTGAAATACGTATTTAATTGTTTATTACAAAGAGTCTCTATATCAATTTTGAGACCTCTAGCATCAATATTTGCGGTAATTTCATACAAACTTCCATCCCCTATTTTAAGGGGTTGGGGGGTTAAATTTCCAACTTTTGGAATTTTTTTGTTGGTTGTGTGCTAATACTAGCTTATATACCAAATTTCAGCTTTCTAGGTCTTCAGGAAGTACCTAGGAATGGGAAACCCCATACGAACTTCCAACCCCCTAATTTTATGGATGTGGGGTGATTAACTAAAAATCCTGAAACACGTATTTAATTGTTTATTACAAAGAGTCCCTATATCAATTTTGAGACCTCTAGCATCAATATTTGCGGTAATTTCATACAAACTTCCATCCCCTATTTTAAGGGGTTGGGGGGTTAAATTTCCAACTTTTGGAATTTTTTTGTTGGTTGTGTGCTAATACTAGCTTATATACCAAATTTCAGCTTTCTAGGTCTTCAGGAAGTACCTAGGAATGGGAAACCCCATACGAACTTCCAACCCCCTAATTTTATGGATGTGGGGTGATTAACTAAAAATCCTGAAACACGTATTTAATTGTTTATTACAAAGAGTCCCTATATCAATTTTGAGACCTCTAGCATCCATATTTGCGGTAATTTCATACAAACTTCCATCCCCTATTTTAAGGGGTTGGGGGGTTAAATTTCCAGCTTTTGGAATTTTTTTGTTGGTTGTGTGCTAATACTAGCTTATATATATACCAAATTTCAGATTTCTAGGTCTTCAGGAAGTACCTAGGAATTTTGATGATCATCAGTGAGTCAGTCAGTCAGTCAGTGACGAAATTTGGGTTTTTTAGACGTCAATAAAATCTAAAGTATAAGACCTATAAAATTGAAACTTTATAGGTTTAATAAGTTCACTGGCGACATCATTTTCCGAGAATTTTGATTATCTGAAATAATTCAGGCCTAAGTTATAAGGGTTTAAAAATACGGCGAAACACTTCGAGAAAAGATAGGTAGTGCCCTCGCGCTTCGCTTGGCTCGTCTTGGCGGGGACACTACCGTGTCCCCAGATCATCACCGAATACCTACCATGATAAACTTCCTCAAAACGTCAATCGAAAAGAAAACTGTCGAATAATTTTTCTAGGGTTTTCTAGGGTAAATTTTCAATGTATGGTAACTATACTTAAATACTTCTTAAATTATTGTTCTACTCGTATTAGGTATGTAAGTAAAAATCCTGCAATAGGACTCGTCATAAGTGCCTATATGAAATAAATTTACTTTTGATTTTTTATATTTTAATAATATATCTTGTTTATAAATTTTAGCTTATTCGGTTCTGTATTTTAAGCGTGAAAGAGTAAACACACAATTGCAAAATTTCGCCCAGATACCTACATAAAAGTCTTTGCCCACACAATATTGCTGTGAAGTGTAACCATATTTCGATGTGGCATACCTACATTTATTTACATAAGCCGATTCAAATGACAAGGGTTGAAACTTTTTAAGAGGATACGCAGCACTGATCTCTATAATATGGATCCCAGACTGTCAACGTAAAAATGAAGGCACGTGACTTTCGCCATTTTGGCGCTGATTGTTGCGTAAGTTGGCGTGAGCGTCCACAGAACTAAAATAAAGTGGCATTCAAAACGACCGTCTTACAGCAACAAATGAGGAGAGCGCTTCAAACCGGCATAATAAATGAATTGTCAGTTGTATAGAATGTTTGTCCAGCGTACTCGTATGATAGAGATCAGTGATAAGGAGCCTATTGTTGCATCGTAAAAGTTGCATCACTGTTATATTCGCACTTACGTTACTTTTATAAATATATTGAGAAATCCAAAGGAAGAGCAAGTTATTTGAAAAAATATAAACTTCTTTCTTAGTAATATTCTGTAGAACTTGAATCCAGTTTATCCTTACGGCTATAGGCAGTTTACCCAGGAAACGGCTACGTTAAGTGCTTATCCTTCATAAAGCGGTCATTGCCATACTAGCATTCCATACTATTACTAACATACTCGTAATATTACTATTTATTAGTTATTACAAAACTTTACTTACATTACATTAATTCTTAAAGCGCTCCGTTGAATAACGATTTACCATTAGTTTTCAAAAAGTTAAAAGTCTCTAGACTCTATCAGTTACAAATAGATACGTACATATTCTATATTATGTATTAATTGTACATTGTATATAATGCGTTGTGGTCACTGTAAATCGATTATGATGTGTTATGGCACTCGCATAAAGACCACATAGCGAAATTCATATCGTAGCTGTAGGTAATATTGTACCATCGTACCTACGACCAAAACACTGATCGTAACACATAATACGAATTCGCAATGTGGATGAGCTGTTTTTTGTCTCGATAAACGTTTTCAATCTACGTTAGTAACTGATAATACCTATGTCATTAGGTAAATATTTGATAAGACTGAGTACACATGTACAATATATTCATTTTAAAAGCCAATCGATGACAATAAAACCTTTTGGTACTCACCAACTAGTAGCATTTATATAGTTTGACAAAGAAATTCTTTTCCATTACAAAACCGTGTTTGGGAGTATCTCCATCCCGTCCCTTCGTTAGAGTACATCGTCACGCAGCAGGATACCGGAATAATAACGGGACCTGTCCTTTCTTTTTCCTTTTTTTAACGCTGGATGGACCAGCGTTAAAAAAAAAAGGAAAGGCGAGGCATGCGTTCACTTTTATACTGTGACCGATAGTTTTTTGGATGCATGGTTTTGTGGCCCTTTTCAGCATAAAATAACAGTTTAAAAATCCAACAGCACATGAATAAATAATAAATATTTTTGTACACCTACCAATAATTTTGTATACAATCTTAAAAGTAAAATTTATGATTGAATACCCTTAAATCCGAACCGTAAATCTACGTTTGTATATATATATATATATATATATATATATATATATATGTATAAACGTACAGGTATAGTACATAGTTCATTCTTAAATAATGTACCTTTAATAACTATAAATTATTAATAGACACTAATAAATTATTTTATTATTGTTAATATTTTATTATATTAAGCAGTGATAGCTGAGTGGTTCTGACCTCTGCCTCTCATAAGGAGGTCGCGGGTTCGAATCCTGTGCACGCACCTTTGACTTTTCCGAGTTATGTGCGTTTTAGGAAACTAAATATCACTTGCTTAACGGTGAAGGAAAACATCGTGAGGAAACCTGCATGCCTGAGAGATCACAAAAATGTTCTCTAAAGTCACAGTCGAAGGTGTGTGAAGCCAGCCAACCCGCACTTGGCCAGCATGGTGGGCTATGGCCAAACCCCTCTCAGTTTGAGAGGAGACCCGTGCCCAGCAGCGCGACGTAAAAAGGGGTCGAGATGAATATTTTATTTGTTCGTATTGGTATCGACATGACTGTAATATCTAACACCTACTGAGTGACGATGCAGCCGAATATGTTATCCTAAGGATAAAAACGATGAAATGATAAGTGACCGCTAGTGGTGGTAATAGGTATTATGTCTTTACCGATATGATGGTAACTGCCCTCGGTCGTAATCACAAAATAGGTACACACGAAAGTACAACCAATTCCATAGCATTACCATGTTGATTTATTACCAACATATTTGAAGTAAAATATTTATTATAGTAGGAGGACCCTAAGCTATATTGACAGAGTCAGACTGATATACTTTCCTATAAGAGTATTTTATTTACTGTAATTAATTAATAATATATCTAAGTACCCAACAAGCAGGAAAATACCGTGTATTTGAATCGAAAATAAGAAACTACACAAAATTGCATTGAAATTTAAAATCAATCACTTAATTTTCATATTCATAAGGCAAATAAATTTCTAATTTCTCACTTGAGTATTGTTCTTAGCATTCTGTTATACAAAAGTTTTAAGTGTTAGGAGTTGTTTTTATCCCGTGATTGATTTAGGGCTGCTGCGCCCTAAACAATGGGCAGTGGGCAGCTACTTTGTGGTCGGGCTGCAGGTCCTTTGTTTACGCGCTCTTTGTACGAGTAACGGACGACTGTGTTGTCGTGTGACGCTTTGTGACGTCACGTCGATTTTTAACAAAAATGCACTTTTGCCGTCACACAGGCCCCGTTACAAAGTAACAGTTTCTAGTGTAAACCGGGACCAACAAGTCATAATGCCCGTTTCTGAGAATAAAAGGAACACGCGAAACAATAGCCCAAAAGATATATGACAGATCATAAATCTTAAGCCTGTGACGAATTTGAGGTTAAGAATAATATAAGAGGTAGTCCCGTAAGTTTTGTTTACAACACAGAGTAGCGCCTGTGGTTATGAGCAAATAAAGCCATTTTTAATCTTATTAAAACCCCTTTCATCGAGCTTCTATTCTACGTTTATAATATAAAAACAGTTTCGTATTCATATAAAACTGTGTACGTAAGTTGAGGCCTAGCAAACATGATCTAGAAGTTGGATAATAATAGCATCAAAAATGTAGGTACTTATTCAATTCAGTTAACATACCGATCAAACTTGCAAATGTTATTTTTTTCTTATGCAAAAAAATATACGGTACTTTTAATGAAAAGAGTTAATAGAGAGGATGCAGAAAAAGCCTGTGATTATTTAACCCATATCCGGCGTTTGGGGTAAGGGAGCATATGGCCCTGTAACCCTTTGGCCCCGTTATACCACGTTTGGTGAACAGTTGCGTTATTTGTGTCTGATAGATTAACTTTTTGTTGATCTGTATTTTATCTTCACCAGGTGATTAGTTTTTTGTGATCTTTAGCATTTGCCTATATAATATCAAAGTATAAAATCTAACCATACATTTTTACTTACTTGATAAGCTAACTTACAAAATATTAAAGTATAAATATTGTAGAGCATACGCTTTCAAACAGATAAAAAGTGTATTATTTATGTGTTGCCCATTAACATAATATTTTTTTGTAATCAATTAGTTGTCGTGTCGTATACCAGTAGGTTCTTCAACGTTATAGGTACACGAAGCTTTATCGTAAAATAATGTTATTTTTAATTGAAATTATTGTCAAAATTATATTTTATCTCATTAATATTTCAGACACTTTTGATAAAGATTAAAAGTATAATAAGATAGGTATCCAGAAAGTGTGAAATGTAGAAATTCCAATGTTGTTGGCGATTTTTTCAAAGTCTGCTGTTATTCTGCGGGGCTACCGGCTAGTGCGTTAATTTATTTTCACTTTTCGCCATATCGAGTGCGCGGCGAGAGAGCCGTGACGGGAGCCGCCGCTGCATCGCGGATTCCTGGAACCGACGCTTTCCATCGCCGAGTGAACTGCATCTTCCCGAGGAAATGCACGCGGGTTCGTTGCACTTACAAACTCATAACCCCCTTTCTAAAGCACCGATCCAATTATGTGCACTTTCGCAAGCCACTACTGTCACTCGCCTAGATACGGATAGGCAAGTACGATGCGCTAGCTCGCTCGCCGCGCCCGCCGCGCGCCTTGCACCGCGCACCTGCCGACGTCGACGACTCACTCTGTTCATGTAATCTTGAGCTGGCAGAACATAATAGGCACCACCTAAACATTCCCTTTGGTTTAGAGTAGTGTTCAATGTATCAGGTATGAAAATCTCAGATCTAGGATTCCAGAAATGTTCTTATACAGAAACTGTATAGGTACTAAAGTTATTTGAAACGCTCACACACGATCTATTATTTTATTCAATGCATGAATTCAAACTTAAGGCTGAATGCAAGGATCTGCTCGCCAAATTCAAATTTAATTTGGTTTTTCGCAATTTATAAGCTAACGAGACATTTGTGCCAACTTTGTAATACAAAAACTCTAAATTCAACTAATTTGATGCGTCTAAGAATCCTTTACCATGGGGAGTAAAATGAAAAGGCAAGTCTTAAATTTAAGATAGCGCTTCGAATTAGTTTAGAGATTTTGCACAACAAAGTTATAAGTCTATGCCTCTTGTTAGCTGAACAGCAATAGGTATCATCTTCACATGCCCATTTCACTATTTTGTACATATTGTATTCAGCAATACTTACTGCCGTTCCTACAATTTACTGCCAGAAGTCTACAATGTGTAATGAGCTTACAATTTGCGAAAAAACTAATACAATTTAAAATTTTTATGGGCACACCCGTTCAAAAAACAAACAAAAAGCAAAAAGTATTCGTAGCTGAGACTGATATTTTAAAACATAATAAAATAAACACTCATCATTTTTACATAATAAAACAATCACTTATCGTGGAACGGAACCCTTTAGTGCGCAAGATGAACTGGTGCTTGCCCAGATTTTTGTCTTCTCTAGAAATTACAAGAATGTAATACTTTTTTCGTAGAGTAGGTAATGTGCAAGTATTTCCCGCGTTAGCGTCGAGCGCAGAGCTAGCATAAGAAAGTTTTTCCGGCGTAACCACGCTCCGTAGCGCACGCTAATGAAAACGAGACAGGGTATCGAACTCGTCTGCTGAGCCGCGATAGCGTCGAGATTATTACAGACGTATTAATAGCCTTCTATTAATGCTCATACAAGTTCACTGTGATGACATTAAAATATCACTGGTTTTATTTCCCAACGTGGCAGCAGAATCTAACAATCATAAATGCCTGCAAGAGAATGAATAAACATCTTGAGTTCCGTACAATCCAAAAATAAAATGTAATGACATGATTGGAACAATTATTCCTTATATTTAATGGACATAATGAGGACAATAAGACCTTTAGGTGCAAAGAAAAAGTGCAATCTTTTTCTTAATTTTTGATCTTTCTAATTTTTTGCATACCTGCCTACCTATTTATATACGTTTCCATTTATAGGGCGACAGTTTAATAAATCTGTCGCCATAATGGAAACGTATATCATTCAAGATTTCTGTTAGTTTTAAAAATTATGTTATTAAACCTTAGTTAAATAATACTCGTAATAATATATTCCATTGTTTTAAAAATGTAATTATTTTAAATTAGACAATATTCATTAAATTGAGGTCCACCTTTCTCCTTATTATTTTGGTTATTCGGCTTATAACATCATGGAAGTTTAGTTATGCAGACGTAGATGGTTTATAAATTGAGACTTATTATTAAATACTACTTAATACTAAGACTTAATACTACTTAAATTACATAGAGTGTACTTAATTGTTTTGTTTCTCTCGCTATTAGGCCTAGCCATGTACTACATACGATTTCCAGAAACTAGACAGGTTGAACTTGTCATAAGTGATTGCGAAGACTGAGGGGGGATTAGAGTGCATTGACATACTTACCTACTACACACTGCAAGCGAAAATGCATCGGCGGCGCGTCGTCACCAGAGATCCAGCTCAGTCAGACCTCCCGCACCCTCCCAGACGAGCGCAGAGTCGTAGACTCGCAGGAGCAGCGCAGCTCAGAGTCTAGTGGACGCATTTTAAACCACTGACGCCTCAGAAAAGTGGAATGACGTCCGCACAACGATGTGGTTTTCACTTACAAACACGTACTTAGAGAAAACAGAGGTTTTGATTTTATAGAATCCATTTAAACACATTAGCTTACGTGCATCTAAAAATAGCTCAAGATGTTATTTTATGTTCTGCCTCATAATATTTTCCGCATCAATATAAGATTTTAAAACAACTGCGGGGATCGAGAAAATTATTAGTGTATATGTGCAAGACAAAACTGCAAAATAATAGAAAAAATCTCAGCGACCAAGTCATGCTAAGATACAAATAAAACAGTTAGAGTTAATGCGTACAGTTTCAATAAATTAAGGTAAAGATTGTGAATAGCTCAAAAAATAAAAATAAAAATAATAATATAATCACACTAAAAGTTTGCATATATGAAAGTTTGGGTACCTACATTTATTAAGCTGTTTTGGCTAAAAATGGGAATGGCGATGGTTTATACCTTCAATAAATATAAAGGAATAAAAAAATTAATCCCGAAAAAAATTTTGGTGTCCACGGGATCTGTGAAACCCGAAATTTAGGCGGGTATCCGATAATAAATATTAAAGTTCATTCTTTGATCACCCAGAATGAATTAAATTCATGAAAAAAAATTGTATGCTTAAATTATGCAGAAGACAAGATTATTCCGTTATTATGTAAGGTAATGACTGAAATGCAACGCGTGCTGCACTTCACAGTACGGAGGTCATCGACTGACGTACTACGCCGCGGCGTAGGCGCGCGTAGCCGAGGTAAAGTCCGACAAGGCTCTCTTGGCACTTGAATGACATTGTCAGGACGGTGCTGTTATAGAACAAAGGCAGCCAGAAAATAAAATCTACTCAATTTTACTTCAATTTTAATTAATATTAAGAAAATCGCAACATACAATAGCGATATACCGACAGAGCGATCTATTAAACAGTATCACAAGATAGCGGCGTTAGTTCCGATTTTACCACGCGCCATGATAGCCTTGTGCACTTTAGACGCCACAATTCCGTCAACAAACTCTGAGTTACTGAAACACAATATTGTTGGCATACGTGTACTTAAATGGCATTAAAATAAATGGATAATTAATCTTTTATTTTTCACCATCAACTTTTTTTCCCAATAATATGATTGATCTTGTACTGTATCTTATATGAAAATATTATATGCTCATTGCATAGCTTAAGATTCACACTTTTTGGCATCGAAATCACCGAATACATTAACAAATGTAAACTTCTATAAATACACAATCGAATGAATCATTTTATTCAATATCTTAAAGTAATTTTAATAATTGCGTTAAATCTCCATTTAAAAACAGTGGTTACTTATCATTTTTAAGATTCCGTAGTAAACAAGGAATTGGCCAAGTGCGGGTTGGCGGGCTTTACACACTTTTTAGTATTTGAGAACTTCCCTTTTGTGTCCTAGTACGGGACACAAGTCTCCTCAGAGAACATTATTTTTTTAAACTCAAGGCATCAAAGGCATGCAGGTTTCCGCACAATGATTTCCTGCATCTAATTCGAACCCGCGACCAAAACTGATATTTAGATGCCACGACAGATATAAGTTTACAATGTAATTTATTTGGCCGCTAAACCACAGTCCACAACAGATATAGATTTTTAATACAACTTTTGTTGGTCGCTGCATGGCCTGTACAGCAATTACGATTTATCTCGAAGAAGGTTTTCAACATAGTGCTCAAATTTCCAAACATGTCTGACAAAATTCTATACGTTGACTAAGTATTACGTATCATTATTAAACTAAGTATTAATAATAATAATAATGCATTAGTAATGTCAATCAATCATGGTACGAATTCTAAGATTTACACTAGTTTGAAATCTTTTAAGTAATTGTTAGGTTAGGTTAGGTTTTTTTTTTTTTTTTTTTTTTTTTTTTTTTTTTTTTGCGCAACCCCCCCGATGGATTCCAATCTTGTCGCGATGGGGGGGCTCAGTAGCCGTGGTTGGGCCCCACGGTGAAGCCAAAAGGAATCCAGGAGGGGACGCTCGGAGTGGGCCTGGAGATGGGCCCGCTCTGGATGCGTCCAAGAGGGGTGCGGGGGACAGAGTTTTCTGTCTCCTGCAGCCAGGAGGGGTCGCGGGAGGAGAGGCGTGTCGGTGTGTCGTTGCCGCTCGCCCTATCTCCCGCGACCAAACGGTGGCGCACCGTTAGATGCGTCGGCGGCGGGGCCGCAGGGGAAGAGGAGTGTCGGTGTGTCGTTGCCGTTCTCCCTGTCCTCTGCGGCCGTTTGGTGGTTTGCGGCGGAGCCAAAGATCAGATCCGCCGCGGGGTATGGGAGGTCGATGCCTGCGAAGTGCAGGAGCAAGCTTCGCAGGTATCGGCTTACCCGTGCCCACGGCCCCTGGGTGGCGGTCCCGGGGGGGTCCGTCGCCTTACGGATGGGCGCCGAGGAGGTAAGGCCCGCTTAGGTGTTTCTGGCGGGCCTTGCTGTTGGAGGGGAGCTCCATGCTCCACCTCGTGGAGGGGCTGCGCAAGCGGCCGGGCACCGGCGGGTTCGCGGAGGTTTGCGCAAGCGTTCCCGTGTTCCCGTCATATGGTGCGAGGAGGAAACACCGTGGGGTTTAGCCGGTAAGAGTCCGGCATAACCCGGCCGCTCCCCCGGGCGACTGGGTATCCATGAGGATTCCCCACGATAAAAAAAAAAAAAAAAAAAAAAAAAAAAAAAAAGGTTTTTGCGCAAGCGTTCCCGTGTTCCCGTCATACGGTGCGAGGAGGAAACACCGTGGGGTTTAGCCGGTAAGAGTCCGGCATAACCCAGCCGCTCCCCCGGGCGACTGGGTATCCATGAGGATTCCCCACGATAAAAAAAAGGTTAGGTTAGGTTAGGTTATACGGCAGGGCGATCGGCTAAAAAAGTATCAATCTTTAAATAACTGTATCAATGTCAAACAAGGGTGTTGACCAATCACAACGATTGAATATCACGTTATGACATTGATAAAGTTCTTTAATGATTGATACACTTTTAGCCGATCGCCCTGCGGGTGTTAGCATAAGTAACACTAGCACGGCAAGAGTGTCAGTGCATCGTGAGGTGACAATGAAAGTACGCGTTTCTCGCTTGCGATAGTTGAGGCAATAAGGCCACCCGCGTTCAACGGCCCCGATAGCGCCGTTACGCCTGCGCCAGCGCCGCTCGGAGCGTCGCGCTGTGGCCGCGCCGCTGCGGCAATCCCTGCCTCTACCTTGTTACTACAGTCTTTTCAATAAGTCAGTTTACATGGTCTATAGCGACACTTTAAAATAATTACCGATGGATCGAATAATTTACGTTACATAAAAATATATCAGCCATTTTTTTGTTATAAAAATATACAGACAAATCATTGATTTATAAACTAAGGATTTGGGGTCAGCGCTAAATAGTATCCGAACCGAATGACATACAATACGCGAAATACATACAATCGCACTTCAGTCTCGTGTTTGAAAATTAGACTGTATAGTAATTGTTTAAGGCATAAATTACAATGTCTTAGTTTGTTTATAAAAATAGTCATGTACCTACCCTCGTTTATATAGGTTTTCTCGGGACACTTTTTTCGTGAATTTTGTATTACACCCGTCGTCCATAGATTTATAAGCCTATGAGATAAATCCAAAATCTTCTATCAATCTTATTCTTTTTTTGCTAAATTCCAAATTAGATCTATGGCATGGCACCCTTTGGCTCGCACAGTTACTCTTGTTATATTATACCTAAACTACTTTAATTATTGTTACGGAAGATTTAGGAAACCATATTGGTTGCCATGTACAAATAACACAAGGAAAAAAGAAAAACTATCCACTTTTGTAAGCGGATTTTTATGGAATCAAAAGCAATCCTTTATAAATCTAACGCCAAAGTTTTCAGTTTATTTAATTCTGTTAGTGACACTGATGAATCAAAAATTTCCTAAAATCAAGTTTCATCTTCAAGACTTGTTTTGTTTTTGTTTTGAGGTCTTATATCAAAAATCTATTAATCATTTTCTTTAGCAATTTATTTCTACTTATTATTTATTATATAGAATTCATTTAAAATTAATTTGATTCATGCTATGGCTAAAATATAAAGGTAATAGAGCGAAAAGGACATTAAATCGCTCTTTAATCCCTAACAAATTGTATACACCGTTATTAATATTCAAAAGACCGACTTATTTTTTGTTGAAATGATCAATAGGCAAATATAACTTGTAGCAATAACTAAGAGCAACATATATTTAAGAATTAAGTTATTAAACAAATTAAATGTTTTTTTCTGAATCGTTAAAAAAATAAAAATGATAGTTTAGTATTCAACTGTTAAGTAATCAGCGATAATGACGTTTGCGGCGAGTTTTGGCATCTCGCAGCGGGTCGTTGACACCAAATCCGCAGCGAGAGCCTTTCATTTTCCGTTTTTGGAACTATGTCTGTTTACAAGAAGCTTATTCAAGTCTCACGTTTAGTCACAAACTAGTTTTTTTTCTATCTGTTTATGACTCTTTTCCTGATCTAGTTGCTGTGCATGTGTCCCAGCTACGATCGACGAGGTATTTATAAAAACCCAAATCGAGCCTTTATTAAACCCAAATAGCCTTTATTTCACCAAAAAAGTTCAATTATTATACACTTTCGGACTGCCACGGCTATGTTCATGTGATCCAATACAAGATTGCTTATAAGCCCCTTCTTAAATAAAAAATAGCAACAAATTCAAAAAAAATGACGTCACAATAGCTTATTATACCTAGTTCAGTTTGAGCTAGCTCCTTCTTCAAATATATTGCCCATAAGGCTGCCAGCATTACCACGTTGAATGGCAATGCTGCCAGCCTTCTGGGCTCTCCCGGTTAACACCGATTGAAAAAATACTTTGACGCTTCCTTTTCTTAACACCCTTTTTAACTCTTTAATTTTTTTTCCAACTTAGAATAAACTTGTATTATTTTAATCGAAGGAAGTCATACCAATCCAAGAGGTGCTAAATGTCAAAAAACCCAACTTGCTTTCGTAGAAAGTAATAACGGTGTAAGCAAATACGTATGCGCAAACGCAGGCAGGCTGCCGACCATGATTCACGAATCGTCCATCGTGACATAATAAACTAAATTAACATTATTTCGCCGTTCACGTTAAAATCCCCCTTTCATTTGATCTTACTCATGCTAACAGCAATGCGAGTCACTGGTAAATCCAAGAATTGGCAATTCAGCAAGGAAAATGCTTCCTTACATGCTTTTACATATTCTGGACAAGTATACTAAGTATACGTATTTCTTATAATTCCTACAAATTTAAAAATATAATTATTCCTGTCACTAAAGATTTTTTCACTTCATTTTTTTTCTCATTTCCTTTGAGTACCTACTAAATCTTTCAGAAATTCATCAGACATATTACTGTGATAATCCATGGACCACTAAACTACAGCTAAGCAATATTATACGGCCTTGGCTTTGTTTACCCAGAACATACAGAACAACCTGAACAGGGAATCTGGGGCCATACCACCATCTTTTATAGCAGTATTTGACATTGTATGAAAATGTCAAAACAATATACTAAACTACGGAACCAGCTATAGTTTTGAGGGAACACAGTTACTGGTAACTATGTTCCCTCAAAAATATAACATGGGGTTATTCAAGATGCGGATAAACAAATTTCTTAAGAGCCGACAACGCATTTTCAGTTCCCAGAGGAACTGCAAATGTCCATGGGCGGCGGTGATAATCAGGGGTCGCCCGCTCGTTTGCTCGCGTTGACTATAAAAAAATTACAATAATACTTCTCTTATAGCTGCAGTATTATTGTAATTTTTTGGTGGTTCATACTGACATTGTATAAAAATTTCAAGAAAATATTACATTGATACTGCTATAAGAGGTGGTGGTACGGCCCCTGAATTAACTGAGTCGACGTCACCTGCCGCGGTCGCTGTGCGCTGCGAGTGCGCGGATGATTGCAGCAGCTTTCCGGTAACGTAACAGTCGCGTACGCCTGTAAGACTTCTGCTGTAGGTTCGTTGAACTTTCGCGAGTGCAGAACGCAGGGTGGGGAGCCACACTGGGTCACACCCGGCCATCGGCACACTTACCTTGACTTGACGCGCCGAGAGCCGCCGAGCGCTCTAACTTCGCTTAGAAAACTAGGCAACACCCTGCACAAGCAGTTTCTCGCGATATTTTTATGCTAATACGACGTTACATAGGTGATAATTTGGTGATGTAAAATTTTCTAGCAATTCTAGTTACGGTTTTTTAATTGACAACTCATTTAATCGCTTTAAATGATAAATTCGATACCACAGAATGAAATCAACGATTTATTATAATATTAGTAGCTGACCTGGCAAACGTTGTTTTACCATAAGGGAAAAAAATTGCTGATGACCTACTCAAACCTAACGAATATACACATAAAATTTCACAAAAACTTCTCAAAAAAATGAATTTGGTAACAAAAATTGACACGAGAATTTTGTATAAGTATTAGAGAGAAATGAAAATTAATAATACGATATAAAATAAGTTTTTCAATATATATTTTTTATTTTAAGTATTGTATATAAATGATATTGTTGTAATAAATCTACTTTTCTTAGTTTTTCAAAATTTCTGCTTGCAAAATTTGAGCATTATTTTAAAAGCCTCCCTCGAGATAAATCGAAATTTTTGTACCTACCAGCCAAGCAGCGGCTGACAAAAGCTCTATGAAAATCCATATCTGTCGTGTAATTTAAACATGTGACGATCTTTTAGTATGAATGATAGTGACTTCAAATACAGTGTTGTAATGATGAACGTTGTTATTCCCGTAAAACTTTCAACATCAACATCAGAGACAACGCTCACTTTTCAGTGAGCTTCGATGAAACACTTATTATTTTTATTTCGCTTCAATCCGATATGTATTTACAAACTTATGAGACTTCATAATTTGGTTAAACTCAGTACCTCACTTAAATTTTCTGGCAATCGGTTGTGACCGCGTGACGTCAACAGCCCAGGCGGGGCGTGGGTTTATTCATTATTCTTTTACGCGCGTCTTCCTGGGAGATTATTCACACACTGAGTGATGTGAAACAAGAACAAGAAATAATAAGAACACAGAAAAATTAACTGTACGCCTACTGGCTTAGACTGTAAAGTTTCATCATGGAAAATACAATGCTCGACTTTGACGTGCTTATGTAAATTTAATCTCACAATTGTCGACCAACATGGCGTTTTGAATTACATTCAATATTGCGCTCTATATCAATAGTCGTAAAATTAATTTTTCAGTGTTCGCTAAAAATGTTTTGATTTCAATATCGTATGTGTAGCGATAAGGCCGCCATATTGTACATTTGTTTGTTTGGTTATTTTATTTGTTTTTTCTTTCTTTTGTAATGGTGTACAATAAAGTATTATCTATCAATCTATCTATCTATCTATCATCTGCTTATATACGAGAACATAAATGCCATCATCTTTTTAAACATTTCACATCACGAAACGTAGCCGATGCGTTACGTGAATAGCCCTCCTTGTACTCATTATTACTACATCTTGCTTTGTGCTGGCATATTAAAAATATTCCCAAAGGATAATTGCACTCATCCTCCCCAAAAGGTAGCGAGCGATAAAGTACCGTACGTAACGTCAGACACCCCGATGTTTTGACGTCATTTTTTGAATGTTCAAAAAATTATTATAACGCCATTTGGAAAGCTGGAGAAAAAATTAAAAACGTCATTTTAAGAAAATAATTTTATGGCGTTCCCAGGGGAATTGAAAAGTAGTCAGTTTTCATATCTCCGATTTGTACAGCAAACATCAACATGAGTGTCGCGTCAAAGTCGCGCTACTATTCGACGTATGTCTCAGAAAGGACGATGATGATGAGTCAACTGTTCTTATACAACTCGTTAACTAGCTTGACTCAAGTGAGATTTGTTTAAAGATATAGAAGTGTTACAATCTTTTAGAGCGACCACTGAGACTAATGTATGAATAAGAATTATTTTTGATACAATAGTGGGTCTCGGATAAGAATCGTAATACAGATACTTTGGAAGATAAATCATATTATTATAACTGTTTAAGTCATGACTTGCCGCTTAGCTTGGACCTTATCACCTTAAACACATAATTCGGTCTGTGAAGGTTCAACTACATTACAATTTGTGCTTTCAGATAACATAATCGTAAGTCTATCAGCCAACGCTTTTGCAAACTAAACCATAAGAACACCAAACCGGGGATTTGTTATTATGACGCCAGTAACTCAAAAAAAAAAAAAATCTTGGATAACCTTTTTTGTAATTTATACATAATTCAAGCAAATATTTCATGTGCTAATTGATACTGTCATTCCAGCAATTTTACTGTGCAGTGCGTTTTTTCAATGACAAAATACGCTATGCTAAGAGGACGGGAAGCCAAAAATTTCTTAAATATGGCGTTGCGCTTTCTACATTTCGGTCCCACTGACAGCAACTAGTGCTGTCGGTCGCATACATCAGCGCCATTTTACAGTTTTGACAACTTAAAAGTCCGACTTCAGGGCGGAGCCTTAAAAATGTATGCGTGACGTCAGTAATCCTTTCAAATCAATGGTTTAATCAATGGTTTTGTTTTATAATTTCCAAAAAAAATTGGATGGCTGCGTAGTGCACAGGGCCTAAAGTGAAGATGTGCTCAAAAAAAAAACATAAAAGAACAAAACCTTATATTATTTAAAAGTCTAAACGTCATAGACAATACCCAAGCTATGTACATTTTTTACGCATATAGACGATCAACTTTGAATGTCAACTAGCAAATGCTGGGTGTACACAAATCAAACAAGTTTTTTTTTGTATCGATCTGCGGGTGATCGAACTCGGGCTGCCTCACCGAGAGGCTATTGCTAACGCTTATTGCGAAACGCGCTTAGAAGTAGAATCTTAGCACTTGATGCGGTTGCAGACATCAGTCAAGACTCGGAAATTTTGACAAAATAAATATCTTAGGTTATTTATTTATAATTAATTTAACTCTTTATTTGTGTATACCATTAAGAGGTCCAAGAGGCCGCCCTCGACTTCAAAAGTGCGGCAAAAAATACTTTGGCTAAATTGGCAAACCCGAGCCGTCGCTACACAATATTTCACGCACACTAGCATCCTCGCACCATACAAAGGAGTTTGCCTCAAAATGGGCTATTTTGCGTCCACACTGCGTCTGAAGCACGTATGCATGAAAAATCTTATTTCAAATTATAATATCACATATATTTTTTTCAATGATGTGCGTACGGGGGTTTAAAAGTATTATGAAAATAAAATTAATTAAACGTCTCGATAAAAGCGGAACTGCCATATAGGCACTGGAAACGTCACTCCCACTACCACTTGGCAAATTATACCAGTTTTTTATAAACTCACTTTTTTAGGGAAAAAGTAGGATAACTATTATAGGAAATAAATCAAATGAAAACCCAATTACAATTGTAGATATGTAAAATATAATAAAGAAACTATAATTAAATAGCTAAATAATAAAGCCAAGCACACTGTACGGTATTGCTTACATTTAATTGAAATTGTCAAAAGATTTTTTCAATGAAAAAAAATCTTTATTGACTAGCAACTCCCTCCTGACAATGTCATTCAAGTACCAAGAGAGCCTTGTTGGACTGTACATATATCTCTAACACATCTATACATATTAGATTTGCGCCTTCTGTTCAAATTATTTTTATAGCTGTTTATTGAAAAGCAAGAAATGCTTCACTGAACATTTTAATTGCGGTAAACAAAAGCACTTGCAACACCACAGAGTACATCACGTTTATTGTGTTGTTTGATCATGTAATGTGCAGCTAATTATAACAAAAAGTAAGCACACCATCTTGATCGTGACAACATCCTACGTGGCTTAAAACCTATTCATAAGTGTATTTAAATCTTTAAGTATAATACTTTTATTTCCAGCAAAACCTTTGGCTCTTAATTATTGAAACGATTTTAATGTTATCTGTCGCTTGGTTCCTAGGTACAACAATATGGATGGGCCCCGTCTACAAAATAAGCGTGCCTATTTTTAATGTGTAAAGTGGCGCATAAGATGGCGTCACCTAGGGAAGTACCACGAACATTTGACAGCAAATCTTGGCGCTCACTATGGCGCTGCATGTCACGTAAAGCTATGCTACAAATGGGGCGCCTCCTTAATTCTCTTATCTCAATAATCTGTCGCGGCGCCACCGTCGAAACTAGGGTAAAACCAAACTCGTAAATAGAAACACTGGTTTAAATGTCATGAACTCTTCAGTCGTAGTTGTCTATGGTCAGCGTCACTGTTAGTTGTCTATGTCACTAATCGTCGACAGCGACACCACACAGAAGTTTTAAGGAACTACGGGGTGGCCATTATAAAAAATAAATGCACAATAATATAAGAAATACTATTAAATATTATTTTACGTAGATAATAATATATAATATAAAGAAAAAAAATATTAATAAACTTACATACTTTGGTAACGTTTCGTTACATAGGTACCTACCTACTATGATATACCAATGCCTACCTAGATACTTGTGAAGTAGATCTGCTTTATAGTAATATAAACAGGTGTAGGTATGGCCGTAGGAATAATTATATCTATATGCATCATCCAGGGTTCCACGGTAATAACGAGGTCGCTTTAAATAAAGTAATCATTATCAAAAATACCGATAAGTACTTATAGTGCGTAAAAACAACTAACCTAACCTCAAAATATCAGAAAAATAGAAAATAAGATTGCTCCAAATTCCCGGTTTTTATCTTACTGATTTTTTTTTTAACATAATATTGGGAATATTTCCAATGTTTTACCGATGATTTGGTTAAGACGCAAGTATAGCCCAATTTTCATACAAGAATCGGCAATGTCCTTTAAAATTGACACACTCACACTACAAGAAAAAGTTGCCGCACTCACGGGGCTGTCTTTGTTAGGAAGGGCTCTATCTAGTCGGAGCGCGAGCAACGACCTATTATATCGACCTATAAATCTGTGATATGTACCTTATTTAACTAATCTATTAAATGACGCAAATATTAATCAGACAACTTTGTAAACCTATATTTCCAGTTTAAAGGAATCTTTATAAAGGACTGATAAAGTTTTCAAGCAGAATTAGGAATTTTCATGTTATTCGTCGTACGTGTTTAGTTTATTTTAGATTACTGGGCACTAAGTTTTTATTGTTTGGTCCATGTTTTAATAGAGAAATAAATAATACTAATTCCTTATTTATGAGTTTACAACGTCTTTATATCGATAGTCTGCATTGGCTCATAGTTCGTCAAGGTTGTCATAGAGATAATGAGAGTAGTTTTTAGAAGCATAAACATAATAGGTATATATACCCGTATGCAAATAGAATGACAGACCTAGATCATCTTCTTTATTGCCTTACAATTTTTAATAATTATAAAATTGTATTCTTTATCATAGATAAGTGTTTTCAACTATATTTAAAACCATTGTAAAACTGAGAAAACAGAGTATTATGTACTTAAATAGTAAGCAAATTAAAATTAATTTTCAGTTTACTGAACGAGAAGATGTTTTCAAAGTATTGATTCTGAATAAGTATTTTAAGCACAATTGTGTTCTTTGAAAGCAATCATTGTATGCATAAAATAATAATCAATACCCAAGGCGATGAAAACTGAACTAAAGATGCAAAGTTCAGTTTATAGTCAAATTGCTTATGATTTATGACTTTATCAATAAAAATCAAGGCTAAGAAAATTGTGTCAAATTCCAGGGCTATTTTTAAAACGCATATTATAAGAAATGAAATGCTTTTCTAAACGTGTCTGACACTAAGTATATGCGTATGTGCTGGAACCTAGGTAGTCTAAAGTATTTATTGTCACTTTAGTAAAGTGACAATAAATACCTATATTGCCAATTGCAAATTCTTAGCCCTATCAATGGCATTTCCTTCAAAGTTAAATAGTGCCTTAAATAAACAAATAGCAATAAATTTGCAAAATTTAGGGGTACGTTAGATTCTTTTCACAGTCTTAAAGTTCTGTACGTCTTGAATGTGTGCACAAGTCTTCAAAGTAGGTACCTATCTGCGTAGCAAATGTCAAAAACCCCGTCTTCATGCGGGCTTGCAGTTATTACACACAACCACGTCGCTACATAAGCGATAACATCCTCATAATAACCTCTGATTAAACAAAAAACTTAGATAGAAATACTCGTTTGTCGAGTAGGTAGTTACCTACTCGTATTCCTTAACAAAAACTCCTAGGCTAAGTATCTATAAAAAATATACTTACTCGTATTAATATTAACTTACGTGAACATTACAATAAATACGTATATAATATATTCCAACAGTTTTAATACAACTGATAATTTCACCATTTACAAAGGTAGGCTTAGTGAGAAACAGATTCCGCGAAACAGATGGAAAAAGAAACTTCTGCCAAATTCATTTCAGTTAACGCAATGAAATATCCAAAAGCCAATGTCATTATTACATACGCGAAATTCAAAAAGAACTCCACTGTCTTCTAATTGGCTAATGGTTTCGTAGCACTCAAAAGAGTTCAACGCTCCTCGTAGCTAGCCCCACGACTCTTTACACAATAGCGCTTTTTGTATACCTCTCTTTTGGTTATGACATCATCTCGAGTTTATATCATAAATTGGCGTATGTACTCGTAGATACCTACTTCAGAGAGATCAATATCATTCTTGTTAAGAATACGTGGCGTGTGTTCTGCGATGAAGTGTCTAGATTTCTTGCAATTTGTATGTGTCTAGCCGTTCGTAGTTCTTTGTAAATAAATTAGTGTCTACTAAAAGTTCGGAACTGATATAATCATAACACTTAAATTGAGTCCCGTCAATAATACCATTTTAAAATCAAAATTTATCGTAAAAATATTGGTACTTAGTGCCTGATTAAATGAGGACCAAAACAAGATCAATATTATATTTCGTTCTAACAAATTATTCTCATTTTCATGTGTCAATGTAGATGCCATGTAATTCGTTTTATGTATTTGCGAAAATAAACTAAAATAAAAATAAATCAGAAACTTATCAGCAACTTATCGAAAAGCATAAGTTTAACACAGTTCATAAATTCCTCTTACCGATATTTAATAAATAATTTTAAAAAAGATATTAACATGGTCTTAAAGAAAATGGAGTCATTAAACATAAAATAAAAGAACTTAAAAAACCTACAGCAAAAAAATTTACTATTACAAAAACCTTCAAGGCTTACAGACACCATAGAAGTAGAAAAAAAAACACATTATGTATCTACAACGTCCTCGAGTGTGTGTTGAGAAATTTACCTTCTATATACCTTCCTACCTAGCGAGACAAGGCATCAATTATGGAGGTGGGAGTTGCAAAAACTTAAGGAATATTTCGGTGGGGGTTACGTGGCCGGTTACGTAAGTTCATCTAGCTTCAAGGTCGAGGACGTTGCTCCCAAAACGCTGAGGTCCTGCCGGCCCGAAACCAAGTTTGGACGCTTCTTTTTTATTTTCAAAGAGCTGAATGTTTGTATCCCGGCTACCCACACAAAATAGCTTGGTAAAAATCATCCAAAACTTTTGAAAATAGCCAGATAAGAGAAACATAGTTAGGTAGGTATAACATGTTTAAATGTAAAGTCGTTATCATTTAGAGGATTAACAAATTATTATTAAATTAAAAAGTTACTACATGATATAATATAATATATACAACTGATTTCCACGCGGTTTTTACCAATAGATATAGGGATTTATTTGGTAGGTTTTAGGATTCATGAACGTTTTGTGTATAATAATATTATATTGGTTGAAATTTAACGATAATTGTTAAATATGTCGGAAAATAAAGCCGCCTGGAGCTTTCATCGAAAATGCTGCCTGATCAAAACATAAATCCCTTTTAATAAAACAATTCATGGTGGGATATTTCTTTTAAAGATCTATAAAAAGTCCGCGATAGCACGATATAATTACCTTTAATGGATAGCTTACTAAGTATACCCATACCACACTTAACTTAAAGTTAATGAGATCCTAGGATAGACAAAATATGTTGGCATACTAATATAACATTAAGCTCTACCTTACAGAAGCTGGGTTGGGTCGCTACCTACCTACCTACCTAGTTTTTACGGAAAAAACTGCTACAGCCTGGAAGGTATTCCTCACTTTGAAATTCAGTTTACATAGCATAATTAAGTATTCAGGCATTTTTCCTTCTTTTAGTTTTTTAATAGCTGTTTGTATTAGTTTTTGTTTAGTTTGTTTGTTTGATAAGCGTGTATGTTACAGTGTACTTAGTTATTGTACTTTTTGCGCATGTTATGTCCACATCCAGTAGACTCAATTAACAACCATATTTTTTAAAGATGCTAACTTGCTTGATACATTAATTGTAGTCAGTTTTGTGGACTAAATAAAAAAAAAATAAAAAAAAAATCCCGCAGAAATTTTTCATACAGTCCCCGCGGTATTAGTGAAAAAACCTTACATGAGCAGAGGAACGGATATAAATACCAATAAATAATAAAAAAATATTAACACTATTTTAGAGTCTTATATTTTAAATTTTGATAAAGTAAAAAAAAACTTTCTTATGTTCCGCTGTGTTCCGTCTTTCACTAAATTTTAACAACCCAGTAGGAGTGTTAGTATAATCTGCTGCAGTGATATTGTACCATTTAACTTAAATCCTTCAAACTACTGTTCCACCGCATCATAAATCAACCCACAATAAATAATCCAAGCAAAATGCTACCTCTCCAAAGGATGGTTTTATGTATATGGTTTGTCTAGGACAAAGGAGAAAAGGGTTTTGAGAATAAAAAGTTTACTTACACCTTACCTTATTTACTCACGCATTTAAACTACTGCAAAATAAAACCCTTTTGTTCGTTTCCTACCAAGTAAGCAGAGAAATTGCTTTAATACCTTAGGGAATCAGATTTTCTATTTAAACCTAGGTAAGTACTTCTTATACTTACATAATTAGACATTAATATTTTAAAATAAATAAAATATTAAATCAGGGCTAAAATCTGTGATCAGGGTATTACTACATGTAGCCCCAAAGTAAGCGATAGCTTGTGTTATGGGTACTTTATAATTACTGAATATACTAGTACATAATATTAAATATGCATAAATAATGGGTATAGACTAACGTCTAGACACTTGAAGGTTGACAAGCTTCTATTCAAAAAATTCTTATTTTAAAAATTTTATGGTCTGCGCAGGTGTCAAAAGAACAAATTCATACATGTTACCCAAAATAAACGAAACTGTTAACTAGTATCGCTGCCATCAAACCTCAAACGGTCGCATTCTGCCTCAAGAAACGTAATAGTTTCAATGTCACTGTGTTTTTGTCATAGCAATGTGTGCAGGGATGAAGAACCGTTATGATTTTTTATAAAGTAACATAATGGCCACCCTTTAATAGCAAAAAAACACGAGGGTCCCTCAGGTAAGGCAATCTGATGGCGGCCCGTGATTAAGGCTTCGATCGAAGTTACATAATAACACTCCTTTGTTGTTTTGCACATGCAACGTGGCTGTTTAACTGTAAACTTTCTTTCTTATCTGGAATCTTTCACCGTGGCGTAAGATGTTATTTTAAGAGCAGTAAGTATGGCAGCAAAGGTATAGGGTACCGCGTGCCAAATGACATCTGCTTATTGAACTTTTAGAACACACGTTACTTTAATGATATAAAACCATAATATCATAGAGCTCTATATCCATACTAATAATATAAAGTTGAAGAGTTTGTTTGTTTGTTTGAACGCGCTTATCTCTGGAACGACAGGTCTGAATTTAAAAAATATTTTTTGTGGGAGAGTCCATTTATCGAGGACGGTTATAGGCTATATAACATCACGATGATCAATAGGGGCGGAGAATCAATGAAAAATGTTGGAAAAAACTTAAGCGCGCTGCTTAAGTTTAAGGTCTTTAAGAATTGTTCTAATTTAGAAGTTCAAGAATATTGTTCTCCATTAAAAGCTCTAAAAAAAGTCCGCGACACCACATGACTACTTTTAGGGTTACTCTTCGAAAATATAATGAATCTCAATTTGTAGATTTGTTTGTTGTTCCTTCAATCACGTCATGGGTACCTTACAGAAATGTTTGGAAGCGCGAAATGTGACATACCTACTTACATAGCAATCTCGGGAAAATCAATGATTAATATCATGATGGGATGATGGGATTTATGAAAACTAGAAATGCAAGATGCGGGCTACAGCTACCTACTATTTTATCAAGTAAATATCATACACCCCTATATTTTTATCCCCCATTTACCTATTTATTATTTGCATTTTTCATTGACCAACGCTGTTCTAGAACCGTCACGCCACCGAAAATATTGTAACTTCTTACTTACGTAGAGCTAGTCCTTATCGTGCTATAGTATATATATACGAGAACATCAAGCCAACAAAATTTTCTTAAAAAAATTATAGATAAAATTTAATGATATTTCACTTTATAGTACCATATATTTCTCAATCTTTATAGAATTTACAATTAAAAAAAATAAGAATATTGTAAGATGACTAGACCTTTTTTGCTTGACGACCTCCGTGGTTGAGTGGTTAGCGTGCCGGTTTTTAAGGCGCCGCCATCTCTGAGGTTCCGGGTTCGATCCCCGGTCGGGGCAATGTAGAAAAATAACTTTTCTACATTGTCTCGGGTCTGGCTGTTGTGGTACCTTCGTTGTTTCTGATTTCCATAACACAAGTGCATAAGCTACTTACTATGAGATCGGAGCAATGTATGTGATGTTGTCCTCGATATATTTATTTATATTTTGTACTTTCAGGTGAGATAGAAGTGTAATTGTCGTAACTTGATAATAACTTTTGTAAAGACTTGTTAATAAAACAAAACTTTGTACTTTCAGAGAAACAATTTGTTGTTTGTTCTTGGAGATCCTCAATGTCTTACATTTATTTATATAAGTTGATAGGTTGTAGTCTATCTTACATTCAAATTTTCAGCTAGAGTTTCAGAAAGCTTTACATTAGAGTTAGACTGTCCCATACAAGCAAGTAATAGAGAAATGGGAATCAGAATTGACACTTGTACCAGATTGCCTTGCGCGCGGCGTGGACGGCAGCGCGCGGCCGTGGCATTGGCGGCCGTCTCGCTCGCACCAGCAGTTCATTCACCCGGCGCGGGCGCAGGCGGCTCGGCTGCGGAAGAGCGCAGCGCCCGCTCGCAGTCGCAGGCAGCGGCGTGGTGCGGCGGGAAGCACGACCATGAACCAGCCGGCAGCCACACTTTATCAGTTATTCGGAGCTATCGGTGCGCTAACCCGCCTCCGTCCGACATGACCCTCTAACGTGTTTCAGACTGAAAGCAACGTAGATCTCATACAAGACTTACTATATTTTTAAGTGACGTGCAGTGTGTAGTTTTAAGTTTAGTGAATATTTCGGATTATTTTCGATCTGGATGTCTTTGGTCATATTTACTGGATTATTATGCAGTTGTGGTAAGTGGATAGAAAAATAAATATAAGCTTGATTTATATATGTAAATAGATATACATTATAATATTAGCGTTTATTTATGTAATATAATAAATCCATTGTAATATTTTCATATGTTTATATGCTCCTAACAGTCGCTGCGTTTAAAAGACATCAACGCGATCTTAGCAAACGCTGCAACTCCTTTGGTTTCTTGCTTCTTGTTTTCTTATTTAATTAGGTATAACGTGGTAACTTTATTATAAAATAACCTTTTTTATTTATCGTAGACTTTATGAAAAATGAATTAACTAACGAGAAACATTTTGTATTACATATTAATGGGTGTATTAATATTACATATTATTACTTTAGTACTTAAGTAAAAGTAATACCATTCAAATTATATTAAATTTTGCATCTATGACTAGTATTTATAAATAAAATAGTTATTGAAAAAAAAACTTATAAGTATGTATTTAAACGAAAACACGTACCTATTAATAAAAATTGAACGCAAATTTTATGGACTTGCTATTTACTTAAATGGCACCATGGGCTCAAGAACTCAAAAGCTTAGTTAGCATTGATATAGCACCTATTAGCCTATTCGCAAGTCTAGTAGCTATTAAAATCTAACCATAATAAATGGCAGCGACCACTCTGGGTGGGTTTTAGACTATAATTAACGTAATAAAAAAGTCACAGCACATGCGTGCGGACTCCTCACACATAGTACATACACACCATCGTTGATGGTTGCAAAAAGCGAACCTTGAACCTTGCGGGTTCAATTTCAAGGCGACTGGTGGCACGTGAGCAAGCTTACGTAACCACCGCACCCCACCGACACCCACTCTGCGACATGTGCTCACTGCTCCTGCGTGCCGGTGTAAACAAACTGACATTATTGGCTTATTGTTTATTTACAGCACTGTAATTTAACCATGTTTATTTACCTGAAACACTCCTATAAGTACCATAAAAGAAAGGCGCTTTTATTTGTAATTTTTTATGTATATTTTATAATCATAGTCATGAAGATATTTTGAGTTTGAGTTTGAATAAGTATACCTAAACATTTTTATAAACTTTGTCATCCTCTTCAAACTCACGGAGCTTATGCTAGATTGACATTTAAAGAGTCAAAGGAGTTTAAGCTGTTAGGATTAGGAGAATGAAGTATTTTCATATAATATACTAGCTACCTATTCTCGAATCCCACTAGTACCAGATTTAAAGTCACCCAACCAAATAGCATTATTTTTTCTTGAGGGATTTATTTACTCATAAAAAGTCATCACTTTCAATGTTGATTTTGTTGTTAGGGAAAACAAACTTTGCATCAAGAAATGACATGCAACATTTTTCCATCTTTCATTTAGTTCCCAACTGCAAACTTAGGAAATTAATAATAATACATTGTAGAGACACGTCATCATATTGTTTAACTTATCCTTACGAAGTTAGTTTTTGCAAATTGACTTATTACAATCTTGTTAAATACAATGTATAAAACAATCTATTAATTAAAAGGTGCAGGATTTTCATATACCTACATTGAATGCCAAAAAAACTACACAAGTTATTGTAACTAAGTCAGTAATCACGTAAAATGCTAAGAGTTTTGTAAGGCACTCTGTTGTCTGTACGTAATTGTACAAATTACCATTCTCAAACGCTAACATCTTGAAATCATATACATAAAAATTATAAGACCAATACATAAATGACCATGAATATGGAAGATACAACCAAAAAACTTTCAAACGTGGCAAGCTAAAGTGATCTCAATGCGGAAAGCGAAAAGATTCAAATTAGCACACGCGGTGAACGAAATTTCGGCAATGACACTGACTTCGGCCGATGATATAACAGAAGGCTGACAAACCCGTGAAAAGTCGGTCATTGAACCGCGAGCGGAGTGCGCGCCGCGGCCGCCTGCGCGCGCGCAGCTTTCGCGATTTTGTGTTTACGCCGCTCTCCATAGAGTCGACTCTCAATATCGCAGCATCTCGCCATGTACTCACTACGATTCATCCTGTGAATCTCTGGATTAAATATAAGAAAGTATTATTTCAATATAAGAAAAACTTTTATACATCAAACGATCGGACAGTAAAATCAATTGAATTGTTTAAGTTGCTGCAAACTGAGGCCTCGTTACCTTATCAGAGCTGAACATAAGCTGTTTATCTGTGTCCACATTCCTACTACACCATCTATTTGTACTTCATCTTCTATAACTTCTATACAGGTTGCATTTTAAGGCAGGACAATGTAGTTCAAGTATCAATGGGTCATGGGTGAGGTAAATAGGCAAAGGATTGATAGACGTTGCAAAACCAAGCTTATACGATACATTGATGAGCTTTAAAATACTATGTTGGTAGACCCCTCACAATGTGAACAAAGGAAACCAAAAGAGTCGAGGAGAGTCGCTGAAAAATCTCTTCTGCAGTGGAAAGCAGTTGCAAGAAAATATTCTTCCTTAACTTTCAGGAAATTTTGTCATGCTTTCAAGAATTTTCAAAAAATCAATCACGGAAGGAAAGGAAATAGGACATTTCCATATAAACGTCCTTTGCTGCCAATCGATCGAATTTCTTATAAGGATAAAAACTTAAAGGGGAGCTTCTAGCGATATAAAACTTCTACCTACACAGGCAGGTGTCGGGGAGTGAATTAAACTGTACCTATTTTATTAATGGACATAATATCTGCATTTCAGACAGATGAGGTTGCGTCCTACTTCCCCGGCGTCCCCCGGTGCCTTCATTATCAGGGTACAATCGAAATGTCTTCAACCCTAGTAGTTAGTAGTAGGCTACGATATTTCCAAGATTATGTAATTGAATAGTAGAAATAAATATAAAAAAATCTAGCCTGCCCGACGAGTTCACTTGCGCTTACGTGGGAGTTATAGGAAGGTCCTTGATGGGTAGAAAGTAAATGCTCGGTAAACACTGTATGGGCGGGGTGCGGGAAGAGGGAACCTGTTCCAGCAACGCGCAACGGTACCTTGGCATGCTCGGGCCGCGCACGCTCTATTATGTAATATCCATTTTTACGCTCGAATAGCCTTTGTTTTATGTCACATTTGACCTTTTGATATGTTTAAATCTGAGGAAATTGACAGTTTTAAATATGGAACTTTTGTTTTGAAAAACTTATAATATACTAGCTGACCCAGCAAACGTTGTTTTGCCATTAGGGATATAAAAAAAATAGCGTATGACCTACTCTCAGACCTACGGAAAATACACAGAAAATTTCAAAACAATCGATTAAGCCGTTTTGGAGGTAACAAAAATTGGCACGAGAATTTTATTCAAAAATTGCAACAATTTTTTACATAGTTACTAGTAAAATGTAATGTAATGGCGAAAAACATCTGAACCTTTGATGAATAAAAAAATGTGGTGACACAACTAATACGTAACTAATACGTACGTACGTGGTGTCTACCTAATACGTAATTTTGTCATAACGTTAAATAGTTAAATCGTCTGTCTTTGTATTGGTAGATAGGGAAACAAAAGTTGCATCTATAATTAAAATAAATGAAGTCACAGAAAGTGTTTTGATATTCCAATAAACGTCCCACATACAATGATGATTATTCGAGTTGAAGCGTGGTTTCCGGCGACCGTAATAGCGGTTACCAGTTACCACACCATGTAGCCGCGCCATAGAAAATACCGTTCGCTCGATTGTCCCTACCACTTTATTGAATACACATTTTAAACAGATAATGATAATGCTATCATATTATGCAATAGGGAAATACTTAAGAGGGCACCTACACGCGAAGCCTTCGGACCGTGTCAAGTCAGTGCATTGACTTGGCTTGACATTTAATCAATGAATGAGTACACGTGCCCAAGCTCACACCATCGCCGCATTGTATTGTAATATGTTTTATAATCCTTATGAATATTATGACTAAATGTTTGAATTTATTTGTAGCTAAATAACTCTTGTAATTAGGCAGTAATAGACCATTGATTCAACCCTCTGCTTCTCATCGAGGGTTAAAATCCCGGGCGCCCGACTTTTCAACCAACTTCCAAAAAAGAGGAGGTTCTCAATTCGATTGAATTTTCTTTTCACGTGAAATCAACGGCTCTGCCCGCGAAATTCAAAATTTTCGTGGTTTTTTGCTATTTGTACTCTAATTAGACATGATAGCCTTATGGCAATCAATTTGCGAGGATGGCAGTATCATCTTTACATGATTATATCAAAATCTTTGCATAAAAATGTGTATCCTAGGAAATTAATCCGAGTATCGAGTTTTATGTGAGTAACTCGCAAATCTTGGACTAATTTCTTTAACTCGACACTTTCGAGCAGAGATTTTTATATAAACACGTGAAGAAGATATTGGGATTATCGCAATTTGACGGCCATAAGCCTATTATGTCTTATTAGCTTAAAAATCGCGAAAAACCACAAAAATTTGAATTTCGCGGGCGCACCCGTGGTGTGCTCCTTAATGTTATCTATCTCAGAACTTTCTACTGGGTGAACCGATTTTGATGATTCTGTTATTACCTACTTGAAAGTTGGTACTTCCCGTGTGGGTCCCATTCCAATTTATTCCCAATTTTGACAATGGTATACGTGAGAAAACTACTTATGTAAGTCTTATAACATGTTTGCGACATATAGATGAATAGCTCAAGGCATTAAATATAATGATCACCAAAAAATGCTTTTATACCCTTAGTTCTTTTACCAAAAATATATACTGACTTCGACGTTTCTTTTTCTATCGGTAAAGACTACTTCATCTTTAAGGGTAGTTTGATGTTGCCCGTGGCTCCACTCGGTTTATCGTTAATTCCGTAAATCCGGGAAAAGTAACCTATGTGTTAATCCGCGTTTTAAGCTATCTATATGTTCCAAATTTCAGCCAAATCTGTTCAGTAGTTACATATATAGAAGGATAAGAAGTAGGATAGAATAGGAAGTTACCTATATTACGCATTCGTTGAAGCAAGAAAACATTGTGTGGAAGTTTCCGTGCCTGAGAGTTCATCATAATTGTCTCAATGTATATGTGTTTAAAGCGTACTAAGCACATTTGGTCAGCTTGATGACCAAAGCCGTAACAGGGTGTGGAAGATACAAAGGTGTTGAGACGATATACCTATAGAGCGCTTGAGAATTGAGTCTCATCTATTAAGGATGCGGTAAGAACAACTTGATAAAAAAATCTCCTAAATCGTGAATAAAATAAATCTCACCGGGAGCTGCCTGCTGCGTTACCATTTCACCCTCCTATTTTTATTTTTTATCGACACGACCTAACGGTAGTCGGGACCCGTAGGTACCGTATGAAAATCTTTAAGCGAGTTCATGTGTAACATTATACAATCGTATCTACCTGTTCACTGCCGTTAAAAGCCTGGGAAGTGATTAATAGCGTTCGATTTTATTTCTTCTTTTTATGATAATACCTCTTCTCTTTAGGGAGGTTGTTTTCAATTGGTTTTTCAACTATCCCGGGCGTTCAGGATAGTTGTAGAAATCGGTTGATTAAACGAGCTTGATGTAGTAATAAACTAAAATCTGTGTAATAAATACAGTCTACAAGTATATATCCCGACGAACTTACCTATTTTACTACCTATTCAAAAAAATATTTTAGGGATTAGTTGAATATGGGGTTTTAGGGTTCCATTATCCATACCAAAATGATAAAAATGGAACCCTTATTTTGATCTACTTTGGCTTGAAAGATATTTTTGAAAACATATTTGAAGTTCTGGAGTCAAAATCTGTCCAAAGTCGCTGTTGTTTATGAAACAATGGCAATTTTAGCAGTTGCTTCACCCCTATATCTTTATACTTATGTTTCTCTCGTTGTATAAACATTAATTTAGCAAATCGTAATTTATGATAGGTGTCTAAAAATATTATGTATGGACGTCACACATACGACTACGACTATAAACCTATATGAAAAGGATATATATAATATGACTCAAGTTTCTAGGAAGGAAACGTAACAGTTAGAATCTAGGAATCATAATTCATACACTATGAATAAACTATTATTGTAACGTCGCACAAACATTACATTATAAGTATGTATTTTATGACATCATAAAATTTGTTGATCATCATTTTTGGTGTATTGAGATAGGCATTTCCTTGGAGTTTTGCTTCATCAAAAAAGGGTCGGGATGCTATAACCGTTAAAAAATTATCACATTTAAGATAAGTATACGAATACTAATTATCGATAGTTCTCTTATATTCGATTAATTTCATATAACAATATAAAATTATTATTCGCAAGAGCGATCATATTTCCTTGTTGATTCAGATCGTCCCAAATGAATCTAACGGTACGTCCTTCACAAAGCCTTCGTTGTTATTTTCCGGACTTAATCCTCTACCTGCGTTTGGAGCTTACACTTGCGACCTCACTTTTGTTATTTTTTGCCAACCGTGGATAATTATGAATCTGCTTTGTCACAGCGGTATGTATAATTATGCGGGTCTTATTGAAAAAATCATAACGTAGTTTGATTCTTACAAAGCGGCGAAATAAAAAATACTGATTGTAGAAATCATATTCTACCGAGTTCTTCTTTTAAATAATAAAAAATATCGACTGCAGGGTATGGTGCAAGACTAGAAATTCGGGAGTTCTGACTGGTATAAGATTTTTAAGAGAGCAGGACATTAACTAACGTTTGGTACCTACTTTAAATGAATAGTGTAGTGTGAAGGGACTCAGGCCTTAATCGCTCTTATAAGAGAGGAAGTTTATCGTTTATAACTGAAGAAAACTGGCTTGATAACTTTATTAAACACACACATTCTTTGTCTAAATGGGATCGGAAGGCAGCTAGAGAAACACTAACCGCTTGGACCGCTAAGTTTGACATTCAAACCAGCTAACAAGAAATACCAAAGAAACTGAAGTTGATACAAAAGTTATCTCCTCAACACCTACCAATAAAAATGAAGAAATAGATCAAAATATGTTTCAAAGTAAGTAACAAAGGAAAGTTAACCGTCGGTTAGATCGATGAAAGTAAAGGCCCGTGCAGACAGGTCCCGTTAGCCGGCCGGGCCGGGGCTCGCGGAATACTAAGCGCTGACATACTGCGCGGCTTTTGACCCTAGAAACATTCTAGACTGGCACTTCGCACTTCTGTGTACTCGATCTAAAGCCTAAATACTCGTACACATTAGGTACAGTAGCAAACAGCTAGACATTGAAGTAGTGTTGCAGCTAGCCTCATAAAAATAAAAAAAAAATATGCGCAACTATTAATGGGACTTCAACTAGAAAAATCTATTTTGCAAATGTAGGGAAATATCAAATACTATGGACACTAAGAAATTTTATCAAGTACACAAAATATCTGAAGTCTAAATAAATTACATAGAGTTATAATTTTTACCAAAGCATGGAAATTGATGTACTCATAATACCGTAAGGTAAAACCGCTTGCCCAAAATTTCGCAAATCCATGATAAATTCAGTAATCTGAATAACAGCAGCTACTAAAAATAAAAGCTTCCAATAAAAGACATTTTTGATTTTTAGCTGTGCTGAATTTGATATTGATTATTGACACTCTGCAAACTCTAAAAAGACTAACTTCCGTAAAAATTACAATATGAAGGGAATCTGCAACATATTTTGTACATTATAGATAGTTTACTCGTACAATATAATCGAGTTCCATTACCAGCAATTATTATTTATCGTATACTTTCATCTTGCTTAAAAATCTTGCTGTAAAACTAAAACAGAATTACCGCAAGCACCTTTTTTTGTTATTGCATCACTATTCATAACAACCCCTAAAGCGAATTCTAGAAACTGAGTAAAAACGTTAAAAGTCCTTTCAGTGAAACCTCTAATGTTTTGTTACAAATTGCCTCGCAAAGACCTTGTACACTTTTTTAATTAAGTACATTCTTTAGTTTTCCCTTGACGGCAAAAGAGCTTTTGAATTTGCTTTGCAAAAAAACGCAGTTTGTGCAAATGGCATTTTTTAACACGTCAACTTATACGCAAAAGCCATAAACCAAAGGGCCCGTTGTTTAGAATACCTTTTGTTCTTTCCGACTCTATTATTCCACTGGGTAGCTGGCATGACCGTCTGACTAAATTGCACATTCGCAGTCCTAAAAGTAACGGGTGTCATAAAACAATTTTAACAGACGCAATGTCTAAATAGTGATTCAAGAGAACACGTTTCGCCAAATTTGCGAAGTCTCTGGTCGCAGTCAGTGCTTAAGTTTAGTGCGGATATAGGCAGACGAGGACAACGACCCTACGCAAAATTCGCTGCATTGGGCTAGGTCTAGTGCATGCGCGTATGTACCGGCGACAACGCGGAAACTTCACGAGAGGGAGCGCATTATGCGCCTGCACCCGGCTAGAGCAGGAAAAAGGCATGAATGAGTATTGAAGCCTACCCCAAGAAGGGGGAAATCGAGTTTGCACTGTGGGAACCTCGTCTACAGATGTACACGGACCCTACACCATACAGCACTGCGAGATCAATAAAGCCTGATATAAAGCCGTTGCCTTCAATGACAACCAGCTTCAAAACTTTGAAAAAATATTTTAAGCGCTGTTGTATCAAACGTAGGAACCAAATATCAGTGGGCAAATGTTGGAGTAATTCTTAATTTGGAGTAGGTATTGTTTTAAGTAGGTACTTTGAATTAGTGTTGAATAACTCAGGGTAAATATTTTTTCTTAATTATGAAAATAGAACCTAAATACAATTTATAAAAATTAAGACACGACATACCTACTCGTATCATCGCTACATACGTCACTTATCTAACAACAAACAAAATATAAAGCATTCAATCGGATCGGGGTGTGAACACCTAAATGACAACATTGCTAATATGATAACATGTTGTAAGAAACTACTTTCCAATAGGAATACCTATTTTTTGTCGTAATTCTAATCTGTGTTTATGGGTATACTCTACTATAATGATTGTTAAGTAATTCGAAAACGCCAATTTGGGTTTATGCACGTTTATGTCGAAAATGAATTCTTTGAGCCTTTAGATTTCGGGAGATGTAGTTTTGAATCTAGATCATAGATAATAGATATGTAGTTGGAACACCAAACCCTATCCCTAGATTTGGTTCTCATCATCAGTTTTCCGATTATCCTCCATCAAGACCTACGTACACGCCAAAAATAATTTCAAACAACCCTATATAAGCTCATTAGCGAAGTCTGTATTCACAAACGGCAAAGATGAACTTCCGTAGGCTTCAAAAACTCTAAATTGCAAGCCGAAAGAAAATTTGTGTGATGTCAACGACCGCTGTGCCCAATACTTGTACAGTAAACGCATTTCACCGCACACACGCGCGCGGCAGCGATTTATCCGCGCGGCCGAGAGAGACGCCGCGCGGCGCCGGGCGGCGGGGGCTAGCGCAGTGGGGCGACGCGCGACGCAGCGCAGGCCGTTCACCCCGGAAGATTCAGTGTTTTGATACCTCATACCGCTCGCGCTCGAGCCTCCGACGATGGAAAACTGCATTTTCTTTGATGCGCTTCACTTTTCACGCTCTAATTGACCGTCAATTTAAACATTTAAATTTTTTGTCGCTTCTATGTTTATCACAAGTGCTTATTTCTATTCACTTTGAGCACTAAGTACGGCATGAGACGCTTAAGTCTAAATTAATGTAAAAAATATTCGTATCATTCATAAATGCACAATTTATTTATTTCATTTGTATATTTTGACTGGTAATTCATCTGCTGAATGATAGAACAAATTGACTGGTTTAACTTTTCATTGGTATATTTTTTGATTAATTATATATTTTGTCGACAAAAATAAAAGCTATGAAGATGTGGGGAGTGCCAACAACCAACTCAGTAATAATTCTCATAAGAACAAAAATAGCCTTGCAGATAACCATAGAATTTACTTAATATAAGAACCAAGCATTTTGATGATTCATGCTAAATGTTATTATTCGTGTAAAGTAAGTTTTGTCATAGGATGAAAGGCTACTGCAATCAATAAGAGCTAAAGGGATGAGGGCCCAGACACCCAGACATGTCTAACGAACCTAAACATAAGCTAGTGTTAATGGGGTGCACTAGGCATATTAATTGGTTTATTGTGAAAGCACATTTATTACACAATTATGCTAAATGCGGGCAGAAGATGTCTAGTTCACCAACCTACATTGCAAATATTCTTAACCTTTATAACGATTAAAAAATATACCTAACATTTCGTTCACTGCAAAAATGGTTATTTAAAACTTTTTACACATACATGTAACAGATGTACTGATTACTAAAACGAGATGAAAGTTTTGAACCTCTTTAGGAATAAAAGTTAAAACCAATTTGATAATAAAATTTAAAATTGAGTATTATCGCAAAAGGAAACTTTATTACAATAGCAATCTTTATTAAACTTTATTACATTGTAATTTAACGTAACGTAACAAAATAAACAAGTTAAGCGCCATGCTATTGGTTTTGGAAGCATGTTTTAAGGTACTAGGCACTACTCATTTATTGATAAGGATTTATGTACTATTCTTTAATCTTCTTAAAAACTTTAAAATGCAATTGAAGTTTTGCAAAACTTGCTTGAGCCACACGTAAGAAAATCAATAAATAATTCGAGGGTCTAGGCTTGTCTATGGAACGAGAATACAGGTTAATTTCCCGGATTGCTGGATGATCCCTTGAGAGTTAAAAAAAAACCGGCCATGTGCGAGTCGGACTCGCGCACCGAGGGTTCCATACCATAAAAGAAGTAAAACATTAAAAGAATCACTTTTTTTCATGATTTTACGAGTGTAATTTACATATAGGTACTTTTGTTGACAAACCGCAAACCTAACTTTGTTTTCGGCGGATTATTGTTATTAGCAAAAAAAGTATAATAGTTAGAGGGTTGATTTTATTTTTCCTGTAAAATATACATTAGCTTCTATTGTTCATATTTATTTCAGATTTTTCGAATGGTAAACTTCGGAGATAAGGGGGGGGGGAACGGCAGTTTGCCGGCGACAGTTTGCCCAATAAATCAAAAACTATCAGGCATAAAATTAAATAAAAATTGGTTTTAGAATGTACAAGTAACCCCCTTTTATACGATACCCCACTCAATATTGTTATCTCATTTTGAAATTTTGGCGACCCGGTTTTCCCCCCTTTTTAAATAAAAATAAAAACAATTTTCAAATTTTTACTATTGCTATAACGTCGCGTCACTATTATCTATAACTATTCTAAATTTCAGGTCGACAGCTTGAATAGTTACTGAAATAATCGAGTGTGACAGACGGACGGACGGACGGACGGACGGACGGAGAAAGTCTCACCATAAGGGTTCCATTTTTACCAAATTGGTATGGAACCCTATAAAGCTCTCTTAATTAATAATGTCCTAGGCCCAAGTGAAGAGAACTTTATTTCACAAATCCAGATCTTTTAAACCAAGGGTGTGGGCTTGACGATAAGAAGTATGTAATTATATGTTTAAATACATCCTCCCCTTTCTTATTTAATTAAAATTTGTGTCACAGAATTAGTTCAGAGCCGTGTCACAGAATCGTTCTGAGCCGATTATTGGTATTTTTCATCTACGTTCGGTAGGTCTCAGAATAGGTCGAAATCTATTTTTAATACCTACCCCTAAATGGCAAAGCAACGTTTACCCGGTCAGCTACTAGTACAGTATTAAATAGTCAAGTCATTTTTTTAACTCGGAAGCCCTTAGATTTAGTTGGTGCCAAAATGGATTAAAAAAAACTTGCAACTAAAGAATGGCCATTCATTTCCCTGTGAAATCATATTATCGACTGGATCTTTCATTTTCAAGAAAAATATATCACCAGCCTTCACACATCTAAGTGGTCTTCCCTGCAAAACAGCTGCTAAGATCGATATAGTGACGGGGCCAGACAGAAACTCAGACGTTGGGATAGGTCGTGTAATGGGGTGAATAAGTATTATATAATAAGGGAGAGCGTAAAACAAACATTATTTAAAAAATATATAGAAAGGTTATAAAAAGCACTTGTGATAAATTTTTGTTTTTATGTTTCCTAAATTGTAACTACTATTGTAACCAAAATGCTATGATAGAATAAAATTTTCACATCAATAAAAGTATGTAACCCATCACATTGTAAAGTTTAAAATCGCGTAGATACAAGTATTAATTAAATACTTATACATAAAATTGCTCAGTGCATAGTGATTTGTGTATATGTGTAATAAATGCATGAGACAGTATTACAATATTTTAGTTCCAATAAACTTTTTATACTATACAAGAAATGTAAGTAACTAATTAAAGATATGTTTGTCCGTATACATAAATATATTAAATCCGATGCCGAAGCCCCAAGCTACAGCCAGGCTCGTTATCGAGTATTCGTAGTTTGAGGCTGTTAACAGATTACAGGCTGTAAATATGGAAATCAATATTGGATAATGGTACGAGTAGGTGGCAGGGGGCGGCGTGCAGTCACGACGGAGGAGGCACAACGCATCACCACTACCAAATTTCGAATTTACGTTTCGAATTTTCTTGCAATAAGTAAACGTGCCTCCCTTTCGGCATGTATAAACGTAGAGGAAGACAGAAATTATGAAAAGTTTAAAGTACCTGTAAATGCGAGAATCAGAAGTAAGGGTGTGTGAAGGCTGTGTCGTCGACCCGCGAGAGTGAAAGCTCGTTCCGGGGAGGCACGGGCGCGCCGCCCGCCCTGCCATGGCTTTCGCTACCGCTCTCACGCTACCCTTTCGCGCGTTGTTTTTAACTCGTTCAATTACGCTTTTTGATATCTCAACTTAATAAATTCATACGTGATCGATCGATTATTTTATTTAATTAATAAAATTGATATTGTACGGAACTACTACGAGTGTAGACGCATCGTTTCGTGACATTTTCATTTCCGTGTTAGTTTTTGATATTTGGGAATTACGATGATTACGGAATTGGATAAAAACTTTATATCTAAGCAACATAGGAAACAGGGTACGGGTATAACCATGCGAACCGCGAAGTGCAGCAGGAAGCATTTTCGGCGGTTCACACGGCATCATCAATAAGTTCACGCGTGGAACGGGAGCACGGTCAGGGCGCGCCGCGGCCGCCACACTACGGAAGTAATGAACTTGAATGCAGCGCTCGGTGGCGCTGCCGCTCCGTCCCTCTCTCGTCTAATCGCGGGACACTAGGCGCGAACGTGACGTACTCACTGCACTCGCTGTCAAATTCGTCCGCATTCTCCATCACGAGCCGCTTTCGTCGTCGATGCGTTTATCGGAACGAGACGCGAATATGTGTGTCGATTGCATTCTCGGCGTTGCAAAAGTGCATCTAGGTCGGTCGGAGCGCTGAGCGGTCGGCGGCGTCGGCTTAGTGCGACGCGCTCCGCGGCTAGACGTGGGGCAGGTCGGCGAGCGTTGCATAATGCGCCGCGAGCGCTGCCAGCGAGCACGCCGGGTCCGCTCGCGCCGCGCCAGCCCGCCCGCCGTCTGAGCAGCGACCCCGCGGCGACATGCGAGCGGCGCGCCGGCTGCGGCCGCTCGTGCCCCTGCTGACGCTCCGCATCCTGCTGGAGTACCTCAAGTCGCTGGACACCGCGCTCGTGTGCGCCGCTCTACCCTTCTCTACCACTTAGTCACTTCGCACCAAAGACATTCATTAACTTTTTTCAAGAAATATCATAAATATCAAGTTATAGTTTAGAGAAGAAATTAAAGGATGCTTATATATGTGTAAGTATGATCACATGTAATAATTCCAAGTGTCTATTATTTTTTTACATTCTATTTCAATCAATTTCGAATTTTTCGTCAGTTAGTTATTAAATTATATTTAGTTCAAATTTAAAATTATATATCTATTTATTTACATAAATCGTAAGAATCTGAGACAAATATAATTTACAATCCAAGTATCAACTAGTAATTAATAATGACCGAAAGAGAGATCAGGCCCAAACAATCCGACGCGCGACGGCACTTTTCAAAGACTTCAATTCAATTTTAAAAGACTTCCCAAAGTAAGAAAAGCATATTCATTGTTATCGTAATCATTAGCGAATTCTGCCCCCGATTGGCTGGCGGAAATCAGGGAACCAATCAGTGGGTCTATCATAAAATCTGATTTACACAAAAATCTTTTACTCACGTAGTACTTTAACAATAGTCATATTAAAACGATATCTACATATAATAACATTTAAAATGTAACCTTTCATATAATTATCAGAGAACCCATAACTTTTGAGTTGCGAGCTGCAAAATTATCAACATAGGTAAAAGGCCTTTGATTGGATCGTGTTGAATCGATCGATCAATATTGAATACTCATATTGCGTTATCTGCTTTCAGTTACTACTCGATACCATAAACCTGTTTCTATATTATATACGTTCTACATTTTTTTTAAACGGCTTTAAGTGACGGACTTGAAAAAATTGAAATTTTGTATAGCAATCTATAGTTACAGCTTCAGATTGCTGTAGCAAACTTCCTGAAACAAGACTTATGTATGAAGGATGAATAAGAGTGCGAAAACGGGAACGAAATATCCTTGAATCCCTCGAAATTTATGAAAAACCGAAATTCACGCTGTAGATCTACCAATAAAAACTAGTTACTTTAATAGGTACAACATTCAAATTAATATTTTGTGGGGCCGCTTATAAACAATATGAAGGAAAAATGTTTTTCCAAAGACTTTTGATACCCTAAAATCAAACACCAAAAAATTTAAAATAATATACGGGATAGCTGGAAAAGAGTCCCTTTTCTTGCTCACAGTACATTGTTAGGTTCCGTACCCAAAGGATGCAGATGAAAATCTCATTACCATGATGTAGGTAGATAGTTGAGATTTTCACATGGTTTCCTATTTCTGCAATAAGAACAAATAGTTAATAAGCAAGAAAAATCATTTTAAAAAAGTGGGATTCCAACAAAAGACTTTGGTGACCTTCTTGGCGCAGTGGCGCATGCTGGGAATCAAGAGGGAGGCTGTGGGTTCAGTTCCCGTTACGGGCCATTTTGGAATTTTATAATTTCAAAATTGTGTAAAAAATATAAAACGTGATTTTTACCCTTCTTCTTTTTGAAACCCTTCGTGTGCGAATCCAACTCGAACTCAACTCGCCAATAGTTGATACCCCATAAAGTGCAGTCTCAAAAATCCTCCCTGTTTATTATTTCCCATTCCATTCTATGTGTTTATTATTAGCTATCATTTTTAGGACTTCCAGGTGGATGTCGTATTTTGACAAATCTCGCGGAACCCGTGGATTTTCCTGTGTAAAAGTAGCCTGTCCTGCAGGGCTATGATGTGTCTCTGTTTTTATGTCGCTCTCTTTTCTCTTTCTTATCCTGCTTATCCATATTCAGGTAGATAGACAGAGGAAAGTTAGAGAATAAAGAAGAGATATAATACTACATGCACTATCTACATCTCTGAACTCAACCAACTTCATGTTAGTAGTTGAGGCGTGAAGAAGTATACCTAACTAAAATCCAAACTTTCACTTATGTACAGTTGACATTGTGAAATAAAATCCTCTTCTTGTAAATCTTTATCCGATGTGGCTGATATAGTATAATATTTACTTGCAGTGGAAACATCTACGTATCAAATTATTATTAGACTGCAAGGTTAGTTCCCGTTGCATTCGCATACGTAACACGTTAGCAATATCACGGCCATAATATTATTCAATAACTGCCCGTACCGTAGTCTAGGTGTTATATAGGGATTCCACATTATTTTTTTTTCAACTTTCAGAATATGAAGGTTTTTACGAATGCATTGGGCACATGCAAGTTAATTACAAATCAAATCAAATCAAATCAATCATTTATTTGCATAAACCATGGTAACAGTTAAAGATACCAGAACTTATTATTATTAGTTTTGCCCGCAAAACTCATTGCCTCATGTATAATTAGCCCACTATTAGCGAAAAACTAAATAAAATTTGAATTTTCGCGCCCGGATAGTATCTATCCCCCTCAAGGGTGCGTCCATACTACGAACGTTTTCACTCGTTTTTGAATTTGGTGGGCAGAGATATTTTGGTTGAAATTTTTCATTGAGTTGGACTCGGGCACTGAGGGTTTCGTACCATCAAGGTACAGAACCCACAGTGCGCAAGCCCGACTCGCACTTGACCAATTATTTATAGACCGCATATAATTTTCTAAAACAAATATTAATTTATTGTAGTGATAGCAGTAGATAACGTAGCGCATACACGCGGCTAGCGCTAGTAAAGGGCAAGTTCAAGTGCGGCGCGCCAAGGTTGCTTCCTACTGTGCGAGATAGCTGCGCGCGCGCCGCGCTCGCGTATGCGCTTCAACTTGCAGCTGTCAATGACTATTAAAATGTTGTCATGTTTTATTTAAATATTATATTATGCAGACACGTTTTATATTATATTAATATGGCGCAAGATTTTTTCTCATTGCATAAAATTCATAAGTTTATCTTTTAATTTAGTGTGGAATATGTGTAGGTACTCGCGGTATTCCAATAAGACTTTCAATTTGTCAGTTCACGGGTTTTCTAACAAGATGGAATAATTCTCATTTGAAAATTGAATGTGGTTACATAAGTGGGTTTAACTGATGAAAATGGAAATTTCTATTTCACATGGGCTTAACAAACAAGTCCTAATGAAAAGACAAAACTCTACCGCCATATTTGGCAAGCAGGTTTGCACCGAGAAGAACTGATTAGAAACTCGGCACTTGCTCTCTTTTAAATATCATTATATACAATTTATCTTCATGATTTGATTAATGATTTTTATGATATCACGTAAGCAGACGGAAGCGGATTCCTTTTCCATGAATCTTTATAATTTAGGAATTCTTCGATGGTATACAAGTTTTCAGCCTTTTTCGCTAAGGGTACGCATCTGTGTATTTATTTACCTTAAATTTAAAACTATAAAGACAAGTACTTTAAAATTAAAACTGCATGTATTTTGGGTCTCAATCTAATATCACTGTGAAACAGAAACACGATATCCGATCCGATCATAAAAATTTCTCGATAGAAAGTTCTCCCAAAAATGGCTCAAAAATCTCCATTTTTCTTTTGTTCATCGAAAACTGCAATGGATGTACTTAATTGTAATTTTTGTTTTAAATAATATCCAAAAAAAGTTCCGAACGAATTTTTGAAAAGTGACTGAGTTTTTTATTAACTAGGTAAAAAGTCGCTTTTCTTTTCTATTCTTTCGCAACGCTGTATGTCGCACCCACCAAAGTATTCGTAAGAGTCAAAATGACAAAAATAAATTTAAGGTAAAAATGTGGAATGATTACGATCACTATTTCTCCTACGACGACTGTCGGGATAGTAGGTATGATGCACGTAAGTAGACGCGAATGTTGCTGTGCGCTCACGCATGAGATGTTGATGACTCCGTGAATGAAAAGGAAAGCGTAAAAATCTAATAAAAGGTGGGTGGACCATGGAAGGCCACTCTAACAATTGAACAGTTATTATTCGTTTATTTACTGAATAAATGATACGAACAAATAATAAAGTAATACTTTGTTTTATTACGTAACATATAAACCACTTTTTTAAATTTCAGATTTGATCAATATTGATTAAACTTAAGTTTCATTAAACGCTTCCAAATGGCGTTGCTAGGAACAAGGCTCCTTAGAAGGCCATTATAATAAAGCAGTCATTTAACACTAAAAGTTAATAAATAGCGATTAAATCTACAATAAAAAGAATTGGTTTATATGTTACGTAATAAAACAAAGTATTACTTAAATATTTGTTAGTTTCGTTTATCCAGTAAATAGATGAATAATAACTATTTATTTGTTAGAGTGGCCTTCTATGGTACACCCACCTTAATTTAACGTCGTCGATTTCCGATATCAATGAAGCGAGGGACCGTACTGCCAAAATAGTGGCGCGAGCGATTCGCCGCCGCGTCTGTGATTTCTAGTTCGATGGATGTTTATGTAGATAGAAGGAACGCGGCGACGAAAGGATACGTCGTCGCACCCACAAACATATTCGTAAGAGAAAGAAAGACAAAAATAAATTCAGTGAATCCTCTTAATACATTCAAACTCGATTTTCTTTATGAGCCCATTATAGAGGGAATATTATAAGCAAATACGGTGCATCCTTTTTGCTAGTAAAACAGTTACTAATTTAATAGAAATATCTGTTATTTATGCAATCTTTCTTGAGTGTACTTAACTAGTGAGTCTTACATGTGAGTACTTAACAAGGTGCACAAAATTGCAAGTAAAAAGTTTTACTTTTTTGGGCAATTTCTATTTACGGCAGTAAATAGCCATATATTAAAGCATCCCTCTAAGCTACAAACGGCAAACCTAAACGAAATGAAGTTTTTTATACCTTAGTTGGTTTTCTACGATGCATCTAAAAGTCAAAAGTGTTTGTATTTGGGTTACTTTAATTAGGTTACTTTACGTTAGCAGGAAACACAATTACTTCATTGGTTTACATGTGATGTTTATTTTAAGTTTACAACTAAACATTCTAATGAAGCTTGCACAACGATTTGACTCTCGAATAAGGCCGGTTTGTAAAAACAAATTTTTCCTTCACACCCGGGCCGATGGCCGCATACGTACTTCCGATTTGAATTATGCAATGAAATGTTGAACTTACTATTGCCCAACCACAAACGGTGACGAAAACTTAAGGTATTTTGGTGTTGTTTATATTATTACAAAGGTATTCTAATCGTGTACAATATGTTTAGATTTTTTAATGTATTAAGTGTAATTCGTTGGATGTGTGTTGCATTTTACAGAACCTTACATACTATTGATTTTCAACAAGTTGATATACAATTATCGTCATCATAACATTGTAGGTATTTGAATCCGTTTAATTTTATTTGCCTACTAGCTGTTGCCCGCGGCTCCGCCCGCGTGCAGTTCGTTTTTTTTACAAAAATGTTTTTTTTACAAAAAAGTATCCTATATGTTGACCAGGGACATAAGCTACCACCACACAAAATTTCATTGGAATCGGTCCAGCCGTTCCAAAGATTAGCCCGTACAAACAGACAGACAAACAGACAAACAGATAAACAGATAAACAGACAAAAAGAGAAACAAAAAATTTGAAAAAAATTTAAAGTAGTTCTATTTCACTTCTTACATCCCCCTGACTCCGTTTTTAGCATTTTTTTTATTTCTACAAAAATTCGACCTCTACAGATTTATTATATGTATTGATGATTGTTGGTATATTGCACAAAGTCCAAGTAGCAACTATTATAATAATAATATTATCACGAGCCAATGATTCAAGAGCCTTAATATCTCTTTGACAATAACTAACTCCTTTAAAATTGTTCGAATTTGGAACTGTAAGTAACGAATATCCTATCTATCCATGATTTGTCCTAATAAAGAAACCATAACATAAGCTCAATAATATAAATTATGCCAAAATTCTTTCTCTAGCATGGCAAACCATGATTAGATAGGATATTGGCTAGTGTCGTTACATAGACATTTTAGTCCTAACTGCCTTATTTCTATTAAGTATTTATATAATTTGTAATACAAATAATTTGTAATACTTGTTTCCGTATTTTTAAAAACCTACTGTTTACCGTAACTAGTAGGTATAATAAGTTTACCTTAAAATACTTCATTCTCTGTTCAATATAATTTATAATGTTCTTTATTATCGGTTGATAGAATAACTTATTTAAAATATGTTGAGTGATCGTTATTTATTATTGTTTCAGGTACAAAATTTGTTTCTAAATAGACAACATTAAATCATCAAAATGAGACTGGTAAGTTTAATAATACTTATTAATAAGAATACTTTATGGCTTTCGTCTATGTTTGTCTCACTCTGTGCTATATGTTATTGTGATGACTTTTGGGATACGTTAAATTTGTGGAAAATATAAATAGGGAAATGGGAAGTGTCGATGCGCGGTGGAAAGTGCGCACTTGGTGCAAAACTGGGTCAGTAGTAGCACCGCCCCTTTATCGAACACCGCCGACGTCGTTATCTCCGCACTTCACAGAAATAAACTCTCAAAACGGGAAGACAAGACCCAAAATAAGTTAGCATCCAGAAGTGCACACGGATGAAAAGGGTGGAATGCGTTTTGTTTGCATATTTTTGACTGATAGTGGCGCAATTGCCGCTCAACATAACCAGTTAATTTTTATTTATAATACATACGTTTACATTTGTATTTACAGACATAACTTAAAAAAATGCATATTATACTGCTTATTTTACAAGATGACTTAGAGGTAAAGTGTAGAGTTCGTCAACAAAGATCGGTTGTCCGCCTCGTGATTAATATTTTAAACTTTTACATACAGAATATTTATACTTGTCTCCTAAAATTAGACTTAATATAATACGATAACAAATAAGTTGGAAAAAAATTTTGATCACTTTCAATTAGATTTTGCTAATTTATTTGAGGCTAATTTCTAAAGAAAATTTACTCAATAGTATAAAATTACAAAGAAAATAACTATTTTAATAGTTATATAATTATGATTGTTTTCACAGTCAACGAGTGAAGAAATCCCTACAACAACAGTGGGTCGCACGGCGAGCCCCAGCGCGGGCGCCGCGGCCGCGCCGGACTCGTATGACGTGACACGCATGCGCGAGGAGGAGTTCGAGAGGCTCACTGTGTACATAGTGCCCGACGTCCCGTGCGAGCGCGGCGCGCCCAACAGGGCCGAGAGGACCCTCCCGCGCAGCCTGGCGCTGCGACCCTCGGCGGTGCTGTCCACCCCTAACACTCCGGTACGTTCAGCTACTAATGGCCAATCGTCGTCATTATAGTTTCAGACGTACAACGCTGTTTATAATCCCGGGATGACCGCCAAACACTAGGACTTCACACAGCCTAAAGCCATCGACTTTTCACGAATCTGTCGATGTCGCCAGCCCACTTGATGGACATGGGACTGCCAACACCGCGTTGGCAAAAATATTCCGATCATAAATCTTTTAACTGCTTGCTGTAAGACTCTGAGCCTTCAAATGAGTAGAGATAAGATAGAATTGGTGTGGAACCTGGAAGGACCGAGCGTTGAAGTTTTTTCGGGAAATTACTATTTCGGACCGACAGCAAATACTAGTATTCATACCTTACCACTGAACATAAAATATCATTAAAAAAGTTGACGCAACAATTGATTACTTGTCGATAAATTATGACAGTAAAAATACGTACCTACAACGCAATTTTATATGACCCCACGATATTATATAATAACACACTCATGTATTACAGAAATATCCTATTTACAGACGGAAGGAGTATGGAGCACAGGAGTCATCCCGCGCGGTACAAGATTTGGGCCGTTCGAAGGCACGCGAACGCCTAATAAACCCAACGACAAGGTTTCTTGGCGGTATTACTGGAGGGTAAGTACACGAAATGCTAAAGGGCGGGTTGCTCTTGATGCGCTGAAGGGGGGTTAACAGTTACTATCAAAAACTTAAGCAATTCGAAAGGCCACGGTAACGCTAAGTGACCTATAATGTAGAGTAACTGCTCGAACAAATTAATTTTAACAAACCAGTATGAAACTGTAAACAAACCCTACACCGCTTTATTATAATTTCCTATATTTTCACATCATCTTTTATGGTTATGGTTTTTCATTCTTTGCTATAACTACTACGCTAAATAGTAAGTATAAACACAAACCTCTCAATATTAGCACAAATGGAAATTCACCCTATTATGCTTAATTAAATGTATATTCTTCACTTTCTCCAACTAAACTATTCCTCTCTATTTTGGGCCAGGTACAAGAAACTGTCAGGCATCATACCTATGGAAATATTAAGGTGAGAATCGGGCTTCTCTTCTTACGGTGTTAGTCTTTACTGCTATATAGAATTTTCAGGTTTATAGAATAAAATATCCAGATTATAATTAACAATAGTTTCTGATTTGAGAACAGCATTAACTTTTCAAACATAAAAGATTAGATAGTGTTCCTATTACCATATCCTACATTATTTTCACCTTGACTTCACTATAATCATCGTGAGCATGTCGTTATCAACTGCACGCGCATTGTAAATATAAACACGTGCCACGTGCCCCCTACGACATGTTCATAATAAACACTTAAAATCTTTATAAATATATTACTTGAAACACGTTAGTTCCCTAATTGATTTGAGAATAGTCTTCAACAAATAAAGTACTCGTGGTTTAATAGTTTCCTATTATTATTGATTGCAGATATTTAAAGATAGCGATTACTATTACCTTGACGGATCCGACACGAGTGTTGCGAACTGGATGCGATACGTCGCCTCGGCTTACTCGCTCTCCGTGATGAACCTCGTGGCGTGCCAACACCAGGAGCACATATACTTCTACACGATTAGGTAAGCACCACACATTTACACAACACTCCTTTTTTCACCGAGCTTTTTTAAACATAATTTCACAATTACTTAATCACAACTAATAAAACTCATCTCCCCTAACTATTCCTTCCCAGAAATTTCATAGCTTCGTTTGCACAATTCTACAAAACCTAAAGCGTTTTAATATCTTTATAGGGATATCATGCCTAATGAAGAGCTTATGGTTTGGTACTGTAAAGACTTCGCGACAAGGCTCGGTTACGATATTGATCCTGAAAGAGCTACGTACTCCATATGTAAGTAGAAACCACAAAATCAAGAATTTACTAAATTCAAAATCTGACTCTACAGTCCTATAATTTCCAAATAATTATATCAGTATCCTCCATTGCAGGTAAAGAAGAAACAATCAAAAAAGCTTACGGCTTGCCACCCGCACCGGTACATCCAGAAATTGCCTTCAACCACATGAAGTACGTCCTCAGTCTGACAAACACTAAAGAAATTCTTGAAGGAGAAATTCCAACAAGGCGAAGAAAACGGGATTGTAATGATAAACTCGTGCATGAACCTAATCTACTACCTCGTGATGACCCAAGAAGTATGGGCAAGAATGATAGGGCTGGTTTGCGAACTGACACTTGTACAAATATTATCCATCCCAAACCTGATAGTCCGCTTAGTAACGAGCACACGTCGTTGTCACCGAGCAATCTGATGCAACCTCCTTCACCAGTAAAATTACACCACAGAGACAATCAAACGTTAATAATCCACCAGCACAAAGAGAGTACATCGCATCTAGTAATACACCAGCTTGAAAATCCCAGAGTACTCGGTAATAGGTCGCCCGCACAAAATGTACACTTGAGGGATGTCAGAGGCCCCTCACCGGCGACTAATCAAGACAAAGTCGGCAGTAAATCGCCTACTTTCCCTCACTGTGTACCGACGCATTACGAACATCAACTAACACCCAACGACGGTTCCGTTCGATCGGACGAAGGCTATCACAGCAACGGTTATCACGATGAGTTCACACCTCCAGAGGACTCTAGTGATTCAGATGTAGAAAATTACGTATTAGACTGCTCTAACAAAACCAACGAGCCAAAAGAAACTGTTATAGTTCAAAAAGTTGATCAAGACATGCATCGCAATGAGTACAGAAAAGTTAAAATAAAAATGCCAAGAGCATATCAATATCAAAATCACAAAGACACGGACTGTGAAAGTGAAAAGGAATTAATTATCGCGGAAGAAGTAATTGATACCTCCCCGCAAAACTTATCGCCGCCTCGACGCGATCCTGCCACTTCTACTGTGATCGTTCTGGAATCTTCTCAAAACACAGTCGTTCCTCTCAATAAACCGTACTACGAAGACGGGACCATATCGCCATCTCCGCAGCCTGCTTTCATGCGATACACTCCTCCAGATACGCGGATACTAGAAACTATTCTAACGGGCAATAGAATCGACACTAATAACAATGACGCAAACCGAAGACAACCAAACGCCACCCCACCGCCATCGTCACCGACGGAAATGGCTTACTCGTACAAAAAAAGCCAAAGATACGGCAATGCATGCAGTCCTGATTCTAGTTCAAATCTTACGCCGCTTCCATCGTTGCTACCTCTACCGCAACAGCTGCCAACACCGAACTCTGTATCGCTATATTCGTCATCGCCGCCACATACGATTCCACATACAACGGAAATACGTGAAATAAGAGAAATAAGGGAAATTAGAGAGACGCGGTATGAAAGCCACTATCCAAATTATTCATATAGTCTTTATTCACCTCCTAACTCTACAATAATCACCCAACTGGGATCTCCTCCGAGCACATATTCGCCAACAGTTACGTCTTCCCATCAATATGAAAGAATACAAAACGGACAGAGCAATCATCACTTTCCCTCTTCGACTAGTGTTATAACGCTAAAAAATTGCTCGCAATTGAGTTTAATTCAAAATTCCAATGTAAATGGTCAACTTGTACCGCAGCACAGCAGCATGAGCCCCGATGGATCGTGCGGTCTCATGGTCGGCCCCATGAGTCCGAACTCACAGTCCTCACGAGGTTACAGAAGCTTACCGTACCCGCTTAAGAAAAAAGACGGGAAAATGCATTACGAGTGTAACGTTTGCTGTAAAACATTTGGCCAGCTTTCAAATCTGAAGGTTCATTTGAGAACACACTCGGGAGAGCGACCTTTCAAATGTAACGTTTGCAATAAATCATTTACACAACTGGCTCACCTACAAAAGCATCATCTAGTACACACGGGCGAAAAACCTCACCAATGTGATATTTGTAAGAAACGGTTTTCCTCAACATCTAACCTGAAAACACATCTACGACTACATTCAGGTCAGAAGCCGTATGCCTGTGACCTTTGTATGCAGAAATTTACACAATTCGTCCACCTAAAACTTCACAAGAGGCTTCACACTAACGACCGGCCGTACGTTTGTCAAGGGTGTGACAAAAAATATATCAGCGCCTCGGGCCTCCGCACTCACTGGAAAACAACGAGCTGCAAGCCCAACAACATCGAAGAAGTTCTAGCGATCACTAACGCTGCTCACACTGAGTGTATGGGTAAGTGAAAGTTTTTTACACTTCTATCAAGAATCTTATAAGTATCGTATTTAGTTTAAAAAATTTAAATCCTGCCAAAAGTACCTATTCCACACATTATGACAATTATTATTATTACTATTTTCCTGCATTATTTATCGCGAAAATAAGAGTAAATGCAAAAACGAACGCGAGAGAACTGAACGCGATGCACTTTCTCTCCGTAGGTGAACCGCGACTTTCACTTGCGCTCTCGCTGAACGCGGCCGATTTCATTTTCGCGTGCACTTTGCAGGTACCGTCGACAAAGACTGCCACGACAGAGAGGGGCACGAGGCGTACGAGGTGCACTCGGCGTCGCAGGGCGCGCTGGCGGGGCACGCGCACACCACCACGCCGCACCTGGCGGGGCACGCGCAGCTCTCGCCGGGCGGGCAGTACCGCGCGCTGCTGCCGCCCGACCACGAGCAGCGCTACGGCGCGGGCGAGACGCGCCCGAGCGTCATCGAGTCCAGCCAGCCCCTCATCATCGAGTGCACCTGAGCCGGCGCGCTCCCCGTCTCCTCGGACGCGCACTTCCCCGCCGCATTTTGTGATTCCACTCTTGTGATCGAATAAAAGTATTTTGTTAAATGTGTTGAGACAACCGTGAGACGAACTCTACGAATTGTCTTATTCAGTGGCTATGAGATTACGATACGAACGTTAAGTTGTACACATGTAAAAATAGTTAACTATAGCTTTAAGGCGCTGCGTAAATAAGTACTAAGTACTTACTTAGAATGTATTCATTATAGTGATTAGGAATGTAATGCTATATTTTACTAAGCATTGTTGTAATTATTGTGTTAAGTTTGGCAGCCTCCCTCTTGCGCTAATGCTCAACTTATTTGTTTTTTCAAATTCTATTGTAAATAATGATTGTCACATCGATTTTGAATTAATTTATACATATATTTTTGTGTAAATATTTCCGTGAAAATAGTTGTTTAGAAAATATCAGTATCGTTGTAAAATGGTATTAGAGCAGACCAGGTAGGTAGGTACGTATCATACGTAATTTTTCAGTATCTTTTCTATTCTGCATCGTGAATACGAACTGCTAAATTTCACCAAAGAACAAACAAATCTTATCAGCTGTTTAGTGTTTGCTATATTACAACTAAATTAAAGTCTTGCATTACGTCTTGCATAACCGTACAAAAAAATTAAAACAACAAAGCGCTACAAATTTTTACACAATTTCTGTTTGTCACAAGAACAATTTTAGAAATAAAATTTATCTCATATTAGTGGATAAGTGCCAAAAGCGCGATAATATTTTATTACTTTTAAGTTAATCTAATAAAATATTCGCATAGTATTTTTAAAACGTTGTTCCTAATGAATTATTGGAGAGTACGCGCGTATATGCATCAACTTAACTCTAACGTTACTTAGATTAGATCGGATGAACTTTGTACATTATCCCTACGCTAGAACAAATGGTGCTTCACATCGTAGAGTTGTAGTCGCTCGGCCGGTCCCGAACTGGCCGACATTACTACATGTAATAATTATTCACCGAGTTTACTAGTTACTATTTTATATTCCAAATTTTTATTATGATTCTCCTACTCGAAAAGGCTGAGATAAATGTGTAAAGAGTCGATTGGCGAACGTAATTGTAGGTCCTGAGGCCCTAGACAAAGTGACTTTCTATTAGCGATATCGCTATACATATATCGATAGCGATATAGAATGCCAAAAATGTACGGGGTTGACGTTAGCTTACGCTATGCCATAGCGTTAGCTTATGTCAATCCCATACATTTTGGACTTTTCTATTCGCAACATCGCTAATAGATTGCCACTTTGTCTACAGGCTCTGTTCTGGTTCACATGATGTGTAAGTGCGGCGTGGCGCGCACGGAGGTGTGACTTATACGTGATGTAGAACCAAATGATAGCTTTTTGTATATTTCTATTGTTCATAGATAAGATTTTTACACGCAATCACTTATAAATTTATTATCTGTATATTTTATATCAAGCATTTACAGAGCTGAAATTATTTGTAAGGGATGCCGTTAGATTACATTTTTGTCAAATTATTGTAGACTAATTACATCAATCTTTATTACAAGTATCTAATATTTTATGATTTCGACGTTACTCATTAATTTTTTTTAGTATTATGATATTAATAGATTGCATATTTTACTCCAGTATTATTAAATTTCAGTCTCAAAGGTGTAAAAATATATTTTTTAAAATGAAATCAATCATCTTCAATTTAGAAAAAATAGTAAACTCAGTTACTCTTCGTTTTACCACAATATTTTATTTAATGGTTAGTTACTTTACGCAAGTATAGCTTGACAAAAACGTCACGTTAAAAATATTATTGTTTTGCGGTAAATTGTCTACCCTATTTGAATTTCAATTGCTCTATGTAGATATTTTATTCAACTCTCTTTTGCCAAACTATAGGCCTAATAATCCAACATCTATTTATTTTTATATTTTGATTTACATTTCTTTTAGGTACGTTTATACACTTAGCAATTCAAAAAAAATCCGTAGATTATCCACCAATTTTAAATCGTAACGTCGAAATCTTGTATCCGAAATACTTTACTTCCTAAAAATATATTTAAACATATGTAAATTAAAAATATGTAACAATCTAAATATAAATTATTATTATTAAAAATATTTGCTATTGCATGATCTTGTTAATAACTTCACACCATTCCGTGTATTGTTCATGTTTTACTTGGATTTTATAGAAACTTATGTATTTTTGTACCTACCTTGTAATTTCAGTCATGTAGTGGTGCGTTTAAAATTATATTCCTATGTACCTAAACAGAAGGATATTTATATAAGGAAGAAAAACTATTCACGCACAAAGAACGCACTATATAATGTAACGATTGATTTTATATAATGAATAAAGACAAAGTTTATTCTTTTGAGACCTTCTTGTATAATTATTCTTCTGTTGAACTAAAATTAAAAGCAATAATTTTTTTGAAATTTTTAAGGAAATAACTTTTTATTGCGTAATAAATAATTTCGTTTGAATTCAATGTAAATAACCTAACTCTGGATAGCCTTCAGCGTCGGATGTTTAGTGTTTATTATTAATAATAATTTAATCAGTCATTAAAGAAAAGTAAACTTTGTAACAATATTGTAAAAAGTTGTACCTAAAACCTATGAAGAATAGATCGCTCTTACATAATAATATACCTAAGTACAATATCCTAAGTACGGTATGACAATGTAAGCAATACCTTCACTTACCTGTGTATTTCATAATTTCTGCTACTGTAATATTTATAAAATGTAAAGTCATTCATACTCGTACCTTGCTACAAAACACGGTGGCAATGTAATACGTACTATTATTATTTAATACGCCAGAAATGCAATACTCACTGTAAAGACCTGTATTTTGTACACATTGAACTACAATTATTTTACAACACCAAAACAATTAAAAAACAGGAGTTAAAATAACAATCGAAGTTTTATTCACCATACCTACCAATACCTATGTAAATAAAAATAATAATAATAGGGCAGTTTACTCAAATCAAAATATTAATTTATTTAATTCATTTTTGAAACTTATGTGTTCACATATGTATTCAATAATAAATAACAATATTAATCTAATTGTATCGACTAGATTTTTACCGTGACCGCCCACGTGGATATCGTTTTTTACAATTTCGTGAGAGCCGTTAATTTTTCGGCATAAAAATTAAATTATACTTATGTTAATTAATTTTCGTTATGAAAAATTGGTTCAATAATGAAATAAATTTACAAATACATTCGATTCATTAAATAAAAGAGGTAATATGAATTATTATAATCAGGTATCCTTCGTACAGTTTTCTCACATCACAATTAACATGTAATCACATTATTAACAAGTAGGTAACAACTCTTCAAGTCCAAGAAACAACGTAGTCCGTCACCTACGGGCTACGGGCTACGAGCTACGAGCGTCAGCTACGCCACGTTCTCACCCCTACTCTACAAAATTACTCTCTGCCTGTAAAAGACATTAACGCGCTTAAATGAGAAATCAATTTCGAATTTGATTAAAGTAATATTATAAAGGGCCTGTTATTTATTTATTTATTTATTTATTCGTACATACATACATAAATTAAGTAAGTTTATAACTTTTTAAATAAATAAATAAATTTTACTTAAATAATGTTGTTTCACAATCACTAGATAAACAATATCTAGCGAGTATATTTGATGTTGTGACAATTATTTGTACTGACAATCATTCAAAATGTCAAGTTTATTCGTTAGTGTTTCTGGTTTCTGGCGGTTATGAAACAGGCTCTCTAAATAAGGTACCTACTTTAAATAAGATGTTAAAAGATTCAAAAGCTTATCCACCGAGACGAAGGCTGATATAAATATCTTGACTTAAAAGTCAAGAATAAAATCTGTTTTATAACAGAGTTATACTTAAGTAAGTTGAGAGCCAAATGCTAATATATGTTCCAAAAAGTGTTGTGGTTGTACCTACCTATATCATAAAAGCCACGACACGAATTTCGTTATGTGGTCTTTCTTTTGTGATTGCTACAATTCGTCGCTATATTATTAATAAGAAACATAACACGAATCCCGCGATGTGAGATGTGGATGTTTCACGTTATTTTTTCGCTCAATGAGTGTTTTCGGTCGTTGACGAATGATGTCGATACCTACACACAACACGAAAGTAGGTTATTGCAAACTCTTGACATTAAAAACCCTCACCTTCGGCTCGGGCTTGTTAATGACAGCTCGTTTGCAAAAACCTAGTTTCCACCCTTGTATCACAATGTACTAATGTTCCATAAAGTGTTGTGGTTGTACCTATATCATAAAAGCCATGACACGAATTTCGTTATGTGGTCTTTCTTTTGTGATTGCTACAATGCGTCGCGATATTATTAACTAGCTGTTGCCCGCGGCTCCGCCCGCGTGCAGTTCGTTTTTTTTACAAAAATATTTCCCGTGGAATTTCTTAATTTTCCCAAGATAAATGAGTGGTACCTGGGTTCGATGGACCCGTAAAGGAGTCTTCTTCCAATCTCTCCTGTCAACGTGCTATCTTCTTTCACACAATTTACCTATATCTTCTTTGGTCTTCCTCTACTTATACACTCTGTCGAAATCGCTTATGTTACTCAATTCGCATGGAGTGAGACAGAGTGGGGTGTGTCAACGTGGATTGTAATATCTGTAGATACTAACCAAACTTACCTTATTCTGAGATGATACCAACGCCCAGATATTGTAATTAAGCATTCTGATGCGCTGCTGTGTACGTAGCAACCCGTTCCTGCTACGTACGGGTTATCTTGTATAGTTATACCTAGTTGCACGATCAAAAAGACGATTTAAACTGTCGATATTTCGACCCCGTTTTGATTGTGCTACGTAGATAAGTAGCTATAGGTTTTTTTAAACATCCCACGGGTGCTTTCAAATTTTTCAGGATGAAAAATATCTTAAATTTTGACCGGGCATATATATAACTAGTAGGGTGCGTGCGTGCGCGGGCCACATGTGGCCCGCGTGCAGTCTTCCCGCCCATAAAGGTATCGCCGTCATCTCCATCGTCCATTTCAATCCGATGGCAGTGAGCTGAAAAAATTACCAAGGAGCACTGTCATGGTTTTAAAGATAGTTAAGGGCTGTTCGAACAAAAAATACGCTGAACCTCATCCGCGATGAGGTTCAGCGTATTTTTTGTTCGAACAGCCCTTAACTATCTTTAAAACCATGACAGTGCTCCTCAATCACCATCCAAATCCTAGATCATTGTCTCTTCTCAATTATCATAGTATGTTCATTTTCCATGGAGAGAAAAATTCCACCACAGTGAATTATTTGCCGTGCATCCCGTAGAACTTGAGATCCTGATCACCTCTTGCTAAGAAACCACTCTCTTATCTTTTATACTTTCCGAGATAGAACAATACGAAATTTGTATGGCGGCTATCTTAAATCCGCCATTTTGTTTTTTTTTCAGCTCACTGCCAATTGCGTGAGGTTCCGAGTATTTTTTGTTTCAGCAGTCCCCACCTAACTATAATACCTTGCCCATGCTCCTTGAATGTCTTTAAAATCTTCAATCATCACCTCATTCCATATTTCTCTCTGGTAGTCTTCCAAAAAACCGCATCAAAGCACTTCATGTTTTACAACTCGTGGCCTCTTCACTATTCCTCATACATTTTCTATGGAAAAATAAATTCCGCCATTTTGATTTTTTTTTCTATCCATCGAATAGACCATGGGGTCCTGATCACTTCTTGTCCAGAAACCGCTCTTCCATCTTTTATACTTTTCGAGATGGACGCCAGTGAAGTTTGTATGGCGGCCATCTTGAATCCGCCATTTTGAACTTTTTTTCAGCTAACTGGCAATTGGATGACGTTTCAAATGACATTTGGTCGAGCACCCCCCACCTATCTCTAATACCCTTGGCTGTGCTCTTCATCCGTCTTCGAGATCCTCAATCATCAGCTCTCTCCGTATTTTTCCTCCGAATGATTTTTTCCCTTCTATACGACATGATCCTTAAAAAAATTTTTTTTCATACAAAATTGTTCAGGAGAGGTGATCAATGAGTCAGTCAGTCAGTGAATCAGCACAAGTAGCTATATATATATTAAAGTAGGATCATAAAATTTCATTTAAATCCGTCACTTGAAAGACGCCAGCTAACTGTTTTTGTAATGTTTTCTTTCCCGCGGGAACTCGATTGGATTAATAAGTTTTACTATATATATATTTTGTTAAAGAGGCAACATAAGGTATTAGCATAACAAATTTTACTAAATTAAGTTCATTAGTTGTTTTTTACAAAGCTGTTAAATTAATTGCAGTTTTTTAACTATCCCACGGGAACTCTTTATTTTACCGGGATGAAAAGTATCCTATATGTTGACCAGGGACATAAGCTACCACCACACAAAATTTCATTGGAATCGGTCCAGCCGTTCCAAAGATTAGCCCGTACAAACAGACAGACAAACAGACAAACAGATAAACAGACAAACAGAGAAACAAAAAATTTGAAAAAAATTTAAATTAGTTCTATTTAACTTCTTACATCCCCCTGACTCCGTTTTTAGCATTTTTTTTTATTTGTACAGAAATTCGACCTCTACAGATCTATTATATGTATTGATAAGAAACATAACACGAATCCCGCGATGTGAGATGTGGATGTTTCACGTTATTTTTTCGCTCAATGAGCGTTTTCGGTCGTTGACGAATGATGTCGATACCTACACACAACACAGTGATATTTCACACTGATGATTAGATTGTAGTTTGTACCTACTGATAAACAATAAACATCAGACCACCGAACGGGCGTCCACTACTTCGTGAGCTCTTGCAATCGCTCTCGCCAGCGCGGTGCCAGCATTACCTACTGGGTTTGGCGACTAACCCATCAAGGAGGACCCGACGCGGACATCGATCAGGCAATCTTATAAAACCCCGAGGCCCGAAGCCAGGACGGCAGGCCTTAGCCATCTAAAACTTAAAGAACACTAAGACCCTTCGCACACGGCTCGTAATCATAAGCATATCGTAATCCACGCGTACTACGAGAGCAGTACGAGCACGAACATGTTCAAATATGTCCGCAGATGAAGCGGTGTTGCAGCGAATCGTAGGAGGCGTACCTAATTGTCATAACGACACGCTTACGCTTACGAGCCCTGTGCGAAGAGGCTAACGGGAAGGAGAGGAGGCCAAGCCTCGAGGCTTCACAGGGATCCAATCGTGTGCGTTCCTTTGCGAATTTATTAGTTTTAAGTATGCAGATATTAAGTACATTAAGCCCTGTAAATATCCCCGAAATTATAAATTTGTCCACCCAGTAGTTTTTGAAATGACTTGTTCCCATCTTCCAACCTAGCTTTCCACACTTGGATCATGGATGTTGGGAATTTTTTGTCCCAACTTCCAACCTTTGGCGGGTTGGATAGTGGGAATACATTAAGTATCTTAATTATTTTTGTTCCCAACTTCCACACTGTCAATTATGTGGTTTATTCATCGCCATTTTACATTTTTTTATAAATTGATATCCCAGCAAAAACATTTTCATGTAAAATGTTGCCAAGACGAGAACATGTGGCTCACACTATCAAAAAGTTATCAGATATCAGATCTCATGTAGAGCAAGACTTCTAACTCTACACGCCCTAACTCTATAAATCCTAACTTTACAAACTCTACACTTTAGTCAAAATATATTATGTCTTGGCTGTTTCGGTACCGTCACATGGGCGTAAAGTGAAGAATTTATTCACTGTTCAGTACTTTTCTAATAGAGTTTTGCAAGTGGCATAATGGACCATGCAAAATTCAAGAAATTTAATATTAAAATTAAATGATATCACCATTGTTATGGAAAAAAACTTCCATTTATTAAAAATATAACTTTGCAAACTTTTGCAAAGTGTGTTGAAGTATTTGAAACCAATGCAGTTAGTAAAACCTAAGTGCAGTTTCTGAGGAGACTCAATACCTATCTAATAAATAATCGTTACTACAGAAACTAGGTATTGTATATCAGAAAAGTACAAAGTCAGTGAATAATATCTTTACTTTACACCCATGTGACAGTAACGAAACAGCCAAGACATAATATATTTTGACTAAAGTGTAGAGTTTGTAAAGTTAGGATTTATAGAGTTAGGGCGTGTAGAGTTAGAAGTCTTGCTCTACATGAGATCTGATAACTTTTTGATAGTGTGAGCCACATGTTCTCGTCTTGGCAACATTTTACATGAAAATGTTTTTGCTGGGATTTTACTTCTTTTTGTAAGTTGTTTACGACTATATTTTTTATTTGGTTAATTTCCTTTTCTTTGGTGTATTTCTTGAATATCATTGCAAGGTGGATATTTGTCCGAATCAAGTATCCCCCCTCTATCATTTAAATGAGGCAACCCTCCTTGGTTCACCTAGTTTATTTTTTTCCTTATTTGTAGTTTATTACAAAGAGTCCCTATATCAATTTTGAGACCTCTAGCATCATAATTTCATACAAACTTCCATCCCCTATTTTAAGGGGTTGGGGGGTTAAATTTCCAACTTTTGGAATGTTTTTGTTGGTTGTGTGCTAATACTAGCTTATATACCAAATTTCAGAAATTAAGTTTTTATTATACCTATATACTTATGGGAAACCCCATACGAACTTCCAACCCCCTAATTTTAAGGATGTGGGGTGATTAACTAAAAATCCCAAAAACACGTATTTAATTGTTTATTACAAAGAGTCCCTATATCAATTTTGAGACCTCTAGCATCAATATTTGCGGTAATTTCATACAAACTTCCATCCCCTATTTTAAGGGGTTGGGGGGTTAAATTTCCAACTTTTGGAATTTTTTTGTTGGTTGTGTGCTAATACTAGCTTATATACCAAATTTCAGCTTTCTAGGTCTTCAGGAAGTACCTAGGAATTTTGATGATCATCAGTGAGTCAGTCAGTCAGTCAGTCAGTCAGTGACGAAATTTGGGTTTTTTAGACGTCAATAAAATCTAAAGTATAAGACCTATAAAATTGAAACTATAGGTTTAATAAGTTCACTGGCGACATCATTTTCCGAGAATTTTGACTATCTGAAATAATTCAGGCCTAAGTTATAAGGGTTTAAAAATACGGCGAAACACTTCGAGAAAAGATAGGTAGTGCCCTCGCGCTTCGCTTGGCTCGTCTTGGCGGGGACACTACCGTGTCCCCAGATAATATCTTACAATGGCGATTTGGTATTTAGATTCAAACAACAACCTATGGAGAGGCTATGTTAGGCGTTTTCCTGCGTGATAGAATCAGAAAAAAAGGAGATCCGCAGGAGAACCAAAGTCGCCGACATAGCCAAAACCATTAGCAAGCTGAAGTAGCAGTGGGCAGGTCACGCTTGTCGTAAGGGCGATGGCCGGTGGAGCCTGAAAGTCCTGGAGTGGAGACCGCGAACAAGTAAGCGTAGTGTGAGGCGACCTTCAGCCCGCTGGACCGAACCGACCAACCGACCGAACGACGTACCAAAGACGCGTACGAAGCGGTTTGATTCCTCGTTCCTGGGCCATCCAAAGCCATCTCTGCGGGCCGGACAGCCGCATGTCAGTGACTGTCCAGCGGGCCTAGACAAAGTGACTTGTCGTTAAGCGTTGACGACAGTAGATAAAAATGTATGGACAAACCACGTGACTGTAGAAAAGCCACGTGACCGAATAGAGGAAACCACGCAGTTTTTGAAAATCGAGTACAATTTGTACGCCCCTGGCGTTCTCGCAGACGTTGTAGATAACTTTAGCGTAGGTACTTCGCGTGACATGCGACACCAGCAGCAGCAGGCAGTGAAGAACGCTACGCATAGAGTACATTCTGCTTTCATTTGTTTTGTAGTGGTGGTCACGTGGCTTTTCTACTGTCGTCAACGCTTAGCGACAAGTCACTTTGTCATGCTTTGTCTAGGCCCGCTGGACAGTCACTGACATGCGGCTGTCAATAGACGGCGCTGGCTGTAAATGTACCTATTGGATTTTTTAGTGCGATAAGAGTCGACTCGAAATTCGTACAAAAACTTCCCTGCGTTCCGACTGTATCAATTATCATCACTTTTCATCAAGTGTCACAGTCAAACACTAGCCTATATGTGTAGTTAAAAAAAACCTGACGTGTCTTTTTTTTTAATCTATACTTATAATAAAACTGTAAAGGGTCGAATTCTGTACATTGAAGATATTTTGAAATTTTTTGTTGGAGGACACTACTTAGTCGATACTGAAGCCAAAACTGTATTTTTTTTAATTTTTGTCTGTCTGTCTGTCTGTCTGTTTCACGACCGCGCATCACGGCTAATCCGCTGTATTTTATCCCAGTGGTACATACCCGGCCGAACCCTGAAAGAAGAGCTCTACCACCAGTTCAAATTTTCACATGATTTAATGATTTTTGACACATTTCGTGGTTTCAGAATAAAAATCACATTGAAAAGGACGATTTTAACTGTGGCACAGTTCGTGGTCACTACGTGACCACGACTTGTACCAATGTAACGAAATATCGACAGTTAAAATCGTCCTCTTGATCTTTCAACTACGTATTAATGAAACTTTATATTATGATTATGAAAAAGGAGTTTTCAAAATCACCACCCGATAACCCGTGCGAAGTAAGAACAGGTTTCTGTATAACATCACACCAGAATCCCGCGAAAAATCAAGGAATTCCATCTCCGGTATATGTAAAAAATCGTAATTCACGCGGGCGGAGCCGCGGGCAACAGCTAGTTTTATAATAAAATTTGATAGGCTTGCGCTCGACTACAATCATGTCTGATGGACAGAAATGATGAGGTCTAAGATGGAGCGCGTTTGTCTAGAAAATTTACTCTTCTCTTGAAGGCACCCAGATTATACTTGGCTGGGAACACAGAAGCTGGAAGATTGTTCCACACCACACCTCTCAACGTCTTGCGGTTGAGTTCTGTGGTAGAAATGTGAAGAAGGTACTAGATTGTGTAGTTCCTGAGCGCACCAAAGTATATCCTGTAAAAAACTACTATACAGACAACATATAACAATAGGATAATGTATAATAATTTAGGTTTTAATGTAAATTATTTAGTATGAAGATGTGTACATATTTAAAACCTACATGATAAATAATAAAATACAAATACTTTTAAGTTTTTATTACATGTATAATATGCAGTTTATAATTATTTTATGTCAGATACATTCCTCAAACATATTGCTGTCCATGTAATCAAGACCATCAGCACTTTGAACATGTGATGTAAAATAACTACCATTTTTATTGTCAAAGTCATAATAACCACAGGTACAGTAACACACACTCTTGCCACAGCCCCTACATTTACTAGAATGCTTATCAGTTATTTCTTTATCAAAATGACATGTTACAAAATCATCAATTATTACTGGATTACCAGATGATAAGTGATTAAAATCATTCATAACATTTGCATGTAGAAATTGATCAACAGTTGCAAATGTACTCAAGTAATTGAACTCCTGCTTTTGTTTTTTTGTTAATATCTTATCAAGCATAAAAACTAAATGGTGGTGGTAACACTGGAATGTTATTCTATCTCCGCTTTTATTCTTCAAGTCCATCCACTGTTGAATACAACTGAGTGGAGTTTTATTGTATCCACTGAAAAGGGCCGGGTTGTTTAAAATCGCACTTGCAGCCATTACACCACTACATTTTACAGCTTCGTGCAATTGATCTGCCTCATCCAAAGTTTTAATACCACCATTTGCGATTACAGGTATTGTAGCCTTTTCACATATTTCCCTCAATGTTTCTACATCAATAGCATCCCCACTCTTCTGTACAGGTGTACGTCCATGAACAGTCATAAAATCAATGCCGCATTTTTCTAGCTGCTGGCACATGGCTATTGTTTTCTTCACCTCCTGTAATAATCTCACTTTAACTGATACTGTAAAGTTTGAAGGGAAACAATTTCTGACAGATCTTAATAAGCTATGCACTAGCTCGGGCTTGGATAGCAAGGCACATCCATAACCATCTTTCATGGCCCATCTTTGAGGACATCCACAATTCAAATCCACTCCATCCACATATGGATATAGTAACTTTGATGCATCAAGGAAGTTGTCCACACTATTAGCTGCAAATTGCGCGACTAAAGGTGTGTCACACTTTGTGGTGACAAATTCACTTGACCGTGCCTTAGCGTTTTGACAAAATGAATCAGCAAGTATCATTGGTGTAAAACACAGATCAACTCCGTAGCTGGAACAAAAATAAACATATAAATGGAAGGTACACTTCCATGCTGCCCTATAGGTAATTAAATTTATAATTCTAGTAAAAGTTTTTCGTTTGTACTAAAAACTTTACCAAGCTACATTTAATTTTATGTTTAATCATATTAAATTTTAAAAATTATAACAAAAAATTCCTAACCAGTCAAAAAAACAGCACCTGAACTTCTTGATTAATTAATTACGGTCATCGCATCATCGAATCAGGGATAACCTAAACACACTTACTTTTTTACCAGAGTTCTGAATTGCACCTTACTGTATCTGACCATAGGCGCACAAACTTTAACATAAGTTTGATTAAATTTCGCATCATGAAATAAGTCATTAATATTAGTTTTAGTTTTCATGATAAAATAAAAATTAATAATAAGATTTCATCTAACCCCTTCAATACCACAGAACACTATTACTCCTGTTCAATACCATACTACCATAGACATAAAACACTATAGGGATACCATAGAGTATATCACAGAGTACATTGAATATAGAAATAATAGAGTATATTGAATATCATACTTGATTATACCTACCATTTCGGTTACTCGACTTACTGGTCTGTGGTATTATAACCATAGATTAAACTTTTTTATAAATACCTAGTAACAAACATAGACAACTGACACTAAAGGAACACAGAACATTATTGCAAATAGGGAATAACAAAAACACTGTACCTACAAGGTTGCCAACTCGAAAGTGATATTTCAAACTGAAATGAAATTCTTTATTTTCACATAGGCCTAGATATAAGCTCAAAAAGCTCAAAGTAAATTTCAAAACTCTACCGCCAGGTTCGGAACGCAGGTTTGCACCGAGAAGAACTGGCAAGAAACTCAGCCCTTGCTCTTTTAAAAAATGTCTCAGTATATAATTTTTAGTACATAGTATGAAACAATATTTTTAAGATAATATCTCGTGAGGAGAAGCATATCACTATCGTTCCAAGAATCCTTGTTCATTAAAAATTCTTCAATGGTATAGGAACCCTGATTTATTAGACGTTTTTTGACAGAATCTTTAAACCGGTGCAGAAGGAAAGTCCAAGACAGACTTCGGGATCATATTGTAGAAGCTACACTCAACCCCACAAAGGTCTTCTGCACCTTACGCAAACGGTGTGGCACTACAACTAACTTATGTGCTCCACTTCTAATTGGATAGGCCAATAGGATTGGGATAGGATTGGAACTGCTAGATTTATATTTTTAGGGTTCCATACCAAAATGGTAAAAATGGAACCCTTATGGTGAGACTTTCTCCGTCCGTCCGTCTGTCACACTCGATTATTTCAGTAACTATTAAAGCTATCGACCTAAAATTTGGAATAGTTGTAGGTAATTGCGGCGCGCCGCCATTGCAATCATAAAAAATTGAAAATCTATTTTATTTTTATTTAAAAAGAGGGGAAAACCGGATCGTCAAAATTTCAAAATGAGATAACAATATTGAGTGGGGTATCATATAAAAGGGCGTTACTTGTGTATTCTTAAACCAATTTTTATTTATTTTTATGCCTGATAGTTTTTGAGTTATTGAGCAAACTGTCGAAAAAAATACCGTTTCCCCCCCCTTATCTCCGAAGTTTACCAATCGAAAAATCTGAAATAATTATGATCACTAGGAATAAACGTATATTTTACAGGAAAAATAAAATTAACTCTCTAACTATTATACTTTTTTTGATAATAACAATAAACCACCAAAAACAAAGTTAGGTTTGCGGTTTGCCAACAAAAGTACCTACATGTATATTATACTCGTAAATTCATGAACCAAAGTGATTCTTTTAATGTTTTGCTTATTTTATAGTATGGAACCCTCGGTGCGTGAGTCCTACTCGCACTTGGCCGGTTTTTATTTTACAATAATCAAGTTGTAGTGGAAATAAAATAAAATTACGCAAGTATTTTTTTATCAAGCAAATTGTTATTCTGCCTTTACTACTGCATCAGCAGTTCCTTAATCTATGAATAATACTGCTCTATCAAATCAGAGATCATCAAAAGCCACTGAAATCCCTTGTAGGATCGTCATGCTGCGTGCAATGCATGAAATTAAGAGGGAAGGCCGAAGGGTAACATCCGGGCGCGAAAATTAAAATTGTACTGTTTTTTGGAAATAATGAGCTAATCGTGCATCGTAGGCTTGTGGCAATGAGTTTAGCAAACATTAAATTCATACATTTTAATTTTTTCATAAAACATTACTCAAAAACTCTCACTCACTTTATATTGGTTCCCGAAAGATTGTTTTATCCAGCGGTTTCTCAGATTTGGAGTGATTGGGAACCAAAGTAAATTAAAATTAATAAGTAAATGAGTATTCTCGAGCACTAATAAATGTATAGATGTTATGTTCGCAAAACTCATTGCCAAAAGCCTACGATGTACCTACAATATGAGTGAGTTGGTAACACTGTCACGAAGACGGACTTTTTCTGAGGTCACCATGAGGTCACGGACTAGAAAGAGATATTTCCTTTTGCAAAGGATATTTCCATGATATTTCTCTAATAGCACCAAAGAGGTAAGAGAACCAATTGGAGGCTCATTCATTCATTCTAGTCAAGGTTTAGACTAGTAGATTAGGTAAAAGGACTTAAGGAGCACACCACTGGTGTGCCCGCGAAATTCAATTTTTTTGTGGATTTTCGCGATTTTTAAGCTGATAAGACATAATAGGCAGGCAGTCAAAATGCGATAATCCCAAGATCAATAAAAATCTCTGCTTGAAAGTGTCGAGTTAAAGAAATTAATCCGAGATTTGTGAGTTGCTCACTTAAACCCCTTTACTCGGTTTAATTTTCTAGGATAGACATTTTTATGCAAAAATTTTGATATAAACATGTAAAGAGGTAACTGCCATTCTCGCAAAATGACTGCCATAAGCCTATTATGTGTAATTAGCGTACAAATTGCAAAAAACCACAATAATTTTGAATTTCGCGGGCAGACCTGAGGTATATCAAAGCAGTACAGCCATGCAGTAGAGTAATAGATCAATGGTAAAATATTTTTTTTGAAACCGAATGGCTATAGACGCTATGGAGGTCATGGGTTCGAGTCCCACAATTGGAAAATGTTTGTGTAAAGCATGAATGTTTTCAAGTGTCTAGGTGTTTTTAAATTATTTATCAGTTACCTAGTACCCAAGCAATAGCATAACACAAGCTATTGCTTACTTTGGGGTTAGATTGCGATTTGTCTAGTGTCCATAAATAATTCATAATCTTTGATCTATCTGGGTGACCGAGCGTTGCTCGGTATTTTCTCTATTTGCCAATAGATGGCAGCAGGAGTAATATTAAGGTACAGCCTATAGGATAGGATAGGGGGATAGGATACAAGGCCAAAACGCAGCTACCTGCTACCGTACATTATGAAACAAGCTAGTTTTACACAAGGTATACTCGAGTATTACGTACAGCTGTTGTATAGATTGGAAGAACTTGTTTAAAAAGTGATTTTCAATCTATACGCGACTAGTTTCAGACTCTTGCGATCATGCCTTGTACAGAATGTAAATACGCGGTCCTGATACTCGTATATTACCTATTTATTATAATAAAGGCTATGAAAACAATAACACTGTCTGCACATATTTATTTTATTTTGTTTAATATATATTCAAAATTCATGATATTATACTTTTTATCATAGGTATTTATACACTAGGTATGTTATGTAGTTTTTTCTTACATTCGGGTTTAAAAAGACCTTCAGTGAGACTGATAGCTCATAAGGTCCTCCATACATCTTAGTTCTTACTCACTGTATATCTACCTACTGTTTTGATCTACCTGTTCTACCTGTTTGTATCTACCTACTGTTTTGATGCAATACAACCTTTTGTTACTACTACACTAGGTACTACACATCACTACTAATCCTACATTATCATGAATCACACACAAAGTCAAGGAAAACTACAGTCTTGTTTGGCAGATTTCTGCCTAACTGCTACATCGCTGTTTTTATTTCTCAATAGTAATATGATCTTGGACCCACACCACCAGCACCACCTCTTAAATCATTAATGTTGCTGACCTATTTTAAAAATTTTACATACCAACATGGTTTAAAAATGTGATGTCAGAACAGTACTTAGATAACATTACTGCTTAAAGAGGTGGTGGTACAGCTTGAATCTGCATGCACATATTGAACTGAAATTCCAACAATGAATAATGATACATCATAGAATAAATTCAGATGGGGTTACTTGACATTTTTTAATTGAATTAGTAGTTGTTTTTGCTCGTACTCAACATTTTTGGCTCAACCCTTTTATTTACCCCTTACCTTTTTATTTAAGTCACACATTTGATGACTCATTCGTGCCTGTTCACTACTTTTCCAGGTTTAGGGCTAGGTCTAGCACTGCGCACCCTTTTGGGTCTGGGCACATTATGATGCACGTGTAATACATGTTCATTCCTTCCTTTAGTAGTTGTAAAGTTTTTGTCGCATACCTCACATTTGTAGTAGGGTCTCGTGTTGCTGTGCGATCGCATGTGTCTCTGTCTGTTTGAATAGTTGGTGAAAGTTCTGCCGCACACAGCACACTCGTACAGGCGCGGGTTACCTGTGTGAGTCGCAAGGTGAGCTGTGTAACTGGGTTTGTGCATGAAAGTCTTTTCACAGAAGTGGCATTTATACAGCTTTTCTCCAGTATGTACTTGCATGTGTAGCTGAAGTGTAGCTCGACATATAAATGCCTTTCCGCAGAACTCGCACAACACATCTGCCACTCTTTTTTTGCGTTTCGAGTAAATTCCCTTGGGCTCGCTGTAACGAACTGTAGGCGCGTTGCGTTGTAGCGTATCGGCAACAGCGTGTTTTGGGGACACTTTAATATGTTGTTGATAAGCTGCGCCGGACGCAAAGCGAATATTACACTCCTCGCATGTTGGACCTTCTGATTCTTGTGTTTCATTAAAGCGGTGTATAATTTTGCTGTGCTGCCTGAGACCTACCTCGCTGATAAAAGAATATCCGCAGAGAGTACAGACAAAGTCGGACGGATGCTTTATACGCACATGGGAGAAATATGTAGTACGCTTTGCAAATTCTGCTTTGCAATGTGGACAAATAAATTTCTTGCCACTGTGCCATTGTTCATGAGCTAGCGCTGCTTTTCTTAGATTAGAGACAAACGGACAGCTTTTACAATTATATCTAACATCATGGTTACCTTTTATATGAGTGAAAAGTGTAGTACGGTTTTTGACGTGAAGTCCACATATTGCACATTCATACTGTCCATATTTATTTGTATGTTTTTCCATGTGTCGATTGTAAGAGATAGAACTGTTGTAACCTTTATAACAAATATTACAGGTGTGAGGCGATTTTTTATAATTGACTGTCTCCTTTCTTTTCTGTATATCAGCCAACTGTTCTTCATAGTTTAGTACTGTCACATCAAAAAGCTTTAATTTATTATGAACTTGGTCTTTTTTGGCACGGATTCTCCTGTCATTTTCATCATTAGGAGGATCTTTATTTATTTTGGCTTTCTTTTTTGTGTTACTTATTGCTTCCTTTATGCTCACTTTATTCTTATTTTTATTATCTAAGTGTTTTTGTTTTGTCACCTTATGTTTCTGATTATTTTTATTTCGAATTTTATGTTTAGTACTTAACCCAAGCTTGACATTACTGGGACTAACTTTAATTTTAGCATTTTCTGCATTTTCTTCTGATGTAAGTAATTTACCATCATTATTACAGCTTCTATTGTTGTTTAAAATTTTTTCATAGCTATCACAATTCTCAAAAAAATCTATATCATGATTAGTGTCATCTTTTAAGCATTCAGAGTTACTATCCTCATTTACAAGCGATACATGATTATCAATATTAACATTAGGGTATTTTATTTTAGTATTGCAATCCTTATTTACAACATAATTTATGTTTTCATGTTCAGTGTTAGCATTATCACCATTATCCACATCAATTTCAAGATCTAAGTACTCCTTTTTGACTTCAGCTTCCAATATAGGATTCTCATTTTCTTCTATTTTAAATACTGATTCTAACTTGCTTTGATCTTCCTCATCTATCAGGTAGAGATCATAGTGATCAGGTTTTATATTATGTTTTAATAAATTAGATGCTAAGTGATAGTGAACTCTGTTAATAGTCTTTATTTTTTCGAACGTGAGATGCTTTCCATGCTTTTCAACTAGTTTCAATAATAAATTATGGGCTAACAGGCTCTTCTTTTTGAATTTGTTACAGTTTAACAATCTCTGATAGCATTCCATGCAGAGTCGGGACTCGCTATTAATGATGCTAAGGCTCTTTGTAAGTCCAGTTATGTTCATATAAGCATCTGCTAAATGATGATCTATTTGATACAGTTTTCCATCAGTAGCTAGGCATACAATACAGTAATGCACTGCAGAAGAAACAGAATTACTTCCAAGTTTAATTATAGCAGGTACAGAGTTGGTTCTGAGTTTCACATTACCACATCTTGTCACAATAAAATCACTGTTTTGAAAATGTTGCGAGCAAACCACTGCACCGTTTGGTATCTGTTTTTCTTTTGTGCCAATAGCCACCAACCAAGCTTCTTTTAGCCACAATGGGAATGTGGGAATTTCATAAAATGTTGTCCCGCTCGAATTTGGTTGTGAAAAAACATTTTCACTGGAGTTCTCACACAGAGGTACACAGCACTTCATTATATATTATAAGAAAATCCGTTTAATTAAGTTTGTAAATAATTAACACAATATCACTAAAATAAATAGACCTTAATGTTTGGTAAATGTTGACACTTCACACTTGAGAGCAGACCTGTGGCAGACCATGCAGACCAGACCACAGAACATTTTTTTTTTTCTCTCGTTGGCTTTACACAGATAAGCCAATGTCAGGTTATAGGATAATAAAAGTGGGAAACTATATTTATTTTAAAAAATCAAGCAGGATTCAAATTGGAATTCCAAAGGAAAAGGATAGGGTTTTTGTAAATATATATACAAATATTATTTACAACTTTTTTTACATATATACATACAATACATTGAGCTATAACTTTAAATTATTTGTTTCTAGGAACAAAGACAAATTTTATAAACATCATAACAATTAGTATATAATCTTTGATTAGGTATAATCAAAGTATATTATAATCTCGGAGCAATTAACAAGCTTGTTAATTGCTCCGAGATTATAATAAACAAGAGGTAGGAAATGGAACCACAGAACATTATTACCCTGGCCGATTATTACAGACAATACCTATCATTTCTGTGTTGATCACAGGTTTTGATATTGACTTTGATTATGTATATACTATATACAGTGCGACAAGGCTATCTTGGCGCGTGGCAAATATCGGTACTAACTATCCGCTATCTTGTGATACTGTTTGATACTGATAGTCCGCTCTGTCAGTATATCGCTATTGTATGTTGTGTTGTTTTTGCTTACTATCAACTATTTGAAACTAAAATGCAAGTAAAATTGAGATTTTATTTTCTAGATGCCTTTGTTCTTTAACAGCGCCCTCATTCAAGTGCCAAGGACTGTATTGTAGATAGGATATTGATTGGTTGTTGGTGTTGGCATATAGACATATAGGTAGTCTATAGACATAAAACCACAGAACATTATTACTCCTAGCGGAGAGCATAAAACTGGGATAGGTGGTCTGTGCTCTGTGCTGTGATCACAGACCAGGAACCGAAAGCTGTGATGGTGCTTGCCAAAGATTTAAATCGATTTAAATCTTTGGTAGTACTTTCATAAGTTTTTTTAGATTAAAATTTTTGACGAATTATATCTCAAAGAAATAGAAAATTTAAATAAAATGAGCAAAAAACGTGTAGACATCGGTTTCCTGGAAGAGAAATGTAACTGGCTCTTGCACCCTAGATTCTTTCCAAGTAAAATAGGGGGAAAACCAGCGTGGTTAGATTTTAAAAATTTACCCAACCCTGCGGAATTAACCTGTAAAGTTTGTAAAGAACCTTTAATATTTTTAAGTCAGGTATGTACAATTATTATAGCGATAATTAAATAAAATAATTTTAATTTTTTAATACTTAACAACGGTTACGCTCGCAGGAAATACTGTTTTTCGCAAATCCCGCCGGAATTATTGTTATTTTATTCAGGATGTAAAAGTAACGTGTATTTATCCATCTATCTTCATTTCAATTTCGTTTAGCGTAAAGCATGCACACAACATAAGCTTTCGCCTTTGTAATGTGTGATTGTTGATGATACCTCTGCATGAGGAATAGATACATTGAAAATGAGAAGTCATCAGTGGAAAAAACATAGCTAGGGTCATAAAATCAAATAATTTATGAAGGTAGACTTACATATTATAATTATAATAGAATATAAAGATTTACAATAAATAATTAATATTGTTACAGGTATATGCTCCCTTTGAAGAATTCGATTATTGCTTTCATCGCACAATATTCATATTTATTTGTAAAAAAGGTTCCTGCTGCCAAACAAATTCTGCAGAAAATTTTATCGTACTACGTTGCCAGCTACCACGTAAAAATGATTATTACTCTTTTGAGCCATACGAAGAAGATGAAAATGAGGTCCCTTAACTTTTTAGATTATTATAATTTAATTTTTAATACTGAATTAACGAGAATTTAGGTACTATATTTTCATAAACACTTGTAGGTTTTTGCTATGGACAAATGGGCAAAGTTGTGTGACATTTGTGGAGTAAAAGGTCCATTTCACTGTTCAAAATGCAAAAAAGTTTATTATTGTTGTCGCCAACACCAAGTTCACGATTGGCAAAAAGGACATAAGAGCATATGTGCCGATCTGCAAAAGGTATTTTGTAAATATTTTCCATTATATATTTAATTGAAGATATAATATTAAAATATATAATTACCTTTTTTTTAGGTTAGTGAGCCATGTCCAAACAATTTCATTGTTACTGAGGCAGGTAAATCTTTACTGTTCAAAGAATGGGAACTTATAGTTGATGAAGAAGATGAGGTAAGTTCATTTAAAAAAAAAAGAGATTGTTAATTGGTATATAATATAACTGTTTTCATCATAATTTATGAAAAATATTGAACCTAGATAATGTTATGTATTGCACACTTAGAATAAGAATATGAAAGTTGTGTGTGTTTGTAAACTATGTTTATTGTAAATGTTAATGATATTAAATGACTAGCCCATTTTATTTTGGGCAAATAGTATAGGATAAAAAGATATATTTGTAATTAATAACATTGTCCTTGCAATAAGGTTTGGTTTTGTAACATTTCTGAGACCTTCCTTGGATTTTTGTTGAACTTTATATCTTGTTCATTAGGAGGAAGTTACAGTTGTAGACACAAGTCGAGAAATGGAAAAGCTTAGACAAATGATTCAAGAAAATAAAGCTGGTACTATGAGCAATGTGAATGAAACTGAATTAGAGCAATATGCAAGACCAGAAGATAAAATGTATAATAAGTTCAGTAAAAGAATTGCAAGACATCCGGATCAAGTGCTAAGATATGACAGGGGAGGCTCACCACTGTGGATTACAGACAATTCAGCAAACACAATGTTGATACCTAAATGTCAATATTGTAATGGAGAAAGACAATTTGAATTCCAAGTAAGTGTAATATCCAGCACCATAACAATACATGTAAGAAAAAACATGTTATCCCTACTAATATACATATAAACTAGTAGGGCGCGTGAGTGCGCGGGCCACATGTGGCCCGCGTGCAGTGTTCCCGCCCATAAAGGTATGGCCGTCATCTCCATCGCCCATTGGAATCCGATTGGCAGTGAGCCGAAAAACTTACCAAGGAGCACTGTCATGGTTTTAAAGATAGTTAAGGGCAGTTCAAACAAAAAATACGCTGAACCTCATCGGATGAGGTTCAGCATATTTTTTGTTCGAACAGCCCTTTACTATCTTTAAAACCATGACAGTGCTCCTCAATCATCATCCAAATCCTAGATCATTGTCTCTTCTCATAGCATGTACATTTTCCATGGAAAGATAAATTCCGCCACAGTGAACTATTTTCCATGCATTTCGTAGAACTTGAGATCTTGATCACCTCTTGCTAAGAAACTACTCTCTTATCTTTTATGCTTTCCGAGATAGAACAACACGAAATTTGTATGGCGGCCATCTTGAATCCGCCATTTTGGTTTTTTTTCAGCTAACTGCTAATTGCCTGAAGTTCCGAGTATTTTTTGTTTCAGCAGTCCCCACCTAACTATAATACCTTGCCCATGCTCCTTGACTGTCTTTAAAATCCTCAATCATCACCTCATTCCATATTTTTCTCTTGTAGTCTCCCAAAAAACCGCATCAAAGCACTTCATGTTTTACAACTCGTGGTCTCTTCAATATTCCTCATACATTTTCTATGGAAAAATAAATTCCGCCATTTTGATTTTTTTTCTATCCATCGAATAGACCATGGGGTCTTGATCACTTCTTGTCAAGAAACCGTTCTTCCATCTTTTATACTTTTCGAGATGGACACCGATGAATTTTGTATGGCGGCCATCTTGAATCCGCCATTTTGAATTTTTTTTTCAGCTAACTGCCAATTGGATGACATTTCGAGTGACATATGGTCGAGCACCCCCCACCTATCTTCAATACCCCAGCTGTGCTCTTCACCCGTCTCCGAAATCCTCAATCATCAGCTCTCTCCGTATTTTTCCTCCGAATGAATTTTTCCCTTTTATACGAAACGATTACTAAAAAAAATTTTTTTCATACAAAATTGTTCAGGAGAGGTGATCAATGAGTCAGTGGCCAATCAGCACGAGTAGCTATATATATTAACTAGTAGGGTGCGTGGATGCGCGGGCCACATGTGGCCCGCGTGCTGTCTTCCCCCCTATTTGCCGTCCAACTTTCAGCCTCTTCAAAATTCGCCATACATTCTCTATGGAAAAAAAAATTCCGCCATATTGGATTTTTTTCGCGAGCCATCAAATGGACCTTTTTGTACTGATCAGTTATTGTCAAGAAACCGTTCTTCCATCTTTTATACTTTCCGAGATATCGACGAAATTCGAATGGCAGCCATTTTGAATCCGCCATTTTGAATTTTTTTTCAGCTAACTGCCAATTGGATGTCATTTCAAATGACATTTGGTCGAGCATCCACCACCTATCTTCAATACCCTCTCCGTGCTCTTCACCCGTCTCCGAAATCCTCAATCATCAGCTCTCACCATATTTTTATTCTTAATGATTTTTTCCTTTCTATACGACATGATCCTTGAAAAAAAAATTTTTCATACAAAATTGTTCAGGAGAGGTGATCAATGAGTCAGTCAGTCAGTCAGTGGCCAATCAGCACGAGTAGCTATATATATAGTAACTAGTAGGGCGCGTGGGAGCGCGGGCCACATGTGGCCCGCGGGCTGTCTTCTCTCCTATAAAAGAATCGCCGTCATCTCCATCGCCAATTGGAATCCGATTGGCAGTGGGCTAAAAGAATTACCTCGGAGCACGGTCATGGATTTAAAGATAGTTAAGGGCTGTTTGAATAAAAAAATACACTGAACCTCATCCGATGAGGTTCAGTGTATTTTTTATTGAAACAGCCCTTAACTATCTTTAAATCCATGACCGTGCTCCTCAATCATCATCCAAATGTAGACCATCATCTCTTCTCATACTTTTCATAGTTTTTCATAGGCCTTGTTTATTGTAGCATTCACATTTTCCATGGAAAAATAAATTCAACCACTTTGAATTTTCTTCATTCATCCTGTAGACCTTGAGATTCTAATCACGTCTCGCAAAGAAACCACTCTCTTATCTTTTATACTTTCCGAGATAGAAAAACAGGAAATTTGTATGGCGGCCATCTTGAATCCGCCATTTTGAATTTTTTTCAGCTAACTGCCAATTGGATGACGTTTCGAGTTACATTTGCTCGAGCACCCCCCACCTATCTTCGATACCCTGGCTGTGCTCTTCACCCGTCTCCGAAATCCTCAATCATCAGCTCTCTCCATATTTTTCTCTAGTAAATCTCCGAAAAACCGCATCACAACCTTGCATAATTACAACTGTTAGTCTCTTCAACATTCCCCATACATTTTCTATGGGAAAATATATTCCGCCATTTTGAATTTTTTTTTTCTATCCATCAAATAGACCTTCGGGTCCTGATCACTTCTTCTCAAGAAACCATTCTTCCATCTTTTATACTTTCCGAGATATCGGCGAAATTCTTATGGCGGCCATTTTGAATCCGCCATTTTGAATTTTTTTACAGCTCACTGGCAATTGGATGACATTTCAAATGACATTTGGTCGAACACCCCCCACCTATCTGCAATACCCTTGGCTGTGCTCTTCACCCGTCTTCGAAATCCTCAATCATCAGCTCTCTCCGTATTTTTCCTCCGAATGAATTTTTCTCTTATATACGAAGTGATCATTAATAAAAAATTTTTTCATACAAAATTGTTCAGGAGAGGTGATCAATGAGTCAGTCAGTGAATCAGCACGAGTAGCTATATATATATTAACTAGTAGGTCGCGTGGGGGTGCGGGCCACATGTGGCCCGCGTGCTGTCTTCCCGCCCATAAAAAAATCCCTTTAAAATTACCCGTACATTTTTATATGAAAATTTTTTTTACGCCATATTGGTTTTTTTTTCTAGCCATTCAATAGACCTTTTTGCCCTGATCACTTCTTTTCGAGAAACCATTCTTCCATCTTTTATACTTTCCGAGATATCGACGAAATTCGAATGGCGGCCATTTCGAATCCGCCATTTTGAATTTTTTTTTAGCTAACTGCCAATTGGATGACATTTCAAATGACATTTGGTCGAGCACCCCCTACCTATCTTCAATACCCTTGGCTGTGCTCTTCACTCGTCTCCGAAATCCTCAATCATCAGCTCTCTCCGTATTTTTCCTCCTCGTGAATTTTTTCCCTCTATACGATGACATCCTTGAAAAAAAAATTTTTCATACAAAATTGTTCAGGAGAGGTGATCAATCAGTGAGTCAGTGAATCAGCACGAGCAGCTATATATATAGTAATAATGTGAAAGTCAGTTTGTTGGTTTGTTTGTCTTCCACAATCACGCCACAGCCGTGCAACGGATCGAACTGATTTTTTGCACAGGTTCAAGACCCGGAGAGTGACATAGGCTACCTTTTATCCTGGAAAAATAAACCTATTCCTGTGGGATTGCATTAGAAGTGTAAATTCTCACAGTTTTACAACACATATACGTGACTTTACTCACAATATATGTTGAACCCTAGACTCCATACACTCAAAACTGTCAATAGGTCATAAATACTTAAGACTCAATAGTCAACACATACCACTGAAACCTGTAAATAGGTCATAATACTCTAGACTCCATATCGACACTGAAAACTGTAAATAGGTCATAAAAATAAGTTCCCATCAATACTCAGCCTGACTGAATGTTTTTGTACCATTTGGACAGAATTCACTCAATACTTACAGTGGCTCAGTAAAAACAGCAAGTTCTGTAAAATACCACTCCTTTAGAATGTGCGCTCAGTTTGCTTGCCACTTATTAATCATGTTACAAATCGCTAGGATCTGACACAATGCTAACGTCTGTCGCTTTTAATCCAGAGTAATTTAATTCTTCAATATTTAACTTTTGTCTTAAATGACGCGGGCGAAGCCGCGGGTAAATGCAAGTAATTTTATAATACAATCAATAGCTATTATTTAATTACTCTTTCTAAACTCCCAAATAGCTTTACCCATTTTAGTAAAAAATGCATCACAATACTTATTCATAAGTCAATATAAGTAAATTTTTTTTTTCAGATAATGCCACAACTGTTGAACTTCATAAATGTTGGTATTGAATTGAACAGCATAGACTGGGGTGTGCTGGCTGTATACACCTGCAAAACCAGTTGTAATAATGGCCCTGCATATAAAGAAGAGTACATAGTAAAACAAGATTTAATTAGTTAATCATCAATTTAATAAATAAGCTAAAACAATTTGTACATGAATTATTTATTATTTATCTTTAACATCTTGCATTTTTTTACTCCCATATTCTTCAGACAAATAGGTCATCAAATCATTCATTCCACTGAACTCCGTTCTTGATTGTGGTGGATTATTCTTTGGTAGAACTGGTAAAATATTTCCCATTTTTATTCTGAAGTCCTTAAGCTAAAAAGGAACAAAACAGGAGAATTCTATGAATTGCCAGCTGGTGTTAGAGTTGCAGCTGGTTAGAAATATGATAATAATTACCATTTTATTACTAAGGTCCAGTTTCTACCAAAGCGGAGTGGAGCAGAGCCGTTTGAGTAACCAACCGGATTTCATAATAGCCTAGGATCCCGCTATACAACGACCTTCACCGAGCTGCTTATTGGATGAAAACTATTTTGTATCCAATTAAATATGTCAATAAATATATCGCAAGTGGGTTGCCTAAAAAATTTCAGTCCAGAGTATGATTAATTAAGAATTTAAAAAAAACCATTGTAACATGGACTCCTATTTGTTACAGTTTAGTTGACATCGTAGTTCAAATTAGATTGGATGTTATAAATAGTGCTTTTTGCCAGAAATACTTTCCTGGCTGAGGAAAGTATTTCTGTTCTATATTTTTTGGCAAAAGAAAGTTAACGGATAATAAAATCGTAGGTTTTATGCACAATTATGCACAATTGCAATTTGCGACCTGAATCGCTCATCCAATCTAATTTGAACTAAGATGTCAACAGAACTCTAACAAATAGGAGTTCATGTTACAATGGATTTTTTTTAATTCTTAATTAACTGAAACTGAAATTTTTTAGGCAACCCACTTGCGATATATTTATTGACATATTTAATTGGATATAAAATAGTTTTCATCCAATAAGCAGCTCGGTGAAGGTCGTTGTATAGCGGGATCCTAGACCATAATTTTAACATCTCCGAAACTGAGGTGAGAGCAGATGTCGAAATGGTGAAATCTGATTGGTTACTCAAACAGCTCTGCTTTGGTGGAAACCGCCTTAGCCTTTTTATTTTGTACATTATATTATTTTAGCTTAAAACTTAATACTTACATCTTTGGCACCTGATAACTTCCATATGCCATAGCAAAAGAAAGATGTGCCACCAATAGCATACAAGGTCCCCCAGCCCAGGGCTCGCAGTGCCAGCAAAGCACCTGCATCTGCTAGCTCAACACTGCCATGTATTCCTAGCAACAAAAAGGAAAAACACACTTGTATCACCTGTTTAAGTAACAATAATTTATCACCCCATGTACCCTTTCCATCAAGGTACTTTTAATTGGTTAAGCTCTAGTCTAATCTGATTGAAGGCTTCAGCCATAGCTGGGCATATTCGTATTATAAATCAAATAATAATTCATATGGTTGGAGTTTTGAAACAGTAGAAAACTACCTCTTTCCAGTTAAGGTAATAAGTATCATCTTAGATTAACAGCAGAGATTCCGGCTGACTATTTATTTGTAGCCTTATTAGTTGAAAACAAGATACATTTTTCAAGGATCTGCAAATGTTGCAACAAATGGGTTCTACTAAATGTGAAAACAGTTCATTATAGTGTGCCTCATTGATTCTATGGAATATAAATCATCATAATTTTTTGTTTCAAAGAAAAAATGGGCACTATCCACAAACCAAATTTATCTTACAGAAAAAGCTACAGAACTCTAGGAAGAGAAGCTCCAGAAACTAATTTAGTACAAGCATAATAATCCACTAGAATAAAAAAAAAATCTATTTCTGAGTCTTTGTCTTAATTAGGTAAATCTATATCTAATAAAATAATTTGATCTTTTGCTAATTCTCTCAGAGCTGTCATTCCAATAGTTGAACACGCCACTCTTTCTGTCGGGTTAGTTCAATATAATAAACAGGTAAGTAGATACTTACCTTTACTGAAATATTTTGGATCAGCCTTTTTTGCAGCAGCCAAAGTTGTTCCAAATCCTACAAACGCCGAAATACCAGCAATTGAGGCTAGAAAAGCTCCAGCTAAAATGATAATGATTTATATGAGTACTTCAGAGACGTAATTATCAATATTTTAGGAAAGTAAATATTTATTTAATTTAAAATCATAAAAAGCCTTTAGTAATAAGTGAAATTTTCATTTTTTTATTTATTGATTATTTATACTTCCTCATAACTTTAATTCGTTGAAGACGTTCTTCGTCAGGCATCTCCGCATTTGTACTTGATTTAGTAATTCTTGTTCTTCGGTTATGGCGCTAGAAAATTAAAATTATAAAATATCTTTAATTTACAATTTAAAGATATTTTATAAAACAACAAAGTCAACTCAGTTTTTAAATCCATAAAAAGTACTCTGTACTCTGTACCTGTAGTCTGTGATTGACTGTGAATTGCTGTGAATCCCAAAGTGTTTTATCACAGACCAGGAACCGTTATGTTGTGGTCCATGATGCCTGCAGCCTGAGACCATGAGCAAAGAAAATTATTAATTCATTACCATAGAACACAATATATAGGTATTCTCTAACGAGGGTAAAACAACTTGTTACTAGACAGTTGACATTATCATATTCCTTCTCATTTTTAAGTAGAGCGCTATCTCAACTTGTGTTTTGTGCCATTGCTGGCATTGGCTGGCGGCTGCTTCAAAAGCAAACCCCCTGATTATTACCCACAGTATTAGGTCCATTGTCCTGTGGCCTATATTCAATATACTCTATGCCTGTGGCGGAGACCATGAGACTAAAATGACAGGTCAAAATGTCCACAGAGCATTAGACATTACTACATTATTACTCCTAGAGCAATAATGTCAAACATAATGATACCGTCTGCAGCACACAGCACAGCACAATATTATTCTCTTCACTCTTGCAGTAACAATGGTAAAAACTGTCTGCAGAGAACAGCGAAGAGTACAATAGAACAGTGAACACATCACAGGTGTATTACACAGAGATTCAAAACTATGGAGATACCCATAGTTTTGAATCTCTGTTTTAGTTTTGATTCATTAATTATTCTTGCGTGAAATAGAAAGAAACAGTGTAGATTTATACTTTCCTTGGTTTGAGGTAAATTATAACCACCGACCAAAGACCACTACTATGTTCCCAGTCCCAGATTATCTGGATTCTGGGGACATAGTAGTGTTCCGCCAAGAAGAGCTCAAGGTATTTTAAAAGTATATTGTTGTTAAGTACCCATTAGGTACCTATGTTCTTTCTGTGTAATCTTCATGTCAAAAAAACCTTTGCCAAAAAAACCGGCCAAGTGCGAGTCGGGCTCGCGCACCGAGGGTTCCATACACAGACTTTATTTAATGTAGTCTGGAATTTACGAGTATAATTTACATGTACCTAGGTACTTTTGTTGGCGAACCGCAAACCAAACTTGTTTTTGGTGGTTTATTGTTATTATCAAAAAAAGTATAAAAGGTAGGGAGTTGATTTTATTTTTCCTGTAAAATATACATTAATGTCTATCGATTATAATTATTTCAGATTTTTTTGATCGATAAACTTCGGAGATAAGGGGTGACGGGGACGGTATTTTTTTCGACAGTTGCTCAATGAATCAAAAACGATCGAACATAAAAATAAAAAAAAATCGGTTTTAGGTTACCGAAATAAACGAGTGTGACAGACGGACGGACGGACGGAGAGTCTCACCATAAGGGTTCCATTTTTACCAAATTGGTATGGAACCCTAAAAAGGCAAGGCTTATGCTTAGTGTAGGCTCTTTTATGATTGCACATTGTCTTTCCTGTTCTTTTCTCAGTTTATACCTATTTTCGTATTTACAAAGGTATTTACCTAATCAAAGGTTTATACTAATGTGCATTCTTAGATTATGTACTAGTAATGCTAGTACCATCTATATTATCAAAGCATCGGCGGATCCAGGGGGGGGGTCATGGGGGTCATGACCCCCCCCTGGGCCTTCCAGAACGTAGATGGACCAATAGTTAAAATTGTTAAATTGTAAATTGTAAATATAATGTTTTATATGGTATTTTTGGGAATAATATACATTTTATGTAAGTGAGTACCATTAATATTTACTTAATTTATTTATGGTTGAGTTTATTTTATATGGTGTCAAACGTATTATTAGGGAACGAAAGTATCGAAAATTTGCATTTACCTCGCTACCGCGACCTTTTAACTAATGACCTCCTGATTTCCCAAGAGATTTCCTGATTTATCAACAATCCTCCTTATTTACTAATTTTATTAATTTATCTCAAGATATATTTGGGCTTTGAAATTATATTCACGTAAAAAATGATGGAGATATCTATGTGTGTGCACGGCAGATTTTCACGAAATGACCTTGAATGCACGGATGAATACAAGGTCATTTCGAATTGTGATTTATCGTGCGAAAATGTGAAAAAATTGAGTTAATAACCAGTTATCAAAATGTATATGCCCCAGGATCTTTATGTTGTGACTTTTTCAGTAAAAAAAAAAACAGAAAATTTCGCGCTCGCTTCGCTCGCATATCCAGTTGACAGGATATATAAAATTCGTGTTCGCTTCATCCAGAACTATTTGAGATTTCAAGCCGTTATTCCGCCTAAAAATTATGATATTATTTTTTTTAAAGATGAATTAATAGTGATTTATCCTGCGAAATTGTAAAAATTTTCAGCTCGCTTCGCTCGCATTCATTTATCGCATTTAGTTATCAAAATATGTATGCCCCCAGGATCTTTGTTATGTTGTGACTTTTTTAGTTAAAAAAAAAACAGATAATTTTGCGCTCGCTTCGCTCGCATATCCTGTTATCGAAAAACATATAAAGTTCGTGTACACTGCACTTGGGCATATTTGTGATTTTAGGACGTTATAACGCCTAAGATTGATTATATTATTTTTATTAAAGACTGATCACACTGTCAAACCATGTTAAATTCAAGACTGGAATAAATAGTGATTTATTCTGCAAAATCGTAAATATTTTGAGCTCGCTTCGCTCGCTTTCGTTCTACGCTATTACGAAAAATCTAATCGTGACTAAGACCTTCAATAGAGACGTCTCCACGTCCGAAAAACGCACCCATTGAAGTACCTAGATGAAGTGACACTGCGTTTAGGAAAAAGAAATATTGGCTCTTTTATATTTTAAAGATAGGTTTTTAAATACACATATATAATGAAATACCTACTTTTTAACTGTATCATAATTAAATTAAAACTTCTTGTGACTTGACTACAACTATGTGACCCCCCCCTGGCACCAAAGCTGGATCCGCCCTTGTATCAAAGCTTGTCGCACTGTAATCAACGACGATAAGTGCACTTATTTGTGACATACTATTCTACGTGTAGTCTACAATAAAAGTAAAATCACAAATTTTCACTATCATTTTGTATTTCATGGAAGCTATATTATACAGGTAGTTTTAATTTTTTACATTATTTTATAAAACAAGATACAGTATTAAATACATGTAAACTTAAATTTAAAAATAATATTTACAGTTTCTTGTAACAACTATACAGTTTATTAAGTTAATAATAATAATTTATTGGATAAATGGACAGGCGACAGTTTCAACACTCATTTCTTTTAAACTTCTTGTTTGATGAATCGGTCACCACATCTTCTAGTTTATTTATCCGTCTTCCTTTGAGAAAGGAATTACTGTCATTTTCACTAACATTTTGTCGAACACAGTTCACACTGGATACATTTTGATTATGTACACCATACTTTTTATCACTTAAAGTTTTGCTCTTATTTACTATTAAAGTGTTCTGAATGTCTTTAACTAAATCACTTGTGTGCAATTTATAAATAATTTGATTTTCACTGTTCTTCACAATTTCTGGTTTTATTTGCACCACAGACCTATTCTCGCTATCACTAGAGATCCTTATAGACTTCCTCACTTGGATAGTATCTGAGGCATCAACAACATTTCGTTTCACTAATATTTCACCCGTAGGAGTTTGTTTTACAAACGTAATGGTTGGCCCTTCCGTATCCTTGCCTTCGCATTTCACTTGGAGTTTTAAACTTGAAGTGCCCTTATCAGTATCTGACCCATCTTCTTGTGTTTCTTCTGTTTCAATTAATTTACCTGCAAATGATAGTATTTGTTTAAAATAAATATAACATTATAGTTTTCAATATCTTATACCTTTAAGGAGCACACCACGGGTGTGCCCGCGAAATTCAATTTTTTTGTGGTTTTTCGCGATTTTTAAGCTAATAAAACAATAGACAATAGGCTTATGGCAGTCAAATTGCCAGAATCCCAATATCATCTTCACGTGTTTATATAAAAATCTCTGCTTGAAAGTGTCGAGTTTAAGAAATTAGTCCGAGATTTGCGATTTACTCACATCAAACTCGAATACTCGGACTAATTTCCTAGGATACACATTTTTATGCAAATATTTTGATATAATCAATCATGTAAAGATGATACAGCCATTCTCGCAAATTGACTGCCATAAGCCTATTATGTGTAATTAGCGTACAAATTGCAAAAAACCACGAAAATTTTGAATTTCTAGTTTTAGTTTAAAATACTTGGGGGCTTTACATTTGCTTGTTTCACATAATAACATAGTTGTATAGTATGAATGAGAAGCGAATATAAAAGGAAATGCCCAAACCGTTTCAAATAACAGCACATAAATTTTTTACAACTACTGGAGTACAAATATGAACATTTTAAAACTTTTTGTGCTCATGGTACTTATACATCAGTATACAAACTGAATACTTTAGCATTTTAATTCATAGTTCATACTATAAAAGCAAATTATAAGAATCAAATTACCATTTAAAGTAGGGAATGTGATGTCCGGCAAGGCTAAATGCGAGTCAGGATTATATTTGTTCATTAAAGTTTTAAGCAAGTTTGATATTTCTTCTCGTTTCCTTGTTACGATTATTTCATCAAACCAATTCGCTAACTGCTTTATGGGCAGGGTGTAATCCATCACGGGGTCCTAAAATTTAATCATATTAAATGATACGAACATAAAAAAAAATTCTGTTTTCATAAAAGGCCTTATACACATAATTTTATCACGTAACTGTAAACTTTACCTTAAAAAATTGTTCTACATATTGCAGCAAATATAATCCACAATCGGTAAAATTATTTTGTTGAGGAATTTTCGGACAACTCCCTTTGATGTTGTCCTTGTTAAATATTTTGTTTTTTGACATCTGCAATAAAAATATTTAATTATAAATTTTGTGCTCATTATTGACATAAATAAAAACTAAAATTTGAGAGTTCAATAAAGTAATTCAACAATTTTTTACACGACAGCCCAAAAAAGGAGTGAAATGTTTTTAGGGTTCATGTATGTATGTATATAATATATACATATAGTGAGTTTCTTTATTCCACTATAACTTCTGAACGACTGAATTATCAACTTCCTCACTTAACAGGATGTATGGGACTATATTATTTTGGAAAAGGTCGTTTTACCACAGGGCAGTCGAGTTTTTTTTATTATTTACTTGTTTATTTATAGTAACCTGACCTTTGCCTGATATTCGCACGTCAAGTAGTCGCGTAGTGTTGCGACGACCCTCGACCGCGAAGCACCAGCTAATGAGTCAAATATGAGAATACAAGGCCTGAAACATATTATCAAATTAATATCATACTGCTGAAATAAATACTACTGTATACTAACTCAGTAGTGGTTAGTAGTAATAAAAGGCCTAATTGTAACTTCACATTTAAAGTTATTCACAAATAAAATGTGCAAAAGCAAGGCGGCTTTATTACTTGTGATCACTTTAAAGATGCAACTTACTGTTTAATTGGTTCATTTTTCCTAACAACAGGCAATTCTGGCTTCTTTTCAGGAGGTTTTTCCTGCTCCTCGTCATCAGAGTCACATTGCATATCTAAATCACTCTCCTAAAATACAAATAAGTATGTTGTAATAATGAACAAAGAACATAAGTACATTCATGCTTTTTCTAACCACAGTCCTGTTTTGATTCAATATAATATTACAAACTACTACTAAACTATTCAATATAAACTACAAAACGTATCATTTACATAATATTATTTTATTTTATTTATTTCCTTGCATACATGACCACTATACTGAGATATAATATTAGATTTTTAATAATAAATAAATACCTCAGCTTCGGCTTCATCTCTTTCACTAAGGTTATCAGAGTCACAATTTAATGTCAATTGTTCCTGCTTAGTCAGTGGCGTGATTGTTGTGCTTCCTATTTGCATTGACGACCTGCGCTCTGTAATAAAAGTTACATTACGGTTTTACCCCCTTTTTTAATGCTTTATTGTAATCTACTTGAAAATAAAATTCTTATCCTACAAGGAAATCAAAATTTACAAGCATTTCAATTTTTAGTGTCCCTTTCTCGCAAAACGAAAATTTTGGAGTTACCACAAGTTAATACAGCATGCGAGATAGTGACGTCACTATTCGATGTAGCTATCACAGTCTAATCAGGATTATTAAATTGCTAATAACTTTTTCGTTATTTACTCATTTTTTTTTCCAAATTTTATTTATTATTGAATATTGATTCAAATAAGAATTTATAAATCTATGTTTTGATTTGGCTAAAATACCCTATTTAATAATCAAAATAGCCATAATGTTTAGTGGCTTATTTGATTCCGCCACACAAACTTTAGATTTCCAAATAAAATTGTTATTCATGTTCGAATGATTCACATTTACTATGACATAATAAAAGTAACTTACCTCTTCTTTTAATTAGCTGTGGGACAACCGCCCTATTGTCAATCATGCTCCGACATCCCTCTAGACTGGGAAAACATATAATTGCCACAAACCAGTGACAATTTTCATTGATAGGAACTACAATAAAGTCTTTGTCGAATATATTGACATTCTTAGTCCACGTTTTCACTCTTGCATGTCTTTTTTGAGCTGGTGTTAAAGCGCTATCCCATTCGTGAGGGTTAGAACTTCTATTCACTTTGCTCGGCTTAGTCGTTAGTCTTTTATAAAAAAATGTGCTAAAAATATGAGTCTTTTCTCTCTGACTGTGCGTCAAGATATCGTGAACTAAATGTTTTAAATAAAAATCTATAATAACATCGTTCAGGAATTGATCCTGAGCTAGGCACATGTAGTCTTCTGTATTTATTGGTATACCACCTTTTCCAGGAGGGTATATTAAGATCTGACGTATTTCAGCAGGATTAGCACTGAAATGAGAACATAATAATTTTTATTTATTGTTGTACAATTTGACAATTTCTTAACATTCTACAGTGTAATAAAATGTCATATGATTGGGCATCAATCTAGTGAGAACTGGGTCAGCGAGAAAACTCAATTCGTTCTTCTAACTCTGAAACTTGGTTTAGTGAGAAACCTCTATAAGACAAAAAGAAAAAGAGATTTCTCTCGCTCTTTCGAGCTTTCACTGAACCAGGTTGGACTGTACTTACCTAAAAAATAAAAACAAAAACCATAAAGACTCTCTCTTTTCATTGACATAATGTGCTCTAATTTTACCTATTTTCATTTTTTACATGCTATGTGGAGTTGCTCAATTTACCAGATGATAATGGTATCAAAACACAGTGTATAATTTACCTTTTAGCTCCTGACACAGAGGCTGCACTCATAGATCTTGTTGTCAGTTTTGCAACATTGTTGTTCTCTTTTGGACAAGTTTTAACAAGTATTTCATTGGCCTCTTTATTGGATAACTCATCCATTACTTTACCAAATAAAGCTTTGAAAATAGTTTTAGCTTCATCTGTTAATACGTCAGGTAACAAAGTGATTCTTTTGTAAGGGTCTTCTTTAGACATAGGATTATAATAAAAACCTATAACAAATAATAACACCTATTAATATATTTCCTCGCATAGAAAAATGTAGGCTGGATATTTTAAAAGAGCAGTAAGGGCTGATATCTTTACCAATGTGTGCTATAAAAAAAAAGATATTAGCAAATTGTTATTAATTTTAGGTTGTCCAAATTGACTGCACTCACAAAATTAAAATACATATACATATGCAAGAACTGGACAATTTACCCAACAACTTTCTTAATGCTAATGCATCCTGAAGTCTACTTAATCTTAGATAAAAAGAAAAGTTAGATCATGTCTCAAAGACAAATTGTTTTCAATAATTTTACTAGTATATTTTATTTTGTACAATGGTAAAAGTATCTGCACTTTGTCAGCCATCCATTATGTATATATCATAATTTATTCACTTACCTGTTTCATATGCCATATCTAATGATTTCCTAATATGTACACCACATTTATTCATAGTATACACAAAAATGACAGGTAATCCTTTCCCAAAATGTACTAATATTCGAACAATTTCCTTCAGCGGTATTTGAAGAGCCACATCCCCGACACCAGCTCTCATCGACGGCGACACAATCTTTATACCTCTTTGCGATATGTGTACCTTAAAAACAAATACTGATTTAAATTGAGGAATACAAAGTACATTATTCATCAAGAAAAGAAAATGATTGATTGCCAATAGTTTAGTAGTACCACACAAGTAGGCAATTAGACGTTCTTCTGAGTGGTACATTGTTACTTTAGAAGCATGAATACTTTTTGTGCAAATCAAATGAAAATTGACAGAATTGCCAATAAGTGCCTAATAAGTAAAAGTAGGGGATCCCAAGTAAGGTCGACCTTCACCAAGCTGTTTATTGGATGCAAACTATTTTATATCCAATTAAATATGTCAATAAATATATCGCAAGTGGGTTGCCTCAAAACTTTCAGTCCAGGATATGATTATTTAAGAATTAAAAAAAAAACCATTGTAACATGAACTCCTATTTGTTAGAGTTCCGTTGACATCGTAGTTCAAATTAGATTGGATGAGCGATTCAGGTAGCAAATTGCAATTGTGCTTATTTACCTACGATTTTTTTATCCGATAACTTTCTTTTGCCAAAAAATATAAAGCAGAAATACTTTCCTCAGCCAGGAAAGTATTTCTGGCAAAAAGCACTATTTATAACATCCAATCTAAATTGAACTACGATGTCAACTAAACTGTAACAAATAGGAGTCCATGTTATAATGGTTTTTTTTTATTCTTAATTAATCATACCCTGGACTGAAATTTTTTAGGCAACCCGCTTGCGATATATTTATTGACATATTAAATTGGATATGAAATAGTATTCATTCAATAAACAGCTCGGTGAAGGTCGTTGTATAGCGGGATCTTAGACCATAAGAGGTATTCTTTTTACTAACTGAAATCGTTTGGTTTTTAAAATACGAGGTTATTCACTAGAGCAGCAGTTCCCAATTTTACTACTACTAGGTAACTGATCATACTTTTTTGCCAGAACCCTAGCTGGCTATTTTGGTAAGGTAAGGTGACTTGAACAAAGAACCACTTAGGACATGTAAATGAAAAATAATTATTGTAAGTTTAGCAGAACGTTTTTCTTTACAAGGTAATAAGTAAATAATTTATTTTAACGTGAAGTATGAAATTTTTTCACACATTTTCTTATGATGGCACTGAAATCAGGCTCTATGTCAGAAAATTGAATGCAAAAATCTGGAGCTATATCCAGTCTGTTTCTAAATTTGTTTCTAGTGTCAGTTTAAGCTAAAAATATTCTCTCATTGGCAGGTAGACTTTAACCAAAGAAGAACTAAGTTACAATTGTAGGATAATCATCTTTAATTCCTATACAAAACTTATATTTTTAAAAGGGACGACGCGATGGGACTTCTCGGTTATGACGTATCTGTCGATATTTTTATTTAAATCTTGGATAGACCACCATTAGAGCATGAAAGGCAAGCAAATATTGTTTACCAATATCTCATATTTTGCAGTACTGCACATTTGAATTGAACAACTTACCTTTTCTTTTGGTGAGTATCTGAATGAACCTATTCTTATGGTCCGACAGGTAAGATAGATTTCTGCACCTTGTAAATTTGGTGAAATCTCTCCTCTGCTTTCATCTGAAACGATTGATAATTATTATTAATAAAAAAATGCATATGTTAGGATGAATCCATTTCAGTTCAACTTTTTTTGTTCAGTTTTGAGATTTTTAAGGACACAAGAATTACTTAGACATCTTAGTCCATTGAAATGTTACAATTTAAGCACCAAATATTGCATTTGTTAAGATGACACAATTTTATTTTTGGGACATGTTTGGGGGTCAATAGAAGCTCAACCTCAAGTTTGTGGGGTCGCCACCCTTGTGCCCCGGCCGCCATCTTGAAAAAAGGGTTGAAAACGCTTTTTTCGCGAATCTTGGAAACTATGTGTTTTAAAAAAAAAATTGTAAAGACATAATTTGTGGCAAATTATTTAAAGTTAGTCCTAGTCCTTCGTTGCCATCACAGGGTTGCTAAAACCATTTTTTTTATATTAAATAATAAATTTTGTTTTGAAAATAAAACACAATAATTGGGTCTTTTATCCCCATTAATTGTTTCTAGGAACAAGTAAAAACTTTAGCTGCGGGCACACTACACAAATTAACCAACACCTTGTATATCCTTTTGCACACATAAAGAAGAATACAGATAGGAAACAGGGAACACAGTGTGCGCAAATACAGCCTTATTGTTAGAGCAATCTCTTCCAGGCAACCTTTGGTAGCAGGATTAGTGGAATGAGACCTATCTACCATTTGCAGGGGTCAAAACAGATTTCGGTATCAAAAATACTGATTTACTGACCAAAATTTTCAAAATTACTGACCTTTATTCGGGGGGAACGGATTTTTTTCTTGACAGTTTGCCAAATTAATCAAAAACTATCAGGCATAAAAATAAATAAAAATCTGTTTTAAGAAGTTACACGTAAAGTCCTTTCAAATTATACCATACATTATAGATATATTTTATCTCAGTTTGGAATCCCCCTTTTCAAGTAAAAATAAATAATTTTCAATTTTTTTTCAATGATGTTGTTTCTAATTTCGTGAAGGTAGTTTTAATAGTTTCTGAAAAAATCGAGTGTCTCTCACACTCGATTTTTTCAGAAACATGGAATTTTACCATTTTGGTATGGAATCCTAAAAAAGATATTTTAAGCATTGCTAACTGTGATTACGAATATCATTGTCTTTTAGTAGTCTCAGACACTCTTGACCTGAGTTTGTGAAAAATTCCAAAATTTATGTATTGTATTTTATTTTGCTTGGGCGCGGTGTGCTCTCGCAACGCTATATGAGTACATTACATATTGCCGACGACGTGCTGAAATACTGACTTTTTTTTACGAAAAACTGACTTTTACTGACTTTACTGACTTGTTTCGACCTCTGCATTTGTGCAGCGCCTAGAATGTGCTGGAGATTGTGTGAAACAGAGGTAGTGTGCTGACCTGCATGATATTCAAGGTTCTCTGCACAAAGCTCAACACCTAGCGAGCTTTCGAGCAAGTTTGTTACCAACCTACCAACATTGTCATACCTCCAAACTAGTTAGTGTTTCAATTTTTGTTCTAGATGCTATTTATATTTTAAAAGTTAGTGGGTATAAGGCTTTGTTGCTTACAGTAAAGTGACATTTCCGTTAAATCCTATATCCCATTAAATTTTGCTTGACAGATGTCATCAAAATCACCTTCCTGAAGTACAGTATTTTTAAATGAACAAATGATTGTGAAAATATTTATCATACTTTATTCACTTGTTTTGTGAAGATATTGACGTGTTTGAGTGTACCAAGTTAGTCTGCATAGAAAACAGCTCAAACTGTCAGAAGTTTTAGTTCCTCATGCACAACATCCATTGAAGAAAATTCGATTTTTGTGGCTAATAATGCTTGCAATGCTTGCATGTAAGGGATTCTCAGGATCCAAGCTACTTCCGTTGTAATGAAAGAAGCTATTTACTTAGATTCCCTTCCTTTTCTTGCAAGAAGCTTGTATAATATATGCAGAAATAAAATTGGGGTGAGGATTTAAAATGAGTCGCCTTCATTCTAAGCCACTGAAGAGTCTTGTGTTCTATTGTAAGTAAAAACTGTCACCTATAGGCTTAGATGTTCCTTAAAATGTTGGTGAAAACAAGCATTCATCTCAAAAATTTAAAATTTATATCTCGAAATTTAAAATTATCACAAGGCTGAGGGACTAATACCTGTTCGCAGAAGTTTATTGTCACTTGGAATACAAGAGCAAGCGAAGCGGGAATTGAGGGTACCCCGACTCAGATAATTTAGGTGAGAGGTTATTTTCTTTATGACCACCCAGAAATAGGAGCCTCCAGAATAGGGTTCCCTTGACAGAGCTTTTAAGAGGGTTAAAGATAGGTAGATTCTAGGCGACCGATTTCAAAAGCCTTACCTAAAATTGACATAATATGGAGATAAGTATCAGTAACATCAATATTGTTACAGTGGTTTTTGTCACTCTGCCAAACATCACAGGATGCTGTATTTTACGAATACTTATAACTTAAACTGGGTTTAGAAAATATAAATTAACCTAAACGGACAAGTTAAAAGTAAAGATAGATAGTTGTTTTGAATTTGAAAAAAGGTAGGTAGTGCGGCCGACTTTCATGGTGGTGCGCAATTCATCGATTGTTGGGACAATCGTCAACCGGCGAAACATCGTGCTACAAATAAATGGCTGCAAGAATAACTAACACTGAACAAATTTGAACTTTATACTACTTAAAATTATGAAAAACACTAACAACGCTTGTGCCCTACGCGAAATACGAATAGCATATTTTCGTGCGATCGAAGTGTCAAGGTTTAGCAACCGAAATACAGCTAAGTGCTAATTACTTTAATATGTGTTTTTACCTTTGAGTCTTTTGAGGGACATTTTACAAAATAAACACCGAAATTATAGATCAAATCACAAGAAAACCACAATTGGCGTTTATAATCACACCGCAATGAGCCCATGTCAATTGTCAGAAAAGAACGCAGAACTCGTAAAAAACCATGACTATTGACCAGACAACAAAACTCATACAAAACTACTAGGTCTGTGGTATAGCTGTATTGACTTACGATTTCGACCAAAGAGTATAAACCATATTTATTGAATCAAAAAAAAGATTGCAATCCAAAAATTTTTGTTAAGCTAAAGTGAGACTTACTGCTTTCAATTAGAGTAGCTATTCTCTTACAAGAGATAGCTAGGTAGCTAAAAGCGGTCTTGGGCGAGAACGATCCCTCTGGTACTGTGTCCTTGTCTAACATCTTGCCATCTCAACTAAATATTGAGTTTGGTAGAAATGGTAAAAAAAATATAGTTTGCTTTTTTTATGATTTACCAAAACGAACATACCCAATCTTTGAAACTTATTTCATTATTTCTCCAGTTAATATAATTATTAATTTATGTAAATACAAATTATTGCGTTGTACCCACAAAAAATAATTCATTACAAGTAGTTCTTAAATGTTTAGGACTGGTAATACCAAATACAAGATGGTGGTTTTTTCAAAAACCGCAATCATATTCTGTAGGGTAACCATGAATTATGTGGATCAAAGATTTTTCTACTCACGTATCTAGTAGTAGTTAGGTAAATACGGAACTTTCAGTGCGCGAGGCTGACTCGCACTTGACTGATTTTTTTTATGCGTTATTATCAGGAGATAGTTTGTTGTTATTATGATTCGAAAATAAAATCTTACGCACAGACATCTTTCTTTTGCAATGGGCGTGACTTTTTTTCACGCTTGAACATAGCTTTTTTTTATTTTTGTTTTTTGATTTTTTATTTTAGATTATAGATGTCAGATTTTTGATTTTAGGTTCTTGATTTTAGATTTTTAATAATAATAATAATAATAATGTTTTTATTTCAGGTAGTTTTACCCATATAAAAAGTTACAATAAAACTGTACAAAATTAATCCAAAATGTATAAATACATAAATCTAAATTTTAAATAATTAAAATACTACTGTATCATTTTCTGTTCTGAGCCTGGTGCACTTCGCGCCAGTGCTTAAAAAACACATTATCTGGGGATGCCTGGGCGACGGTTCTAATAATCTTATTATGAGAACAGCGAGCAGATTCCCAGAATGCTGCAATTCTGTTCCGGAGTACTGCGTAAAAGTCAGGTACACCTGCGACGGCAAACATACCGGACGCGCTACAATGCCTTGGCATTTTTAATAAAATACGAAGGGCATCGTTATACTGAACTCTGAGAATGTTATAGGATCTTCTGGTGTAATTCATCCATAGTTGCGAAGTATAGAAACTCATGCAATAAGCTTTAAATAATGTAATTTTAACATCCTCAGAGCACCGTGCAAACCTGCGTGCGATCATGTTGCACCGTATTGCAAGTGACCTACGCTCCCGTTCTATATCCAAATCATCGCCCAGGGATCCCGACAACATGTGTCCAAGATACTTGAACCGCTGCACAACCTGAACTGGTACACCATCCAATAAGACAGGCGGAATTCTCTCCGGACCCTTACCAGCACGGAAGACCATCATTTCTGATTTGCGCACGTTGTACTTCAATCCGTGTCTTGAGGCATAGTTTTCGCAAATCGCTACTAATTTTCGAAGATTTTTTTGAATTTTGATTTGTGATTTAAATTTAAATTTTGGCAGGCAGCTTTCTCACGCAACGAACTTCAATTTAGTGCGGCGATGCTGCCTGCATAATGGGTACCTTAGCTCCTAGCTACCCTAAAGTTTTATATGTATATTAATTCTTACTTATTAAATTTAAATTTAATTATATTCCGTTTTATAATGTATTGTTTATTATTTTTAAAACCACATTTATAATCAAAATAAATGTTGTCGTCATAGGAATTTGTATTCCGTTTCATCATGGTCACCTTAAATTAGAAAGAGACGCAGTACCTGCAGAGCCCTCTCGCTCATACCGGTTTATTCGTCATGGTGGACAGTCTAGTTATAATGATATGCTACGTCTATGGTATAAACATCGTCGATAGGGAATACCCGGAGTTTTCTTTTTCATTTTTATTTTGGTTGTTTACAATACATCGTATTTAGATAAAATATATTAGGGTTCCGTACCTCAAATGAAATAAAATGAAACCTTTTAAGATCAATTTGTTGTCCGTCTCTCTGTCTGTCACGACCCTTTATTTTAGTAACTATTACCTAGTATAGTATTATATTATCTGTGCTATTACAAAATCGACATGAAATTTGGAAAAGCTGTAGGTAATAATAATGGCCCAACGTCATTGACATCATAAATCAATTTTAGGGTTCCGTAACCAAATGGAAAAAACGGAACTCTTATAGATTACATGACGAATCTGTCTGTCTGTCCGTCCGTATGTCACAGCCACGTTTTTTATTTTTATTTAAAATCGGGGAAAATCAGGGCATCGAAATTTCAAAATGAGACAAAAAATTGAGTGGGGTATCATATTAAGGCATTACCTAAAGGCGGCTAAAAGAATTTTGCCAATATCACGAAGATAATAAAAGATAGAAGAGTGATTTCTTGACAAGAACTGGTCAGAATAAAAGGGTCTATTAGATGACTAGAAAAAAAAAATCAAAATGGCGCAATTTATTTTTCCATAGAAAATGTAAGGCGAATTTTGAAGGGTTTTTTTATGGGCGGGAAGACAGCACGCGGGCCACATGTGGCTTGCGCTCCCACGCGTCCTACTAGTCTTAATATTTATGAATATTAATTCATGAGTAATATATATTTTTACTTTGCAATGACGATGTACCAAATGAATATGTAAAAAAACTGTGGGTTTTCCCTATTGTCTGGATTAGTTCTATGGCTAGGTACTAGGTAGTATAACAAACAGATACAGAAGAAGATACCTTGTTAACAAGCTAAAACGGTTATTTAATCGATTATAGCGGAAGAAAGAAAGAAATCTCTTTACGTCAAATACGGTTAGATAGAAAGAAAAAGTCAAAGACGAGACGAGTTACGAGTAGACTGTTTCTCAGGCGACGCATATGTTACAGACTAAATATGTGACTAGATATGTTACAGAAAGAATCTTACGACCTCGTAAACAGTTTTTTAATAACGGCGGGCAACGGCGGCCCGCGTAAACAGACGTAGGTGTCAGCTAAAAACGGTTAAGGAAACTAAGCTAAGGGGAATAGGTTTTGGAAGCTTGTATGAATGATAGATTCAAAGTAATTCTATCATCATAATTACTGTCAATAAAATATTCCACGCAGGACACCATTGCCCGCTTTGTCATTAAAAAGTAAAAACTTGTAGGTTATTTTCCTTGGTCTTACTTGTGCCTGGTGAAGAGCTCTCAGACCAAGAATAGTACCGAAAAGTACACGGTCATTAAAATCTTACGCCCACTTAACTAGGTTATTATCATGGTCTGAAGTGTGTCTGGTGACGAGCTAGATTGTTCCTCAGACCAAGAATAGCATTTTGTTGATAAAATATTTCACGCAGGCCACCTTGGTCCGCCCTATCATTAAGAATTCTTTGGGTACAAAAGCTATTATCCTTGGCCTGAGGTGTGCTGGTCCTGGTGATGAGCTAAACTGTTCCTCAGACCAAGAATAGTACCGAAACGTACACGGTCAACCTTACGGCCACTTAGGTGATTATCATGGTCTGAGGTATCCCTAGTGACGAGCTCGAGTATCCCTAAGAATACTACTTTGTCGATAAAATATTTCACGCAAGCCACCTTGGCCCGCCCTATCAATAAGAACTTTTCGGGTTCAAAATATTATCCTTGGCCTGAGGTGTGCTGGCAAACGGGTTACAGATCTACGGGGTGAAATATGGATTGAAAGTTTGCATGACTGATGTATTTAAAGTAATTCTATTATCATAATTATTGTCGATAAAATATTTCAAACGGACCACCATGGCCCGCTCTGTCATTAAAATTCTTACGGCTACGTAAATAAGTATCCTTGGTCTGAGGTAGGGTAAGTAAGATGGGTATCCATCCAAGTACCTCAGATCCAGAATAATAACCTGTGAAGAGCTATAATGGTAATGGTAAACTGTTCCTTAGACCAAGAATGGTAATGGTACACGGTCATTAAAAACCTTACGCCCACTAAGGTGATTATCATGGTCTGAGGTATCACTAGTGACGAGCTAGGTTGCTCTTCAGATCAAGAATCGTACTTTGTCGATAAAATATGTCACGCAGGCTACTTTGGCCCACACTGTCATTAAAAACTTTTCGGCTAGGTACGTAGGTTATCCTCGGCTTGTGTGCTTGGTGATGAGCTAAAATGTTCCTCACACCAAGCCTACCAAAAAGTAAACGGTCAATAAAAACCTTACACCCACTTAGGTGATTATCATGGTCTGAGGTATGCCTGGTGATGAGCTAGATTGTGTGACAAAATCCGCCAAAATTTTCTTTCGCCTAGCCCCCTGCTGTACCATCCGAAAAGAAACTTAGTTTCAAAGCTTAGTCAGGTCTACATAATATCTAAGTACGTACCATCCATGTGATCAATCCCAAGGCCGCTATCTGCTGTCCCCTCGATTTCACTAAGGGTAGGCTCCTTCGTATTTATTGTTTGTTCATGCTACAAAAAGATTTGTGTAGAATAATATTTTTTTATCTGTTACATATTTCAATATAAAGATTATAAAATATTTTTTACAATAATAGAAAAATAATACTGGTCTCATTTGTTCTATGGAACATGACAACATACATTGTCATTTTGTATTTGTTCTATCTTTTTCTTTTTAAGATTAACTCTATAGTCAACAACTCTATAGTCAACATTTAATTTTTGCAAGTACCCAATAGAACAGAATGTAAATAATATTGTTTGCGTACCTGGTTACTTATCATAGAACTGTTAGAATCTTCCTCATCTGAACTCAATGTTAATATAACCGGTTCGGGATCGGGTTGCTTTCCTTTGGGCTTTCTAACTCTGGCTGGCTTTTTCTCTTGCGTTACCTTAATAAAGACAATCAATTAGTGTTAATTACTTTAATAATGAAAAAACGAATCATATAAAGAATTTAGTAATTAATACTTACAGCTTTTGTAGCCAGCGTTTTCACAGTAGACTTCAGCAAATTTAATTTTATACCGTCCCCGCAACTGCTATAAAAAAACATATACTTACAGGAATATTATACAATATATTATTGAAAAAGTAAAACTTACTTTGGTTTTAGTTAAATTAATTGTCCATACCATAAAAGTAAAATAGATAAAGAGTATTTTTCCTTTATAATATTATGTATACATTAATCCCTGTTAATCATAGTTTTAGGTGATTATTTTTATAATATTCTTCCCAAGAATCAAAAACTATTAGGCATAAAAATTAATAAGAATCAGTTTTAGAATACACAATTAGTAATGCCCTTTGATATGTTACCCCACTCAATTTTTCTACAATCTCAAAAAAAGTGATCTTATAAAGGTTCCGCTTTGTTTTTGTTTTGAGGTTATTATATGTCTTTTAATATCACTGAACTCAAAGAGCCCACGTCACAATGGCGCAGGTTCAAAACCATACCATTTTCAAACGCATAATTTACTTACATTTGCTTTTCTAATAATGGCTTCTCAGGTTCTTTTTTCTTCTGTTCCACTTTCTTACTAGATATTGGTATACTTTTAGGCTCCTCTGTGAACACTCGTTTACATCTAAAACAGAAATACATAAATCAATTTCATTCGAATTTCTATTCAAGGTTTCACCAACAAATAACGACTTGAATGAAAGACCCGGAATGTTGTGAAGTTGTTCATTAAGGTTGAGATCAAGGGTCTGCTTGCTAAATTTAAATTGTTTTTCGCAATTTGTAAGCTTATAACAGCAAAATTGCGGCAATTCCAGTATTATCTACTCATGTTTATAAACAGCTATGTACTCACGTCAAACTTGGTCTTATTTTGTTAAATGGTCACTTTTAAGTAAGATATTGATATAAACATATCAAGATGATGCCATTTGCCATTTACGCAATTTTGCTGACATAATTCTACTGTGTTATAAGACTATGAATAGCGAAAAACTAATTAACATTTGAATTTTTCGGACGGTCTGCGATTTGTTAAGTTCCTAGTGTATGGCAGTTAGGCTAGTTCACAATATAGTTTTCTCAAACATGTGTGGAAGAACATTCCTTAAGAGGGAGCAACCTTCTCCAAGCTAAATCGAAATTGCTGTATCGGCCAACCCGCGGCTGGCAAAGTTGTATGAAAATCCATATCTACTACTCATATCTATCGTATAGTTTAAACATGTCACGAACTTTCACTCTGAGACATGGCAACCAATGGAGGTAAATTATTATGAAAGGTTTTATGGCTTACAAATAGACAGCTGTTTATTGAAAAACTTGGAAAAAACCTATTGTGAGCGCTTACAAAAAAAATCTTAGGAAAAACCTACCTCTGACAGCGGCTGAAGTCGTAGCCTGAATAGCCACAACATTTGCAGACCGCCAACATGCCGTCCACGTAGCGAGGTGGCGGCGACCTTTGTTCCGGAGATTCAGGACTATTATTTACTGTAAAAAAAGATATAATTTAAGATTCAAACGAAAGGGATTATTTATAATAATGTCTATAGCAAATAATTTGAAATTACCATTATCAGGACATGGCCCCTTTTCTGGAGTAGACATTTCACTACTCTGAGGTTGTGATAATAAATTGGGCGAGCTTCTACTACTTATATCACCGACTAACATCTGTAAAAATACAATTGAAACTATGAAATACATTAAAAAATGGTTTATTACGAGTATGTGCAAAATACAACCTGCTCTATTCACAAACAAAACACAGAAAAGTTCATACAAAATTAACTTTTTAAATGTACAGGGGAAGTGTAGAATAGGTATTATTCAAGATACATAAAAATACATATGATAAATATCAAAAATAAAACTCACCGGGTGATTTTCTAGCATGTCTTCTATCCTAGTAGTTGAACCTACTGATACAAAGTAATCTATTTCACTAGTACTGTTTTGCATACATTGTATGTGAGTATCTTCCGTAAAAGGAACGTGACACTGAAACAAAAACTGGTAATTTTCATTTTCTTTTTTCAATAAAATAATACTATATTATTGGATTCCCACAACAAGTGATACATTTCAATGTAGCATACATTTTATAACGGAAAACTATTTTCACGTTAGCAGCCATCATGCCAATATTGCTTCATAATATTATGTTAGTAAAATTATTTATGAACATTGTTATATAACAATGTCTGATGATGATTTCGGGTCAAGCGCTAAAGAGTGGCCGAACCTAATGAAATCCAAAATGCGAGAAGCGTTCCAATTGCACTTAAGCAATATTTGGCTGTATAATAATGGTTTAAGACATAAATGACAATATTTTAGTTTGTTTATAAAAATACACATGTACTCTCGTTTATATAGGTTTTCTTGGCACACTTTTTTCGTAAATTTTGTATTACACCCGTCGTCCATATATTTATATGCCAATGGTTATGAAGAATATTTTTTTTAGGAACCAACCTGCTCGAGAACCTCCTGAAGCGTGCAGCTCTCTTTGGGCAGTGTAAAGGTGATAAGTCTCTGTTCTCCATTTTGTAAGAAAATTAACATTTTCGCTGACTGCGCCTCCGCTGCTTGCTCAGACGGACCACTCATAGCTTCATTGTTTGCTGTGAACATTTTTAAGATAATAAGTAATATTGTTAATTAATAAGAAACTAAGAAGTGTGAGATATTTAACAAATAATTAAATAACTACATCTCATGTTTTACGCTAGAACATTATGACAGAATACTGGTTTCATTTAATTCTTCCGTTGGTTTTTTGAATTTGAAGTAGGTTTAAACTGATTCTGAACTGAGGCTAAAGGCGAAGTTCTGACTAGAACAGAGTTACTAGACAAGAATTAACAATTTTCGTCACTGGACGTAGAGTGCTAGTGGTCAAGTATGACAAGTAAGTAGATTCGAGTTCAAATATCATCAGGTGCGAATTTTTTCATACATTGTATTCTAAAGGATAATGACCATGGATGTATGGAAGCCTGTACCAGGCTGAGTCAAATCCAAATTTCATTTTGAATAAGACTGTACGGTCTCCATTTTAACCCCTATAATAATCATTATTTTTTTAATTAACATCCAGATTTCAAAACAAATTGTACTTCTCAATAAAATTTGTACGACAGGAAATTTTGTATGAAAAATTAAATTCCTAGAATATTTTCTAGTTCACGAGAAAACTTGATACCACCTGTAATCATTCTTCTTTAAGTTGAACTTAAAAACTATATAACATAACAGTAGTCATAGAAGAAACAATAATATCATATTCTAACCTGTCAGATGATTCTGTTGTTGCTGTGCTTGCATTGGAGGCACTCTTTGCACCGGTCTTTGTTGTTCTTTACTTCTCACTACAGTTTGTCTTCCAGTATCCCTGTAATAATACATATATAAATAAACATACATATATATGTAATTTAACAAAGTATAAATCAACTGTTAGGTAGGGGCAGATAATCACAAGCTAAATGTTTTTTTTAATCTTTGATAAAATTAGTACCTAAAATCTTAATATTATTATGTTATATTGAAGTCTAAATACTACTTAATTCCATGCAAGTGGATGAATAATTTTTCTCTGTTCTTAGATAAAGTAGATACCTACTAACAAGCAAAAAATGTATTTTCAAATATACAACGATTATTTGCCCTAATTAGCCGAACGCCTAAAGTAGGGAACGATACCTGAAAAAATATCACAAGAAGTATAGCTCCTATCCTTGTTTTAGGGAGTTCAAATTTGTACCATAAATTTTAAGTAACATCTCTACAAACAGCTGGTTCAATGAACTGGGAATAATGGAAATGATATGAGGTTTTTCGATATCACAGTTAGGGTTGCTAAATTTTATACCTCTAAGTGAATTAATATTTTCTGTATTGAAAAGAGAATAAAAAAATTGGGACTTCTTATCATGTTAATGTGTTTGTAGGATCGAGTCAAAATGATAGCTGCGGGCAAACTATATGAATTAACCCACACTTTGTATATTTAAGTAAAGAACAGGTTTTAAATTGTGAAAGAAAAATACGTCACCTAACTTGCTGCAGTTGTAATTGCTGCTGTTGCTGCGGCAGTGACATTCTTGAGTGATGAATTCGCTTGTATTCAGCAACGGTAATTCTTTGCCCGTCCGAAAGCGTAATCAAGTGATCTTCTGGAATGTCCGACTCCATTAATAATTGACTAATGATTGGTTGAGACTGTTGAGGCTGTTGTTGCTGCTGGAGATGTTGCTGTTGCTGCTGTAGATGTTGCTGTTGCTGCTGCTGCTGCTGCTGTTGTTGTTGCTGCTGGTGTTGTTGTTGTACGAGCGCATGTTCGAATGTTATCTGTTGCTGTTGAAATGTCTGGGGGCTGAAGTTTATTTGGTGCTGTTGCGGTGCATTATGGGGGCCTTGAGTCTGTGCTCCAGAAATACTCGGTCTTAGAGGTGGGGGATTTTGGAATTGCTGAGCCGTTGTCATGTTTTCATTTACAGGAGGGTTTTTCTGCACAATCGCAGCTGTAATACTTTCTTCGAGATCATCCATTTCATTGGCGTTGTTTGGTTGGACAGCAACTTTCTTGACTTGCTGCTGGATCTGCTGGGGGTGGGGCGAGGCACGTTGCGGCGTGGTTGCGTTGAGGACGGCGGGCTGAGGCAAGGGACCGTTGTTTTGGTTCGCTGGCTGCACATTGTGGTGCTGGGCGGCGGGACTCATGGCTTGAGTTACAATGGTGCCTTGTGGTGTTATTATACGTGTGGGTTGTTGGGTGTGAGGTTGATTGTGTTGATTCAGTAAAATTTGTTGCTGAAAACAAAACAAAATATTGTATCACTGTATTTTTAATATTATATTATGTAATAATTACGTAAATCCGCCAATTTTTAATTTATATTTAATAAGTTAATAATTAATTTAATATATTAAAGAGACCTATGAGTATCTTATTGATAGTAAAAGAACCATTGCCAAATTTCAAGATTTTTAAACAATGGTACTATCCTATTTAGAATTAGTATGCTATAGGTACGTAGTACGTACGTTAGTACAAGTAACCTATATAGAAATATCCTTAGGTTTTGATTTTCCGAAAACAATATAAATGTAAGTGATATAGTATAGACGGTGGTATAATATGGTAACAATTTTAAATAGATAAAGTACCATATGTGACGACCTCCGTGGCGTAAGGGACGCACGCTCGGATTCGAGTGGGAGGTCGCGGGTTCGATTCCCGCCACAGGCCACTTTGGAATTTCATAATTTCTAAATTGGCTCAGGTTTGGTCTGGTGGGAGGCTTTAGCCGTGGCTAGTTACCACCCTACCGGCAAAGACGTACCGCCAAGCGATTTAGCGTTCCGGTACGATGCTGTGTAGAAACCGTTGGGGTGACATAACGTACCTCTTCCAAGTGAGTACGCTAACACCTTCGACTGCATTATCACTTACCATCAGGTGAGATCGCAGTCAAGTACTATCTTGTATAGCGCAAAAAAAAAAAAAAGTGGCGGACAGACGGCCAGGCCGATAACAAAATGGTCCTGTTAGGTTTCCGTTCTCTAATTTAAGCAAGGGATCCCTGAAAAAATAAGGCGAATCAAAATATAGTTTTACCTGTTGTGTGGTGAGTTTAAGTTGATTAATATGCTGCACCTGCTGCGGGTGGTTGAGAACGTGCTGCGCTATTTGGTGCTGCTGCTGATGTTGCTGCTGCTGTGTACACAAACGTACATATCAATTAAAAAGAAGAGATAATTCTGTTTTTGCACATTTCTAACTTGATACACTTGATGTACGTATGTATCAAGTACACCATACAAGAAGTGTTTGTATCCATAAACACTTCTAGTATGGTGCAATTAGACCCAGGACCCGGATATCCAAAGTAAAAGTAATATTCCAACTCCAGATTATTCTATGCAGTCCACATATTGTTTGGTAAAGAGTTACACGCCTAACAGCCTCGGGTTTGGGGGAGGGGAGTAGAAATAACGCTTTATCAGTTTTCCTCAAATATTTCAAAAACTATGCGGCTTAGCGCATAAGTCCAAGGACAAAACCTTAGGACATTTCTCTCGCACGTCCTAAGGTCGACTGGCATCTATAATGCTCATTTGTATTTATTCCACCTCATTTCATATTTCTTTGTAAGTGGTGCAATGAAGTTTAAAAATAATTAAATAAATAAAAGTGATCTACATTAAAATGCGAACAAAAATGGCCCCCAATGGGCTTTTTTAAATACTATCACATTGCACTTGTTTTCAATAATAACCTATTGGTGGAAGCTTACACTACGATGTGATGAGGTTGATAGCCTCAGTGAAAGCAATGAAGTTACCTGCGTGATTAGCGCGGGTGGGCGAGGTCTGGGCGGGCGGTGCTGCGCGTGCGCGGCGTGTGGGTTGAGGACACGCGGGGAACTGGCTCGCGGCGGGCGGATGCCACGTCCTGCGCCGGCCGCCGCGCCTGCGCCCATTCCGCGCACGCTGCCTGCGCTCACGCTGCCCACGCTTCCCGCGCTCACGCCTGCTACCGCCCCGCCCACCGCGAGACCGCGTCCGCCGCCCGAGCTCACTACAGCGCCCACGGAAGCCTGGACAGTAATTTTGTTTTCCTGAAACGCCGCGATTATCATTGATTTTATTACACGACTGCCGACTAGAAAAGAAGAGTAATTTAAGGAGTATGTAAATTATTTAGTTGGTTTCACTTCATAGTTGAATTTTGGTACGCTTGAGGCACCAAAGGCATAAACCGATAGTACTTATTCATACTAAACCATTGATTAAACATAAAAGGATCAGCACTTACTCATTTATTTATTCATAATTCACACATGATACATTATTATTAATCGCACTTAGGTAGATACTTAAAGTATAAAATTCTACTAATACAATATTAAAATTCTACTAATTAAATAAGTGAAATACTAATAACTTCTAAGTTATTGAATGGGCTGGATACCGTCTTTTAAGTATAATTAAATACCAAACTTACTGACGTCACGCATGTATTTTTAGGCTCCGCCCTGAAGCTGGATTTTTAATTTGTCAAAACTGTAAAATGGCGCAAAGTGTAAGCGATCGACAGCGGTATGTACTGTCAGCTTTACAGAAATGTACGACGCGCGAAGCCACTTTTGAGAAATTTTTGGCTTCAAGATGCGTTACAACTTTCCCGTCCTCCTGGCGTAGCGTATTTCGTCATTGGTCTAAACGCATTGTTGCATGAAAATACAGAAGTAACAAAGTACTAACTTGTTGATGTTGAGGGTTCAAAAGGCGTTGTTGCACTAAGGGTGGAGTTGGCATCGGCGACCTCATCGCCGGTCTGCGGGCACGCACTTGGCGCGCTGCTGTGCGGACCAGCGTCACTCCTCCAGCGTTATTCAGTGCTTGATTGAGCAGTCTCGGAGGAGCTTGCCGTGTAGGAGTTCCCTAAAAATTAAGATGTCATTATCGTTTTAATATGGCACATGTTTGTGTAACCAAGTTTTCAATACACGCCCCTTGGTAAGCGTAAGCGTATCGTTATGACGCTACGCATAACAATATGACAATTACGCCTCCTACGATTCGCTGCAACACCGCTTCGTCTGCGGACATATTTGAAAGTGTTCGTGCTCGTACTGCTCTCGTCGTGCGCGACGATTACGCTATGTTTACGCTTAAGAGCCGTGTGCGAAGGGCCTTAAAATCATCTAAACCAGGCCACTTTCCATTCAATAGTTTCTTTACTTATGGGCGCTACGATTGCGGGATTAGTTGGTAATGTGTATAAAAATTCTTATTTCTTACAGCTTGATTGACGTAGGCCGCGTGCATCACTATTTGTTGTATTTGCTGTGGTTGTATCTGCTGTGACTGCATATGTTGCTGATGCTGCTGTTGTTGTAACTGGTGTTGAAGTTGCTGTTGTTGTTGTTGTTGTTGCTGCTGCTGGAGTTGTTGCAAATGAAGTTGCTGCTGATGTTGTTGCAAATGCTGCATGAGTTGAGGCGATGCACGGGACAATTGCTGTTGTTGCTGTGGTTGCTAAAAATTGCATTCAATTAATAATTTTATAAGATTCGTATCTCTATTCTATACTAGGTGTTGCGCGAGGCTCCGTTGAAATTAAAGATTTTCCTGGGATAAAAAAAACACTCTTCTCAACTATGTTCCGGTCTGTTCAAAAATATAGATGAGATGAGCGCGTTCCTGGCATAATCTCCATTCGTAATCGGTTCAGTAGTTTTAAGTGTATAGGTGTACACAAGCATACTAACGCACTAGCACAAAAGCATACATATAAAAGTTTATCTGATAATTGGGAAACAGGGCCAAAGTGCGATTCGTTAGCCTATTTCATGTAAATGTGAAGATAAAATGATGTAATGGTGTAACTAACATTCTGTTGAGGTCCATGTTGGGCTGGCGCAGACGGGGGTGGGGGCTGCGGCGGCGGCTGTTGCGCGGGATGTATCACAGACGGCTGCGACAACACGTGTGCAGGACTCACCAGCTACAAACAATCAATACTGAGACCCAAGCTCTATGGATTGTCAATTGGCTGGGGGGCTATTCACATAACGCGTCGCCTACATTTCGTGAAGTGAAATGTTTAAACGGTCATGGCATTTAGTATATAAGCAGACAATATTGAAATCAAAACTTTTTTTCGAACACTGCAAAATTGCTTTACATACAGACATACAGCGTAAAATTGAATGTTAGTTCAAAACGCAACACGGTCGAGTATTGTGTAATCACATTTAAGTTTATCTTGATAACGTGGAGTATTGTATTACCTATGTTGAAGTAGATTCAATTTTACACTCAAAATCAATTAGATGTAAAGCTAATTTTTCAATGATATTTTTTTTTCTTGTTTCACATCACATGAGTGTATGAAAACATTATGTGAATGCCCCCCTGATGACCATTATTGCTGTCTGATGATTTTGATTGGTTGGACAGGCGGTTACTAGTAAGCGGTGAAAATGGCCAACTATTCATATAATTTACGAACGTAACATAATATGACGTAGGCGTAAGGCTCGGTTTTCATCTAAGCTGAGGGAAACGGCGTAAAAATCAGTTTCCACCAATGTGGAACTGTGTGGAGATGTGAACTGACTGACTGGAATGACAGTTTAACGCAGTCAGACCACCACAGCCGCACGTATCTCAAGAAGGAAAGAAGAAGGCCACCAGATTCCTTCTTGAGATACACATCTCAAATCTTTGCAGCATAAGCGTTACAAATATAAGAAAGCATTTTGTTGTTATCCACATAAACTAAGCTACTAGAAATGTGAGAACAATGATATCTAATTATGTATTTACAAATAACTCCTTTCTGCTTCTCTTTTTTGTTGGAAATTAACCCTAAATGGCATCCATTATAAATTAACGAATTAAAATGTTAAATACATTAATCTCAACAATTTTGCCAATTATACAGTAGTATATTCCAATATCTAGACAAAGTTAATAATTAATATACCTACTAAGAATTGTTATAAGTATCTACGTACAAAAATGTCATTCTACATTTTTGGGTGCAGTCAGTGAAGATAGTGAAGGTGGCTGGTAAACTTATTAGCAGGACAGATTAATTTGTTTTCCTATAATCCGCTACTTGAAAAGAACCTGTATAGTCAGATATGCAGGAACACCGCCCACATGTAACACCATACACGAGACATCCCCAGGAGATGTTGACTTCACAACGATTTTCTACGATTTCGCATTGTGAAGTCAACATCTCCTAAGGATATCCCAGTGTAGTATTATGCAGATTTCAACAAAGATGCCTGAAATACTACTTAGGACTTTTTTTATGAACTTATTAGGAGAATTGTATCTTAACTGTTCTAAGTACAGGTAAAGGAGAATTGTTTTATTATATTTTTTTCATATTTCTGGTAGACCAATAGTTATTTACATAGTTATAAGGAAATTGTTTACTGACTGTACAATTTCTCAACGGTATATTCGAATTGTTCTAAATATCTAGATAAATCTTTTTCTAGAAAAATTCGTGTAGCTGCATTGGAAGTAAAGGCCCTGACTGCCTTTTCAAATTAATCCACCCTGATTAATCTTCATAGTAACATTTTAGGCATATTTGCAAAGGAACATATACAAGAGTATGACCATTTTATATCAAATTACAGATTATAAAACATTTCATTGATTTCATTTAACTTAGATACCATACCATACAGGACAATAACAAATACTTGCAACTTATCTTGATGTATATAGGAATAAAATAAAACAAAACACAAATCAGACTTTTCCGTTTGCTTAGTTGAGGATTAGTAATGAATGGGCATATTTGAGTCATTACACTTTTCTTTTTGTTTTACAAAGTAAAAATAAGTAATCGAATAAAACTTAGCTAGTGAAAGACAACACTGAATAAAAGCAGGCGTTACTTAGCGGAAATCTAAAATTAGCTAGGAATTTTTCTAGCTAATGACAGAACAGCTTCAAGCAGCCACTTTTGAACTATATTCTGTCCATTTGTTTGTTTTTTGGCACATGAGACAGTTATATCAACAGCGAGGATCCAGAGAGAGACCACTTTACATTTTTCTCTCTCTGGTCTTTCACTATTTCCATATCTGCCTAATTATGTGTCAAAAAAAAAATAAAAGAATGGACAGACTATAACTCTATTCCAATATTTTGTAATGTAAAGTTGTGAGGAGAATTAAGGTGATACTAGACAGTTCATTCGAAAAAAAAATCACTCAGCTTACATGAAAAGACAGAATTCATAAAGAAATGAACACTTACCTACCTGTTTTTGTTTTCTTTGTCAATATGTTGTTAAGTATGAAAGTGACAGATCAGAATGTCAATACCCCGCATTGTTTTTCCAATAATAAATAAATTTTTGTGTTTAGGCTTTTTTAAGTAAAAGTGCCAAATAAAATGCAAAAATAAACTGTCTGATATCACCTTAAGTAACCAGCAACTGTATGATGGTATTGGTAATTTTATTACAATTATTCTATAATATTAAGAAAAACTAATGAATAAGAAAAAGCTCATAAAGAATAAGGTGTTATGGATGCCTCACATGCATATTTGATGTTGGTTATTGACAGTAAGACATTTATCTAATTAGCAGACATACATGTTGGGGACGCTGTGTAGATGACTGTTGCATCAGAGATGCATCAATGATCTGCTGAGCTTGTTGCAACACAACCTGTGCCTCAGATGTGTAGTAAACCTACAAATAAAGTACTCAGTAAAATAATATATCTGATATTATTTAATATTTTTAGAGCCTGTTTCACTATCGCCAGATAAACTTTATCTAACCAATAAACTTGACATTTTGACAGATTCCCAATACAAAAATTGTCACAACATCAAATATATTCGCTAGATAAAGTTTATCTGGTTATTGTGAAACAGGCCCTTAGAGCCTGTTTCACTATCACCAGATAAACTTAAAACTTTATTATCTAACAAATAAACTTGACATTTTGACAGATTTCCAATACAAAATTGTCACAACATCAAATATATTAGCTAGATAAAGTTTATCTGGCGATTGTCAAACAGACCCTAAACCTACTAGTGCTAACAGCAACACTACATAGGTAATTGGGTATTTGACTTAAACTTTTTATTACTTTATTATAGACTAGGATAAAGATAATTAGCAACATTCAATTGTAACATCACACCTTTTTAATGCCATAGTAGATTTGTGTGACTTTATACAAATTTTCGTTTTGCGAGAAAGGGAATAGAAGCCCTTCCCACTCCGAAAGTAAAATGCCTGTAACTTTGTAAATCTTTGTTGGTTTATAATATTTTTTTCAGTGTACGTTATTATTTTTATCCCAGTTTATAATAAGGTAATAATTTTTATCATTTCAAAAGTAGTGTAATACCCATGATTGCACATTGATGATGATAAAATAGAGCTAAGATATGTGTAGCAATATTTATGAACATTGCTATCAAGCTTTGCAAGTTACACTACATAAGAATAGTTAAATGATGAAATAACTAACAACAGGTTTTAGCATCCCCACACAGTGCCACACAGTGGGTTACTGTGTAGAGATGCAAAAAGAAATTTCATAAATACATAAGTTGACAGTATGATTGATTTACTTAGGAAGGCCTCATATAGTTTGTAGATAAGTAGACAGTTAGAATAATTTACTTTCATATCATTTGATTTTTCATTATATTCTATACCAGTACTAGCGAATGCCAGCATTGATCATGTGAACCTTTATTTTACTCCCTTTGAGTAAGAATTAATGAACTTCTTCTTAATAACCACATAGACATGGTTTCATCCTGAAACTTGAGGTTCCACAGTTCTACCATATTCAGGTGCAGTATGGGAGCCCCATTTTCTTCATCCAATGACAGTATGAAACCATGTTTATATGGTAATTAAGCTCTTTAAATATTAATTGGCTTGTTTTTTGTTTTTTACTTTTTTCAGGATATCTTTTTTTCACTATGAACAACCTGCCAAGCTAATCTGCTGCAGACCAATTTTTTTCTAATCTATATCAGGTGTACTTTTCCTAGGAAGTGGTATTCCCATTAACTTGAATACATAAGTATTGAATCATGCTGTGGCCACGCTTAACAAAAGCCCCATTTTTAGTATCAATTCATGACCCCATACCAGCCTCAATACCAAATTTCCAAACTCTATGACTTATAGTTTTGTAGTAAACACTGGAACTGTAAAAAAGCCTCACTCCTTTATATTCATAGATTGAATAGATATTTGATATAATTTCTGTAAAAGCAAAACTTGCTGCTAAAACCAAACATCAGCCACACTCCAATTCACACAAGTCATTTACCTGCTGCCTGTGCAGAGCTTGCTGCTGATGCTGCTGCTGCTGCTGTTGCTGCTGCTGTTGAAAGTCAGTATGAAGCGGCGGCGGCGGCGGCGGATCATGGCGGATGATGTATTGCTGCTGGTATTGCAGTCCGTCCCCAACAACCAATTGTGGTTGGACACTGTCATTTACGATTATGTCGTTGGGCGGCTCTGACTGCTGAACAACCACCTTGAACAATAATATTACAGTCTGTAATAGCTCAGTGTAATGTCATTATTACATCCTAGTACAACTCACACAGACCAATGTATACAAGATGTGGGTTACTTCGCATAGTGTGCTAGCTAACTTGATCCCAGAAATGCATTAACGTGATAAGAAGTCCCAATTAACTTTTTATTTTATTTTTAATACAAAAAATATTATTTTACTCAGCAAAATAAAATTTAGCAACCCTTACTGTGACATCAATTAACCTCATATCATTTTCATTATTCTCAGTTCATTGATATCGAACCAGCAGCTGTTTTTAAAGATGTCACTTAAAATCTATGGTACATTTTTTTCCCTTAGGATATGAGCTACACTTCTTGTCATATTTTTTCATGCATCAATACTTTGTTCCCTACTTTAGGCTTTTGGCTACTTAAGGTAACTAATACACACAATTTATATTTAGTTATTCACTAAACTTGTCAATTTCAGAGGATGTTGTAAATGTGAATGAATATGCACCTCTACCAACACTTTACATAGCAACTTTGTAGCCAAGGCCCTTACAAATAGTTTGGTGTATCTGGAATATACACTTGCCTGCAAAAGTAAGTATCACACTTTGTATCAATTTAATTTGAAAAGAGTGATACTTACTTTTGCAGGCCAGTTTAGTTCAAGAATTATGGTTTTATTTTAAATTGAAATGAAATGTGCAGTTTCATTTTTCATCAAATTATAATTACCACAAAATTTGCTTCTGAGGTGCCTTAATGCTAAACATGTCAAATCCTATACCAATTCTTATATACATATATTTCTATATAATCTGAACCTCGGAAACGGCTCAAATGATTTTCATGAATCTAGCTAGGATTCATTTTTTAGAAAATGTCAAATTTTCCAAAAAAAAAAATGTGACTTCTATTGGCCAGTAGTTGTACTACCGAGCGAAGCTCGGTCACCCAGTTATTATTAGTTATCTGGTAAAATCTGCTAGCTATTGAAAATCCTGGCATGTTACACTAGTATCACCAATGATATAAGTAAAATAACCTTAATATAGCAGGTTCATTGAATACTAACTAAAGATCAAAAGATTTAAAATTAAAAGAGAATGACCAAAGGTGGTATCACGATTTCTCATGAACCAAAACCAAATTATCCTAGGAAAATAAAATAGTGTTAACTAAGAACCATTGACACCAGTAATTTAACTAATTTTGCATCCCAAAAGATACCTTCTTTTTAATGCACATTTCCTGTAATACAGATTTTATTAAGTACAACTTGTTTAGAAGCGTATAACTTTGGAATACAGATGTTTTAAAAAAAAATTGTATTATGAATGTGGAGATTGTAGTCCGTAAAAAATAAAGTTTGGATTTGATTCAGCTTGAATTGGGTTTCCATACATCCATGGTCATTATCCTTTGTATACCGCAAGAGTCTAGAGGATTTAATTAATTAATTAACATACCTGCTGTTGTGCATACTGTTGATCATCTTGATTGACAATTATGCCATCAGAACATATCAAATTATATCTTTGCAGATCTTCTAGAGATAGCCCTTGTCCAACAATTTGGTAGTACTGAGCCATTGCAAGGAATTAACCTAAGAATAAAAGTGTTGATATTTAAAGTGTTGCTGTGTATCTTTTTGATGTGCCTATAAAATTAAAAGATGTTTCAGAGAATAGAAATAGGTATTTGATATTTTAGTAAACAGTACCTACAGACCACAAAAGTGTAATTATATCAATTATTTGTGTTGATACTTTAGCCACAAATGTAATTTATATCACAAAGTAATTTCTCGTAGAAACTAAAGTCTAAAGTTTTGACGATCAACCGCACCGTTGACAGCTATATCATACACCCTTACGTACAACAACAGCAGCAAATGACTCCGTGGATCAAACGATCACTTCCACTATGGCGACCACTTTAACCATCATTTCACAACACAACATTTTTCACGATTCACTTGCTTCACTTGTATATCTGAATAATGTTGATTATTACAGAAATTAGGTCTGAAAACGTTCGGACGTACGAATCGAAATGGCTTCGATTCTTTTGGTCATACCTAAATACGGCCGTAATGTAAAAGTTCAGTGCTTGATGGGACGAAATTATTGATTAAGTCCTTACCAATATTTACTGAAGACATTTTAAATGCCGTAACTTTATGAGAAAAGTTAAAATCTAACATCAAAATGCAAAATTTTTAACTCGAACGCCAAATCTAGAAGCGACTTACATTATGGGCTATGGCGTGTGTCACATTTTTTTAATATTTTTTTACGTAGTCACCTATATTACCTATAGGAGTGTTTTTCTATAGTGTTTTATGTCTATGGTGTTTTCAATCTATCACATAGTGTCACAAACTTTTCTTGTCCGGTGGTCAAAACTGGAACTAATGTCGTTATTTTGGATTTCTCAGTTTCCTGTCTATTATGTTGATGTTTGTGTGCAATAATATGTATTTAATTGTGTTCTGCTATAATGCCCATTGATATAAGCAAAACACTTGAATAAGTAGTACAATAACTGATAGTGATAGAAGCAAATTAATCATCAGTCATCACCACAAGTGTCAACCACCATAGTGTTAGTAGTCTATGGTCTCAACAGCGACAACCCACTGAACCTCACTGAACAATAAAAGCTTGAGTCATAGAGATAATTCCTTTAGTCTATAGTATTTATCTCCATGGCCTCATTGATCTACAACATTATATATATATATATATATATATAATATAATATGTCAGTATTTATGTCAGTGATTAGGTTTTGTGGGTTGTGGTCAGCAATATTATTATAATATTTACGTCATGTGCTGAAAATTTTATTTAATTCATACTTTAGATTTAATTTTAATTTAGATAGATTTAATTTTAATAATATTAGTTTAGATTTAATTTTAGGTATAATATTATGTCATAATCTATACTCATATTAGAGAAAAATTATAGAAAAAAAATTCATACGAAATAAATTCACATCTCCGGGAAAAAATAAGTATGTGTGGTCTTCTCGCTCTACTGAATCTCCCTTAATTTATCGTAACTTCAAATTAAGGCGACCGGATTAAGGCTAATATTTTAACAAATCCCGCGAGATCCCTCCCCTCCCTGCTTCCCTCGCATTATTATAAAAGTTTGCAATAGATAATAGAAAAGCTTTAGTTTCTTTAAAACCCCGAGATTTTTTTCCTATCTACTCTATCACAATCATAGTATGAAATTTATCGATAATGGTTTAGTAGTATAGGTCACATCATTAGAACTTTGACATGAAGAAATTCGCATGTCAAAGTGCGACACAATATGGCGGTTTCTGCCACTCCGACACATAAAGTATTAAGAAAACTTTGGCATCTCTATATGTTTAGTTTCTCTAGGGGTTCTGTGCCTGTGTATTTGTGTAGTGTGTTCTGTGTTGGTTCTGTCACTTCTGTGCCTGCTCCTTGATAGAGTAAGGATAGAGCATAGATAAATATGGGATAGAGTAAATCTGTGAGTTGGTACATGGTTGGTACCATAGACATAAAACACTATAGGGATACCTACTTAATGCATACCCTACAGCCAGTGGTGCCAGATTAGGCGAATTATCGCCATTTAGGCTACCTCGGGGGGTCAATCGGCGACCAAAAATCCCGATTGGCTACCGGTAGCCATTTAGGCTACCTGGAAAAAAGAAACGGGCGATTTTAGGCTACCTGACCAAAAGTTATCTAATAATTTCTTTTACATACGTTTGTAACGAAAGTTTCGTTACAAACGTATGTAATATCAGGTTTTTTGTATTTCCATGCTGTTTGCTTTCTCATACGTATTGCCATTACTATTTGTAGGAATGAGATAGAGATACATAAATGCGTTTGACACTAATCTTTTACTAAAGGTAGGTACTTTATATTGGCCGGACAATTGAAGTGACACTTCGATAGGACACAATGCCCAGAGCGACGGAAAGTTACGTCACGTATCCGTTTCCGTATCAATTTCATTCGTGTGAACAAACTATAGAAAACAGTTATTACTGCAAGTGTAAATACAGAACATGACCCCACCATAAGTTATAGTTTGGTAATTGGTACCTGTCTACAATAAATAAATAAATAAAATTTGGGTGTCCGAGCTTCGCTCAGCAGTATTACTGCTGGCCAATAGAGGGCAGCAGGAGTCATATATTTTTTTTGTAAATACGACATTTTCTAAAAATGAATCTTAGCTAGATCGATTCATCGCCCCCAAAACCCCCTGTACACTAAATTTCATGATAATCATTCGAGATTCAGATTATATAGAAATATAAATATATATACAAGAATTGCTCGTTTAAAGGTATAGGATATTACTTTTCACTTTTTTTTACGTGTCTTCTTTATTTGGGTCTAAAATATAGGTCTGTTATATACAAAGATTTAGGCGAATAATTAGGCTACTTGTGCAAAAAAAAATATTGGGCGAATTTAGGCTACTCAGCAGGCAAAATTGGGCGAATTCAAATGGAAAATATCTGGCAACCCTGCCTGCCTACAGCCTTTCGAATTTTCAATTTTGTCGGTTGTCCGAAATAACTATATTACTATTTACTATAATATCAATATTTTAACTCATAACTGTATTTCAAGCTATTCGAGTAAAGCATTTATGAAGTGATTGCGAAACATTCAAACTGAGCGCAAAATTTCTTCGTGGTTCATCTTGTTTTGTGACATTTTGTCGGTGTCTCCCAGTGACCAGTGTCTTCACTCTTCAGAGTTCTGGCTTTAATCCGTGCAAATGGATGATACAGTGACTTCTCCAGGTATTTCGTTACATTGTCCTAGCACGTGTTTATTTTAAATGTGAATGTGAATTCATTACAATATTTTGGCGATTTTAAAGGCAACAAAATGGGCGATTCCGCATCTGAAAGTGACTCAAGTTCTCTCGATGGCGGAGCAATGCTGCCTCCGAGCACGGTCTCTCGCGATCAATTACAGAAGAGAATTGAATCCTTGCAGCAACAAAACAGGTACTCGACTTTATTAATTATTCTAAGTAGCCTTATATCTACATGACGAATTTTGTAACTTTATTGTACCTATATCTACATGGTCAAAAATTCGTATTAGATTTGTATCAACATTTAAGCTTTTAGATGATGAATTCTTTCGATGCTAAGAATCAATTTGTTTCTACTGATGTACCTATGTTATTTGTATTTCTTAATACTTGTCTGCATCTTTAATTTGTAATTACCTCAACTACAGATAAGGAACTTAGCTATATGTTTTCCAGGGTTTTGAAAGTGGAATTGGATACTTACAAACTACGAGTGAAAGCATTGCAAGAGGAAAACCGTGCACTGCGACAAGCTTCTGTGTCTATAGTAAGACTTTATTATTTTTACATTATTTTTCACAATTCAAATTCGTTCACATGTAAGTTTGATATCAAAGATTTTATTTCTTTGTGTTTACGTTTTCTTAACACATTATGGACTTAAAAGGTGTTTCTTTTTATTTTTTATTTAAAGATTATTATTGCTATGTAAAATTAATAAATAAACTGTCAATTTTTCATCTAATAATTCTAATTGGAATATAAGACCTTTAAGTACTGATGGGGCTTAGCCAGCTTGTAGATGTTGACTAGACATACCTCAGATGGGTGCATGTTTTCATTTTATGTTCCATCACTTATTTATTTACCATGAATGTAAAAGAAAACAAGAAATATTCATACAAAACACTATTTATTAGATACTAATTAGGAAACATGTAATTGGCACTGTTAGAGACATTCATTATAATCTGGTCATACAGACTCATTGAATATTTTTGTGGAAAATTTGTTTTAACTTCTTATAAAATAGTAAAAATAAACAAAACTTGGTGTAAATATCGCTATAATTTTTTTTACAATTTTGATATATTGACCTCATGTCCTAGAGACACTGCCAATCTCCATAGCCGAAAATGCTGCAGTGTTACTTTCAAATCAACCACCAATACAATCACCCATATAAAATCTAGAAGGTAACGGAAAGGGCATGGGGATATCTTTAAATGTGACTTAATGGGTTAAACAAGGTACAGATAAACAAATTCCTTAAAGAGCTGGAGTCGCATTTGCAGTTCTTCCCGTGCTGCAAATGTCCATGGGCTGCGATGATCTCTTACCATCAGGTGACCCGCCCGCTCGTTTGCATGTGTTAACTATAAAAAAAATGATATTCAAATTTGTTTAGACAGGGTCATTGAGACACCCACGTCATTACTTAAAGGTTACTAACGCGGCCCAATCGGTATAGATGCAACCCATAACCCCAAAATTGAATTATAATATACATTAAATTTATGTATTATACAGCAAGCTAAAGCTGAGCAAGAAGAAGAATATATTTCCAATACTCTCTTAAAGAAAATTCAAGCTCTCAAGAAAGAAAAAGAGACTCTCGCTCACCACTATGAAAGAGAGGAAGAGTGCCTGACAAATGACCTGTCCAGGAAATTGAATCAGGTACGTATTTACTGATGTAGAGACACCCTGGCTCAAAAAACAGTATGTAATTAATTAATGGGGGATACTTTGTATTGACCATCTGTGATTGCCACTAGTACATTAGCTTAAAAACCAATAATTGGCATTTTTAGGGATCCATGCCATAATGGTAAAATGGTTAAGCAACTATTAAGGCTATTGGCATGAAAGAAGAATGAACAAAGGTGGTATGAAGTTCTCCCAATTATACTAGGAATTTGTTTTTTCAAATCAGGATTTTAACTTTGCATATAAAGAGTTACTTTTCAATGCACATTTCCTGCCTAACATATTTTATTGAGAAGTACAATTTGTTTATGTGCCTATATAAGAATCTGAATGTTAATTAAAAAAAATTGTAGGAGTTTACATATTAGTCTATTTAAAATAAAGTTTAGATTTTAATCAGCTTGATACGGGATTCCATATATCAATGGTCATAATCCTTTGGAATAGTGGTATATCTACAGCCCAGCTTTAGTAATATAAAAAAAATATTGAATATAATTTTTAATTTATTCTTTTTTAAAGAGAGAAATGGGGGACATATTTTAAAAGTGAGGTAACAATATTGTGTAGGGTATAAATTGAAAGGGCTTTACATGTACATTCTAAAACGGATTTTTATTTGTTTTTATAAGATTGCCAATTAAAATTGTGTTTTAACCTCAGCTACGTCAAGAAAAATGCCGTTTAGAGCAGACATTAGAGCAAGAGCAGGAGTGCTTGGTGAATAAATTAATGCGCAAAATAGAAAAGCTGGAAGCAGAGACCCTTGCAAAACAAACTAATTTAGAAAGACTTCGCAGGGAGAAGGTAAGTGTTGATGACAACTGTTTAATTTATTAAAAGTCTCAGAAGCTCAGGTAGACTATGCACAGTTCCCTAATACAATTGATCAATTGAGCAACGTAGGTTAGGGCGAATCCAGATTTAAATCTTTTTAGCAGCCAATAAAACAGTTTAAAGTTTCAGTAGATTAATTCCTTAAATCATTAAACACCTTTTTTTGGGTAGTTGCATAATTATTAAAAACTTTTGATTACAGTTGTTTGATCCTATTCTTTCTGCAGGTTGAATTAGAAAACACTTTGGAACAAGAACAGGAAGCTCTGGTGAACAGATTGTGGAAGCGCATGGACAAACTAGAGGCTGAAAAGCGGTCCCTCCAAATAAGACTTGATCAACCAGTATCCGACCCAGCTAGCCCGAGGTGAATTTTAGTTTTTCCCAAAATTATGTTCAAACATGGAAATTACAATAATTATTTTTAGCAAAACACCATGTACTAAAATCTTCACAAGGCGTTTTACCTCTCTTAGTCATAATTTTTTTCCTATACCTACCTAATCATTTAACACTAATATTATAAAGGCTATAGTTTGTTGATAGATAAAACTCTGAATTAACACATAGGATATTTTTTATCTAAAATTCATTGTTTCTGTGGGATTACTTAGTGAAAAATCGTAATTCACGCGGACGGAGTCAAGTGCGTCCGCTAGTAGATATACTTTATTGCAATCTAAATTGTGCGTCGCAAAATAAAAAAAATTCCATGTCAGAAGTAATTTTTACAGATCTTTATAATATTACATCTAAAATAGTGTTTTCCTTCTCTACATTAAACATGTAAGGACAATGCTATTATAAAGTTTGTCAATTCGCTGGCACAATAGTTACTTTACAATTGCACATTGTGAAGTCAACATCTCCTGAGGATTTCTCGGTGCCGGGACGAAACGTGCGTCGAAGAAAGTGTAGGAAGAATTGTGGGTGGTTTTCCTGCATATTGGACCTTACAGAATCTCTTCAAGTGGCGCATTATAGCAAAACAAATTAATCAGTTCTGCTTGTCAATTCAATTCAGAACCATAAAACCGAATAAGTCTGTAAAGTAATTTTGGTCTATATTAATTATGTTGTACCTCGCCAGGGACATCAGTAATGGTGACACAGCATCTAACTTAAGTAATCACATCCAAACTCTGCGCTCCGAGGTTGTGAAATTAAGGTAAAATTGATATTAAATCACTGAAATGTCATTAAACTGATGTTGTAAAAAAATATGATAGGTCCCTTTTGGCATATGTCATCGCGAAGAGACTAAAAAAGAACCATACGACTCGCTACTCGATACTCACGATGAATCGATTCAAGTTTATAACAGTATTTGATCGATTTTATAATGTATTGTAAAGTGCGTGCGTCCAATATTCGATTACTATTAAAATCGAATGAAGCTGGTGAAATTGAAAGTAATTAAGTAGTAACAACACTGAAATTAAAAAATAAAAGATTAGGAACGTAACTGGTTTTAAAAACACTTTATGTTATAAATTATTATGCTAATAATAATAATAATAATTGTTTTTTTCAGTTTCGTTCCAAGTTACATTCTATGGTCTGTCTCAAACGCCAAAAGGGACCTATTATATTTTTTCAACTATAAGCACGTTTTTTATTAACACATACAACTTTTGCAGGAATCAATTGGCAGTGTCTCAAAATGAAAACAAAGAAAAAATACAGAGATTTGCTTTAGAGGAGAAACACATCCGCGAGGAGAATCTGCGCTTGCATCGGAAGCTACAACAAGAGGTTATACTAAGTAACTTGTTATTATAAGTGCTTAATGCACTTACCTTTTCTCGTTAATAGCTCCATTCAAAGTGATGGGCCTTTGGATAGTAGATTTAAATTTTTCCTACAAGATGGCATATCGGTCCTGCCTAAGGACTGTGGGTTATGACGTATTTATTTTCAATGTTACGTCTTGTTACGCTTTAAATAAAGGGTTTTGCTAAACCTAGAAAAACGCAGTCAACTTCAGCAGAGACGTGTATTTGTAAAGCACTTCACTTGACTGTTCTCTTATTTGCGAATGATCAATGAACTTAGGCCAGCCATAGACCAGCTGATATGTTTAATCAATGGTGGGTGTGGATGGGCTGACACTTCTAACTTGGCGGCACAGTCTTTCAATTATTTTGGCTTGATCATGCCTATTGGATAGAAACATCGTCGTTTGTTAATGGTGATGTCATGGCCTCTGACTGAATGATACCTATTGGCCAGTTTTAACCGATGGTGTGGTGAACATGTATATGGACGACCTGCAGATTGGATCAAGTCTGCAGCATCATGCCGATTGGGCGACAGAATTAATGGTCTATGGTCTTCAACACAACTCTTTACTCTCACTGAAATCCGAGTTCATACTACACAACAAAATTTAAGACTAACTATTTGTTTAAATTAATATTTTGATTTGGTGAATAATGGGCATCGTTTGAACTGATGAACACAGGTGGAACGTCGCGAGGCGCTGTGCCGTCATCTGTCTGAAAGCGAGTCGTCATTGGAGATGGAGGAAGAGAGGCAGTTCAATGAGGCATTAAGTGTAAGTATTTATTTGTATACAAAGAGCTAATATTTAGCACATAACATTTAGCACACAGCTCGTAGAACCGAAGGACGTTGGGGACTCAAAGTGCTGGAATTGCAACCCCGCACGGGAAAGCGCAGTGTTGGCAGATCTCCGACCAGATGGATTATCCGGTCGGAGGTCTGCCAACGACATTAAAAGAGTCGCGGGGAGGCGTGACGAAGAAATATAGCTAGCGCAGGACCGTGTGGGTTGGAAATCATCGCAGGAGGCCTTTGTCCAGCAGTTGACGTCCGCCGGTTGAAACAAATGAATAACATTTTTCCAGTTTCCTAGGGATATGGCTGAAAATTTTGATGGAGATACCCGTTCATTTGTAAAATGGCCCTGAATTAACACAAGCTACCAACTACTTTATCCCGAAAACAATCCATTGTTGCCCTGGAAACTGATAATTCACGCATATTAAATTTGGTAGGCCGGGGTGTTTAATTTATTACAATACTATTGAGAATGGGTCTTGATAGTACCTACGGAACCCTCAATGCGTGAGCCAGACTCGGACTTTAGCCCGACACCAATTTTTTATAGTTTGCCGGAATATTAAAAATTATGAATCAAATGGCAACAGGCGCGGTCGCGCAGCGTATCTTCGCCGGGCGGGTCGCGACCGCTGTCGCCGTACGCGTCGCCGCTGCTGTCCGCGCCCGCCGGCCTGCCGCTCTCGCGACCCTCGCTGCACTTCAACTCACAGGTACGTCGCCGTACGCGTCGCCGCTGCTGTCCGCGCCCGCCGGCCTGCCGCTCTCGCGACCCTCGCTGCACTTCAACTCACAGGTACGTCGCCGTACGCGTCGCCGCTGCTGTCCGCGCCCGCCGGCCTGCCGCTCTCGCGACCCTCGCTGCACTTCAACTCACAGGTACGTCGCCGTACGCGTCGCCGCTGCTGTCCGCGCCCGCCGGCCTGCCGCTCTCGCGACCCTCGCTGCACTTCAACTCACAGGTACGTCGCCGTACGCGTCGCCGCTGCTGTCCGCGCCCGCCGGCCTGCCGCTCTCGCGACCCTCGCTGCACTTCAACTCACAGGTACGTCGCCGTACGCGTCGCCGCTGCTGTCCGCGCCCGCCGGCCTGCCGCTCTCGCGACCCTCGCTGCACTTCAACTCACAGGTACGTCGCCGTACGCGTCGCCGCTGCTGTCCGCGCCCGCCGGCCTGCCGCTCTCGCGACCCTCGCTGCACTTCAACTCACAGGTACGTCGCCGTACGCGTCGCCGCTGCTGTCCGCGCCCGCCGGCCTGCCGCTCTCGCGACCCTCGCTGCACTTCAACTCACAGGTACGTCGCCGTACGCGTCGCCGCTGCTGTCCGCGCCCGCCGGCCTGCCGCTCTCGCGACCCTCGCTGCACTTCAACTCACAGGTACGTCGCCGTACGCGTCGCCGCTGCTGTCCGCGCCCGCCGGCCTGCCGCTCTCGCGACCCTCGCTGCACTTCAACTCACAGGTACGTCGCCGTACGCGTCGCCGCTGCTGTCCGCGCCCGCCGGCCTGCCGCTCTCGCGACCCTCGCTGCACTTCAACTCACAGGTACGTCGCCGTACGCGTCGCCGCTGCTGTCCGCGCCCGCCGGCCTGCCGCTCTCGCGACCCTCGCTGCACTTCAACTCACAGGTACGTCGCCGTACGCGTCGCCGCTGCTGTCCGCGCCCGCCGGCCTGCCGCTCTCGCGACCCTCGCTGCACTTCAACTCACAGGTACGTCGCCGTACGCGTCGCCGCTGCTGTCCGCGCCCGCCGGCCTGCCGCTCTCGCGACCCTCGCTGCACTTCAACTCACAGGTACGTCGCCGTACGCGTCGCCGCTGCTGTCCGCGCCCGCCGGCCTGCCGCTCTCGCGACCCTCGCTGCACTTCAACTCACAGGTACGTCGCCGTACGCGTCGCCGCTGCTGTCCGCGCCCGCCGGCCTGCCGCTCTCGCGACCCTCGCTGCACTTCAACTCACAGGTACGTCGCCGTACGCGTCGCCGCTGCTGTCCGCGCCCGCCGGCCTGCCGCTCTCGCGACCCTCGCTGCACTTCAACTCACAGGTACGTCGCCGTACGCGTCGCCGCTGCTGCCCGCGCCCGCCGGCCTGCCGCTCTCTTGCCGTCGCCGTAAACAACAGCACTTTGTTGTCCGTACTCTGTCTGTCTGTCTGCGTGTCACGACCTTTTATTTTATTTGAACAGGCGCGAAGAGCGAACGAGCGGTTCGTGAAGCCCGCGGTGCCGGGCGCCGGCGCGCTGCCGCCGCGCGTGCCGCTCGAGCCGGCCCCGCTGCCCGCCCCGCTGCCCGCCCCGCTCGCGCCGCCCGCGCAGCCGCCCTCGCCCTCCATGCAGCCCGCCAGCCCCATGGACACCTCCTCCAGGGACTAGCTCGCTGCCACCTACTGCCGCCCAGCCGGTGTGCCGGTGCTACGTATCCGACATTTAACTTGACCGATACCAAATAATGTCAATCGATTGTTTGTAGGAATTACGTAATTATTAAATTTGGGATAAAACAAATCAAACGTCATAATTACTAGCACTAAAACTTTTGTGATTATATGTCGATCGCAGGCCACTTGCATTTATTGCTAATCGATAACGATGTGAAAGTGAAGTTAATTACCTAGAAAATAAAAATACCTAGTAAAAAAAATACTACAAGTAATTTACATGTTATATCGGTCAAATTAAATATTTTGTCTGCAGCAGTCACACAGCACACTGTCGCAGGTACGAAGCGGGTAGACAGCGTCACTGGTGATTGTGATTATTGTTTATGATTGGACCCTTAGGGCTCGTTCGCGTAGAACAAGCCAGTGCGCTTCTCCCGTGAACACTTCGCAGGTTACGTAATCTATAAGATTATGCTATACGTTTGGTAAACTCGTGGACAAGCCCTAACTATGATGGGCAACACGCAAAAAACAATAAGCAAAGACAAATGTTCTTTAAATTAATGCCGCTGTTAGTAAATCGTTACTTGGTTGTCGAAGTGTAATGAGGTTTCAGTGTTTCGTACCCAAGGGTAAAAGACGGGACCCTATTACTGAGATTTCGCCGTCCGTCTATCCGTTCGTCCGCCTGTCACCAGGCTGTATCGCTTAAACCGTGACACATATTACACACTTAAAATTTTGACAGATAATGTATTTCCATTTCCGCTATAACAATAAATACTATAAAAATATAATAAAATAGAGATTAAAGGGGGCTCCCGTAGAAAAAACTGATTTTTTGCTTGTTTTTGGTCGACGGTCCAGAACTCTCAATACTATACTTGTAAAAATATAATAGGCCCGTTTTGGCGTTTCATTTGTGACAGACCATAGAATGTAAACGACACTGAAAGAAGCAATCTCATAGTAATTTATGACATAAGATGATTTAAAAACCAGTTACTTTTTCAGTCTTATTTTTTTTATTTTAGTGTTGTGAGCACTTTATTATAGAATGTCACCAGCTTCATTCGATTTTAATACCTAATCGAATATTGTGTAGTGATCTTTACTGCAAAGAATGAGCTTGGCGACACTGATTTCTATAGAACGGGTTGTCTTTGACCAAGCAGCATGTGACTAAGTGAATGTTTGATTGTGTGAATGGTATTGTAACTAAAAACATTATATTAAAGACAAATTAGGCTTTCGTATTGTTCTATCATTTCAGAGTACCAACAATATTAAGTTTAAGTCATATTTTCTGATAAGTACTTTAATTCAATGCACTTTACAATATACAATAATAGTATAATCAAATCGACCAAGTACTGATACAAACTTGACTCGATTCAGCGTGAGTATCGAGTAGCGAGTCGTATGGTTCATTACAAGTATCGTCGAAATGACATATATTCCAAAACGGGCTGTTTATATTTTTACAACTATACTACCGTAGTATTGAGAGTTCTGGACCATAGTAGTGATAGGGTAATAATGAGAGTTCTGGCTTCTACATCATCATCTCACTTCGTTATATAGACGAATGGTACAGAACCCTTTGTGCGCGAGTCCGACCCGCACTTGGCCGATTTTTTAAGTGTACAAACTACACCGGTGTCAAAAATTCCATTCATCAAAAAACTCGCGCAACGTCGGGCAGGGCGGTTATGCACCTAATATTTTTATTCCTATAAAATATGTAGAGCAGACCATTAAAATAAAACAATGTGCAATATTAATTTTCCAACGCTGCGAGGAACGTGGTTAAGTTTTTTTGTTGATAGTGACTTGTTTATTTGAATAAATGGTGCACCTTCACTTTGACTAATCATTGTCAGCTATCCACTGATAAGTATGCCTTTGCAAATTACAACGTAAGATTGCTTGATATGGTTTTTAGGGTTCCATAACAAAATGGTAAAAATAGAACCCCTATGGTGAGACTTTTTCCGTCCGTCCGTCTGTCACACGCGATTATTTCAGTGAGTCATAAGAAAGGTTGTTAGTTGTACATTCTAAAACAGAGTTTTTATTTATTTTTATGACTGATAGTTTTTTGTTTGTTGGACAAACTGTCGAAAAAAAATACCGCCCTTACCTCCCTCTCTGAAGTTTAAAACTTGCTCATCATAGTTCAATGAACAAAAGTGATTCTTTTAAAGGATAAAATGCCGATTCTTGTATGAAAATTGGGCCTTACGCTAATACCTTGCATCTTAACCAAATCATCGGTAAAACATTAGGAAAATATTTCCTAATGTTTTACCTACCGATGATTTGGTTCTTATCTTGCGTTGTTGCTGAGTATTCTCAATATTATGTAAAAAAAAGATTAATAAGATATTAACAGGGAATTTCTAATAATCTGTTTTTCTAAGTGGTTAATTTCCTAAGTTTTATAAGTGGCTTGGCAGTTCCACATGTTTCGAAACGTTTAATTACTTTTTTTATAATACTTTTAAACCCCTGTTCACATTTCACTAAAATAAATATATGCGATATTAAAATTTGAAAGAAGATTTTTCACGCATACGTGCTTCAGACGCAGAGTGACGCAAATATAGCCCATTTTCTGGCATTCTCCTTTCACTTCTTTTGTAGTATGGAACCTTCGGTGCGCGAGTTAGACTCGCACTTGGCCGTTTTTTTTCTTTCATGAGGGCGCACTATTTAGCTTGTCATGTTTCAATTTGTTAAGTTAATGTTGATTTAACTAATCACAATTTATGTATTACATAATAGTGATATAATCTTATGTTGCTTGCTATAAAAGATTATATTAATAATATTACTATATTATAAGGGCTTCTTTGTGTGCGGCAGTGGGCATAATATTATAGACTGTAAAAATTCATATGTGAATAAGAGGGTTATAGATAATAGAAGATTGTAATCTATTTGATATAATATATCGAGTTTGGCTTCCAGTGCACTGCTCCCAATCGTCTGTGAGAGTATGTTATGTGTTATGAGTTGTGACGTATTAGCCCCTTCACACACGGGTCGTAAGCAGTCGTATCATAATCGTATCGTTACAACGCTTAGCACACGAGGCCTGCAGTGTTGCACAAACAAATCGTCGCATAGACGTATAATTATTATATACACGAGATTAGTCTTCGACCAGCTTGACGAATTAAATTATTCTTTCAGCTATACCTATTGAAAGTTAAAAGTCATAGGAAATTGAAGTTCAGTTAAATTCTAGTGTTTGAAAAGAAAATAATGGAATGATAACTTCTCACGCCTGTGTTTTTACGCTAGTACGCTACGACTGAAGTTTTCATTATTTTATATTAAAACAGCTTGAATTTAACTTAATTCAATTTCCTATGTCTTTTGAGTTTATGTATGACTGAAAAAATAATTGAATTCATCAAACTGGTTGAAAATACCAGTCTATTGCTAGTCTAGTCATACGTCTACGCGACGATGTGCAACACTACAGGTCTCGTACGCGTAGCGTCGTAACGGTACGCTTACGATACGTCTACGTTTACGACTCGTGTGCGAGGGGCTTAAGGGCGGTGTTACTGCGCCTGCAGTTTCTGAAGAGAGATGTTACATTGTTTAGGGAGACCTTGAGGGAGTAGTGCCGCTGAGCTTATTGATTCAATTCAATTATGCAAATTTTCACTTACTTTAAACAGTTATTTTTTTTCATGTTAATAAAAGAAAATATAAGCATTACTATTAAAATTGTGTTTCATTTGCGTTTTTTTTCAATAATTTTCTCGACCATCCGATTTTACTATATTGAGCAGATATACCTACCTAGTTACTTAGTTACAGGGTTAAATGAAAATTGCAGAAATCTCTCGGACTGTTCGAGTTAATAATTTTTGTCTGAGTTTCTGATATTTCGTGCAATATCAAATGATCAATATTTATCATAAGTTTAAGTGTACGTTATTCATGTAGCTCTTTGTACTATTATGGTATTCTGTGGCCTTGTCTAGGTGGTATTCCACGAGTTCGTATGTATTTTGTACCTACAGGATAATGAGACATTAGCAATAAAGAATTATTTTATATCAAAACTTTTGAAAAGTTGTAGGTTTGAATGATTTGAATGAAAGCAACTACAAACCAAACACTTTTGGTTTGTAGTTGCTTTCATTTATTATTATTTATTATTATTTGGTATTTTTTACTTAGCCTGTATATTTTTTGCAAGAAAAATCAATTGTTCTGAACGAGCTCCGCGTAGGAACTTGTTGGCATTCGGCACCTTTAATGGGAGCAGAAATAATCATATTTTACACACGCGTCGTAAACCTAAGCAAACCAGGGACGGACAGGACAAGGTGTATTTGTCTTGCTCGCTGCCAGGTTACAGGTAAAGTGATTTGCATAATGCCTCCCACGAAGTATTTTTAGCAATATCAGATTTTATTGTAAGTAAACTATTTCGAAAAAAGCTGGGCAATACAACGTCGTTGCATAAGAGTAGAGATACATATCTATATCTTAAGATTTCGCCGACACAATTGGGTAAATAAGTCATAGGTGCTAAGGTAGGTATTAGGTACTTAAAATGATATGGTATAATCCGAGCTTTGCTTTATTTACCAACTTGGTAGTTTGAATTAGCTATTAAGTCTGAAGCATACTACTTAGGTAGGTACTTACCTTCGTACTTAGGTGCATTATACATATTTTATACTGGTGGTAGAAATTAGGATACGCCCCTAGATTGTCTAAGAAAAAATTTTTTCATTGTTATCGTAATCGCTTACCTAGGTACTAATTCTGTCCGCTGATTGGGTTTCTGATTTGCGTCAGCCAATCGACGCGGGGCAGATAACGATGAATACATTTATCTTACGCAATTAGACCCAAGGTCTATTTCTTGCGAGTTCCGTGTCTTATACCGCGAAACTGAAATGTATTTTACTGTGTTTCGGTTTGCAGGGTATTGTACAGTCACGGAACGAAAAGGTTCGTCAATTTTCAAACAGGTTCGTTTGCACTAGTCGATTGTTTTAGTATCTTGACATAATAGACTTTTGCAGTACTAGTGCAAGCAAAAATCGACACTAAGGTGTCGAACCTTTTCATTCCGCGACTATGCGTCGACGTGATTACTGGGCAAAATGAGATCTAACAACTGATGTCACAGGATGATGCTATGAGATAACAGTATAGATCAATGGGATGATGAGCGCAGTGCAGTGTTTCGTATATTGCAATCAATGGGATGATGAGCGCAGTGCAGTGTTTCGTATATTGCAATCAATGGGATGATGAGCGTAGTGCAGTGTTTCGACTACCGACTCGTAGTCACACCAGATTATCACACCAGTGTTACAATCGTATATTTCAATCAATGGGATGATGAGCGTAGTGCAGTGTTTCGTATATTGCAATCAATGGGATGATGAGCGCAGTGCAGTGTTTCGTATATTGCAATCAATGGGATGATGAGCGCAGTGCAGTGTTTCGTATATTTCAATCAATGGGATGATGAGCGCAGTGCAGTGTTTCGTATATTGCAATCAATGGGATGATGAGCGCAGTGCAGTGTTTCGTATATTGCAATCAATGGGATGATGAGCGCAGTGCAGTGTTTCGTATATTGCAATCAATGGGATGATGAGCGCAGTGCAGTGTTTCGTATATTGCAATCAATGGGATGATGAGCGCAGTGCAGTGTTTCGTATATTGCTATCAATGGGATGATGAGCGCAGTGCAGTGTTTCGTATATTACAATGCAAAAATTGTGGGACGCACTGCATCTAACATGGCAAGCGTATCACTTAACATGTGGTCTTGCAGCTTGCTCATCTTATCATACTTTGTTATAAAAAAATTAATACATACTCGAACGTTTTCACCAACACTGCCGAATGCCGATAGGTGACAGTTTTCACTTACAACAATTACTGTCACCTAGAGGCCTGTGAACTACGATGTCTCCGTTAATGCAAAATACCAAATCATTTGTAATTCGTGAATATTTCGATCATGTTGTGGTGTTATTCCGATTCATATAGTAATAATCTATGCTCCTGGCCATATTTGGTTCGGAAATATTTCTTTAAAATAAAATAATAATCAATTTTGATCAAAATTTTTATAACTTTGGTCGAGTTCCGTAATACCAAAAATTATGAATGAAAACTTGTAACTTTCTTTATTAACTGGTGTTTTTCTTTAGCTGGACAATAAAAACTGTGCTCCTGAACTAATGCGACGTAAGATAGTGTGTTGTTTTTACAAAACAAATAAGCAGAAAACATGTCCTCTTTGACATAAAAATAAGCAAAACTAAATTCGTTTACAATTTCGTTTAACAACAGTATTTCGGAACCAGATATGGCCAGGAGCATAGATTATTACTATACGAACCCGAATAACACCACAACATGATCGAAATATACACGAATTACAATTTTTTTTGGCATTACGTTTGTATGGGAGACATGGTATTCACAGGACTCTTAAGCGTTTCGTGAAAATGGTCGACTAACTCAATGACCTACCTAAATATTTTGAAAGAAAAGAACTAAGTGCATTTCTCATGAAACTACATCACAAGTAAGGTAATTTAAGATTCAAATAGAAACGTACGTAAGCATAGTCCGACGCGCGACAGTCGTAAAACAATTGTTTGTTTAACCACGAATAGTATTGATCCTTCCAATAATTATCGAGCACGTTTACATGTCACCATGTTTAAACACCAAAGCGAACGAGTAAGTATAGCCGGAGACGTAGCGAGCTCTTGTTTACAAGTTTACGCACCGTAGAGGTAGGTAGGCAGTCGGTAGAGCTAACAGAAAACCCGAAGCGGTGAGAGAAATCTTCGTTTACTGCAAAAGATAAGAATGTCCATTCCATTTGTCGGTGTTGTCGGTATTTTTTTTGTTAAACAACCAATATTTTAGTTTATATTCTTATCCAAGTTCCTTTATAATGTATATCTACTATACCTAGGTAGTAGGTACCTATAAGTACTTTAGCTACGTGATTCGTTTTATACCCTGACTACTTAACCACGATGATTAATTTCTGAATTCACGTTAGGATAACACACGTTTTATGACAATTTACCGTTTGGATGTGAAAATCGGAACATTTATGTAGAGTTTTTATGTTTGATGGGTTTCTATGTTATATTGAGAGTTTAACTTATTAACTTGTAATGTTGATGTTGACTTTCCAACACGTAGGTACGTCTTGGAACTGTTATCTTTAGCGTAACGCTAATGTCGATACATTTTTATACCTAACGTGAGATGTTATAATATGATGGATGTGCACACGAACTTAAAATAGAAATTAAAGATACAGATACGCATGCTTATAAAGCATGCTATTAAACACGCTCAAAATGATTTGCATGCGGAACAAGCATGCTCATTACTAGCATACACTACGTAGGTACATATGCTAGTATAAGTAGCATTAATGCTCGAAAAAGCATGCTTACGTTTAATTAGATACAAAGCGTATGTATCTGTACATGAACACTGAAAAATTATTGTATTGTAATTCGATTTTTTAACCGCAATGAAACCAAAAAGTAAGTTAAAAGTCCGTTAGAACATGCTTGGGACCACCTATGGTGCAGCCGGTCTCTTTTCCTTTTAGTAGTTTTAGCAAATGGCTATTTTTTAATTTTCTCTAAAATTCACACTCACTTTATATTGGTACCCGAAAGATAATTGTTTGCAGCACAGATTTTTGTTTGCAGTTTCCCAGACGGGGAATCAATATGTATAGTAAATGAGTACCTAAGTTTTTATTAAAAACATGTTGGAGCAAAAATATTGACTATTGTGCCCGCAAAACTCATTGTAGCCTACGATGTATTGTAGCCCACTAAGTAGGTATTAGAGAAAAAATATTTCGTATTTAACAATTTTCGTGCCCGGGTGGTACCCTTAATATGGAAATAATATGCTCTAAATTTTTAATGGTGTTGCTATTAACTACGTTTGTATGGGTTTAAGTAGTCCTCCAATCCTCCATCGAGTATGGAATGAGATAACGAGACTAAGTAGTATTTACGCCAAGGTGTTAATTTCATGAGGTTAGAGCACCGTGAATTTTATTTATATGAAAAGTTAATTCTTGTCTGCTAGCACGTAGTGTTTAAACGGCGGAGTTAGCACGGAGCTCCGAACAAACAGCGCCGAGGAAACGCTACGTGAAGGCATCGCGTGCGACGCTTTACTTTTCTTTACAGTTCACAGCTGGCGTGAAAGCTTACAAGTTACTCTAATACATGTCCAATACATACTTCTTTGGTAATAATGTTTTATGTGTTATTATTAACAATTAGTTAACGCAATGGTGCGAAAGCTAGCGCCGCTAATGTGATTATTGCTTTGGCCGCAGAGGGATAAGTTTAAAATAAGTAAAACCTAATAGGATAGCCATACTTACCTATTCACGTAACGTTTTCACACACTGAGTGATGTGAATCAAGAAATAAAATAAAAAAATAATTTTACGTCTTTTGGTTTATAGTGTAAAATTGAATGTAAAATTGAATGTATTTTAGCATAAGAAATTCAATCCTTCAACATTATCGAATTTCACGATTCTCGACTATGTTGCGTTTTGATTTTTGAACTACATTCAATTTTATGCTCTATATCAATAGTAAAATTAATTTTTCAGTGTTCGCAGAAATTGTTTTGGTTTCAATATCGTCTGCTTATATGTACCTATACGTAAATATAAATGCCTTGAACTTTTCACTTCACGAAATTTAACCGACGCGTTACGTGAATCGCCTACCTGATTATCCTTATTTGTATATCCTATTAATATAACTAATAGGATAGATAATAAACGTAACAATCTTTATGTGTAAGTAGGTACCTAGTCATTCACTTCACAACTAATGTGAAACCTACACGGAAAAGATCGTTCCTTTACCAAATACTAAAATATCCTATGTAAGTAACTAAGCGTAAGCACATACCTACCTATGCTTATGCATTAGGTACCTACTACTTTTCTTATGTATCTAGTTTAGGCAGATCTACCTACCTCTTAGGCGAAATGAGCTAACTGTTAGCTATAGACGTTGCAGTGTTTAACTTTTCTAGCGGCTGCTTTCGTGTACCTAAGCCGTGAAAGTGAGGATGTTGGTTTACTGAGAAACCATTTTACTTAGTTAACTGTATCAGTAGACACATAGTTAGGTAGGTAGGTACTAGGCATACATAAACCATGGCGATCGACTCTAACGGCCGAGTGTTTAAAAATGAAACGTTCTGTGGAGAGCATTGAGCTTGTTCGTTGTTTGAAGTTTCCTTTTTCAATTAGCACTTGGCCGGTAGGCCGTATCTGGGTGAGGCGAGTTTGGTATGTCGGAATGCTGGCTAGTGACTAGGCCCTCCTCGGGGACCATTCGAAGATCCGGATCGTACTGTATGACTACGTATTATTTGGGTAGGTACTAGTTACTACGTACTTATTGCTTTTGGGGCACTGACCTTTATAATTATACTTTTTTTAATACTATACAAGAAAGTACTTGATTGCGATCTCACCTGATGGTAAGTGATAATGCAGCCGAAGATGTTAACGTACTAACTTGGAAGGGGTAATTAAAGTCACCCCAACGGTTTCTACACAGCATCGCACCGGAATGCTAAATCACTTAGCGGTACCTACGTCTATGCTGGTATAGTACCTACCTACCTGTATCTACGCTGGACTAAAATATATTCTATACTAGCTGTTGCCCGCGGCTCCGCCCGCGTGAATTACGATTTTTTTACATAATGTACCTTCCTACTGGAATTCCTTGATTTTTCGCGGGATTCTGGTGTGATGTTGTACAGAAACTTGTTCTTACTTTATCTATTATCTTATGGTGATTATCTTGTGGTGGTTATCTTGTGGTGATTTTGAAAACTCCTTTTTCTTAATAATAATATAAAGTTTCATTAATACGTAGTTGAAAGATCAAAAGGACGATTTTAACTGTCGATATTTCGACCCAGTGGCACAGGTCGTGGTCACTACGTGACCACGACTTGTATCAATGTATCGAAATATCGACAGTTAAAATCGTCCTTTTCATTGTGATTTTTATTCTGAAACCACGAAATATGTCAAACATTATTAAACCATGTGAAAAGTTGTACTGGTGGTAGAACTCTTCTTCTTCTTCTTCTTCTTCTGCTCCTGGACCTTTTCCGCACTTGGAATTTCTTCCGTTTTGCGTGAGGGGTCCTGATGCGGCTCCCTGCTGGATCATTCGAGCCAGCCCAGCTCTCTCCAGAAGCCGAAGAGGCCGTCCAGGTCGCCGAGGACTTCTAGGAGAGTTGCCGGGGAGCCAAGTTGTTCTCTGCGTTGGTCGGACACACCCTTGCATTTGAGCAGGTACGTGCATCGGTGTCTCGTCCTCCTCCATGCAAGCTCTGCACAGAGGGCTGTCTGTTATACCTAGAATGTGAAGGTGTTTGTTCAATGGACAGTGTCCTGTTATCATTCCTACGACTATTCTTAATTTCTTTCTTTTTAGCCGTATAAGTCGTGCTGAAAGTTGTGGGTTTAATTGTGGTAAGACTGACTTTGTGTGTTTGCAGTCTGTTATGTCTGCCCATATTTCGGCATGTGTGATTAAGGTCTGTTTGTGTAGCCATGATTTGTACTCGCTAAACGGTATCGGAACGATGGGTTCTGGTCCCGATACCGTGATGGCGGAGGCATGACGCGCCAGTTCGTCAGCTGCATCGTTACCTGCGTTACCGCTATGGCCTTTTATCCAGCGTAAAGTGACATTGTTTGTGCTTGAGATTGTTTTTAGTGCTTTGTGACAGTCAAGTATAAGCTTTGAGGTGGTCGAGTTCTTGGCTATGGCTTTGAGTGCTGCTTGGCTGTCACTTAGTATGTTAATGTTGAAGTTTGTTACCTTTCTGTTTGCGATGGCGGTGGCCGCTAACTCGATGCCGACACATTCCGCTTGAAAAACGGAGTTGTTCTTACCGAGTGGGTAGGCCAAATTTATGTTCAGCTCTGGGCAGTGCACCCCAGCCCCTGTTCCTGTGCTGGTCTTGGATCCATCTGTGTAGACGTCTATTGCGTTTGTGGTCTCCTTGTGAGGTCCACTGTCTATATGAATTCCGTAGGTCTTGTCCATCACATATTGTTTCCGTAATTTGTCGCATACCCATCCTTCCAAGGGGCACCTCAGATACTCGTGTAGGAGTATTCTTGTGTGGCCTGTGTAAGTTTCTTTCCAGAGACCCTGGGTTTTTAGTCTAAGTGCTGTCAGTGTTGCTTCTTCTTTTATTTGCAGGTGTAATGGTGGGATATCTAGAAGTGCTTCTAGTGCTGCCGTTGGTGTTGTGCTCATGCAGCCAGTAATGGCCAGGCAAGCTTGTCTCTGAAATTTACGTAATTCTTGTTGTGTTGTTGTTTGGATTGTTCTCGTCCACCATACAACCGCTGCATAGGTAAACGAGCTCCTTACTACTGTTAAGTATAACCATTTCATGATATGAGGCTTTAGCCCCCAGGTTTTTCCTACCATGCGTTTGCATTGGTTTAGAACTATTGTTGATTTTTGTATCTTATTTTCCACGTGGCTTTTCGAGTTTAGCTTGTCATCCAGCGTTACCCCCAGGTATTTTACTTGTGTAGATAACGTCAGACTAGTGCCAAATAGTGTTGGAGTTTTTGTGAAGTCTGGTTTTCTTTTGTTAGTAAATAAAATGAGTTCAGTCTTGTTTGGGTTTACTGACAGTTCATTTTCTTTGCACCATTTTTCAATGATTCTGAGAGCGTTTTGCATAATTTGACATAGCGTGTTTTCGTGTTTTCCACTAATAAGGATAGTGAGGTCATCCGCGTATCCTATCGTGAAATATCCATTGTTGTTTAGCCTGTTGATTAAATCATCGACTACTAGGTTCCACAGAAGTGGCGATAGAACCCCTCCCTGCGGGCATCCTTTGGCGACAATTCCTCGAGTTATTCCGTTTATGTCTAGTTGGACCACCCTTTTTTCTAGAAAAAAAAAAAAAAAAAGGGTGGTCCAACTGGTAGAACTCTTCTTTCAGAGTTCGGCCGGGTAGGTACCACTGGGATAAATTACTCTACCAACAATATTCCCCAGCCCAACATAATATAAGAGTCTTTTAAAAATCTTTGCTTCATCTCAATACAATCCAAAACATCAGAATGGACAATGGCTATATATTTCTTTACGTATAAATAAAAAGACCTTAGATGACAGTCAGTCGGTTAGGATCGATAAGACCTAAGAGTTAAAAATATTTGTGAACCATTATCATACCCTTTCCATATTGCGGATGATAAAGTTTAAATCTGTTCATGTGTTAACAGTGCCATCTTAATATAAAGACAGGAAACAGTAAATGACATGACAGTTAATTTTTATTTAAAAAAATTCGGTAGTACCTAACTCAGAGTTTTACATTCAAGTTCCACATAAATTGTAGAGATGGCGCTATAAGGTATAACGTAGCGATAACGCCAGTTACATGATTTTTGTTCACCCTAAAAGTGAAAAATTTTAAACCATACAAAATCTCCTGCTAAGCCTATTTATTTACGGCTGTAAGGGTACTCCAGTCTTACTTGAGCCCTACGTCCTAGCCCTAGGTTCTTTGTGCATTCCGAGTTTCAAGTCACCTACCTACTTGAACTTAAAGGTTCTGATGTCTGTAATTTCTGAACTACAAAAGTGATGATGATAAGATTTGTATGGAATAATCTTTAAAGAACCTCCTTTCTAACAAAAAAAGAATGAATGGAATCGGACAACGCGTTAATGAATTATAACTAAAAAACGTATGGACTTTGATGCCGTCTTCCAGGGAAACCATGATGAATTTCGGGACAAAAAGTATCCTATGTCCTACCTCGGGGTATGAACTATAATCATGTCAAGTTTCGTTTAAATCCATCCAGCGGATTAACCGTGATGCCCGGTCGTGAAACAGACAGACAGACAGACAGACAGACAGACAGACAGACAAAAATTAAACAAATTACAGTTTTGGCTTCAGTATCGACTAAATAGTGTCCTCCAACAAAAATTTTCAAAATATCTTCAATGTACAGAATTCGACCCTTTACAGTTTTATTATAAGTATAGATTATACAATTGACCTTTTTTGTGTCGATTTAAAGGGCCACCCTGGAAGGTCCTCGGTACTAAAATTGGCATTTAGAATTGGAATTTGCAAATTATAATACCGTCGTTGTGAATGTCATTTCATTTTAGTTCCATGGACGCTCACGCCAGGTAATACGCAACAATCAGCGCTAAAATGGCGAAAATCAAGCGTCTTCATTTTTACGTTGACAGTCTGAAGTCCAGCGTTAAGTTTGGATTTTTTTTGCACTTCCTAACGCTTATGGCAGTAGGTAATGTTGCGGGAATGGCAATATCATTTATAATATGTAATTAGCTTATATTAACTGCGTAAAATCAAATAAAATCCGAAGTTCGCGGGCAGACTTCGATGAAGCTACTTTGCTGGAATAAGGTTAAATATCTGGGTGACCGAGCTTCGCTCGGTGGCCAATAGATGGCAGCAGTAGTCATATTTTTATTTTTTTTGGTAAATTTGAAATTTTCTAAAAATGAATCCTAGCTAGATCGATTTATCGCCCCCAAAACCCCCGGTATACTAAATTTCATGAAAATCGTTCGAGCCGTTTCCGAGATCCAGATTATATAGAAATATATATACAAGAATTGCTCGTTTAAAGGTATAAGATTACGAGTAAGTAAGAACTCTGAATTCCTATTTGAGAAAATTTAGGACTTAAATGCTGATGTTTATTACCTATCTTTCGATCCTTTTTGGAGCATAGAGTCTCAGTGGAATTAGCCATTAGACATTATTTTGCATGCCACTTTGCATTGAAATTCGAAAATCTCGAAAATTGTGAGGTCAGGGCCGTAGCCTGTTGCAAGCCTTGGCTCATTTGGAGAATTTTGGGGTCGCTAAATTTTGGGGTTTGATAATACCTAAAAGACTATTTTGTCAAAACAGACAACACTAAGAAATTTTAGATTTATTAAATTGTTAGTTAAGTAACAATTTTACACACACTTATAACTAAAAATATTTAAATTGATAAGCCCATTTTTCGGACCAGAGAATTCATAGTCGCTGGAGCTTTCACCACACGCTTTCACGCAATGCAAAAGTTGCAAGTTGGTATCCTATACCTACAATCTGTAATTGTTTGTTTTAAATATTACTTGTCAATATCTAGGGTATATTATGAACTCGTACATTTAAATAACCAGGTGGCTATTGGATCGTAAACAAAAACTTAGGGATCTATCTATATGGGAACGACATACCTACTTATTCGATCGACGAGTTGATCACGTGATTTGTAGCTAACTAAATAAGAATTCCATGTATTCTATCTGATTGAAACCAAATGGGGAATATGGCTACAGCTGCTGGGTATCTATGTATTAGGTAAGTAACTGAAAAATCAAATCATTGGCTGGCATTATCTCTTTATGCTAACGATATGAATCTGAGGATGAGCCCATCGGAACATTTTACGCCAATCTTCTTCATATGAGAAAAAGTATCGCCATTTATCAAAAGGAGACCGGTGAACTCCCATACATTTCCTGGCCCAGACTAAAATCCACTCCAATCCACGTTCAGTTATGAAACTTCTGATACTTGTAGTAGGTACCTACCTACTCAACCTGACTTACAAAACTGTCATACAAAGTTAATCAAATAAAGTAGGGAGAAAGAAGATATTCACATTAAAATTAGATATTGTTAAAAGTGAGGTTAGGTTTAGATTATATAAGGTAAACGGCCCAATATCCGATAAATTCTGAACTTCGCCGACTTTGCAGGACGATTATGCTTAAACTACCAATCTTATAGGAACGAAATTGGCAGAAATAGATAAAGAATTTATTCTAGTTTTTGTGTAATGATGTTTTCACATTAATATTAAAGATAATAAACAATAATTCAACAAAATATAAAAAAAGGTCGAATTGTACCAGTATCCGATAACTTTGTACTAGTAATCGGATTTTGGTCCCAAAATCCGACATTTTTTAGCGCGAAATTGAACTCTATTGCTCGACATTAAAGTTCACGTAAAATCAATGTAGCATTTCTGCGAGATTATTAAGAGCATTGAAAATAGAGCTTATGCTTATTATTTAAGGAAAGGATAATTTAAATAAATTGAAATGAACTAAAAAATAAATTGGCAATATATTCTACATTTATGAAATAAAACGAGCAACATTTGAAAAATGTTTTATTAGTAGTTTGTAATTCAAAAGTTTCAAATACTTTACAATCAGCTTACTTCAGCTACTTTCTAAGTTTTTAATTAACTTCAAACTTTTGGCAGAATAAAATGAGATCAAAATTCTTTAAAAAGTTACAAATACGTCTTACCTTTTCCAACATCTAAGGTGGAATTATAAAATATTACGAATTTGCATTGCCCATAATCAATACATATAATAAATCTGTTGTTTGTCTGTTTGTCTGTTTGTCTGTCTGTTTGTACGGGCTAATCTTTGGAACGGCTGGACCGATTCCAATGAAATTTTGTGTGGTGGTAGCTTATGTCCCTGGTCAACATATAGGATACTTTTCTTCCCGGTAAAATAAAGAGTTCCCGTGGGATAGTTAAAAAACTGCAATTAATTTAACAGATTTGTAAACAATAACTAATGAACTTAATTTAGTAAAATTGGTTATGCTGATACCTTATGTTGCCTTTTTAACAAAATATATATAGTAAAACTTATTAATCCAATCGAGTTCCCGCGGGAAAGAAAACATTACAAAAACAATTAGCAGGCGTCTTTCAAGTAACGGATTTTAATGAAATTTTATGATCCTACTTTATATATATGCCCGGTCAACATTTAAGATACTTTTCATCCTGAAAAATTTGAGAGCACCCGTGGGATGTTTAAAAAAACCTATAGCTACTTATCTCCGTAGCACAATCAAAACGGGGTCGAAATATCGACAGTTTAAATCGTCCTTTTGATCGTGCAACTTGGTATAACTATACAAGATAACCCGTACGTAGCAGGAACGGGTTGCTACGTACACAGTAGCGCATCAGAATGCTTAATTACAATATCTGGGCGTTGATATCATCTCAGAATAAGATAAGTTTGGTTAGTATAGATATTACAATCCACGATGACACGCCCCACTCTATCTTACTCCATGCGAATTGAGTAACATAAGCGATTTCGACAGAGTGTATAAGTAGAGGAAGACCAAAGAAGATATAGGTAAATTGTGTAAAAGAAGATAGCACGTTGACAGGAGAGATTGGAAGAAGACTCCTTTACGGGTCCATCGAACCCAAGGACCACTCATTTTGTACGGGAAATCTTGGGAAAAATTAAGAAATTCCACGGGAAACATTTTTGTAAAAAAAAACGAACTGCACGCGGGCGGAGCCGCGGGCAACAGCTAGTACGTAATAATAGGTTGGGGAAAAAGTTTCTTCGCATTTTTTAAGAAAATTCAAAACATTTTTAGTGTAGTTTTACATATAACTAAAGTATGTAGTTACCATTTTGTTCGATAACTTTTTGCCATCTTGTAGGTAGGGACATGACCCCATTGCTTGGGCTTTCTGATCAAAATACCGCGACAAGTGGTTTTGGCAGTCCTTTAGTGATGTTAACCTGACACTGCCTAAAGAATTCTGAAGAGACAGAAACAGGTGGAAATCTGAAGGTGCAAGCTCAGGACTATACGACGGATGCATTAACACCTCCCAGCCAAACTCTCTTAATTTTTGCTGAGTGGCTAAAGATGTGTGAGGTCTAGCGTTATCATGATGAAAAACCACACCCCTTCTGTTAATTAATTCCGGACGCTTTCCCTCAACTTCTTGCTTGCTTTAATCTCATCAGTTGTTCGCAGTAGAGTTCAGAATCGATGGTCCTGCCTGGTGATAACAGCTCATAATGAATAATGCCCTTCCAATCCCACCACACACACACAGCATCACCTTGTTGCGAGTTATCCCTGGTTTCGCCACAGTCTGTGAAGCCTGACCGGCCTTTGATCCTTTTTCGCACATTCTTATCGTACGTGATCCACTTTTCATCACCAGTTATCAGCTTCTTCAAAAAGTTCTTTACGTCGTAAGAAAAAATCACAAATGAGTACACGGTTCATTAGGTTTCTTTCAGTGAGCTCGTGAGGTACCCAAATATCTAGCTTTTTTGTGTACCCAGTTTTTTTCAAATGCGCCAAAACTGTTTTGTGGTCAATTCCCAGTTATTCAGCTACGTCGTAACTACTGATATGCCGATCTTGCTCAACTTTTTCAAAAATGGCATCCATTTTATCCGTAATAGGGCGACCAGAGTGACGTGCATCTTTGACATCAAAATTTCTAAGCCTTCTAAGGTTTAATCCCCTTTCCAGGTTAGTGTTTTGCTGGCGTAAACAGCTTTGAGGATTTCGGGACTTATTTGGGATTCGAAGTATTTTAAATGACTGGCGGCATGTGGTTGCTTTTGGTTATTATTGTCCGGTTTAGCTGTTTTATTTGATCGACTTGTTACACACTTGAAATAATCAACGTCGTTTGCATCAAATGGTGACAAACCGCATTTGCGGAATCCATTTTTGATGGTTTTCCTCGTGGTCCTTTGGAGCATAGAACAGATGAGAAGCCATGTAGTTTTTCATGTCAAGTCATTCGCGGGATACCGTACTGCCTTGCAGCAGCAGATATTTAGGACCCTTTGTCAACTGCCTCCATAGCCTTTAAAATGGCCTTTTTCTTTTCAGGAATTATTATAGCTGAAATGAGAAATAACACGTTACGTACTTATGTATATTTTATACATTTTTCCTACATAAATTATATGTTTATTTTTATCTCATAGTTTTGCAAGTCAATTCCTCGTTAAGTACCTACACTTATGTGGGGAAAGTAGGATAAATAGAATTCACGGAGTGAATTGAGATAAATCTTGGGAAATTTGTAGGAGGGCAGTAAAGATACGACTTGTTAGTTTTTACCGAGTGTGTTTTCTTTTAATCCCTTTTTTACGAGTTTATAAACGTTTACATTTTTGTTTATTTTTTCGAAAGATTATTTATAGGCAAATTAAATATTTTTCCAATTAAAAGACTGTAAACCGACATTAGACTTCTATACTTAACACAACAACTTCCTTCTAAATTCATCAGTTTTACTCACCTACATTTGAGAAACAAAAGAAATAATCGTTCCTTATAATAAATAATTATTTTCTACAAATATTTATTGTTAAACTATGATAATAACGACGAGCCCGATATACTTAATCATTTTAGTTTACAATAATAAAAAATTAATGCAAAATAACTATCAAATCCACGAGGTAACACAACAAACAAGGTACCTAAAGGTAATCAAAGTCGAGTCAAAGAAAAATATGACTTAACTCAATGCAATAAGAGCTATGACGAGCATAGATGCAACTGTTTCTATACGACGGAGTAACCGACGGGGTGTATTCTGCAGTTCAAGGGAAAATGAGTCTTATTTCAAGGCAATAGAGATTCGATATCGGGTTAGGTACAACTACTACTACCAAATTAAAGTGTACCAATATCCGACAAAAATATTAAAATTTTGTCGAGCACTGGGTCAAGTAGGGATTTGTCAGTACCAATAGATGTAACATGCAAAAATATTTACTTTCCAATTCGATTCACCTTAAAAACTAAGATATATCGATAAATAATATACTCAAATATTATAATAAAGTAAAACTCTTACCGTATCATTATACGCAGCAGAGTATCAAGCAAACCAATCCTCCGGGGTCGCCTCGTAGTTCAGCAGTAGAACTTTGAATTTTTTATTTTTTTGTGGAGAGCAAACTTTGTTTGTTGCACAGTTACGACGCCTTTACACTTTTTGGTCAACGTTGCCATTACAATTGTAAAAAATATCACCAAGAATGTATTGCCATTCACAAATTTTTATTTATTATTGCTAGAAAGCTATGAATATAAAAAATCTGACTCGTTATCGGGTACTGGGACACTGTCGGAATTGCGTACTTTTACCTTATTTCATTGTTTCCAAGTAAATAATTTTACTGCAGATTAAAAAAAAGTCAAGTCAGAAAAATCCATTCTCATTCTGAAAGACCCGCGTCTAGTAGTGGGTCGGTGATAAGTTGACTTTCGGTTGCCATACTTATTTAAAAAAATATTGCCATTCGACCGGGTTTTTAATTGTATTTTATTTTTGATTCTCTACTTCTAAAAATATTTTTACAAAATAAATATTTTTTACAAAAAAATCTATGAAAAGTAGCAATCCAAAATAAATCATTCCAGAATCTGAACGGTCTCTGGGTTATTTTGGTTAGAGGTGGGCCAATTTTCGCCATTTTCCTTTCCCCGTGGGAAAAGATAATACTTAGATAATAGGACATACTTGTGATTATCTTTAACTGAAACTGTGTAGATAGGTTAGACAAAAAGGTAGTCTGACCTTTCCTTTTATTTCTCGTGACTCGTTAGGCCCTCGATAAGAAAGGGTCATAGGTACCTATGAGTAACTATGTGCAGATAAGGGAGACCTTATCTTTTTGAGTTCTTATTATTTCTTAATAATATAAATAACATTAATAAGTTACATGGGAACATTCATATCTTTGAAATTATATTTTTAGATATGATGTTAAACGTACCATCATCATTTCATTTGTGTTTTAATCTTCTGTGCCTTACTAGGTAGGTACTTACTTAGTTTATAGATAGGTAAACTTTTAATAGTTCTGTGCCCAGGGAGCGTACTTATGACCGACTTCTGAAGAAAATCACAGCTAAGTAGAGTTGTTCTTGTTGACATTGTTGGTTTCTTTCATTGAATTTGTGCCAAACCAGCACTGAGTACTTTGCCAATGTCACGTGATATTTGTAGAGTACCTATTCAGACTGGTATGCTGCATTATATCATTAAGTATTGTATCTTGACTTCAACTATAATAAGTAATCAATTGTCAAAATTTTATCACAGCACACTACCTACATATACCTATAGGGAAGTTGGTATAAAAATGAAAGCTTTGTTTAATCTAAAAGTAGGTAATCTCGTCAGTCGTCACGTATCTATTTTAAAATTGATATTAAACGGAAAATATAAATACATTTTCTTAACAGTAAATAAAGTTCTTTTGGAGCCGAAACTTTATTGAATTATTAAGTGTCTATATAATTGACTAACCGCATCAACGATGTGTCGACGTTGCGCAGGATTGTCAAAGAAACGGTCGGGTGTTGCCGCCAATCGCCATGTGTGTCAATACGCGGGGGGCGGAGCCAGAATGACTTCTCGCCGCGCACAGTTCTAAAAGACGATGACGGAAAACTCAACCCTGTTTCACTTGTCAAAAGGTTCACTTTCTCGCGTAGTACTAACAGAATCACCTTTTCATGTGTAAAGTAACTTCTGATTTATGTTCAAGGCATACAGGCCAATGTTGAGCGATGAGAACGTTAAAGTAGTGGTTATATTATTTTGTAAACATGCTAATGAGGTGTAGCGCGGTCGAGTTTGTGGTAGTTGGTCATGCAGTTGGCACGTCAGCACTGATTTGTGTTATGTGACAAATAGACAGATTTTATGAAATCGGTTGCGATCTCCTAATATTTGAGTTGCGGTCGGGTTGAATGACTTTGGAAGGATTTTTCCGAATTTCTCGAGTGTACTGAACGCAGTGTTGTGAACTGAAATGTTTGTCGATTTTTATAGAATTTAAGTGCACGTATCTACGGACTATATTTTTTTAAACGGTAAGCATTCAAATTTAGGTATTTTTATAAGTATAGAGAGAAAATCTAAAGAAACTAAAAATAATTATCATGTCAGGTACCTATCTATTATTTACTTATCTATACCTATACTAAAAACCACGTTTTATATTTTTTGTTACGTTTAACTCTTATACCTAGTTGCATCTAAGTCCGTACTAATTATAATACATAATAATTGATTGTTTATATTATTGGAAAGGTACCTATTCAAATAGGAAAATAGCTTCGGGTACAAACAATATCTACACATTTTTTATTTTGCGCCACTTTCCCAGACGCATCTGGCGATGGCCCTGGTGAAAAAGGGGTTTGTTATTTTTATTTCACCTGTGCCGTCGCCAAGCCGGTTTGTGGAAAACGTTCACCATTAGTCATATACGGATACCTACCCATTTCTATTCTTTTTTACACATTTGTACTTGACCTAATGGTAAATAATTTTCGATACAGCCTAAGATCTCAGACTACATTAAATAAAGGCTAAGATGCCGCCGTATTAACTAAGAAGGATTATTGTAACCACATATTGGTTGCTACGAGTACAACACTATAGGTAATTAAATTCCTTGTCATTATATTGACTCTCCTGTTGCTTTTATATGATCGAGACTAGATTTCATTACGCATTTATGCACCTAACCCCTGCGGTTTAATTAAACACCAGCAGACGCCTACGACCCAGCCCGCCTAAATTTTAGAATGCGCTTTTAAGGGTTTTACCATGGGCCTCATAAAAAGGCTCAGAGTCACTCAGCGGGCGATGGAGAGAGCTATGCTCGATGTTTCTCAATGAGGAGATCCGTAGACAAACCAGAGTCACCGACATAGCTCAACGTATTGCGAAGCTGAAGGCGGGGCACTTAGCTTGAAGTACCTACCGACGGACGTTGGGTAGGTACCCAAAGTGCTGAATTGGCGACCCCGCACGGGAAAGCGCAGTGTTGGCAGACCTCCGACCAGGTGGTGGTCAGGACTGACGTCATTAGAAGTGTCGCGGGACAGCGCTGGATACAAGCAGAGCAGGATCGTGTGGGCTTGAAATCATTGCAGGAGGTCTGTGTCCAGCTGTGGACGTCCGTCGGCTGAAACTAACGATGGGTTAATCCCACGGATGATGTCAACAAGGCCTTATTCTGAGCCTTCGTTATCCGACCGCCTGCAGTCTCCGCACGGGGAAGCGCAGACTTCAAACCATATGTACTACATTAAAAGAGTCGCAGGAAGAGAGAAGAGTCGCATGAAGGGATTAGAGTCGCTGGATACAAGTAGTATAGGTAATAGGACCGTATGGGCTGGAAATTATTACAGGAGGCCTTTGTCAAGCTGTGGACGTCCGTCGGCTGAAACGAACGAATGACAAAGTGTTACCAATAGCCAAGTCAAGTTCAATTTGGAAAACTTTACACTTTGAGAACAGCCGTGACTCTCAGGCATTTAAGTTTGGATGGTTCCTCACGATTGTTTTCCTTGAAAATGAAAATCTTTATTTTTCTCATGGGCCTCTACCGCCATGTTCGGAAAGCAGGTTTCCACCAAGAAGAACTTTACTGCTAAAAATTCCAATAGCAAGTATCGTCTAATAACGACAGCTCGGAGTTTAGCAGCTATGAGGAGTAGGCTGCGTCTGCCCCAGAATGGGAGAAATTACTGTCAGGCACAAGGAAATTGATACAAAAAACTTTGTGGAAGTCAAGAAGGTCAAAAACTAAAAAATACTTAAATACATTGTAATGAGACTCGTTATCGATAGTTAACGATTAACCTTATGAACGGTTATACATAGATACGAGTACGTACGAGTAGCTATATGACATTTCAAAAAAAAATATGGTTTTTCGCAAATAGTGGACTAATTAGTACTCAGTAGATTTTTGCGGGTATAACGTTTACACATATACATTTTTTTCATAAAATCTTTGGTCAATAATACTGATTAAAGTACTTCATATTGGTTTCCGATAGCTCCAAATCTGGGAAACTGCAGAAAATAATCTTTTGGGATCCAATATGAAATTAATCCAACCAATTTGAGCAATGTGCTTTTTAAAAAAATATGTGTGTATATAAGTCTAAATCTAAATGCTCGCAAAAGTCGTTGCCATAAGCATATACAATGTGTTACTAGCCCAAAATATTATATTAGCGAAAAACTAAAAACAATTAGAATTTTGCGGGCTAGCTTAGCCCAAACACCTTGAACTAAAAACAACTTAGAAGTTAGATTTAGTTTTATTAGTTTAAAGTGTTTGGGAATAAATCTATTTTGCTATGAATTTATTATTGCTTAGAGTACATACCTACATAATTCTAGGAGCAGTAGTAAGCAATCCTGTCCATAATTATCATAATACCTATCTAATAATTTCTTATTTCACCTAGAAACCTGTTTTTTTATTTTCATTACTGTTAGGTTAAAAATAAGACATTATCTATGTTTCGTTCTTCAAGTTTATTCAGTAACATAAATGCTATAATTAAAGGAATTAATCGTACTACAATCACAACAATGATGGCGATTTTTTAGCAAATACTTGTAAGTATTGTCTGAGAATGTAATTCCAAATTAATTAAAGGATTGCAATTTGCAAGTATCATTAATAAAGAAATTACGAGTATATGGTTAACTAGTGGATGCCCGCGGCTCCGCCTGCGCGATTGTCGCTTATTCACTATAATCCCGCGGGAACCATGAATTTTTCCAGGATAAAAAGTTATGTTTTAATCCAGGGTATAATCTATCTTCATTCTAAAACTCAGTCAAAATCAGTTCAGTAGTTGAGGCGTGAAGAAGTATCAAACACACACACACACACAGGAATAATTTGAATACTTGGTCCCCTGACTGCAGGGATGGAGTAGGTACACTAGCCCTCTATGGAGTACCTGTATGGTGGCAGACCAGACGCTATCCAGTGTACAACGGTGAACACTAAATAGCATGCAGCACAATGTAGCGATCAGGGGCCGTACCACCATCTCTTATAGCAGTATTATTGTAATATTGTTTTAAAATTTTCATACTGACATTGTATGAAAAATGTCAAAACAATATTACAATAATACTGCTATAAGAGATGGTGGTTCGGCCCCTGGGTTCTGCGAAGATATCGCACGATATCCTTTGACGCGGCTACACTTCTACTAGGTTTTCCGCTATTATGCATGCTGAGCCCTCGTAAACATGGATGCAATTTATATTGCGGTAGTGCGGTAGAGATCCTGAACGCGATTAGGTAAATTTATTCGGAAAAGCGAGCAATGTCTCATGAGTCATGTCATAAAAATTCATTGACGAAAACATTTAGAAAAGTAAGAAATCAGAAGAAGTATCTATGCTGATGACTCGTAGATGCTGCATAATTTTCAAATCCATGCATGACATTACAAAGGTTACCGCGCATGTAGGTGGAAAAACGTGAAGCACACAGGCATAGCCTTAGTCTGTTAGTCACTGCACAAAAGCAAAACATACATAAATAGTAGAACAAGTAAATGATTGAAAAAATTTAAAACACGACTGCCCTGAGGTACAACGACTGTTGCCATAAAAATATAGCTTATGATACTCGGAATGATGTAAGATGCTTTTAAAGATCTCCCACATTATGTCCAAATCTCTTCAGTCGTTCAGAAGTTATGGTGGAATAGGGAAATTTACATACATGAACCCTTAAAACATTACACTCCTTTTTTTGGGCAGTCGTGTAAAAATGTCGTGTAGAAACATGCGGAGGCATCTATGATGTATGGCTTGTGCGGGCAAGGATCCGCACAAAGGCGGCGCGGGCGCAGCGCAGGCGGCGAGCTCCGTCACCGGCACGAAGGCCTATCGGCGCGTCCGCTTCACCACAAAGCCCTCCAATAAACTTTTACAGCACACATAAAACCCTGACTTTTTAACCCGAGTTATTTGAATTAATATCAATTCGGAGTTCCTCAATGGTCTTTACTCGTCCAACTCTAAAGTTTTATGACGACCTCTGAATTGAGGAATAAAATTTAATTGAAACGTACCCCGAAAAAAAGTTTGATTGCGGTTATCGGCTTCCGAATTTGAATATTTACATTACTTAAATATTTTTGGGGGATATAAAATAGCTCGCGGCCGAATAAAATTGTTGGGGCTGCATATGGCTCTATCTTATAGTTATGAAATGAAAAAAAAACTAAGTATTTTACACAACGACTTCTATGTATCCTACATAGAAGTAATTGGTTTTACACTATAAATAAAACTATGTTAGGTCGTTTGTGTTTTAAAAATGAATGAACCTAAAATAGAGAACTCATACAAAAGACATCAACGCGCTTGAAGTATGCAATTCATAAAAATCTATATTATGAATTAATTTTATACAGAGTACTTATTTTAATAATAATTACTTTGGATTGTGATTTTATTAGGTCTAGTTTACCCGTAGTTATCCATATGCATGACCTTTATTTTACCCCCCTACGGGGTTTAATTTCCAACAATTCTCTCTTAGCGGATGCCTTCGTCATAATAGCTATCTGCATTCAGCGTGATCCATTCAGTAGTTTAAACTTTGCTTTACCTATAAATCAATCAAAATCATTCAGTCAGGCAGTCAGTCATTTTTAGGGTTCCATACCAATTTGGTAAAAATGGAACCCTTATGGTGAGACTTTCTCCGTCCGTCCGTCCGTCCGTCCGTCACACTCGATTATTTCAGTAACTATTCAAGCTATCGACTTGAAATTTAGAATAGTTATAGGTAATAGTGACGCAACGTCATAACAATCGTAAAAATTTGAAAATTGTTATTATTTTTATTTAAAAAGGGGGGAAAACCGGGTCGACAAATTTTCAAAATGAGATAATGATATTGAGTGGGGTATCACATGAAAGGGCGTTACTTTTGTATACTAGAACTAATTTTTATTTATTTTTATGTCTGATAGTTTTTGGTTTATTGGGCAAACTGTCGAAAAAAATACCGTTCCCCCCCCCCCCCTCATCTCCGAAGTTTACCAATCGAAAAATCTGAAATAATTATGATCAATAGAAATTAACGTATATTTTACAGGAAAAATAAAATCAACTCGCTGACTAATATACTTTTTTTTATAATAACAATAATCCGCCAAAAACAAAGTTACGTTTGCGGTTTGCCAACAAAATTACCTACATATGTAAATTATACTCGTAAATTCATGAACTAAAGTGATTCTTTCAATGTTTTACTTCTTTTATGGTATGGAACCCTCGGTGCGCGAGTCCGACTCGCACTTGGCCGGTTTATTTTTTATTTTTCGTAGGTCCCTAACTCCCCACAGATTTATGAGAATATAACATTAAGTCAGCGATGAGTTGATGATTCGCCGTTTCAAAATTGGGGACGACCGTGTGACGAGTATAGTTTTCATATAACCTAACCCGTAGGTACCCACCTACCTGTTTATGGCATAGCAATTACAGTATTGTGTCAACAACAGAGAATTCAATTTATTTGTCGAGACAAACCTTATTGATCATGTGTTGCGTTATTTGATTTTAGTCTATTGTTTGATTAACATATCAAGGCTGGCGGTTGTATACATGCCAAGTGATAATAAAAATTCAAGTTTTCAAACGTCGATGACGCAAGACCATTAAAAATACTTACTTGAGTTTTCGGCATCATTCCATTTGCATAGCCTCCGCGGCCTTCATTACGCAGCCGTTCTGCAAACTTTGGAATTGGAAAAGACAACAAGAGCTATATTGTTTCAATAGTTTCAATTTCGGTCGGTTCGGTCTTGCATTCGGTAATTAGCACCTCTCGCCTCACATCGCGCCACGAAGAGCTAGTACCTATCTACCTATCTAAATCAACTATGCTTCGCTGACAATTGCGCCTCAGGACCACTAGCTTACACTTATCGAAGCCGAGCCATAAACCTTCAATCACAGCCCCGAGCTCCTCACGAAGCGACATTCAGATCCACTCGTTGTTATCTTTAATATTTTATAGGGATCTGTAAAACGACGGCACTGCAAAGCGATTAAACGACATTCCACTTGTGGTGATCGAGGCGCGTTTATATTGGGGTTGACGTTAGGGCCGCGCCGGCATCGATAAAGAATCGATGTAATTAGGTACATGTAATTAAAAGGCGATAAATATTTACGCGGTGCCTGTGACGCTCTATACTTGCGTGTTATAATATATCCTATAGTGGTCATCGAGCAGAGATGTTCCTCGTCGGGACCGTTTACTCGAATCTAAACTTACCATTAAAAAGAAAATGTTCGCAATCCAAGTATACGACTCAACTTTAATATTTATACCTCATGGAGTCGTAAAATGATGAATAATGACGCTAGAGTTGAGTTGGCTAGTGCTGTAATTACTCTGCCTTTATACGCGAGTGCCGCATGCTGGCTCTCTTGTTGTGTAAAACTTAAATGTTGTACAATTACTATATGTGCCTACGTAAATTCCTTAATATAACTGTAAAAGACAACAAACCAGAGGTTACAAAGTAACAGACAATGAATGTATTGTAAAAGCCAATAGGTCTAGGCAGAGTCTCGTAGGTACGGTCTACGTAAGTAATTATATTGCCCATTTCTTTTTACAACCATAATTAGAAACTATTTATTATAAGAGCATCTTAAAAACTAAATGAACTAAAATCTATATTAAAGATCTGATACATTAATTTTTAGTCCCTACTCTTTACCTAGGCTTGAAAAATTACATAAAATGATTGAACCCTTCAGCGATCACCATGAGCTGCCCAACATCAAATCATTACTTCCTTGTACGGTGTACCTAACGTAGAACGTACGCCTGCACTTCTTTTTTCCAATACTAATAATAATTAGTAAAATATCTAATAAAAAAAGTCGGGTTTTCCTTCCTATAACTCCAGAACGCACGAACCGATTTCCACGGTTTAGCATTCGTTGCAAAGGTCTCGGGCTCCGTGAGGTTTATAGCAAAGAAAATTCAGGAAAAATTTCAAAAGAAAATCGGGAAAATCTTTTTAGCGGTAAAGCCATCTGGTGGCGAAACGGAGTTCACCGGGTTTGCTAGTATCTAATAAACATCAAACCCACAACAAACTACTAATAATAGAGAATAATTAAATAAAAATCACAACAAAATCGACCAGCTTACAGTTGCTATAAAATGTTCATAATGATTTTAGTAATTTCAAACGGTCAAACTACGTTTTGGATGATTTCGGACCTACCCCAACTCCGCACCGTATAAGTTCCGTGACTAAAAAAAAAAGATTCCGACGAATTGAGAACCTCCTCATTTTTTTGAAGTCGGTTAAAAATAATGATAATACTCATACTGTTGATGTTGATCTTCCAATCTGTGCCTCTTTCCTCTCCGTCATCAACTGCATCCACTGGATAAAGACCTCGTAGTGCCAAAGTTTTCTGTTGTTCTCTGGAGCCTACCAAATTAATTTATACATTATTTTACGTACCTAATATTTTATCCAAATCTATCATTTTGTTCGAATTTTTGTTCAACGACTTTTTTTACTAGATATTTTGAGAAATATTCAATATTTTACAGAGATACTCTACTTGTTCCTACTCTGTAATGTAACATCGGCAAGTGACAATGTCGCGGCGCGAAACCGCAACAGTGTAATGTCACTTTAAAGAAATAACATTATTTTGTATGAAATAAATTAATATTAAATTTTGAAAAGTCGTAGAACAAAAGTTGTTAATGTTTAACAAACAACTGATGAGAGCGATTTTGTATTTTTTAAGTAACCCTGTATATTATAGACTTCATACGAATCAAATGAAACAAACTTAAGCGATTTTGCCAGAGTGGGGTGCATCTTTTTGTGGATTGAAATATTATTTATAATTATGTAAATCAATAATGCGTTATTTAACCTAATATTTGCGAAAAAATATAAAACTTGTATTTGGACCTATTTCCCAATAGAAATAGTTACAGTTGCTAACTTAACCTACAAATTCTCATATGAATCGCAAGAACTTATTTAAATTCTTGGTAGAAAATTCCTTCAACGTAAGTAGTTAATATTGTCAAGTTGAACCTTATTTTGTGAAAGCTTAGCAAGGTATTTTTTTATTGACACATCAACAGAATTTTTTAAACAAATTTGAATTTGTAAATACCATTATAAATACCAGTTTGTGGTAGTTTGGCTAAACATTTTTACACCATTTGCGACACACAGATATGTACATGTAGCTACCTACCTACGCGTACATCCATCAGTCATAACTTAGAAAGTTTGTCACCGCGGAAGCAAGTTTATGACTTTAATTGTGCATAATTGAAAAATTAAACTCTTATATTATTTTCTCATGGTACAGTCGGAATCTGAAAATATTTACTACCTAAAGGTTCATAGCTCAAACACATATAAATATATACAGAAGCTCAAAAGTTAATATTATCTATGATTTGATAAGGCAGATGGCAGATATATACCTACCTAAATTATAGCTTATTTAGGGTTCCGTTTATCTTTAACTATAATAAATAATCAATAGGGCTGAACGTATATTTTAAAGGAAAAATAAAATAAACCTATAAAAACAAAGTTAGATTTGCGGTTCGTAACAGAAGCAGGTACTTGTACAGTATAATTTAATTAAAAAATTTGATTATTTTAAAGTTGCACTTTTTAGTGAAACCCTGTTTTTAACGAACCCCTTGGTGTGCGAGTTTGACTGGCGGTTGGCCGGTTTTTCCTGTTAGAGGTATCAGTTTGAATTAATAGCAATAAATAATAAGGACAAGGATGTGTTAAAAATGAAAAAAAAAAATTGCAATTTAACTTTTTTTCTTGCAGGAGTGAAAATGGCAGCCTCGCACATACTGAGCGCAGTAGAGCCTACGGTGGGCGGCGGCGGGACGCGCGGCGGGCGCGAACGAGAGGTCAACGTTGCGCTCGACGACCGCGAGCTTTGGGTGCGCTTTCAGACGCTCACCAACGAAATGATTGTTACTAAAAATGGAAGGTAATCAAATCAAAATATCTTTATTTCACATAGGCCACACACGCTCTTGTACAACGTCAGTATGATATTTGTTGCATAAGAATGGTAATACTACAAGTCGACTTAAAGTTAAGTTTACGAGGGTTCACAAACGCGCCCTGCCGCTGAGAAAAAGCCCACAAACTCAGCCGGATTTTTTTATCTTATCACCATTTGACAATAAGTACCAATATAGGTAAGTTACACAGTTACAAATATGGAATAGAAAAACGGTGATTTTGGAGCAACTTTTGGGAGAATTTTCTATTGAGAATTTTTTATCCAATCATGTTTCTGCTTTACAACTAATTAATTGTACCTTAAAGACCCAAAATACATGACGTTTAAATTTGAAACTAAATACATATACTTAGTTTTGAACCTGCAGTTACAATTGTTATAGTAGACTTGAGACCCAGGTCACGAATCATTGCTTAAATAACGCTTTGTCATGTAGAGCCGTTCCTTTAGTGATTTCTAACATCTACAGTTCTTGAAGACTGGATAGGAATGGGATGGATCTTTTCATAATATTATGCTCTGATAACTATTTTGAGAGAGATGTTATGGCAACCATAAATACCTAATATTGTTGGAGTTCTTATTTTAAAAAATACAAAGGAGGCTTTAGTCCAGTCGTGGAACATTCATAGCTGGCAATTTACCTTGAGATACTGACATATGATTCATTATAGGTACTCCGCGTTGAGAGAACTTATGCTTTAAAAACATCTACAACATTGAAGCAAATGAGTAAGAAATAAAATCGAACAATATGCCTTACAATATAGTTTATAGCCAGAGTATGATTACTGTATATTTAAGTGAGGCATTAAGCTGTTCTAAATGTGTAGGGACTAATTAACTTGCTCCGGTTTATGACGAATTAAACTTAAAAGCCTTGGAAAAAATGCACGTTCGTAGAGGTAAAAATATAAAATCAATACTAAGCACCATTTATAGATAAGGAGGACGTTTATTAAGCAATAATTTTAAATCACAGAGTAAACTCAATTACCTAGCTTAAAGTTCAATACAAGTACCGTACCTACATGAGTAGGTATTTATGTTAGGTAGGTATTCAGATTTCAGAGAGTATACGAGTATTTATTACAATATCTTTCAAAGGATAAGGATTACTTTGAGGCTTCAGTTCCGTATTAAAATAGTAAAAGGGAACGAAAACAAAGTTATAAGTAGGTACCAGTAGTTTTACAGTTCAATAAAAGTCTTCTTATCGTTGTGAGTTCGACTCGCCCTTGGCCGGTTAATAATAATAATTGTATGGAAATTTGAAGTACTTTCGTGTTTTTTATAACAATTTAATAGTACATTTATGTCAATTGTCCAATGGGTAAATAATGCGAACATCTTTGATGAGGATACCTAATCAAAGGAGGACATAACGTTTTATCTCATGAATTTTTTTAAATAAAACGAAAATCTTCTACAGTCTACTTAGGCACATAACTACGCACTGGATTATGTGGAGCAGTTCTGCCTGAGGACTGATACGATACGTATCAAAATAACTATCGTCTCTGCTCTAGCCAAATTAGTAGACGCGATCTAACTACCTATAAGCTTTCATACAAAAAGCTATAACGTTTTCCTACTCTTTAACCTAGTCCGATTTTCATAATTTTTAGAATTTTTGCAGATACAATGAAGAACTATGCTCGTACTTTTTAAGTAATATTAGTTAAAAGTAAAGTCTAAATATCCATATTTTTGAAGTAAAAATTTCCTCGAGTAGTTTTATTTTTCTAAGTTTAAATAAACTAAAATTCAAAAAAAATAATACGTAAGAGCCTTGATTAAGGCGTCCGAAATTGTCCAATTTTGTAAACGTTTGGGTGTGTAAAAACGTTATCACCCGAAGCAATATTTCAAGCATAAAATGTAGCTTTAGCTCTGGTCACTTATTTGCCACTCTCTTTTTATACGAGTATATACAGAGTTATATAAAAAATACCAAATCACTCTCGGCCTGTAGTTGTTTACATTAACACTAACAACTTTTGTTCTGCGAATTTTCAAAATTCTGTATTTATTTATTTAATTCATACAAAAAATGTTATTTCTGTAAAGTGACATTACACTGTTGCGGTTTTGCGCCGCGAGCTGGTATATAGCAAGGAATATACTACTCTCTGTATATAGTAACTAATCTATGGCCGCGAGTTCGCGCCATCGCCGCGCCGCAGTCAGCGCCGATGGTACTTGCCGATGTTACATTACAGAGTAGAAACAAGTAGAGTATCTCCGTAAAAAATTAAAGGCATAGAATTTGTTCTACAACTAAAACACCTATTCGCGTCGCGGTTAGTAGACGATACTCTTAAGCCCCGCCAGAAACGTATTCTATAGGTCGGCACATTAGGTATACTGTTTATGTTTACATATGTTTTCTTGTACATGATCAGTAACATTCGCGAGTGCTAACAGGGTGCTGAGGGGCGGCCAGTTTTCAGTTATTAGCACCGTAGGTCTTGCTCATTAACGTAGGGCATCTAAATGGTACCGCCCGAGCCACGCTCTACCCTTGACGTTACTCGTTCATAAACAACCTACGAGCCTATAAATCAAAACAATGCGTTTAAAAATCCGTCGATATGATATATTTTGAAGTACCTACTTTTTAGGGTTCCATACCAAAATGGTAAAAATGGAACCCTTATGGTGAGACTTTCTCCGTCCGTCCGTCCGTCTGTCACACTCGATTATTTCAGTAAATATTGAGGTAATTGCGGCGCGCCGTCATTGTAATCATAAAAAATTTAAAATCTTTTTATTTTTATTTAAAAAGGGGTGAAAACCGGGTCGTTGAAATTTCAATATAAATTTCAATATATAGATAACAATATTGAGTGGGGTATCATATGAAAGGGCGTTACTTGTGTATTCTAAAACCAATTTTTATTTATTTTTATGCCTGATAGTTTTTGATTTATTGGGCAAACTGTCGAAAAAAATACCGTTCCCTCTCCTTATCTCCGAAGTTTACCAATCGAAAAATCTGAAATAATTTTTTTTTTTTTTTTTAATCAATATAGGCTTACGCTTGACCATGATCTCACCTGATGGAAAGTGACGATGTGGTCGAAGATGGAGCGCGCTTACCTAGAAGATGCCTATTCACTCTTTTCTTAAAGGTACCTGGGTTGTAAGATACCGGAAACACAGATTTCGGGAGACCATTCCAAACCCTTGCCATGCGTATGAGAAAGGACGAAGCAAACCGCTTTGTACGCACTGGTGGTATATCGACGACATAGGGATGACAGCCCACCCGGTGTCTTGCGGTGCGGTGGTAAAATGGAGAGGGAAGAACCAGATCGAACAGCTCTTAGCTATTATTAGAAGTTAACGTATATTTTACAGAAAAAAATAAAATAAACTCGCTAACTAATATACTTTTTACTTTGTTAATTACTCCAGCTTAACGAATCATGAACCATTTGACTACGCAGACTTATATGATCTACAGACATTTCTCATCTAATCCAATAAAAACGAAAAGCGGCTTCAAATGACAGCGGTAGAAAATTAATTCAAGTTTGGGCTTATGGGAGAAAGCAGTTTCTTCTGATTGGTTCGCGTTCGGGTCATTCATCATTTTTGGTTTCTATACCAAAATTATAAAAAGGACCCCTTTTGATTCGACTTCATCCGTCCGCACTGTTGCACACGATTATTTCAGTAAATATTACAGCTATCGACATGAAATTTGGAATATGGCCTACAGAATAGTGACCCAACGTCAAAGCAATAAAATAAAATTGGAAATTGTATTTATTTTTATTTTAAAAGGGGAAAAATTGTAGCGTCAAAATTACAAAGTGTGATACCTATCTATACATTGTGGGGTAATCTTACTTTTACACAGCCTATTAGTATCTCGAAAACAGGACCTGCATTCCGATACTCCTCCCTAATATAAGAAAAACCGGCCAAGTGCGAGTCGGACTCGCGCACCGAGGGTTCCATACCATAAAAGAAGTAAAACATTGAAAGAATCACTTTTGTGCATGAATTTACGAGTATAATTTACATGTAGGTACTTTTGTTGGCAAACCGCAAACGTAACTTTGTTTTTGGTGGTTTATTGTTATTATCAAAAAAAAGTATAATAGTTAGGGAGTTGATTTTATTTTTCCTGTAAAATATACATTAATTTCTATTGATCATAATTATTTCAGATTTTTCAATTGATAAACTTCGGAGATAAGGGAGGGGGGGAACGGTACTTTTTTCGACAGTTTGTTCAATAAATCCAAAACTATCAGGCATAAATAAATAAAAATCGGTTTTAGAATACACAAGTAACGCCCTTTCATATGATACCCCACTCAATATTGTTATTTCATTTTGAAAATTCGAAGCCGCGGTTTTCCCCCCTTTTTAAATAAAAAAAAACAATTTTCAATGTTTTATGATTGCAATGGCGTTGGGTCGCTACTACCTAAAACTATTCTAAATTTCAAGTCAATAGCTTTGATAGTTACTGAAATAATCGAGTGTGACAGACGGACGGACGGACGGACGGACGGAGAAAGTCTCACCATTTTTACCAAATTGGTATGGAACCCTAAAAACCGGCCAAGTGCGAGTCGGACTCGCGCACCGAGGGTTCCATACCATAAAAGAAGTAAAACATTGAAGGAATTGAAAGAATCACTTTTCTTCATGAATTTACGAGTATATAATTTACATGTAGGTACTTTTGTTGGCAAACCGCAAACGTAACTTTGTTTTTGGCGGATTATTGTCATTATCAAAAAAAGTATATTAGTCAGCGAGTTTATTTTATTTTTCCTGTTAAATATACGTTAACTTCTATTGATCATAATTATTTCAGATTTTTCGATTGGTAAACTTCGGAGATAAGGGGGGGGGGAACGGTATTTTTTCGGCAGTTTGCCCAATAAATCAAAAACTATCAGGCATAAAAATAAATAAAAATTAATTTTTGAATATACAAGTAACGCCCTTTCATATGATACCCCATTCAATGTTGTTATCTCATTTTGAAATTTTGTCGACCCGGTTTTTCTCCCTTTTTAAATAAAAATAAAAACAATTTTCAAATTTTTACGATTTTTATGACGTCTGGTCACTATTACCTATAACTATTCTAAATTTCAAGTCGATAGCTTAAATAGTTACTGAAATAATCGAGTGTGACAGACGGACGGACGGACGGACGGACGGAGAAAGTCTCACCATAAGGGTTACATTTTTACCATTTTGGTATGGAACCCTAAAAATTGACTCGGTTTACAGTAAGTAGGTATAGGTCCTGGTCTTGAGTAGTCATCAACAATATGATTTCTATTTGACCGAAAACCACTAACATTGATCGATAAATTCGCTTAGATATCCGCTAAACTACTTTTTTTCCGGGTATCTATGCGGTTTGCAGCATTCATTATTAATTTTCATAATTAAATATTAAGGCTCGGTTTCCACCAAAGTGGAGCAGAGGAAGAGCTGTGTTTGATAACCGGATTTCGTCATTTCCACATCTCCTCTCCGCTCAGCTTCAGTGGAAATGGGAACGGAGATGTCTCATCTTTTAATATACAAAATTCTCGTGCCTCGGTAGGTTTATAGCCGGTCGTACGCTATTTATTCATATCCCTAATGGCAAGACAAGGTTTCCCCGTTCAGCTAGTTTTTCTATAGAACTTTGTACCACGAGCAAGATAGCGTCGCGCGTTGGGCGGAAATGTCTAAAGACTATAGAGTCATGCCGCTATTTAAGTAGGTACAGGCTTATGCAGTTCACCCACTGAGTACATCCATTATGGGAATTACTATTATCTTTTGTTCCAGACGGATGTTCCCCGTTGTAAAAGTGACTGCCAGTGGGCTGGACCCGACGGCGATGTACACGGTACTCCTTGAATTCGTGCAAGTCGACACACACCGTTGGAAGTATGTTAACGGCGAATGGGTGAGTATGAGCTATTATAGTATTCTGTGGTATGAGTAAGGTGCATTTTACAGCATCGTCTCAGTTTTTACGACGCGTCTTTTGTTCATTCTGATGTTTACTTTACAACAGAATATACAAGTTTAAATAAGAAATACCAAAAAGCTCCCAGCCTTAAAGTTCCTCTAACATTTTTTTTAACTCAATATTTTGTGAAATATAAATTTTAATCAAAATTTTCTGTATTGAAACACGTTACGATAAAAGTATTATGTCTAACTGGTACCTACCTATGTACCAGTTAGACATCATGACTTATTACATACCATAATTTATATATTTTTTTGTATGAAATAGAATAATTATTGTACTTGAACAAATGTTTTTAGTTTTTACTACGAGTACAAGGATGAGAGCTATCTGGTATTTTTCATTTAACCCTGTAGTTTTAATATTGGAATCTATACTTATAATAAAACTGTAAAGGGTCGAATTCTGTACATTGAAGATATTTTGAAAAAATTTGTTGGAGGACACTATTTAGTCGATACTGAAGCCAAAACTGTAATTTGTTTCATTTTTGTCTGTCTGTCTGTCTGTCTGTCTGTCTGTTTCAAGACCACGCATCACGGCTAATCCGCTGGATGGATTTAAATGAAACTTGACATGATTATAGTTCATACCCTGAGGTAGGACATAGGATACTTTTTGTCCCGAAATTCATCATGGTTTCCCTGGAAGACGGCATCAAAGTCAAAATGTGTATTTAGTTATAATTTATTAACGCGTTGTCCGATTTCATTCATTATTTCTTTGTTAGAAAGGAGGTTCTTTAAAGATTATTCCATACAAATTTTATCATCATCACTTTTGTAGTTCAGAAATTATAGGCATCAGAACCTTTAGTGATAAGTTCAAGTAGGTGACTTGAAACTCGGAATGGACAAAGAACCTAGGGCTAAGACGAAGAGCTAAAGTTAGACTGGAGTAACCTTACAGCCGTAAATAAATAGGCTTAGCAGAAGATTTTGTATGGTTTAAGATATTTCACTTTTAGGGTGAACAAAAATCACGAAACTGGCGTTATCGCTACGTTATACCGTATAGCGCCATCTCTACCATTTATGTGGAACTTGAATGTGAAACTCTGAGATAGGTACTACCGAATTTTTTTTAATAATAATTAACTGTCATGCAATTTACTGTTTCCTGACTTTATATTAAGGAGTACAACACGAGTGTGCCCGCGAAATTCAAATTTTTCGTGGTTTTTCGCGATTTTTAAGCTAATAAGACATAATAGACTTATGGCCGTCAAATTGCGATAATCTCAATATCTTCTTCACACGTTTATATAAAAATCTCTGCTCGAAAGTGTCAAGTTAAAGAAATTAGTCCGAGATTTGCGAGCTACTCACATAAAACTCGATACTCGGACTAATTTCCTAGGATACACATTTTTATGCAAAGATTTTGATATAATCATGTAAAGATGATACTGCCATTCTCGCAAATTGATTGCCATAAGCCTATCATGTCTAATTAGCGTACAAATTGCAAAAAACCACGAAAATTTTGAATTTCGCGGGCAGACCCGTTGAGTTCACGTTAAGATGGCACTGTTAAGACTTTTCACTTCTGTCGACAATCCCGGAGTGCCGCGTCATTTTTTATCATCCGCAATATGGAAAGGGTAAAATAATGGTTCACAAATATTTTTAACCATGGGTTTCAACTCTTAGGTCTTATCGATCCTAACCGACTGACAGTCATAGGTCTTTTTATACGTAAAGAAATATATAGCCATTGCCTATTCTGATATTTTGTATTGTATTGAGATGAAGCAAAGATTTTTAAAAGACTTATATGTTGGGCTGGGGAATATTGTTAGTAGAGTATTAATTTTATCCCAGTGGTACCTACCCGGCCGATTTCTGAAAGAAGAGTTCTACCACCAGTACAACTTTTCACATGATTTTTGACATATTTCGTGGTTTCAGAATAAAAATCACAACGAAAAGGACGATTTTAACTGTCGATATTTCGATATATTGGTACAAGTCGTGGTCACAAGTGACCAAGACCTGTGCCACTGGTTCAAAATATCGACAGTTAATATCGTCCTTTTGATCTTTCAACTACGTATTAATGAAACTTTATATTATGATTAAGAAAAAAGAGTTTTCAAAATCACCACAAGATAACCCGTGCGAAGTAAGAACAGGTTTCTGTACAACATCACACCAGAATCCCGCGAAAAATCAAGGAATTCCACGGTATATGTAAAAAATAATTCACGCGGGCGGAGCCGCGGGCAACAGCTAGTCTATAAATATAATATCACTGGTATGGGTTAGATAGGGTTTAATAGATTTAAGAATATCCTTTAATAGTCTCTCAATGGCCTGCTGAGTTACTTTGAATTAATTTGTTAATTGGGCTGTTTGTCACAAACCACGTTCCCGATTGGGTCAAATCTGGATTGATATCGATCAATTATTTGATTATTTTAAAGTCCAAAGCCATAAGAAAATACAAAACCTTTTAACCTAGGTTCCTGGAGGAAAAGCAGAAGTGCCGCCCTCAAACGCTATCTACATACATCCGGAAAGCCCAAATTTTGGAGCGCATTGGATGAAGGAGCCGATATCTTTTGCCAAAGTGAAACTAACGAATAAAACGAATGGAAATGGACAGGTATGTACTGAATGAAAAAATAGTCGTCCGTTAATCTATATATATAAAAGAAGAAACTGACTGACTGACTGACTGACTGACTGACTGACTGACTGACTGACTCACTGACATATCAACGCACAGCCCAAACCGCTGGGTCTAGAGACTCCAAATTTGGCACACAGATACCTTATGAGGTCTAGGGGAGCACTAAGAAAGGATTTTTCAAAATTCACCCTCTAAGGGGGTGAAACGGGGGTCCGAAGTTTGGATTTTATCAAGTTAAAATACGTCTTCACGCCGCAACTATTGTACCGATTTGGCTAAAATTTGAAATGGAGGTATATTATATCTTGCATTACGACATAGGCTACTTTTCATCCTGAAAAAATTCATGGTTCCCGTGGGATAAGTTAAAAACCAAAATTCACGCGGAAAAAAAATCTCACGCCGCAAGTACACAACCGATTTAGATGAAATTTGGAATGGAGATAGATTATATCCTGGATTAATAAATAGGATACTTTTTATCCCGGCAAAATCCATGGGTTTTGCAGGAGAAGGGAAAAACAGATATTCACGCGGGAAAAATACTACTTCCCGCCGTAATTACTGAACTGATATGGCTGAAATTATGAATAAAGATAGATTATATATTGGATTAATACGAAGGCTACTTCTCATCCCGAAAAAAATCATGGTTCCCGTGGGATAAGTTAAAAACGGAAATTCACGCGGAAAAAAAAACTCACACCGCAAGTACACAACCGATTTGGATGAAATTTGGAATGGAGATAGATTATATCCTGGGTTAATAAATAGGATACTTTTTATCCCGGCAAAATCCATGGGTTTTGCAGGAGAAGGGAAAAACCGAAATTAACGCGTAAAAAAAATTTTCATGCCGCAAGTGCACAGCCGATTTGGCTGGAATTTGGAACGAAGATAGATTTTATCCTGGGTTAATAAATAGACTAATTTTTATCCCGGAAAATCCATGGTTTTTGCAGGAAAAATGAAAAATAGATATTCATACGCGAAAAATACTACTTCGAATATACGAATTAAGATTGATTGTATCCTGGTTTAATATAAAGGCTACTTTTCATCCCGGAAAAATCCATGGTTTCCGCGGGAAACCTGAAACATTGATGTTCACACGCGAGAAATACTACTTTACACTGTAATTACTAAATTGATATGACTGAAAATCGGAAAGGAGATAGATTTTATCCCGGATTATTACAAAGCCTAATTTTCATCCAGGAAAATTCCGTGGTTTCTATGATAATAGTGAAAAACAGTAATCCACGCGTGTAAAATATTCCTTCATGCCGTAATTACTGAACTGATTTGGCTGAAATTCAAAATCGAGATAGATTATATCCTGGATTAATACAAAAGCTACTTTTCATCCCGGAAAAATCCATGGTTTCCGCGGAAAAACTGAAAAACTGACATTAACGCGCGAAAAATACTACTTTACGCTGTAATTACTGAACTGATATGAATGGAATTCAGAGAGGAGATATATTTTTCCTGGATTAATACATAAGTTACTTTTCATCCCTGAAAATTTCATGGTTTCTATGATAATAGTGAAATCCACGCGGGGAAAGTATTCCTTCACATCGTAATTACTGAACTTTGCCTGAAATTTGGAATGGAGATAGATTATATCTAGAATTAATAGATATTCTACTTTTCATCCCGGAAAAATCCATGGTTTTCGCGGGAAACCTGAAACTGATGTTCACGCGCGAAAAATACTACTTTACGCTGTAATTACTGAACTGATATCACTGAAATTCGGAGAGGAGATGGATTTTATCCCGGATTATTACAAAGCCTACTTTCATCCCGGAAAATTCCATGGTTTCTATGATAATAGTGAAAAACAGAAATCCACGAATAAATATTCCTTCATGTTGTAATTACTGAACTGATTTGGCTGAAATTTGGTATCGAGATAGATTATATCCTGGATTAATACAAAAGCTACTTTTCATCCCGGAACAATCTATGGTGTCCGCTGGAAAACTGATATTCACGCGGTTAAAATACTACTTCAGGCAGTAATTACTGAACTGATATGACTGAAATTCGGAAAAAAGATAGATTTTATCCTGGATTAAAAACGTAGGCTACTTTTCATCTCGGAAAATTTATCGGTTCAGAAGTGAAGTTTTTTTCTCGGGAAAATCCATTGTTTTCGTGTTAATAGGGAAAAACAGATATTCATGCGGGAGAAAATTTATTCCTTCACGCACAACTACTGAAAATTTTTGGTTTAAAGTTGAAATGAAGATAGAATTCATGTAAATTAACACAAAGGGTACTTTTTATTCCGGAAAATGGATGGTTCCCGTATAATAGTTAAAACTAAAATTTACGCGTGCGAAGCCGCGGGTATCTGCTAGTTTATATATAGAATGTTAACTAATGTTTTTTTTCCTATTTTTACTGATTAATTAAAAATATTATTGTAGGTAAGTAATTTGTTGTGTTAGGCCATTAGAATCAGTATTCATTTCAAATTATTGTACACAATTACAGAAATCCACGTATGTGTACCTACACATGCGAATTTCTTTTTCTTCGTTCGAGTTAGATCAAAATTGTAGAATTAAGTAATAAGTAACTAACGAAAAATATTTCCACCAACCAAGCAAGCTGGAGACTAAGTAATTTTATTAATAACCAATATTACACAATATTAATATGCAGATACCTACCTTAAATATTTTATCCATACACCACGTATTCTCGTTTGTTCATCTACCGAGGCTTCTTTATTTGCTCAGACTCTTAAGTTCATCTCATCAGTCAAAACGGAGCATAATAATTAACAGTACCGAGAACTGACAGAATACTAATTTTTGATAATAGAAAGCCTGTTTATTCGGAGGTGTTACTGCTACAGTTTGTGGCGGCTACCGCTACTCGGAGGAGTCTGTGGGAGCCATTTCTCACGCTCGAATGTGGTGCGAATGAATATGAGAGCAAACACCTGATACATCCAGATCCATATGTTGGCGGCTCGGTGTGAAATCTGTAGCTTTACCAACTATTTAGCGGGTGCCGTACGCACTATCATTTGTAATAATTATTGTCTCATCGCTATGTTTACGGATCTCCTTCATGTTAAACTCCCCTTTTATTAATATTAATATAGCACTAATCACCCATCACAATACGTGCATACTTATTTGTTTATCTTTATATAAAACATTAACAATTTTGCGTTAAAAGGCATAAATACTGCTAAAGAGTGACTTTAATACAATTATTACTTTGACTGCATTGGATGACTTCATTACCAATGCTAGGACTTTTCTTGGAGAGTCTGTCTGATTAGTTAGGTACCTACTGCCTGCAATGCCAGTTATTCTACGGTAAAACAGTTATTGTTTTCGGAGTGTGTTTTGGTTTGGAAGGCACTGCACGCCAACATGATTACTGGGCAAAATAAAACTTAAAAAATTACGTCTCAGGATTATAAGCGCAGTGCAGTTCGTCGTATGATATTCTTAGGCTTGCACGTACCTAAGGGACGCACTGCATCTGAATACAGACGTGAAAGTCTCACTTGTCAAAAAGACACTCCTTTCAGCATCTTTTACGTATCGCCTAGTGACTAAGCGCGACGCGAAAAAGAGTTTTCAAAAATCATATTAATGCTCATATAAAATGAGTTGCAAGTCCAGACTCCAGAGCGAAGCCTTCATTTTATTATTGAAATATTGCTTGGGGTGATAACGTTTTTACACACCCAAACGTTTACCAAATCGGACAAATTTGAACTCATTAGATTCAATACACCTTAATCTAGACTAGCACCTTTTAGTTCTTTAGTATATTTAAATAAATAAAAAATACTAGAGGAAATTTTTAGGTCATAAATATCTTAGATATTTAGACGCAAAAAACTTTTAACTTAAACAACATTTGAGGGTAGGAAAACGTTATCGTTCTTTGTATGAAAGCTTGCAGCTCGATCCTCTAAAGTCCCTTCTTAAACCATTTTTTAATTCATTTTTAGATAATGTTAAACTCTCTACACAAGTACGAGCCCAGAGTGCACTTAGTGAAAGTGGGCACGGATCTCCGGCGCATTATGACCTATCCGTTTCCCGAGACGCAGTTCATCGCCGTAACCGCTTACCAGAACGAAGAAGTGACGTCACTCAAGATCAAGTACAATCCGTTCGCGAAGGCGTTCCTGGACGCGAAGGAGAGGCCAGAGGGATACTACCAGAGGGATTTTGTTGGGACGCATTACCCGCAGCAAAGTTCATCGCCGCATCAGTACCCACAGTGTAAGTGCAGTTTAAAATATTCTCGTGTAAGGCTTTAAAAGTATTCCCCATTTAAATGGGTACTCGTATGGGTAAGAAATAAGTCAATTGAAACAAACCGATCGACGCAGTTGATAGTGGTCGTGGTGTCTGGTTCAAGGGTAGTGGGTATGTATTCAATCACAAAAGAAAATGACAAGTGTCTTCGATAATTCACGTGATCAATTTAGCGATCAGATATAATATATAATTCCCATACATTTTTGAATTTGGTTTCATTTGAGTGCTCGACGGGTTTATACGGTAAGCCTTAGCAATATGTGGCTAAGCCTGCAGCGCTTCTTAAGGAGTTTCCCAAAGTTTTCCAAACCAATATGAAGTAAATGAGTATTTTTAAACAAAGTTTTCATGAAAAACATGTGATGCTTAAACGTTGTGTTCGCAAAGTTCGTTGCATCCTCAACCCTACGATGCCACTATTTCTCACGAATTTAAATAAAATTTGTATTTCTCGCCCGGATTATACCCATCTTCCTTAAGTTATATTTGATACCAAGGAGCAAACAAGCAGTAGCAAGTATATGTTTTATCTGTAAAAACGAGTGACACAGACTCCTTTTGATTGCGGTTTACAGTCGGCGGTTGGTTCGTGACATCGCAGTCGCTGTACGGAGGCAGCAACTCGTCGTCGAGGAGACCTGCGCCGTACCCGCCGCGCCCGCCCTCTCGGCCGCGGACGTTGTCGCCGCCAAGTAAGAGTACTTCTATAACCCGTCCACAGAAGCTTTGCCGATGACCGAATACTTGATTCTACCGCGGCCCGCATTCGTCTGATAAAAGACGAGCGCTAGTGTCCGCTATTTGTGGCTCTATTTATCAATAACGAGAAGAGAGGTACAGAATGAAAGATGAATATCAAATTGGCATTAATATTATACTTAATTAGTCTTTTTAGGGTTCCATACCAAAATGGAAAAAATGGAACCCTTATTTAATTTATGACTAAGGATGTAGGGTTTAATGTATATTTTAAAGTAAAAAAGAACACTAGTTTATTCAGCCGTGCTATTCTGCAAAAATACTTCAAGCAGCGACGAGCGTACATCTCTGCATCTATGAATTTGTCAGTTGTAATAGAGTACAATTTTGCATGCCATCTTCGGCTTGGCAGCTGTCTGGCAGCTGTTTCAGAGATGGACATTTTGTAGAATAGCACTGCTGGACAGGTACCTAGTATCGCTATTTGTCAGTTGGCTCAGGGGGCTGCTCTACTTTGCAGCAACGTACAGCAGCACGGAGCGCTCGCCAGCCGCGAGCGGCAGCGGCAGCGGCGGCGGCAGCTACAGCTGGGCGCCGTCGGGCGGGTACTGGAGCGCGGCGCAGGGCGGCGGCTCGCCGCAGGGCAGCGCGTCCCCGGCGCCGGCGCCCTACCGCACGCCGCCGCACGCCTACCCCGCGCCGCTGGAGTACGCCGCGCCCGCCAGCGCGCCCGCCGCGCCGCTCTACCCGCTGCAGTACGACGCGCCCGCGCAGCACCACGCGCCCTACTACCAGCACGCGTACGCGCCCTACGCGCACCACGCTATCGAGGACATATCCTACTGGCCCAATGGGTAACCAACCTTTTCCCTCATTTATTTTTATTACAATTTAATAATATTTTTCAACAATGTTTCTAAAAATAAAATAAAAAAAAAACAAGTTTAAAAATTTAAAAAAATTAAGTCCGCCATTGGTCGTGGAGCTTTAACGGCCCAAGCCACCGGTGGTCAGAGTTCCAGAGTGTCGAACCTTTTTTCAAAGGTATACATGTTTATGGTATCGTATTTTCCATTCGCAGTTTGAACAGCTACGGTTATCAGCCATCGGAGTATGTGGGAACAGGCGACGTGGCGTACAGCGCTGAGAGCATGCCTTTCGGCTCCAATGGACCTCCGCTCGAAGGAGCCTCAGCGAATCAGGACGATCGCACCACTCCGTCCGGCTCCGAGCACCAATCAGGGGAGAGAGAATACAAGTTTAGCACTGAAGAAGAACGCCATTCGCCCTGCGAAGAGACCACGCTGCCACCTCGATCACCGACTCTGTGACTAACATAAACAATAAAGTTTTTAGGAAAAATTGCTAGGTCACATACTAAGAGCGTAGGATTATAAAGTAAATTATATGTATTATAATATTGTTAAGCTCGTTAAATAAAAAGAAAAATACCCAAATCCCCCTGCGAGTGAAATTTTGACTCGTATTTAAATTTATAAGAAAAACACCTATTGACAATTGGAAAAAGTTATGAAATGTTTAAATACATCTTAAGTTTACGGACACTAACGACGGTTTTCACAAACACTTTAGGAAAAGCCTAAGCCGATAGGTGACAGTTTTCACTTACAACAACTGTCACCTAAGGACTTAGGCGTTTCAGTGTTAGTGAAGACGGATGTATGTGACACAGACATAACAGAACTATGCGGAGATGACCTATCTTTCACTCTAGTTCAGACTTGCGTGCTATGAGGCTTGCGTGACATGCGGCGTCATGATTAGCGAAAATATTTGTTGTCAAATGTTCCATTTTTCGAGTCACTACCTTAGGGGACGCCATCTTATACGCCACTTGACAGATTAAAAATAATCACGCTAATTTTGTAGACGGGGCCAGTCCACACATAGTTTCTTAGGTTTGTTAGGCTGTGGCGAAACGTACCACGATGTTTCTGCTGAACTTTCAAGTAAAAACCCTAATATGTGGACGTTGTTCACAACAAAAACTAAACTTCTTTCAGACAGATCTGAAGAAGCAAAAAAATACACGTTTTAGTCACGCACGGACACACACAAAATCTGTCGTCTTCATGATGCTAGATTGGATTAAATACAGTGGAATCTCGATTATCTAGCCCTAAATTATACCAACCGAACTACTACCGAAATTACAAAAAATATGTATGTCTATATACTTACGTCATCAAGTGCATACCTACCTACTTCATATTATATTGGAAAATGTACCTATCTAATAATAATTTCAAACCAAAACAACAAAACCCACTTTTCTTCATACATTCGATTATGCGGATTTTCCACTATCCAAATGCCTAACAACAACGATTAATCGAGTTTCTAATATTATGATAAAATCGAGCAGCGTAGGCGCTGTGTGAGCGTTGAAATCTTTTTAGGACAACTTAGAAAAATCTCAAATCTCTTCAAATTAATTAATTTATAACTAAATCCATCGACTATGGATAAAAATATATTTATAATTATAAATAATATAACCAATAGTTAAGGTGTTGCGGCCCTACCAGCCCGCGAAATTCAAATTTTATTTAGTTTATCGCAAATATTAGACTAACTAAACATTGTAGATTTATGGCAATGCATTTTGCGGGCCTACTTTTTATGCATCTACATGTTTTTAATAGAAACTTTGCTCGAAAGTTCCCACTCATCTCATATTGGTTCCCGAAAGATAATTTTTTGCAGTTTCCCAGATTTCGAGCTATCGGGAACCAATATGAAGTAAATAAGTATTGTTGAGCAGAGTTTTATTTAAAACATGTAGATGCATAAATTCTGTGCCCGCAAAACACATTGCCATTAACCTTCGATGTATAATTAGCCCACTATGAGCAAAAAACTAAATAAAATTTGAATTTTCGCGCCCGGATGCCCTGCCCTGTCTAAAGTCAATGCAACTGCCCATAATATGAAATATCATTATTAAATTATTATTATCAGTTTTCACATATAAAAATAATTATTATTTCTTACGAAACAGCAAGTTTTTCTTTTATTAATTCATTGGATTCATAGGTATTTACGTAAATGCTACTGTTCACTTCTGTTAGGCAGTTTGCGAGTTGCGACAGTTAGGTACAAAATGATACGTTAGCAGAAGCTTTGCTGATGACTTAACGTGAAATTAACGGGTCTGCCCGCGAAATTCAAAATTTTCGTGGTTTTTTGCAATTTGTACGCTAATTAGACATGATAGGCTTATGGCAATCAATTTGCGAGGATGGCAGTATCATCTTTACATGATTATATCAAAATCTTTGCATAAAAATGTGTATCCTAGGAAATTAGTCCGAGTATCGAGTTTTATGTGAGTAACTCGCAAATCTTGGACTAATTTCTTTAAATCGACACTTTCGAGCAGAGGTTTTCATATAAACACGTGAAGCAGATACTGGGATTATCGCAATTTGACGGCCATAAGCCTATTATGTCTTATTAGCTTAAAAATCGCGAAAAACCACGAAAAATTTGAATTTCGCGGGCACACTCGTGGTGTGCTCCTTAAGCCTCCCACTTCGATAGCAATTTGGCTAGGAGTACGCTAGGAGTAGGTTTAAATTCACTTATCACGTGATCGTAGAAACTACAGGTAGGCGTCTCGACGTAGGTACTAATTTCAGACGCGCGGTGGCCGTCTGAAATTAGTACCTACGTGTACGCTGGCTACTTTGCTCGCGTTAGTTTTTGTCTATTTCACGCGCTGCGTGTACCCGATCGCGAGGCAACCTTAGTACATCGAATGCGATAAAGTTACGCGATAGAAAGAGACCACAACTTTGCGTTTGTTGCGTGTTGTTTACGAAGGCGGGGCCAGGCGCTATTACGAGCTAAATTGCACTTTTTGTCAGCGCTAGAGTTGCTATTTCTTATCATCTTGAGCCTTTTGTACCGTTTGGTACCTACCGTGCCTACGGTATGGTGTAGCGGATTTTACGAAGTGAACGGGTAGTATAGGTACCTAAGTAGGTATATTGATTCATTAGTACTACTTAATTAATTTTTTGTGTTGATTAAAGTAATGCTGTAAATAAATAATCTATTGGTACTTATAGTTTATGTAAGAATAAAATATGTGCTGTAATTAATTATTTGAGAAAACAATAAATGTTTTTGTTACTTATATTTATTAATTAATTCTATACCTATACGAGCAATTCTTGTGTGTGTGTGTGTGTGTGTCTATATATATATATATATATATATATATATAGATACATATATATATATATATATATATATATATATATATATATGTAATGAAATGAGTGACATTTCATTCATTTGAATTTGCCGCGCTTCGCGTATCAGCTGTCTGTCGGCTATGATATTGATCTGTGTCTATGATTTAAAATGGCGTGGGACGCGCAGATTGTTTTGTGCATTTTATTGTTATAAAAACTAATAGAAAGAATGTGATTGAGGACTCGATATTTAGTGAACTTTAAATGTCGTTTCTTTGTACTTTCAGAGAAACAATTTGTTGTTTGTTTTTGGAGATCCTCAATGTCTTACAAAACGACATTTTTGTGAACAAAGAAAATATGGACCGGCTTCAGTTTGAGTTTACGATGATAGCCTCAAATGATGGCAAATCAAATGTATTAGCTATAACCTCAATATCTACTGAAGAAGGAAAATGTTATGTTTTACCCGAGGAACTGAAGCCGGTGAGTCATCATACATATATTGTTAAAACGAACACTTTCACAAAAGTAAAAAATAGCATTAAAAAAAGACACCAGAGTAGAAAAGTATGGATAAAGTTGGATGAAAATCTAAAGAAGACATATGTAGATGAGGAAGGTAATATGCAATTTTTAGATCAATATTTAGATGAAGTGAGCACAACACAAGCAAAGGACAAAAATGACACTTTGCAACAAATCTTGGAACAATTAATAGAAACTACAACTAAGAAAGAAAGTCAACATAACTTAAAACATATCTCAGAAAAATTTATTATTGAAAAATTCACAAGCAAAAATCCTAATGCGATGCAATGGATAGAAATTTTTGAAAAAGAGTGTGCGCGCTTTAATATAACAAAAGATGAGACAAAAATAGATATTTTGAGGTTATTTTTAGATAAACCTTGTTTGGATTGGTATAGCTCGATGATCATAAAACTAACAATAAATTCTGAATGGAGTGAATGGAAAGACAAGTTTTTAGAAACTTTTAAAAACCAAGGATGGGACATAGTCACATATGCTCTCGCATTTAGGTATAAAGAAGGACAGTTAATTGATTATGCCATAAAAAAAGAACGGCTTTTATTAGATATAAACAAATCTATAGATTCCAAAACAATGATAGATCTTATTGCAACTGGTTTACCTGGATTTATCTTAAATAAGTTAAACAGGGATGAACTCAACAACACTACTGACTTGTTCAACGAGATAAGAAAATATGAAGGCACGATGTATAAGAAAAACTCAACTAACATAAAGAGCAGTACATTTTATAATAAAAATAAAACTTATGAGAAGAAGTCATGTAAGACTTGTGAGTCTTTGGACAAAGGAATTAGATATCATCCAGAGGAGTCATGTTGGTTCAAGAAAAATAAAAATGAACCTGAAAAAGTTCTTAAAACTAAAAATGTAAACAATAACTCCATAATTGAAGTAGACATAAATACTGAGAAAAAAAACTAGTAAGCACACCATTAATCAAAATCAAGCTTTTATTAGAAAATAAACTAGAAATGAGTGGTATTTATGATTCAGGCTCACAGATTTCTATAATAAATTCAAGATTAATAAAAGTAAAAGAAAAAAAAGATGATGTGAACATAGCATACATGAAAACGGTTAATGGTGTGAAGAAGATGGATGGCTTGATAACAATAAAAATTAAAATATTTGATTTAGAAGAAGAGGTGGATGTATACATAGTAGAAAATGAAGATTTTGATGATTTCATAATCGGATTAGATATGATAAAGAAATTCAGATTAACCCAAAATGAGAACTTGCAGATAGAACAAAAGAAAATAACAAATAAAATAGACAGGATGTCTAAAGATAACAGAAATGAAGATAATAATATAAAAAAATATACAGTAAATTTCAATGAACACATAGAAACAGAGGAATTTATAAGTATGACAGACCATTTAGATAATCAAAAGAAAATTGAGATAGAGAAAATTATAAAGGAATATAAAACAATATTTGCTAAGGACAAGTATGATATAGGTTCAGTTAAAGATTATGAAGCTCGCATAGATTTACAAGTAAATAAATATTGTAGTAAAAGACCATACAGATGTACAATACAAGATAGATTAGAAATTGAAGAGCAAATATCGATGTTACTAAAGAACAATTTAATAGAAGAATCATACAGTCCTTTCGCTGCTCCAGTGACATTGGCGTTTAAAAAAGGTGAAAATAGAAAATCCCGTTTATGTGTAGATTTCAGAGAGTTAAACAAAATAGTTATACCACAAGCTCAACCATTTCCTTTGATAGATGATCTAATTATTAAAACTAGAAATTGCAAGTATTTTACTACACTAGATATAAACTCAGCATTTTGGGCAATACCATTACGGGTGGAAGACAGAAGTAAAACAGGATTTGTCACACAAGATGGCCACTTCCAGTGGACCTGCCTCCCTTTTGGCTTGAAAACATCACCAGCAATTTTCCAGAGAATCTTAAGCAATATTCTAAGAAAACACAATCTCACAGGATACTCTGTTAACTATATTGATGATATTTTGATATACTCGTCTACCTTTGAAGAACATATAAGGCACATTAGAAATGTATTAGAGGCAATAATTAAAGAAGGCTTTAGACTGAAGTTTAAGAAATGTACCTTTGCTTCAGACTCGGTAAAATACCTCGGCCATATAATTCAGAACAATTCAGTAAGACCACTTAAAGACAATTTGATTTCAATAAGGAACTTTCCAACTCCTAAGACGCAAAAGAACATCAGACAATTTTTGGGAAAAATAAACTTCTACCATGACTATATACCAAGAAGTGCAATTATCTTAGATCCATTACACAATTTATTACGAAAAAACGAGAAATTTGTATGGTCAGAGAAATGTGAAGAAGCATTCAATCTGATAAAAAGATATTTATGTTCGCAACCGGTCTTGGAAATATTCGACAAAGACTTACCAATCAAAATCTTTACCGATGCATCTTTGGAGGGCATTGGAGCAATATTAAAACAGACACAACTAGATGGTAAAGACAAACCGGTGGCATATTTCTCAAAAAAATTGAATGAACATCAAAAACGGAAAAAGGCTATATATTTAGAATGTCTTGCTATGAAAGAAGCTGTTAAATATTGGCAGCACTGGCTCATCGGAAAACAATTCACCATTTACTCAGATCACAAACCTCTAGAGAACATGAACATTAAATGCAGGACAGATGAAGAATTGGGTGATCTCACATACTACCTATCTCAGTATGACTTTACCGTAAAATATATACCTGGTAAAGAAAATGTAGAAGCAGACTGTTTGAGCCGAAACCCTGTATTAGAACCAGAAGATAACAGAGAGGAAACATTGAGAATAGTTAATTTAATACAAATAAAAGATATAGTTGGAGACCAAGAGAAAAATGAAACAATAAGAGAAAAGAAACAAAATTTAATACTAAAAAATAATATCTATTATAAAAAAATTAAGAAACAGGAAAAGATTATCCTCTCAGAAGAATTTAGTAAAAAACTTATAAAAAAGGTGCATGAAGATTTATGCCATATTGGGATCAGACAACTGCAGAAAAAAATAAGTTCAATATATACGGCTATAAACCTAACAAAAAATATCATAAATATTTGTAAAACATGTGAAATATGCATAAAAAATAAATCAAGATGTCAAAAAAAAATTGGATTAATGTCACAACTGGGACCAGCTACCAAACCATTTGAAATAATGTCAATGGATACTATTGGTGGATTTGGAGGATCTAGGTCTACAAAGAAATATCTACACCTTTTAGTAGATCACTACACAAGATATGCATTTATTGCGACTTCGAAAACCCAGAATGCATGTGACTTTATAAATTTAACAAAGAAAGTACTAGAGACAGATGAGATTGGAATTATCCTGACAGATCAATATCCGGGCATAAATTCAAGAGAATTTAAACAATTTTTGCAGGAAAATAATATTAAACTAATTTTTACAGCCGTGAATACACCATTCTCGAACGGCTTGAATGAAAGATTAAACCAAACAATAGTAAATAAAATAAGGTGTAAAATGAATGAGAAAAATAATAAGAGAACATGGACAACACTGGCAAGAGAATGTATACAAAAATATAATGAAACAGAACACTCCGTTACAGGTTTTGCACCAAAATATTTACTGGATGGTACAAATGTCAGTATTCTACCAAATGAGTTCAAAACGATGGAAAAGGAAGACAAGTGGATTGCTGATAGAAGATTGGCATTAGAGAATACAATAAAATCTCATGAGTATAACAAGAAAATATTTGATAGAAATAGAAAAATGCAAGAATTTAATGTAGGAGACAGTGTATATGTAGAAAATGGAAATAGACTGAATAGAAAGAAATTAGACGAATTAAAAATAGGCCCTTTCAAAATAATAGAGAAAATATCGAATTCCATTTATAGGATTGATACAGGCAACAGAAAAACAGAATCAACATTATTTCATATAACAAAATTGCAACCTGTCATAACAGAGGCTGAAGAAGATGAAGGAGATGATAATGAATATGAAGATGACTTATAAGTACATTTTACAGATATATTGCTTAGAATTTTCGCTCTTAGGGGGGGAGATGTAATGAAATGAGTGACATTTCATTCATTTGAATTTGCCGCGCTTCGCGTATCAGCTGTCTGTCGGCTATGATATTGATCTGTGTCTATGATTTAAAATGGCGTGGGACGCGCAGATTGTTTTGTGCATTTTATTGTTATAAAAACTAATAGAAAGAATGTGATTGAGGACTCGATATTTAGTGAACTTTAAATATCGTTTCTTTGTACTTTCAGAGAAACAATTTGTTGTTTGTTTTTGGAGATCCTCAATGTCTTACATATTTATATATATATCTATTTCTAATCTCGGATACGGCCCGAACGATTTTCATGAAATTTAATATACAGGGGGTTTTGGGGGCGATAAATCGATCTAGCTAGGAATAATTTTTAGAAAATGTAGAATTAACCAAAAAAATTGAAGACTCCTGCTGCTATCTATTGGCCAGTAGTAGGTAATACTACCGAGCGAAACTCGGTCACCCAGATATTTATAATTTCTTTATCATGCGCGCTAGTTTTACTAGTCTTTGCTTATCGGTTATCAGTATCACAGAATACCAGGGGGAAGGGTACCTACCATCCGAAAGCGAAAATTCAAATTTTATTTAGTTTTTCGCTAATATAAAATATATACTTAATACATCGTAGCTTTATGGCAATTCCAATGGACGTTGGGGGCACAACATACCTACTTGCTCATATTTGTAATATAATAAAAACTGCTCAACAATACTCATTAACTTCATATTGGTAACGATATCTTGAAATTTGGAAAACAGCAAAAATTATCTTTCGGGAACATTGTTCGGGAACCAATATGAGTTGAGTGGGAATTTTCGAGCACAGGTTCTATTAAAAACATGTAGAATGTAGATGCATAAATATTATGCCCGCAAAATCTTGTGTATTAGTCTAATATTAGCGAAAAATTAATTAATATATGAATTTCGCGGGCTGGTAGGGCCGAAATACCTTAATACATGAAACGATTGCATAATGGGTGGTATTAAACACGAGTTTTTTAATACTATCAAACCGCACACGAGTGTTTAAATACTACTTAATTATGTAGAGTTTCATGTCACTACTAGTTCTATACGAATATGCAATGCGCCTGGCTGGTTATAACCATTACCTACTATCCCAATCGCTCCAAATCTGGGAAATTGCAGAAATTGATTTTTCGAGAAACAAGATTTTTTTTTTTTCTTTTAGATTAAGTGAATGCATTTTTGAGCGCAAACTTTTTATTAAAAACATGTAGGTACGAAATAGAAAATGAAAAGATACATAAATCTTATGCTCGTAAAACTCATTGCCAGAATAAGTTTCTGGTAATCTCTATATATATAAAACCGGCCAAGTGCGAGGAGTCGGACTCGCGCACCGAGGGTTCCATACCATAAAAGAAGTAAAACATTGAAAGAATCACTTTGGTTCATGAATTTACGAGTATCATTTACAGTGTAGGTACTTTTGTTGGCAAACCGCAAACGTAACTTTGTAATTGGCGGATTATTGTTATTATCAAGAAAAGTATAATAGTCAGAGAGTTGATTTTATTTTTACTGTAAAATATACGTCAATTCCTATTGACCATAATTATTTCAGATTTTTCGAACCACAAACTTCGGAGATAAGGGGGGGGGGGGAACGGTATTTTTTTCGACAGTTTGCCCAATAAATCAAAAACTATCAAGCATAAAAATAAATAAAAATTAGTTTTGGAATACACAAGTAACGCCCTTTCATATGATACCCCACTCAATATTGTTATCTCATTTTGAAATTTTATCGACCCGGTTTTCCCCCTTTTTAAATAAAAATAAAAACAATTTTCAAATTTTTACGATTGTTATGACGTCGCGTCACTATTTCTTATAACTATTCTAAATTTCAAGTTGATAGCTTGAATAGTTACTGAAATAATCGAGTGTGGCAGACGGACGGACGGACGGACGGAGAAAGTCTCACCATAAGGGTTCCATTTTTACCATTTTGGTATGGAACCCTAAAAATGAATTGCTGTTCCTTAGTCTCGACAACGGCTGAACGGATTTACTTATTTTATCTTGGAAGGTTTAAAAGTTGAGAAAAATTCATTCCACGGCAAACATTAAAAAAAAAACAATTGCACACGTGCGGAGCCGCGGGCAACAGCTAGTGACAGTGAGTATATAAATAAAAGTAGGTACCAATAGATTACACCCAGTGGTCGAATTGAACTTTTTCACGAACCGGAACGCTATTCCCTCACAGTACTCCTATTCATTTTTTTTTTTTAATATTAGGTCTTTTAACTATTTGGAGAAAGTATTTTTTACCTATTGGAGTAGCCACAACTTTGCAATAAAAATGTACTCTGTATAATCTCAATTATTTAAAAACCAGTGTTCGGAACGCTCTGAGAATAATTTTCACGAAACGGAACGCTGATTTCACGAACCGGAACGGTGATTTCACGAACCGGAATGCCGTTCCGGTTAGTTCCGGTCCATTTCGAGAACAGTACACCGATGTATAATCAGCCTACTAAATTGCGAAAAACTAAATAAAAATTTGATTTACGCGGGGTTTTCACCGAACACAGACCATAGAACGAGATGAAGAAGAAGAACTAGTCTCTGCCCCAGAGCTTAAATCACAAATTAAGGAGAATGCCAGAAAATGGGTTAGATTTGCGTCACTCTGCGTCTCAATCACGTATCTATGCATGAAGAATCTTCTTTCAAATATTAATAGTGCATACATTTATGTTAGTGAAATGTGAAAATGAGTTCAAAAGTATTGTAAAAAAAAGTAATTAAACGTTTCGAATCATGCGGAACCGCCATGCCACTTATAAAACTTAGAAAATTAACCACTTAGAAAATCAGATTATTACAATTTCCCTGTTAATATCTTACTAATCTTTTTTTACATAATATTGAGAATATTTCTAATGTTTCACCGATGATTTGCTTAAGACGCAAGGTATAGCCCAATTATTTTCATACAAGAATCGGCATTCTCCTTTGTAACAGTGATCATGTGACAAAATATTTGTTTTCTGAGATTAAGTCGGTATATCTCGCATGCTATATCGCAGAATCTTTGCATCCCACTTCAGATGACCGTATCCTACGTTCGTCTGGCTCATCCAATGACGAAATACGCTACACTAAGTGGACGGAAGAGATGTGACGTACTTATATTGAAGTCAAAAATTTCTCAAGTATGGCGTAGCGCGTCGTACATTTCAGTACCGCTGACAGCACATACCGCTTTCGGTCGCTTACATTAGTGCCATTTTACAGTTTGAACAAATTAAAAATGATACTTCAGGGCGGAGCCTAAAAATACATGCATGACGTTACTAAGCGCTGATCCTTTATACGTTTATAATAAAATTATCAGGGGGCCTACCACCGTGACTCAAAGCAATATTATTGTAATATTGTTTTGACATCTTCATACAATGTCAGTATGGAATTTTTAAAACAATATTGTAATAATATATAATTATATAAAGAAGAAGCTGAGTTTTATTTCATCGAAAAACGGCTAAAACGGCGCTACAAATAGAAAAACTAGAAAAATTAATTACTTACCTGTGAAATGAATTTCTTGGACTTTTTTCAGTACTTTTGCTATTACAGCATACAACTGAGCACTTTACCATTATATATTGTTCAAAACAACAGCTGACCAATTTCAATAAAATCACAAATCAAATCAGAATCACCACCGGAAAAACAAAAACGGCCATGTTTTGGCTTCAGAAGAAAAGCTTCATTTGACAGATCGTATGACGTCATTTTCCATTTGCGTATTCAATAACATAATCCACCTGTTTCATTCTAATAACGTAGCTTTTCATAAATGAGAAAGGCTTGGAAATGTTTGTGGTTTATTTGTTTCATTCTATAAATACGTCATAATATAACTATGGCTGAGTAAAATGCGCCTCTACTATAACGGCAAGTCAACGGGTTACCTAGTCAATGTTCTAAGTACATGGAGAAATGGTGACCTGTGATTCTGCGATTTTTTTATATTTGTCACTCTGCAATATTAATTATCTGTGAAGAGGTGGATGACTTTTAAAATTTGAAGTTTGGTTTGTGAGCATTGATCAGTGTGACCGTTTGTAGCAGATTTCTGTTATTTGGGCAGATTTGACTCCTAAATTTTAACTCTGGCAGAATAAGCTGACGATTTAAGAAAGTGGCAGAATCTTTATAAAGGATACTAGAAAATGGTAGATTTCAAGAAAATCCTTATCATCTTTGAAATATAATGAAATAACTCATGATTTTACGTCTATTTACTTATTTTTGTATGACTTAGTTACTCGGAGATATTACTTACTAAGCTGGAAACTTTTGTCTTGTGTCGATACTCGATGGGACTGGGATGTTTCGATGTCAAAACAAATAAATTGTAAGTTGTACAGTAAGTACTTTAAAAGTTTTCAGAAATCAAGTTGGCAGATTTTGGCCGATTTTTTGCTAGTGTTTGGCAGATTCACCACGGTCACACTGTCTGATTAAAACGTATTGTGTCTGATGACTGATCTCCATGCGAGAACTCGAGAAGTGAGAATGAGATTTGAACTTTGAAGTTTGATTGAACAAAATGTAATTAATATATATATAGCTACTTGTGCTGATTCACTGACTGACTGACTCATTGATCACCTCTCCTGAACATTTTTGTATGAAAAAAAATTTTTTTACTGATTGTTTCGTATAGAGGGCAAAAATTCATTAAGAACAAAAATATGGAGAGAGCTGATGATTGAGGATTTCGGAGACGGGTGAAGAGCACGGAAAGAGTATCGTAGATAGGTGGGGGGTGCTCGACCAAATGTCATTCGAAACGTCATGCAATTGGCAGTGAGCTGAAAAAAAGTTCAAAATGGCGGATTCAAGATGGCCGCCATACAAACTTCATCGGTGTCCATCTCGAAGAGTATAAAAGATGGAAGAGTGGTTTCTTGACAAGAAGTGATCAGGACCCCATGGTCTATTCCATGGATAGAAAAAAAAATCAAAATGGCGGAATTTATTTTTCCATAGAAAATGTATGAGGAATATTGAAGGGACTACGAATTGTAAATCATGAAGTGCTTTGATGCGGTTTTTTGAAAGACTACCAGAGAAAAATATGGAATGAGGTGATGATTGAGGATTTTAAAGACAGACAAGGAGCATGGGCAAGGTATTTATAGTTAGGTGGGGACTGCTGAAACAAAAAATACTCAGAACTTCACGCAATTGGCAGTGAGCTGAAGAGAAACCAAAATGGCGGATTCAAGATGGCCACCATACATATTTCGTGTTGTTCTATCTCGGAAAGTATAAAAGATAAGAGAGTGGTTTCTTAACAAGAGGTGATCAGGATCTCAAGTTCTACGGGATGCATGGGAAATAATTCACTGTGGCGGAATTTATCTTTCCATGGAAATGTACATTCTATGAGAAGAGACAATGATCTAGGATTTGGATGATGATTGAGGAGCACTGTCATGGTTTTAAAGATAGTTAAGGGGTGTTCGAACAAAAAATACGCTGAACCTCATCCGATGAGGTTCAGCGTATTTTTTTGTTCGAACTGCCCTTAACTATCTTTAAAACCATGACAGTGCTCCTTGGTAATTTTTTCAGCTCACTGCCAATCGGATTCCAATGGGCGATGGAGATGACGGCGATACCTTTATGGGCGGGAAGACTGCACGCGGGCCACATGTGGCCCGCGCACCCACGCGCCCTACTAGTTTGTAAATTGTAAATAATGTAAACAATACTTTGCAGTTTGCATTTCGCAGCAGCATTGCTTAAAAAATACAAATTCAAAGTTAAAGATTAAGAGAGAATTGTGATTGTTAAGTTTTGTAGACAAATTGGTATTTATACATATTGTAATAAAAATAGTGATTATTTCCTTACCTCAAAGTTTAAAACTTTCAGATATTTTGTGGTTATCTTAAAGTTGAGCCGGTGCTTATTCACATTTAACTATAACAAGGCAGTAACATTTTTAAGAATTTCTATTATTAAAGTATAAATACTCGCAAGACAACACAATTAATACTGTAAAATGGAGTCTACCGTATCAGTTTCCAAGGTACCAAAGCTATTTATATTCAATATACCTAATATTATTTGATCCAGTTTTGTTTTTTAAATATTATGTTATAGAGTGATAATTTTTACGCAAGTCAAGTCGTTTGCAGCACATGCATTTAGTTCTTTTTTTAACATTTCTCATTGTGCTCAGCTCCTATTGATCATAGTGTGATGTTTAAGCCTATAGCTGTCCTTGATAAATAAACTATCTAAACAAGATGAATTTTTCAATCCAGATTGGTCATTATAATCTCAGGGATTAGCGCGGTCAAACACAAACACTCTTTAGCTGTATAATATTAGTATAGATATTTAGTATTCGTATGTGCATCACTGTGGATGTTAGCTATCTCTATGCTAAATTTAGCGCCCCTTCTTGAGTAAGACAATTTTTTAAAATAAGAGTGGGTGTGCAACTACTAGTATACATTTACTATTCTCAATACTGCTGGTAACTCACAATAACTGCTTTTACTGTTAAAATTGTGGTTTAAAAATAAATAATTTTCGTGAAGCTTATGAGTGTATCTTAAGCTTATGGATCTCGTGTGGGTGTTACGCGAAACAAATGGGCGGGACAAAAATATTTCAACACGGAACAGAGTTTGTGCTCACTGCTAGTATATGATACTTCCATACTATAACTTACATACTCAACTCAATCAGAAGCAATGTGTGTTTACAGGGTGTGTTCTTGTTTCCCAATGGTTTTAAGAAAGTGAAACATGCAAGAAAGAAGACAAAGCACCTCAACTTTGAGTCAATGTTTGATAAAGAACCGTGGTATATCACATATAAACACAATTGGAATGCAATTGAAGAACAATTAAAGGTAAATAAAGAATGGAATCATACAATGAATATTATTATTATCAAATCATATTATCTCATTTCAAACTTGATGAACGCTTGTTTGTTGCAGCTATAACATATCCTACTGATTTTATATAATCACTCTCTGTGTTATTGTTTGAATGGTTAGCGACCTCTGTGGTTGAGTGGTTAGTGTGCCGGTTTTTCAAGGCGCCACCATCTCTGAGGTTCTGGGTTCGATCCCTAGTCGAGACAATGTAGGTAAATAAGTGTTCTACATTGTCTCGGGTCTGGGTGTTGTGGCACCTTTGTTGTTTCTGTTTTCTTTAACACAATTGCATAATCTACTTACTAAGGGATCGGAGCAATGTATGTTATGTTGTCCACTATTTATTTATTTATTGTTTGTAACGAACACTACATTTCAAAATGAATCAACAGATTATCATGAAAAGAAAATGATTTCAAAGTTTTGTTTTCCTTTCATACCGATATCTTCAGGATTAGAAAAGCTTTAATTTAAATAGGAATAGAAGTAGACAAAGCAATTGCTATAGCACATCATAAATTTGTTAAAAAAAAAATTTTTGCAATCTCAAATTTTTGTTTTAGGAGCTTCATGAGCAAACATACAGCGTTCTGTTAGATGACATAGTGGGTTACGTCAAATCATTTGATCAAGATCATCACTTTGATTGTATAGAGGGAATTATACCTAGTGCAACACTTTTAACCGGAGTCAATCAACCAGATCATGAGAATCAATTTCTGGCGTTAATAGATAAAATAAGGTAACCTAGCCTGAGCTATGCTATCAGATTTCGTCATTTTGACATCTCCGAAACGGAGAGGAGATGTCGAAATGACGAAATCTGATTGGTTACTTAAACACAGCTCCGCTCTGCTTTGGTGGCAACCGTGCCTTATGGTTTAACTTTTTCTAATATAGTAACCCTCAGTGCGAGAGCATGACTTGCACCTGACCAATTATTAAATTATTCTGTTACTATAATTTCATATGCTTTTAATTAATAATTTGATATCCCCATCTACCTACTTGATGTACTCATATAATCATAGAACTATATTTTAGCAGTAAATATTACTGATTTACTTATTTAATCATAAAGATCCACAGACAATTATTTTAATCAATTATTTTTTGCACCAGTTGTTAGGTATTATAAAACATTTATATAGTAATGCCTATTTTATTTTATTATCCATTAACAGAGAAGAAGTGACTCCACATGTGGCTATGATAAATTCTCAAGATGCTCAAACAGTTAAGAACCTGGTAGAAAACGCTGTTTCACAGTTGATAAATGGCAACAATTATTTGGTAAGTAATAAACTACTGTATATATTCTGTAGTCCATTCGAACCGTCATCAGATCAGATGTCATCATTGCTTCCCATGAGGCATGATGTGCCTGTTGTAACAATTTGAAATTTAATTGTAATAATTAAAAAAACTTTTTGTGCTGCTGTATTAAACTGCAGTATAAATTCGTCTGATTTTACAGAATATACTCAATATAGATAGCTATTCAGCTATTTTGGTATTTCTGCAGTTCAGGACTTCCAACATATTTTGTTATCTATCAAAATGACTCTATTTTACTCAGTCATAGACATCGATATCAACCCTCGCCAGGATATGTTCACTTGGACCGGAAGCTACAATTAGCCGTTACGACGGACTGCTTTCAGACGGCCGCCACGCGTCGGCTAGGTTGCACGTACGCCCCATTACGAGGCAACCTTAGTACGTCGAAAGAGATAAAGTTACGCGATAGAAGGAGAGCACTACTGTAGGTGCATAGCGGAGGCGTAGCCAGGCGCTAATGCGAACTGAATTGCACTTTTTTGTGTCAGTCGCTATTTCTTTAAATCATCTTGCGGAGTTAACCTTCTGTACTTTTAGGTACTATTATGTATTGCGTGCCCTCGCCTTATAAAAAGGTGCTCTTAACATAAAATCCACTATTTCTTTTACAGGATGATTCGGCTGACACCAGTTTGACGGAGGAAACACCTAAGTTAAAGAAAAGTCAATGCACAATGAGGTCTCTACTGAACTGGTATCAAAATAAATATGGAACATCACCAAAGAAGTTGAAGCGTGCAGCATCAAAGAAATCTTTAGTGATCATAATGCCAGACTTTGAGAGCTTTAGTTGCACTGTGTTACAAGATTTTGTAATGATCATAAGGTAAATTAAGAATAAGAATAAGAATAATTAATTAGACAAAACTTACAAATGTGGCTTACTATCTAAGGTCACAAAGTAAGATTTAGAATTAAGTTTTACTATTTACAACTACACTACATAACCATTATTAATTGACCTTGCATAGAACTAATAACCTCTAACTAATAACTATCCTCATAATATTACAAATGCGAAATGTTTGCTACTGCTACACGCCACAACTTCTGAACTGATTTAGCTGAAATTCACGAATAATAATTTTGTTATTCCTCAATATTTTTTTAAGAGCAATTATTACTCAAATCAATAATCAGTTACTTTTTTCATGGTTGTTAATTGTCTACCACAGACCTAGGATACAATATGTGGACTGGCCCTATCTACAAAATTAGCGTGACTATTTTTAATCTGTCACGTGGCGTATAAGATGGCGTCCCCTAGGGTAGTAACTCGAAACATTAACATTTGACAACAAATCTTGGCACTCAACATGGCGCCGCACGCAAGTCTAGGCTAGGTCATCTCCATAGTTATCTCTGTGTTCTCTACAATCTTGACAAACTTTGACGATCGATTGGCGAACTTGGTAGTGGTCCTGCCTTCTTCGTCGGGGGTCGTAGGTTCGATTCTCACAACCAGTTAACGTTTGTGTGATGAGCATGAATGTTTTTTAGTGTTTGGGTGTTTTCCTATAGTTATATTGTCTTTATGTATGTTTATCATTTGTCTAACACCCTACCACAAGCTATCTCTTAGCTCGAGGCTAGATTGCGATGTGCGTAATGTCATATTATATCACTATTTCAGTTCGTACGTAGCGTCTCTGCCGATCGTGCTCGTATTCGGGGTGGCTACGTCGGTGTCGGCGCTGCACAAGTCGTTCCCGTACCACGTGTCGTCCAAGCTGCTGATCAGGGTGTTCCATTCGCATCCATCGCACGTCTATATGAACCAAGTCAGTATACGTATAATTTACTTCAAGCAAAGAGGAATAATGGGGGTGTTAAATTTTCAAAATGTATTTTTTTCCATAAATTAAATATAAGATCATTATACTGTGTAATATGCATCATATGAAAGGGCTTTATGGATTTTTATTTATTTATCTGAAATACAGTTTTCCCATTTATCTCTGGTACCAACTACCAACTGAAAAATCTGAAACAATTAAATGATCAATTGGGATTAATTTATATTTTACGGGAAAAATAAAATGAACGGTGTATCTATTATACTTTTTTTGTTATTAACAATTAACTTCAAAAAACATAGTCATGTTTGCGGTTCAGTAGGAAAGGTATTTCTTATAGTTTTCCTTTATTTATAGTAGTACGAAACCCTCAGCGCGCGAGCCGGACTCGCACCTGACCAATTTATTTTATAGTTATAGTTTTTTTATAGTTATATAGTAGTACTATCCCATTTTTTACATGGCTTCCTTATTTGACATTTTACTTCTTTTATTTATCATAACTTTTGCTTTCAATTTCACATAATTTTGCTTTGTTTATGTATTATTTTGCAGGTTTTAGAAAACATATTTCTCACACCCACAAGCCCGTTCCACTTGTCCGGTAGAGCGTTTGAACTGTTAACAGATGTGTTTCTGTTCTACGATTTCTCTGTTACAGGTCTTGTTCAGAGCATTAAGGTAAACATTATTTAATTTACACATGTTCAATACATCTGCTCATAATCAGCGTCTAAGGGGGATGGGTACCATCCGGGCGCGAAAATTCAAACTTTATTTAGTTTTCCCTAATAGTGGGCTAATTATACATCGTTTTTCAGATTTCGAGCTATCGGGAACCAATATGAAGTAAATGAGTATTGTTGGGTTGAGTTTTTATTTAAAACATGTAGACGCCTAAATGATGTGCCCGCAAAACTCATTTCCATGAGGCCGGATGTATAATTAGTCCACTATTAGCGAAAAACTAAATAAAATTTTAGTTTTCTCGCCAGAACGGTACCCATCTTCCTTAAGTGAAAGACAAAGTAGCCTAATAAAGCTGACTGCCAAAAACAGTGTTGTGAAGTATTTTATAACGATAAATAGGGTAACGATGTATGTAACGTCGAATAAAACTACTATTTCAGTTTTTGATGCAAATAATTTTTAGTCTCTCTCTTAGAGGCTAATTTTCTGGTCATAGTAAACCAAATTACAAATATTACCAATGAGTTCTTGTTCTAGTATTGCATGATGGACCATTATTACGGCGATAATATCAAAATACTATGCTGCAGTCGGGATAAAATAGATGAAGCTGTATCAAAACTATCGTCCGAAGATTTGGAACATGTTAGACAGTTACTATCCTTCAGACCGTTCCTAGAGGTTCAAGATTGTCAGACGAAAATTGGTCTGTTCGAAGACGACAATTTTTTCAGGGAGGTTTTGTCCATGGAAATGCATAAACTTCACGACTATTTGCATAGTTTTTACCTGTGTGTACGATTGCTCTCGGCACTCGTCAAGGATCTGCCAAAGAATGTGCTAGGAAAAACTGTAAGTCAATCTGTATTTATGTTTATTACTAGCGGACGCCCGCGGCTTCGCTCGCGTTTAACCTCTGCTTTACAACCTCAGGCGTTTAATTACCAAAATTCCTGTCATAATTGCCATTTATTTTAATTATATAAGGACGACAAATTCTTCCTTTGTGGTTGCTGCTATAGTCACTTATCGGTTTTGAAAATATGAGGTCGTTACAAAAAGTTTAATATAGTTCAATTAGGGTACCGTACCTATAGGGAAAAAGGCGGGAACCCTATTACTGAGACTACGCTGTCTGCCCGTCTGTCCATAATAAATGACGGCCACTTTTTTTAATTCTGACCATAAATTCGTTCTCTATTCTTGCTGCGATACTCAAATATCGATTTTCAAAGCAATCGGCCCAGTAACAAAAAAGTTCAAAATGGCAGCCACTATTTTTAAATTTTGACCACTAATTCCTTTTCCATGCTTGTTGCGATACTCAAATATCGATTTTCAAAGCAATCGGCCCAGTAACAAAAAAAGTTCAAAATGGCGGCCACTATTTTTAATTCTGACCATAAATTCGTTCTCTATGCTTGTTGCGATACTCAAATATCGATTTTCAAAGCAATCGGCCCAATAACAAAAAAGTTCAAAATGGCGGGCACTTTTCTAAATTTTGCCCACAAATTCGTTCTCCATGCTTGGTGCGATACTCAAATATCGATTTTCAAAGCAATCGGCCCAGTAACAAAAAAGTTCAAAATGGCGGCCACTTTTTTTAAATTTTGACCACAAATTCCTTCTCTATGCTTGTTGCGATACTCAAATATCGATTTTCAGAGCAATCGACCCAGTAACAAAAAAGTTCAAAATGGCGGCCACTTTTTTTAATTCTGACAATAAATTCATTCTCTATGCTTGCTGCGATACTCAAATATCGATTTTCAGAGCAATCGGCCCAGTAACAAAAAAGTTCAACATGGCGGCCACTTTTTTTAATTCTGACCATAAATTCCTTCTCCATGCTTGTTGCGACACTAAAATATCGATTTTCAGAGCAATCGGCCCAGTAACAAAAAAGTTCAAAATGGCGGCCACTTTTTTTAATTCTGACCATAAATTCGTTCTCTATGCTTGCTGCGATACTCAAATATCGATTTTCAAAGCAATCGGCCCAGAAACAAAAAAGTTCAAAATGGCGGCCACTTTTTTTAATTCTGATCATAAATTCGTTCTCTATGCTTGCTGCGATACTCATAAATCGATTTTCAAAGCAATCGGCCCAGTAACAAAAAAGTTCAAAATGGCGGCCACTTCAAAATTTGGATTTCAAAAATCCGAAAAACCTGAGTACGAATCGATTTTATAACCTGATAAAAACCTAGGTACCAATTTTCAGATCTGAACTACTTTTAGTTCTTCCGGAATTCCTGGAACAACGAAAAAAAATCACTTTTGTATGGGAAAATCCCTTAAACGTACGATTTTTACCCCTTAAAATTTGAATTTCTTAAATCCCCGTCTTAGTACGAATTCATGACCTAATATCAACCTAGGTACCAAATTTCAGATCTTTACGACTTTTAGTTTTTCGGGAATTCCTGGAACAACGAAAAAAATTCACTTTTGTATGGAAAAATCCCTTTAATGTGCGATTTTTACCCCTTACAATTTGAATTTCTGGAATCCCCGTCTTAGTACGAATTCATGATCTCGTATCTACCTAGGCACCAAATTTCAGATCTCTACGACCTATAGTTTAGGCGGAATCCGTGGAACAAACCAAAATGCCTCATTCTTTTATATATATAGATTTATCTCATGTGCTGCATTTTAGTTAACCATTCTTTCTATTAAGTCATATTTTTTTTCAATCGTGTGTTATTATTAATTGAAAAGAAACAGCATTTCAATGTTTGAATTAACTTTTCGTTTTGCGAGAAAGAGATAAAAGACCCCTACTTCAAAAGTTTAAATGCTTATAACTTTTCTTAATAATTTTTGTGAATAAATGCTTAAATAAACTTTTGTTAATAATTCTAGTTTCAAAAATTAATTAATAAAAATCAATATTGCGACTTCTTTTTTGTCCTAATTCTTGGGATCATTCGGGCTTAGAGAAAATAACTATTTTAGTTTTGGATGAACAGGGCAAAGTGACTTTTTTTACAGAATTGGCAACAAGAGACAAATTAAATACATTGTTCAACAGTCTGCTTAACAAAAATATAATTTGGAGTTTTATTTTCATATAAGTAAATATGTTTTTTTTTAATTGGTTCTTTATCCGATCTAAATGTCTCGATGTACAAAGTATTGAATTCATTCACTTAAATTACTTTTGTTTTTCGTTTATAATTTATTCTGTATTTTCTATTCTTTCTAGGTGAGAGAAATCTATACCAAATGCACAATGGAACACATAACAAGCACGCAACCATTTCGCGAGTGCATGCAGCTTTTGGGATTCCAATCGCAAGTCAAAATGGCCGAAAGTATAAAGAATGCACTGAAAGAAATCAACGCAGTATTACAAATAACGTCGCCGAATAAGCCTTTACGCTCTACACCATCAAAGAATACCATCAATAATATTACTCTAAACAATGAACTCGGTCCGGAATTCGCTAAATCAGTTAGAATACATTTCCTGATGTTCTTGAGGCAAATTGAAAACGCTAATAATGAAGCTACCGTGTTAGCGAATGCTGGTATGGACGATGAAGATGATTTGCAAGTGGATGTTGTGCCTGGGAACAGATATAAACTGAAGGAGGTAAGGCACCTGACTGTATATATCTTAGCTGAATTAAATATCTTTTCGGAGGAAGAACTAGATTAGAAATGCATTCCTCTTAGACTTGGAGTCGAATAACACTTATAAGGGTTTAGGTATCTTCTAATGTTATCTTATAACGTAATAGGCAAATATTTATTTGGTTGCCTAAACCATTGAAAATTCTGTATTTTGAATTCTGTATTTATTTATCTACTTTTTAAAAATATTACTTTATTATTAACTAGGATAAAAATAACGTAAACTGGAAAAATATGTAAATCCAACGAAGATTTACAAAGTTTCAGGCATTTTAATTTGGATTGGGACGGTCTTCTATCCCTTTCTCGCAAAACGAAAATTTGTATGAAGCCGCACGAAGCTGTGACATTCGTGAGGTGTGGCGTCACAATTTAAAGTAACTATCTCTGTCTAATCAGAAATGTTTAAATGCATATAACTTTTTAGTTATTTGTTGGATTTAATTAGTTTTTCCAGTGTTTGTCATTATTTTTATCCTAGTAAGTAGAACAGATTAATTTGTTTTGCTATAATCCGCCACTTGAAAGGATTCTGTATGGCACAATACGTAGGAACACTGCCCACATGAAACACCACACACAATTTCCCAACACTTCTTCGACGCACGTTTCGTACAGACTCTCTCTCGCTCTACGATTATCGCAAAACAAATTAATCTGTTCTACTAATTATTATGGATTTCCACAAAATAACGCCTGCTTCAATTCAATATTTATCCTAGTTTATAACACAGTAATAAAAGAATTGGAGTCAAATCAGAATTGGACGACCTCCGTGGTTGAGTGGTTAGCGTGCCGGTTTTCGAGGTCGATCCCCGGTCGGGGCAAAATAAAACAAAAATAAGTTTTCTACATTGTCTCGGGTCTGGGTGTTGTGGTACCTTCGTTGTATCTGATTTCCTTAACACAAGTGCATAAGCTATTTACTAAGGGATCAGAGCAATGTATGTGATGTCCGCTATATATTTATATTTATATTATACTAGCTGTTGCCCGCGGCTCCGCCCGCGTGAATTACGATTTTTTTACATAATATACCTTCCTACTGGAATTCCTTGATTTTTCGCGGGATTCTGGTGTGATGTTGTACAGAAACCTGTTCTTACTTTGCACGGGTTATCTTGTGGTGATTTTGAAAACTCCTTTTTCTTAATAATAATATAAAATTTCATAAATACGTAGTTGAAAGATGGCCAGTGGCACAGGTCGTGGTCACTACGTGACCACGACTTGTACCAATGTATCGAAATATCGACAGTTAAAATCGTCCTTTTCATTGTGATTTTTATTCTGAAACCACGAAATATGTCAAAAATTATTAAACCATGTGAAAGTTGTACTGGTGGTAGAGCTCTTCTTTCAGAGTTCGGCCGGGTAGGTACCACTGGGATAAATTACTCTACTAACAATATTCCCCAGCCCAACATAATATAAGAGTCTTTTAAAAATCTTTGCTTCATCTCAATACAATCCAAAACATCAGAATGAACAATGGCTATATATTTCCTTACGTATAAAAAGACCTTAGATGACAGTCAGTCGGTTAGGATCGATAAGACCTAAGAGTTAAAAATATTTGTGAACCATTATCTTACCCTTTCCATATTGCGGATGATAAAGTTTAAATCTGTTCATGTCTGTCTTAACAGTGCCATCTTAATATAAAGTCAGGAAACAGTAAATAACATGACAGTTAATTATTATTTAAAAAAATTCGGTAGTACCTATCTCAGAGTTTTACATTCAAGTTCCACATAAATTGTAGAGATGGCGCTATACGGTATAACGTAGCGATAACGCCAGTTACATGATTTTTGTTCACCCTAAAAGTGAAAAATTTTAAACCATACAAAATCTCCTGCTAAGCCTATTTATTTACGGCTGTAAGGGTACTCCAGTCTTACTTGAGCCCTACGTCCTAGCCCTAGGTTCTTTGTGCATTCCGAGTTTCAAGTCACCTACCTACTTGAACTTAAAGGTTCTGATGTCTGTAATTTCTGAACTACAAAAGTGGTGATGATAAGATTCGTATGGAATAATCTTTAAAGAACCTGCTTTCTAACAAAAAAAGAATGAATGGAATCGGACAACGCGTTAATGAATTATAACTAAAAAACGTTTGGACTTTGATGCCGTCTTCCAGGGAAACCATGATGAATTTCGGGACAAAAAGTATCCTATGTCCTACCTCGGGGTATGAACTATAATCATGTCAAGTTTCATTTAAATCCATCCAGCGGATTAGCCGTGATGCCCGGTCGTGAAACAGACAGACAGACAGACAGACAGACAGACAGACAAAAATTAAACAAATTACAGTTTTGGCTTCAGTATCGACTAAATAGTGTCCTCCAACAAAAATTTTCAAAATATCTTCAATGTACAGAATTCGACTCTTTACAGTTTTATTATAAGTATAGATTAGCTGATGCCCGCGACTTCGTCCACGTGGGATAAAAACTATTCTATCTTTTAAGTTGGACCAAATGACAGATATTCACGAAGTTTGAACTAAATCGGTTCAGTAGTTTGGGAGTCCATTGAGGACAAACATTGTGACACGAGATTTATATATATTAGATTAAATACCCAATTATTGTATTAATTACAGAAATTGCTTCGAGCGACGCGGGTGGAAAAAATCCAGTCGGAATTCGAGATGGTGCGCGGTAGGTTCGTGAGCTACGTGCAGGAGGCGCTGGCGCGGGGCCTGCAGCCGCCGCGCACGCAGCCCTTCCACGAGCTGCTGTTCCTCGGCGACGCGGCCGCCGTCAAGAAGCAGGTCGTGGGCGCCCCGCGCGGCGCGCTGCACCTGGCGCTCAACAACCCCGTGCACTACTTGCAGGTCTGCATGGCTGTTATAGCTAGACCGCTATAATCCAGTCGGAGTTCGAGATGGTGCGCGGTAGGTTCGTGAGCTACGTGCAGGAGGCGCTGGCGCGGGGCCTGCAGCCGCCGCGCACGCAGCCCTTCCACGAGCTGCTGTTCCTCGGCGACGCGGCCGCCGTCAAGAAGCAGGTCGTGGGCGCCCCGCGCGGCGCGCTGCACCTGGCACTCAACAACCCCGTGCACTACTTGCAGGTCTGCATGGCTGTTATAGCTAGACCGCTATAAACTTGACCCTCCCACGGTCTGCGGGAGCTACTCAACCACTGATCGCTATTCTATAGATTAAACATTCTATACAATTCAGGCTAGGTTCACTGTGGATCCATAGAATAGGGATCAGTGCGCTCAACTAATCACCTGTCAGTGACTAACGTGAATTACGCTACACACGATAATATTAATCTTGCGACGTGGATAATGATACATACTCAAGAAAATACCATAGGCGAATTCTCAAGATGCGAGTCATTACATCGTATCGTGTATAGTTAATCGCACACCCGCCCAGCGTCCCGCAGACCGTGGGAGGGCCAAGTTTATAGCGGTCAAGCTATAGCACTTAGTAGCCTCTGCAGGGCTAGACAAAGTAACTTGGCGTTGAGCGTTGACGACAGTAGAAAAACCACGTGATCGAATAGAGGAAAGCACTACTTGTAGATCTGCATGGCTGTTAGCACGCAGCAGCCTCTGCAGGGCTTGACAATGTAACTTGGCGTTGAGCGTTGACGACGTAGACTTTAATATGCATTAAATAGACATAGAATATAAAAAGATAAGGTATTATGAAGCCATGCTATGGTGCGTTCAATCTACGAAGACCCTTCACAATCGTATATGTTTCATGTGATTCGGAAGGAGTTAGGAAGAAGTGGGAGCCAGCTTATTTCAATTCCTATGATTGCTGTTGGACCAAAATTTAATTTTAAAAATGATATGAGAATAACAGTGGTCATCGATAAGTCACGTAATCGATTTGTCGAGTGTATAATACGCTAAGTTCATATATTTTTTAATTTCAATCCAGTAGCATCGTAGAAAAGATAAAGCGACATGGCAACTGGTGCAGGCTGAGCCAAGTGACAAATAGCGTTGCGTCGCGACGTATAAATATTAGAAATATATGCGAACGCTTAATAAAAAAAATTCTAAATTATAGCCTAGATGCAATTTTGACAGGCGTTAACGATTATTTATTGGCGATGCACAGATTTTAAATAAATCGTCGCTCGCGGGACTTTTGTGAGTCGATGTGACATTGACATTATTTTGACATTGGCTATTGCTAACCATAGACAATTATTGGTTTCTTTCCACACAAGCTATAGAATGACCGATCGTCAACGTTCCAGCGGACCATAGATGCGTGCATATTATGACTTATCTACGACGGACACCTGTCGATCGCTGGTCCATAACATTATGGAACTTAATTCTTAAAATGTATGGTACGATCGAATATTAGATCTCTTAGCGATGACTGATAATGAGATGATGACTAAAGTCGCTGATTTGGTGTAAAAAACTATAAAATAAATCTTTGATTGTCAGTGCTCGTGCTGCCACCTGCCATCGCCGGATAGCATATCGGAGTGGCTGCCCGACGTGAGCATCGCGTACAAGTTGCACCGCGAGTGCGGCAAGCACATCAACCTGTACGACTGGCTGCAGGCCTTCGCCGCAGTGCTGCGCCCCGGGGAAGAAGACGAGGAGCGCTACCAGGATGCCAGCATTCAGTGAGTATAGACCAGAGACGAGCATCGCGTACAAATTACACCACGAGTGGGGCAAGCAATCAACCTGTACGACTGGCTGCAGGCCTTCGCCGCAGTGCTGCGCCCCGGGGAAGAAGACGAGGAGCGCTATCAAGATGCCAGCATTCAGTGAGTATAGACCAGAGACGAGCATCGCGGACAAATCACACCACGAGTGGGGCAAGCAATCAACCTGTACGACGGGCTGCAGGAATTCGCCGCAGTGCTGCGCCCCGGGGAAGAAGACGAGGAGCGCTATCAAGATGCCAGCACTCAGTGAGTATAGACCAGAGACGAGCATCGCGGACAAATTACACCACGAGTGGGGCAAGCAATCAACCTGTACGACGGGCTGCAAGCCTTCGCCGCAGTGCTGCGCCCCGGGGAAGAAGACGAGGAGTGCTATCAAGATGCCAGCATTCAGTGAGTATAGACCAGAGACGAGCATCGCGGACAAATTACACCACGAGTGGGGCAAGCAATCAACCTGTACGACGGGCTGCAGGCCTTCGCCGCAGTGCTGCGCCCCGGGGAAGAAGACGAGGAGCGCTATCAAGATGCCAGCATTCAGTGAGTATAGACCAGAGACGAGCATCGCGGACAAATCACACCACGAGTGGGGCAAGCAATCAACCTGTACGACGGGCTGCAGGAATTCGCCGCAGTGCTGCGCCCCGGGGAAGAAGACGAGGAGCGCTATCAAGATGCCAGCACTCAGTGAGTATAGACCAGAGACGAGCATCGCGGACAAATTACACCACGAGTGGGGCAAGCAATCAACCTGTACGACGGGCTGCAAGCCTTCGCCGCCGTGCTGCGCCCCGGGGAAGAAGACGAGGAGCGCTATCAAGATGCCAGCATTCAGTGAGTATAGACCAGAGACGAGCATCGCGTACAAATTCCACCACGAGTGCGGCAAGCAATCAACCTGTACGACTGGCTGCAGGCCTTCGCCGCAGTGCTGCGCCCCGGGGAAGAAGACGAGGAGCGCTACCAGGATGCCAGCATTCAGTGAGTTTAGACCAGAGACGAGCATCGCGTACAAGTTGCACCTCAATCAACTTTGTGTCGACAATGGCGCCTCGTTTTTCCTACTGTTTTTTGCTAAACTATAATATTGTGTTACATTATAATGTAGTATGTGCGATAAGACATCCAGGTAATTATATTTTTTTTGTTGTAATTAAACAATTAACCTCAAAAACATAGTTAGGTTTGCGGTTCTCCAAGTGATTCTTATTCTTGTTACATTCAATACAATTCCATTGACTTATTTTGTGTGTTTCATGATTTGTTGCATTTAGCTAAGTCAAAGATGTACCGATGGAGTTCAGAAAAGTATAACTAATCAAACGCGATACGGTATGGACATTAACCCCGTTCGTAAACGGCTCGTAAGCGTAGACGTATCGTAACTGTAAGCGTCTCTTTATGACGCTATGCAAAACAATATGACAATTGCCTACGATTCGCTGCAACACCGCTTCGTCTGCGGACATGTTTGAACATGTTCGCGCTCGTACTGCTCTCGTCGTGCGCGCGGATTACGATACGCTTACGTTTACGAGTCGCGCACGAAGGGCTTAGGTCTGTTTGAATCGTGATCTTTATAACATTTTGTTTTCGCAGAGGACGATTCACGCGAGCGGTGGCGGAGCTACAATTCCTCGGGTTCATAAAATCGTCCAAAAGGAAGACTGATCATGTGATGCGCCTCACTTGGTGACATTTTACTAGTTGTATTTTATTGTTATTTTATTTTATCGATTTTTTTCTAAATCATTACGTAAACGAGTGTTTTGTTAATGGGTCGAGATCTGTTTTTAGTTGTTTTATTTGAATGTCATGAATTATTTATTAATAGTATAATATCGTCGTTAGTCATTTCTTTACTTTATTCGCGATTGTAGCTCCTCAATAGAGTAGAAGCTTGGAGCTCGCCTTGACCTTGGTGATGTCGTATATTATTCTTCAAGTCTTTTTACTAACGACAGGACTTTAACCCCTTGTATAGTAGTGTTTAGAATAATTTATTCTAATTATATTAAATGTCAATTCCTTTTTTTAGCAATAAAATTTGAGTTCTCGACATGGTGAATATCATTTTATTCATATTAGCTACATCCTTGAGTATACAAGTGTGATTGCTTTCGACATATTTTAAAGATTTATTTAAGGATTCGAATATTCCTGCATATCAAATACTTGTAATGTTTAATGTAGGCTCACGCAATTAAAACGTGCTATACTATTGTTAAGGCCGTAGACTTTTTACTTTTGTACTCGCTCTTACGAATACGTTGGTGGGTGCAGCAGACAGCATTGTGGGAGAAGGTTAAGTAGGTATCACTAAAAAACTGAGCCAAATGTTTATTTTCATTTTTGGAAAACAATTAAGTACTATCGACGTAATTGTAAACAAAATACTGAAAGGTGCTCGGTTCGTGCTCAGTTCGCTTAGCGTAGACCCACCTTAAAAATCCATTGTAGTTCCTGATAAAATAAAAGAGAAATTGAAGAATTTGGAGCAACTTTTTGAAAAAACATTGTTTTTCCAATCGTTTTCGGCTTGTGAACGAATATAGATTAAGGTGTTGCGGCCCTACCAGCCCGCGAAATTCAAATTTTATTTAGTTTTTCGCAAATATTAGACTAACTACACATTGTAGATTTATGGCAATGCATTTTGCGGGCCTACTTTTTATGCATCTACATGTTCTTAATAGAAACTTTGCTCGAAACTCATCCCATATAATAATTTTTTGTAGTTTCCCAGATTTCGAGCTATCGGGAACCGATATGAAATAAATGAGTATTGTTGAGCAGAGTTTTTATTAAAAACATGTAGATACATAAATGTTGTGCCCGCAAAACTCACTGCCATGCCTTCGATGTATAATTAGCCCACTATGAGCGAAAAACTAAATAAAATTTTCGCGCCCGGATGGTACCCATCGCCCTAGATTAGAGTAGAGTAGTATTTGGTAGTATAGTAATTAGTAGAGTGCCATCTGTCAAAATTCTGTAGGTGGCCGCTGAGCGAACTACAGCGCGGCCTAACTGTTGGTGGCAAAACAAGCATTTTTGGCACCGATAAACTGGCGACACTTTTACGCGCCATCCGCTCTGTACAGGGTATATGTCTATTATAATCAGTCATTATTACGTTTTCACATTACGTGTGGGTATGTCCTCGTAAGTATTATGTCAGGGGCTTATAATGCGGGTCAGTAAGTAGCTTCTTTACTGCACAAGTGGACAAGAAACTAGCTAACCGTATTAGGATGTTACGTATTTCTTAGGGTTCCGTATCCAAAGGGGTACGGACCAAACTTCCGTATAAAACGGAAACTATTTATTGGCTGTCCGTCCGTCCGTCTGTCACCAGGCTGTATCTCTTGAACCGTGATAGATGGACACTTGAAATGTCCACAAATGATGTATTTTTTTTACCGCTATAACAACAAATAAAACTTGATTTTTTTTGCTTTTTGTTTGCTCGATATAGACAACGGAAACAGGTGAACGCTTAAAATATTCACAGAATATTTAGATATAGGTAATTAAATTGAATATAGGTACCTTATTCCTACCTATATTCAATTTAAAATAAATAGTTCAATTAAAATAAAATAAATATTTAAGGTGGGCTAACGTGATTTTTTGGTCGTTTTTGGATGTCGTGGACGGTGGTATTTTGGTTGAAATTGGTTTTGACCCTCAGTGAATTTTCAATTTATTAATCTCTCAATTATATACTATATATATATATTTAATTAAAAAATGATGTTTTACACACATATTTTGTTTAAAAAAACACGTCGACCTTGAATCGTAATTTCACGAAATAAAATTCTGGCCCGAGCCCGACCTCTGGAAAGGTTAAGAGCACATCACTATTATTCGCGGCCTGCATAGCGACGCCGCGGCGACGGGACGGGTTTTGCTGAGCTACCACGTGCAGGTACATGGTTACCTAAGTATTTTATTAAATGGTTATAATTATATATGTTAGCTATGTTTGAATATCTGAACTTTGTCATAATTTTTAATAGCTATATACATATAGTCTTATAGCTATTAAAAATAATGTTACCCAGACCGATTTCGGTCTCACTACGTAAGCCAAAGCGCAAACATTATTTTCCTAACTCTCTTAGTTCGACACGATCACGGCAGCTTGACAGTTGACACGATCGGAGAGAGAGAGGCAGGACCGTTGGATTAACGTGCTCTCCGAAATTTTGTATGTTTGTTACTTAATCCTGCCGAAACTACTGGATCGATTTCGGTACAATTTGTCAGGCTACCTACTCTTTATCCCGAAAAACCACTTACCAAATGGTATTAGCGATTTTAAAACACTACCAATGCAATATCAATTTAATAGCTATCTATGGCTATACCTAGCTCGGAATACATGAATTGAAAAAGCCATAAATTATAATTATAGAGTAATCGTCAATCCCGTAGGATTCGTAAAAATGGAAATCCACGAAGAGCTGAGGGATAACCCTATTTTTGAAATAATGACTGAAAAAAATTACGTTATAGGTATCACGCGCTAACATAGATTTTACGCCGCAAATACTCAGACATACTATTTTTGTAAGGACGTTTTTGCGGCGCTTGCGTTTGAGTTGCTTGGCCCATGGTCATTGGATAATAAAATTTCATAAAAACAGTGTCCCAAAAATTGGTCCTAGCGTCTGAGTTTCTTGGCCCATGGTCATCGGATACAAAAAATTTCATAAAATATAGTGTCTAGACTCTTATAGGACTAAGTTTAGCCACGAAGAGGCAATAGCACCAGCGTCTGTGGTACCATAACATAAGCTCATAAATTATCAGTCTGAGAGTGTACCTACCTATATATTTTTTTTAGTCATTGTCTTACTTATGTTTTGAAGAAATAAATAATTTTTCCATACTGTTAGGATTTAGGAAACATTGAAAAAATGCCTTAAAATATTTGCTTATTGCTAATGTTTCTCATTGAAAATTTTTAGGTAAGAATATGTACAAAATTACAAATAAAACAATATTTTTTGGTATAAATTAATTATTTAAAAGTAGAGAAAACATTAGGTAGAGGCGAACTTTGGTGTTCATGGGGATGTAATATCTAAGAATTTTCTTTCGAAAGTATAAATTTTCTTGTAGTAAAAGTTAAACGACGGATTTTTTTCTTAGGTTTTTAAAATTCGAAACTTCTAACCCGATTAGGGAATCGAACGCCAAACCTAAAAGAATCTTTTAATCGATTTGTAAAGCTTTTTATTCGTCCAGTCCCACTTGTCCAGTTCAAGATTTGAAACCAGATTTGGGTTTTAATTCTGTATTCAAATTCGTAATGAGGATAATAGTAATTAATTATGCCAAAATTCGAATAGATAAATAAATTAATAAAGTGTCAACTTTAGTTTGCTCACTACATTTTCACTTTTTTGTGGTAAGCTTAAATGTTAATAGGTTGAGTTCATTGTTCATCAGAGATGTGCTAGTTGTTATGCTACGTTTGTGTTAAATGTATCAATAGAATTGCTTGATTTTCATAAGCTATGAAAATATTAAATCTATTAAGTAGTTTCTATTGGAGACTTCCATTGATCTGTTTAACACAATAGCAAGTTCAGTAAGATCGAAATAGTTAATATCGTTAATACCTTAGTTAAAAAATTTAGTTCCATAGTCAGATGAGCATTTACTTATGGAAAATGTTTACGCTACTTCATTTAAAGCTGCTTTTGGGTTTAGAGAAATAAGTACGTACGAGTACCTAAATAAAACAAAAAACAAGAACCCAAGAAAGGAAAAATTGATTAAACACTCATTTATTTATTTGAATAATAAAGTAGGTATACATGTAGAAATAAAGCTATTATATTAATCTTATTTTCTTTTACTTGTCCGTTAATTTTTCTACGAAATGAAATAAAATAAATAAATAATATTCTTAAAAAATTACACTCCATCAATTAAATTTAACGGAAGTTCAATTAAACGAAAGTTAACATGAGTGTCAATACTTTTTGAAATTATCCCGTTAAGTAGATTAACGATTAGCGGCTTAACGAGTTAATGCCTACCCTTGAACGTAGGATAGCAATTAAGCACATCTCTGTAGACAAGCATTCTTATGTCTGGCATTAATGAAACATATTTATTTACATAATAGACTATATTAAGTATTTGTATATTATAGCAGGGTATGTGTTTATAGTCCGGTCAAATTAACCCTGAAATATTAATGAAGGTGTGCTTACCTACCTACTTACCTAATCTAAAAATTGAGGTTCTGCATGTTCGATTATAAATTGAAGGCGAAAACTGCCCATCGATCCCATACCTGTTTTTTCAAAAGTGGTGTTTTGTTGTGTGTAACTATCATAGGTAAAATTATATTGCGCTGGTACTTAACTATTCTAGTTTTATAGTCTTCATATTAGATTGCCTAGAGCTGTTAAGAAATCGTCACTTACATAGTCAAACATTGGACAAGGTCGTTTAAAAATCTTTGATTAAACTTCATTTTGAAATTAAAGTTTAAACAAAAAAGTTACACGACAATGACGTGCCTTGACCCAATAGGTACTCGGGCACCTGTTCAAGTAGGTATTTCGTATTTAGTGACAAATTATTATGTCAACAAGTGTGAATGAATCCTTCAAATAGATGCGTGAGTGCGTGGTGAACAAATCCCTACCGTGTACCGCTACCAGTCTGACCGTTTGTGGCAGATTTCTGCCATTTGGGCAGATTTGGCTACTAAATTTTAGCTCTGGCTGAATAAGCTGACGATGAAAGTGGCAACTTTTGTCTTATGTCAATGGAACGGGGATTTTCCGGCGAAAACCTATCTAAACAAAAAAAATGGGCTATCACTGCTCGTAGAGTAACTGTACTTTATACAGTTGAGGAATCGAGTTAGCAGATATTTTTACCCGTGTTTGGCGGATTCGCCAATTTTGAAAAGGTCACACTGGTCGCTACATGCAAACATAATCGATTAAACTCACACATTGCAGGCGAGGCGCGGCGTCTCGGGAGCCGGAAAGTCACTGCAGCTTCGTTCGTAACAGTGGTTGTTAATGTTTTTTGAGGAACGAAGAAATGTATATAAGAATAAATTCGTTGCATTGGCCATCAGTCGCTCATTTGGGATCAACGGGACCAAACCTAAACACAAACCATGAAATCGGTACGTCAAACGGTCACAAGTCATTGGAATTCTTGCGTGACGCATTTTGATTTATGGTTGTGTGGTTTCAAAGTAATGAAGTCATTTTATTTCATCAGGTAATCGTCGCCCTTGCCCTTGTGGCCATCGCCTCTGCACTTCCAGTTGAAAAGGAGCCCGAGAAGATTCTCCGCTCAGAATTCAACCAGGATCCATCTGGCGGATATTCTATCGCGTAAGTAATTTATCATATATCATAACATTAACACACTTACTTTCATTTACTTAATAAACTGTAATTTACAATCCTAAAATACAATTAAAAATCTTTGCAAATTAGGAACTCGTACAAATAAATTTCGCTCGCATTTTGCGCAGAAAACTTCGTGAGTTAATCAAACCTTTATCCTTACTAAGGTTTTTGAAATTCCCTCTGAAAACCTCTTGCGGTGTTTCTTCCAAAACTTGAAAATACCCCTACTGTTTGACCTCAAGTTTAACAACTGTCCAATTTTTCATAAAGTTAAAATAATAATTCCCATGGTCATCGGATACAAAATAATTCTTCAATATAGTATCCCAAAAATTGGTCCAAGCGTCTGGTGAGTGACGAGAGCTGGTGCTTATTTAGCTCAACGGCTAAGTTTAGCCGTACAAAGAGGTAATAGCGTCAGCGTCTTGGGCACTATGCCCATAAATGATCAGTTGGACGGTGTATATATTTTGTAAATATTAAATTGTATTTTTTTAAATTTTAAAATATTTTGTTCATTGTTGTGTGATACGTCAGAATAAATAATTTAATCCGCTGCTAAAATAATAAGATTGCAATAATTTCATTGTTTTTGCAGTTTCGAAACTGAGAACGGAATCTCCCACCAGGAGACTGGAAAGGTAGAAGAGATTTTAGACGAGGAGAACAAGCCTCACAAAGTTGTCACCGTCAGGGGAAGCTACAGCTACATCAACGACCAAGGCAAATCCGATTCATACATCTACTGGGCTGATCAGAATGGATTCCACGTGGAAGGCGACTCTGTCCCCAAACCCGTCCAAGCCGTCTCCAGGCGATAGGAATCTATCACTAACTGCCATATTTTTGTACCTTTTTATTGTTTGTTATTTATGTGATACTAAAATTAATAAAATTCATTGACTGTATTGTTTATTTTTCTTTCTCAGTTTAATCTAATCTAAATATATAAAAGAAGAAACTGACTGACTGACTGACATATCAACGCACAGCCCAAACCGCTGGTTCTAGAGACTTCAGATTTTGCATACAGGTTCCTTAAGAGGTCTAGGAGTGCACTAAGAAAGAATTTTTCAAAATTCATCCCCTAATGGGGTGAAACGGGGCTCCAAAGTTTGTATTTTACCGAGCTTAAATACTCATTCACCCCGCAACTTCTGAACCAATTTGGCTCAAATTTGAACTGGACATAAATTGTATCCTGGATTTACATATAATCTACCTTTTATTAGGGTTTAGGTGGGTACAGGAAAAACTAATATTTACGCTTGCAAATCTGCGGGTATCTTCTAGTAAATTATAATAACGAAACGTGGGCGCGGGGCTGCCATTGTAATTTCCGTTCCAAATATCTTTTCATTGACGCAGTTTAAAAAGCGATAGAAGCATATAAGTTGCTTTTAAGAAAATTGAGAATAGAATTTCACTTATAAAACTTATAAAGTTGCTAAATTGTAGGCATAAAGCATACAATTCAGCAAGTGTAAGCTCCGACGATTTTTCTTAGGTTTATTTCAGTAACTATCGAAGCTATTGACTTGAAATTTGGAAAAGTATTAGGTAATAGTGACCCAACGTCATTGCAATCCTAAAAATTTGAAAATTATTTTTATTTTTATAAAAAAGGGGGGGTAAACCGGTTGTTAAAATTTCAAAACAATATTGAGTGGGGTATCATATGAAAGGACGTTACTTTTATATTCTAAACCGATTTTCATTTATTTTTGTACCCGATAGTTATTGATTTATTAGGCAAACTGTCGAAAAAAATACCGTTGCCCCCTTATCTCCAAAGTTTATCGATCGAAAAATCTGAAATAATTACTATTAATAGAAATATACGTATATTTTACAGGAAAAATAAAATCAACTCTTTAGCTATTATACTTTTTTTGATAATCAGAATAAACCACCAAAAACAAAGTTAGGTTTGCGGTTTGCCAACAAAATATGTACCTACATGTAAATTATACTCGTAAATTCATGAACCAAAGTGATTATTTTAATGTTTTACTTCTTTAATAGAATGGAACCCTCGGAGCGCGAGTCCGACTCGCACTTGGCCGGTTTTATTTAATTACAATATCCTTAAATTTACCTACTGCGTCATAATTTTTTTAGGACCATAAGTCGGATACTAAAATAATTTCCCTTTTTATTGAATTAATTTTCACTTTCGCTTAAACGGCGTAGACGGCGTATTGAAGCAATTTTTAGTGACCTGCAGTTTAAAAAACCGGCCAAGTGCGAGTCGGACTCGCGTACCGAGGGTTCCATACCATAAAAGAAGTAAAACATTGAAAGAATCATTTTTGTACATGAATTTTCGAGTATAATTCACATGTAGGTACTTTTGTTGGCAAACCGCAAACGTAACTTTGTTTTTGGCGGATTATTGTTATTATCAAAAAAAATATATTAGTCAGTGAGTTGATTTTCTTTTTCCTGTAAAATATACGTTAACTTCTATTGATCATAATTATTTCAGATTTTTCGATTGGTAAACTTCGGAGATAAGGGGGAACGCTATTTTTTTCGACAGTTTGCCCAATAAATCAAAAACTATCAGGCATAAAAATAAATAAAAATCGGTTTTAGTATACACAAGTAACGCCCTTTCATATGATACCCCACTCAATATTATTATCTCATTTTGAAAATTTGTCGACCCGGTTTTCCCCCCTTTTTAAATAAAAATAAAAACAATTTTCAAATTTTTACGATTGTTATGACGTCGCGTCACTATTACCTATAACTATTCCAAATTTCAAGTCGATAGCTTCGATAGTTACTGAAATAATCGAGTGTGACAGACGGACGGACGGACGGACGGACGGACGGACGGACGGACGGAGACAGTCTCACCATAAGGGTTCCATTTTTACCAAATTGGTATGGAACTCTAAAAAACTATAACAATTACTTTCAAATTTAAACGTTTCTTTTTGGGTCTTCAATCTTATGTTAAAAATGGTCATGTGTTACTAAAACTAGAACACGGCTAAATCAATTTTGATTAAAAATTATCGTGTTTAAATAGGTCCTTGAGAGTTAAGATTTTCATTTGATAGGGTAGAACAACGACTGTCATGTATCTACTAGCACAAAACAGATGTGAAAAGTCGAGTGCGCGTTGAAGTCTTTTGTATGATTTGCAATGAGCATTCATTGGCACGGTGCACCCATTTCTGCCACCTATTTTCTTCAACATTCTGTCAATCAATTCGACCTATAAGTTTGTAATATATTCGGAATTACAAATATTCGTATAAGTTCGTTAATCTATAGGCTTTTATGTTGTGTACGTAACTTATGTCTTTGCTTGTCCACTAATATCTCAAAAACTGGAAACCAAATTTTAACAAACATTCCAGCTAAAAATAAAAACAATGGAAATAGTACAGTTGCTTATTGTTTAAACTTATATACGTGTAGCAAGATCAAGAACTGACTATCTTAGCTAGATTTTGTGGATTTTTGTTTAGTCAGCGCTTTTCCAAGTAATAAAAATCAAAAAATCTATTCAAATTTCATGAAAATTGGTTAAGTAATCTGTGTGTCTTAATTTAGCTTATCATTTGTTTAAAAACATGCTATAATAAGTAAATACCGACTCTACTTTAATATTCAATTTCCAGGGCCGCTTTAGTTTAACCCCCTTATTCATAAACGTGAAATACCGGTGGAATAGTTATTCTATGTTTTTTCTCTTTCCTTCGCAAGTCAAAATACTGTTGACAAACAAAGACAAAACAGTATATAACTATTCCACTGCTATTGTACCTTTATGAATAAGGGGGTATTTCTCTAAAAACTTAATAATTTCGTATAGTGGGTACACAGGTAGTCGGCTAAATATAACGCTTATGTAACGTGAATATTTTACCGAATACCTACTGTTGATAGATAAATAAAGTAGAGCCGTTCTTTGTTTGAAGATTACCAATTCCATGGCCTTCTGTCGTAACTCGTAATGCTCAGGGCATCTTGATTTATTCAGACTATTTTGGTACATGACATGGGTACCTACTTATTTGCAATTTATAATGAACAGGGATAGAGGACATACCTCATCTTCGTATTATCTATTTTAAGACCATATGCGAGTTAAGACTTATTATGCTTGTTTTTACCAACATTTTAAGAAACAATTCCAGTTAGTTTTCACTTGCAACAACTGTCTTAGTCAGAGCTTAGGTGTTTCTTAAAATGTTAGTGAAAAAGAGCATGAGTCTATTTAGAAGAACTTTTTAAGGGTTCCTTTTATTAGGACTGTGTCAATCCATCCGTCCGACCGTCAGTCACCAGGCTCTCTCTCTTTAAGCGTGATAGCTACAGTCTTGAAACTCACAGATGATGTATTTCTTTTGCCGCTATAACAACAAACACTGAAAAATACAATAAAGTAAATATTTAAGGGGCCACACAACAAACGTGATTATTTGCTCGTTTTTTAAATTTTTAAATTTGGTGGGCAGAGGTGTTTAGTTTATGTTTACTCTAATACTATTAAGAATTGGTCTTTATAGTAATGAGAACCCTCAGTGCGCGAGCCTGACTCGCACTTGACCTATTATTATTTTAATTAGGAAGGTGCCAAAAGCAGGATTTAACTTTTCGGACTTGGGTGTGTTTTTGTAAGGAAGCTGGACGCTTATAGCTTGTAAAGGTGTTTTTCTTTTTTTGGCATAATACAGAAACAAAAAGACGCTCATCTCCATCTTCTAGGAAAAGACATATTTGTTTATGTATCGGTAGCGTCCGACATTCTGTCTCGCATGAAGGTACTTGAGTGACCACAGAGTAGTTTTTATACACAGACAGTGATTGAGGCATGTTTGTTTGCACTGTGCAGCTACGACAATGCCGCCACGCTTGGAACAGAAGCGACCACAACCGCAGGCAGTAATGCAGTCAACCGCAGCCGCTAGCTGCAGTGTCGCCTGCGGTTGCAGCCTGCAACCTATCTCAGAATTATAACTCAAGTGGCTATGGCCTTTCTTTCTCGGCTTGTGGCCTGCTGGTGATGAAAGTCTGGTGGCTTAGCGTGATCAGCGATTATGCGGTGATGATAGGGTCTTCATTTCCTCGCCGTCAACGCACAAGCGCGCAGGGAACGGACAGTGGACACCACAGGCGATTGCAAGGTGTATGGTGGTGAATTGTGAATTAATTATCATTCAATATCACTTATTACAGCGGAGAAAAATATCGCAGCGAAAGATACTGGTTGGAGAATTATCCATAGCAACTGTTCTAAGAAACAGCAATCCGCACTTAGCCAGTGAGGTGGCCTACGTCCCAAGCGTGTCTACGAACCCTGAAGTGCATTCAGCTTGACCCGGATGCATTCAAACTCGTAAAAATAATAGTCAAATCATAAAAAATAAGTAAAAATACAGTATGTTTACGATGTAGCCTAGTTAAGTGCAGGTAGGTAACACAGGTACAAATTACAATTACTTACTAACAAAATAACTAGCACAATGTTGTAAGTTCCACACAAAAAACAGAACCCTTACAGGTTCTGTATATCTATTCGTATTTTAAAAACCTTTATCAAAAACAAATTAAAGCTATAATTTGCCTTGTTATTGTATGTCAAAACCAGCTAATTGCTCAAATAGTCAAGGTCAGCTATGAATATAATATTATGATAAGTTTTATCCGTTCGCGTCACTTCGACCGCGTGGATTTAGTTTTTTGTTTATATGAAATCCTCATATTTTCACAGGATTATAATTTACATCTTTATTATTATTATAGATCTTCTGACGAGGCTTTAGACTAGACAGTAAAATATTAGTCAAAATGAGGTTATTCTTGTGTTTAGATAACTTTAAATAAATTGGCAAGGTACTACGAAATATTTATTATAAAAATATACTATGTATATTTGTTATAAAAAAGGGCGATCTATTCAGAAAACTGCAACTGGCTGCAAAAAATGATGATGACTCGCGGAGAAATCGGTGGACATATAAGGTATATCATAAGGGTAAATTTACTATTTTAGAACGAAACTCTAAGATCGCACTGAATTAAAAATGTCGTATCTTTTGTTCTCAGAAGTTTCTTAAAAATACTGATCCGGTGTATATGTTGGTGATAATTTTGGGAGTTGAAATTGACTAAGGTTTATCCGGATATACTTAGTATTATCCAAGGCCTTTGGGTAATGTCCGAAAAATACAGATACTAACGGATCCCTAATGTAACATTACCCACTAAACATCGAATATACCTAGGTGAGTTATGTAACTTAAAATGAGTAGGTAAAGTCCGAATTAAAAACTCATATTTATTATTATTCGGTTATTACCCAATGACCTTGGGTAATACTAAGTATCCCCGAGTAAATCTTAGTTAATTCCAACATCCAACCTTACCCGTAACATAGTACATACTTTAACAATAGTTGTTTTGTAAGTGAAAATAACTTTATAAATGAAAAACGTGTATGTGTAAAAAATTATGTTCTGCTTAAATAGGTAGGTAAATACTAATTTGTATAAATTACCATATTCGTTACAAAAAATAGACGTGTCCTTGAGAGGAGGACGATCATCTCGTGCCTTAGGAATGAAGTTGAGCTGAAGGTACAAAAAAATTAAATTGGCGTGTATAACCTTTATTTAGGTATCAATAAAAATTGAGGCTATTTGTTGCTTATCTTTAGTAGTCGTCTTGTTTTCCTATTAGCATTTATACTCAGACTTATGACTCGATGCAGCAAAATGACGTTTTGTATTTTACTAAACTCCATTAGTCCTCTTATATTTCGCAAAAATAACTTCAAATATTGAAACATGAGACCTTCCAAAGCAAAGTAATATTTTTGTGAAATACTTTGATCCTATTTATTTAATTTACCTAATGACAGTTAAAAACGTCATTGCACTGACTGATTTTACGGTTCTTGTTTATCACTAATTTAATAAATCTCCCTTTTGTAACCAAATGAAGTTACTTACCGCGAGGAAATATCTCGTAGCATTTTTTGGCACTATGACTCCATGACCTAAAGGTCTCCAGGTTGAGCGGGGCATCCAAACATATGTTACCAACGGTAAAAACGGGACCCTCTTACTAAAACTTCGCTGTCCATCCGTCCGTCCGTCTGTCTCCAGGCTTTATCTCTTGAGACTTGAACCGTGATAGCTAGACACTTAAAATTTTCACAGATGATGTATTTCTCTTGCCGTGATAGCAAATACTAAAAATACCAATTGGACGAAAAATACAAACCGAATCCGCAATATCGGATGAATCTGTATATGAAATATCTCACAGTGTCACCCAATTCTTCAAAAGAGATTTTCTCTACGTCCGTATCGCCCCAACGTCCGTATCGTCATCTGCCTGATCCAAGGTACAAAATAGCGTTACTTCTGGACATATAGAACAATATTCAAAAAATGTATGCAACAGTGACGTGACACTCAGCTGAATCATCGTCACTGAACGTCAAATTAGGGATACTTAGTTCGCGTACATTTTTAGGGTTCCATACCAAAATGGTAAAAATGGAACCCTTATGGTAAGACTTTCTTCGTCCGTCCGTCCGTCCGTCCGTCTGTCACACTCCATTATTTCAGTAACTATTAAAGCTATCAACCTGAAATTTGAATAGTTATAGGTAATTGCGGCGCGACGTTATTGCAGTCATAAAAAATTGAAAATCTTTTTTATTTTTATTTCAAAAGGGGGGAAAACCGGGTCGTAAAAATTTGAAAATGAGATAACAATATTGAGTAGGGTATCATATGAAAGGGCGTTACTTGTGTATTCTAAAACCGATTTTTATTTATTTTTATGCCTGATAGTTTTCGATTAATTGGGCAAACTGTCGAAAAAAATACCGCCCCCCCTTTGTCTCCGAAGTTTACCAATCGAAAAATCTGAAATAATTATTATCAATAGAAGTAAACGTATATTTTACAGGAAAAATAAAATCAACTCTGTATTACCTATACTTTTCTTGATAATGACAATAAACCGGCAAAAACAAAGTTATGCTTGCGGTTTGCCAACAAAAGTACCAACATGTAAATTATACTCGTAAATTCATGAACCAAAGTGATTCTTTTAATGTTTAACTAGTATGGAACACTCGGTGCGCGAGTCCGACTCGCACTTGGCCGGTTTTTTTGAATTTCGTTCCATTTCTATACGTCGCGACGTAACCCTATTTGTCACTTGGCTCATGGGGCAGGACATGTTGACTTGTAAAGTCCACAAGCAAAGACGAGTTAGGGTAAAGACATTAACTCGTCTTTGTTTGCGTCTAATAAACCATCGATCCATGTAGATTATCACGAACTTCCGCAAAAAAAAAACTCGTTTCACATGTTTATTCCAGTATTAAGGGAATTATTTATGTGTATGAGTATGATAAGTATACATTTTAGCCGTTTTGATGTTTTTTATTATCACTCAGCCTCATGATACAGAAATAATCATATCCAATATCTTATGTATGAAATTCTCGTCTCTCAGTGTTGGTAACATAACTCCTCTGAAACCTCTATACCTATTTTTATGTCTGTTTTTGGGTATATTCAGTAGATCTGAGAAGAAAACATATTTCCAATATCCATAAACCCATGTGTTGCCTGGGATACAATGTTTAGGATTCACAGATTCTGAAACTTCACGTAGATGTTTCCGTAAACAATGTTTCAGTGCTTCCAATCGCAAGTCGCACAGAATATTGCAATAAAACACGTGTTGTGGTTGTCTTAAAGAAATTACTTCTTAACGATAAGGCCGCTCTTTGTACAATGACAGTAGACGTTTAAGTATCCTTTATTTTGTTTGTGTGTTTTATGGTGGAAAATAAACAGTATTTTCAAAATTAAAGGCGTCAGTTGATAGTACTTATAGATATAGTTTTACATGGTTTAATATGGTAGGTTATCTTCGTCATATTATGAGCCCTTCCTTTGACTTCCGGCCCGGGTCACCTCACAGAATGCCAGGCTTCACACACCCTTAAGAGTCTGCTGACCCACGGTGTCTCCCATACATTCGTAATACCAAAATAAAGATAAATTTTATTGGTAATCAAACAATGTGGGTAACATAAATAACATTTTGAAGCATCATTTGCAAATCGTGCAAATTTCGATCATGTTTTGGTGTTATTCGGGTTTATATAGTAATAATCTATGCTCCTGGCCATATCTGGTTCCAAAATACTTTTGTTAAACGAAATTGTAAACGAATTTAGTTTTGCTTATTTTTATGTCAAAGATGACATGTTTTCTGCTTATTTGTTTTGTAATAAAAACAATACTATCTCACGTCGCATTAGTTCAGGAGCACAGTTTTTACTGTCCAGCTAAAGAAAAACACCAGTTAATTAAGAAAGTTACAAGTTTTCATTCATAATTTTTGGTATTACGGAACTCGACCAAAGTTATAAAAATTTTGATCAAAATTGATTATTATTTCGTTTTAAAGAAGTATTTCCGAACCAAATATGGTCAAGAGCATATATTATTACTATATGAATCCGAATAACACCACAACATAATCCAAATATGCACGAATTACTAATGATTAGGTATTTTGAATGAACGGAGACATTGTAGTTCACAAGCCCCTTAAGACTATTTTGGAAAACTCGAGCGATTTTTATGTGTTGTTTTTCGTTCACTTTTTAATAAGAGTGATATTTAGTTACATAGATATGCTTGCCTTATGCTGGAATCTTAAACTTAGTTGAGCAAACAATAGGACTCTTGAGATAGAGGAGCAATAGGAATTTGACGACCTCTCTTCAGCAGTAGGTAGTGCGCGCTTGGACTCCAGCGGGTCGCGGGTTCGTTTCCCGCCATTGATTCGGCCATGCCTAGTTACCACCTTTTCAGCACAGATGCAGTGCCAAGCGATTGAGCATTCCAGCGCGATGCTGTGTAGAAACCTTTGGGGTACCTACTCCTTCCAAGAAAGTACGAATACATTTTCAGCTGCATCGTTACTTACTTACGAACTGTGTAAAAAAAGGATTACTATCTATAATACATAGACGCGAAATTTCTATAATTGCAAATTTTCGAGAAACAACAAAAACCCACCAGATATTAATTTTTCAAATATTTTAATGTTTAAAGATGTATAAATCTCTTACTGTTATTTTTTTAATATAAAAATATGATATTAACCACAGATATTAACCTTCAAAATCAAAGTTAATTTTGAGGCACGATAAGAAAAGAGATTTTTATGGTTTTAATCAAAGATTTAAATCGATTTAAATCTTTGGTTTTACAAGGGTTTTACTAGCCCTCAGTGCGCGAGTCTGACTCATACCTAGCCTCGTATTAGACCTACCGAACATAGACAGAATATTCCATAATTATTTGGTCGAAGGATTTTGGTAATAAACACGACACGAGAATTTTATATATTAGAGGTAATAGATTCTTTGTTTTAAACATGCCGCTAACAACTTCACACTTCACTTAACTACCTTATTATGTACCAATTTGAATTTCCGTTCGAGAAATAATGCAAATATTCGTTTCTTTTCTATTGACATTAGTGGCGGACATAATAATTTCCTATAACACGAATAAAATATGTGCTACATGCGTGAACTCATCAATTAGAATGCGCGGTCTACGCACGTTTGGACTATGTAGAGCCGGAATATCGACATCTCATCCGAGACCTGTGGCATTTGACATTAGGCCGCCGACGCCGGGAGAAATGTATAAAAGAATTAGCTTCCAGTACCAAAGCATCAGTCGCTCATTTGCCAGCTACGCAATCAAACCTACTAATCAATCATGAAAGTGGTACGTTCTAAGGGTTGATTAACACAATTAAAAAAATACACGTCTTCGCCTGACAAAATTGTTGAGAAAAAATCTCAATGTCCTATTTACTTGAATAGACTTTTCTAGAGTAAAAAAAAAACAAAATATTTATTTTTTATTTCTATTGTTATAAAGATATTTTAATCACATGTTTTTATAGGTCCTTGTCGCCCTCGCCCTCGTGGCCTTCGCCTCTGCTGCCTCCATCGAAGGACCTACAGGACCATATTCAGTGGTTGAGATCCTCCGGTCCTTGTACGAGCTGCAACCCGAAGGTGCCTACAGATACGGGTATGTTGTCTGTGAATTCTCACCTTCTTTTTAGGGTTCCATACACAAAGAGTAAAAACGGGACACTAATAATAAGACTTCGCCGTCCGTCCGTCACGACTGTATCTATTGAACCGTCTATCACGGTTCAAGAAATACAGTCGTGAAAGATTTGAAAGATGATATATTTATGATGCCGCTGTAACAACAAATACTAAAAAAAAAAAAAAACCGGCCAAGTGCGAGTTGGACTCGCGCACCGGGGGTTCCATACCATAAAAGAAGTAAAACATTGAAAGAATCACTTTTGTTCATGAATTTACGAGTATAATTTACATGTAGGTACTTTTGTTGGCGAACCGCAAATGTTAGGGAGTTGATTTTATTTTTCCTGTAAAATATACATTAATGTCTATTGATCATAATTATTTCAGATTTTTCGATTGATAAACTTCGGAGATAAGGGGGGGGGAACGGTATTTTTTTCGACAGTTTGCTCAATAATTCCAAAACTATGAGGCATAAAAATAAATAAAAATCGGTTTTAGATTACACAAGTAACGCCCTTTCATATGATACCCCACTCAATATTGTTATCTCATTTTGAAAATTCGAAGTCCCGGTTTTCCCCCCTTTTTAAATATAAATGAAAACAATTTTCAATATTTTATGAGTGCAATGGCGTTGGGTCACTATTACCTAAAACTATTCCAAATTTCAAGTCAATAGCTTTGATAGTTACTGAAATAATCGAGTGTGACAGACGGACGGACGGACGGAGAAAGTCTCACCATAAGGGTTCCATTTTTACCAAATTGGTATGGAACCCTAAAAAAAAACACAAATGTTTTAGGGGGCTCCCATACGGCAAACGTGATTTTTTGGCTATATCCACTTCAAAAATAAATAGCTCATTTCAAATAAAACAAATCTTTAAGGGACCCCACCCCTCCTATACAACATATGTAAATTTTTTGCTCGTTTTTGAATTTGGTAGGCAGGGGAGTTTAGTTTACTTACAATTGAGAATGGTCTTGATAGTACGGAATCCTCAGTGCGCGAGTTCGATTTGCACTTGAACAATTATTTTAAATTAAGTAGTAAATTCAAGCTCTATCTCGTCTTTCCGAATTGTTAGAATTGTGATCTTATCTCGTCACAGTTATTTTTCTTACAATTAAAATTGACTCAAAAACTCGGAATCCTATTTTAAGTGAATGATGTTTTATGATGAATGATGATTCCTTTATACCACAACTATTCAACTGATTTGTCTATTACTTGATTAGAATATAAAGGCTTACATACCTACTTTTTATCCTGGAAACCAACTCGGGCCTTATTACAAACCCGGAACCTTGGCAATAAATAAGCCCATGTTTCTTTCTATACCTTATTATGAATATCAAAACAAAACTACCTTGATGATGCTACGATATGTAACAACTGTTTTATTTTGTTACAGCTACGAAAGTGCCGATGGCACCAAGCGCGAGGAAACTGGAGAACTTAAGACGGTGAACAACGAGGAGAACAAGCCTCAAGAAGTAGTCGTGGTCCGAGGAAGCTACACCTACACCGACGACAAAGGCAACGTTGAAACCGTCAGATACGAAGCTGACGAGAACGGCTACCGTGCCTTCGGACCCTCCATCCCCACAGTCGGCGGCGCTCAATAATTTATTATTGATAAATCTAGGTTAACTTCCACAAACAATCGAATAAGTAATTTAATTTAATCGATTATTTGTCGGATCCACCTGCTAAACAAATGATTGCCATGATGAGCAAGTGGATGACGGCTGACGGCGGCTGATACTCACATATTGCTACGCTCTTAGCCGTAATCTCACCCGCACTGCCATATTTTTGTACATTTTGTTATGGTTCGTTACGTTTTTGTAATTCGTAGAGCAAATAAACATTATAAATAATATTTGAGTTTTCATTATTTTTATTTTAATTGTTTGATACAGCTCCTACTTACTTGATACTGAACCTAAGTTTTGCTCGAGGCTTCACTCGTGCATATTTCGGTCATCCGAAAATCGCAATTTTTATTACTGCTCCTTCTAACTTTCAAGACGGCTTTCAAGAAATAAATATAAAGCTTAATATAGATTGTTTGAGGAGGTATATTCATAATCCCGTGGGAAATACGGATTTGAAAAAAATTTGTCTTAATTGGTTATAAACCTAGATTAACTAGATTTGTAAAAAATTTACTGTTTGCATTCCAGTCAAATCAGTTCAGTTCAGTTAAGTAGATGTGGCGTGGTTGTAACAAAGATTCTAAGTCACAAAACTAACTTACGAACTCAAAAACTTTCAGTGATAAAAAGACAACGGGAATTTTATCAATTAAATTAAAAAAACCGGCCAAGTGCGAGTCGGACTCGCGCACCGAGGGTTCCATACCATAAAAGAAGTAAAACATTCAAAGAATCACTTTTGTTCATAAATTTACGAGTATAATTTACATGTAGGTACTTTTGTTGGCAAACCGCAAACGTAACTTTGTTTTTGGCGGTTTATTGTTATTTTCAAAAAAAAGTATAATAGTTAGAGAGTCGATTTTATTTTTCCTGTAAAATATACGTTTATTCCTATTGATCATAATTATTTCAGATTTTTTGATTAGTAAACTTCGGAGATAAGGGGAGGGAACGGTATTTTTTTCGACAGTTTGCTCAATAACTCAAAAACTATTAGGCATAATAATAAAAAGAAATTGGTTTTAGAATACACAAGTAACGCCCTTTCATATGATACCCCACTCAATATTGTTATCTCATTTTGAAATTTTGACGACCCGGTTTTCCCCCTTTTTTAAATAAAAATAAAATAGATTTTCAATTTTTTATGATTGCAATGGCGGCGCGCCGCAATTACCTACAACTGTTCCAAATTTCAGTTCGATAGCTCCGATAGTTACTGAAATAATCGAGTGTGAAAGTACCACAGTAGGTACCAAGGTACCAACGTGTAGAATTACCATAAAGTCTGAATTGCCATTTGTATAGCCATAACATTAAAATAAAATTAACAGAACAAGCAAGAAATCCAAAAGAATCTTTAAAAAACGTTCATATTTTTAAAATAGTCTTCTTTTCTTCGCTTTCCGAATAGGTATAATACTGACTGCATTTCCGCGTTGAACAGCTAGGCTGATTCGTTGCGCAAAAAATCAGCCCGCTGCGCCCTTCTGTCACAAAATGAGGTTATTAACCACGGGGAAAGCTCACGAAGGAATTTAAGTTACCTGAAATATAAATTTCTTTGCAAAACGTAAAAACAATATTTTAAATTGAATTCGTTTAAATGATTCTATGTCTAGATTTATTACAAAGTTTTGTCAATATAAAATTAAATATTACGAGTATGTATGAAATAGAGTGGTTTGCGAACACGAAAATGCATGCGAACTAAGTATCGCTATTTTTATTGATTCTTGTTGATTTCAGCTGAGCGTCACTGAAAGTCAAATCGCATAATTTTTTGAATTTTGTACCATACGAGTATCTATACGTCTCGACGGAACGCTATTTGTCACTTTTTCACCTATTAAATAAATAATTCTCATTCAAAAGCCCATGTACCTGTTTTCAGTTTTTCACATAACTTTTATAACTTGTTGACCCCCTTAAGAGCATTTTATAAATCTTTTCTTAGTATAACTCCAGAGTATTCTAGAAATATTTCATTTTATCTTATTCAAACTATGCATAAAAACGATAAATTACAAGTACGGGTCTCTTGCTTTGTCTGTACTCAACTTGCAACTCCGAATATCGAAATAATAAAAAAATATTGCACTCAACAGTTTGGTCTCACTCGTAAACTCACTATTAGTTGATACAAATAGGTAACTGGAGCAAATGAGTCTCTCGGTAATAGGACTAACAAAATGCGTAGGTATGAATACTAGAAACGTAGAAATCCCTAAGACAAACGTTAGATGTACGGTGGAGCCTCGTGAATGTCCATGGTTAAACCAACGAATATATAATATTACTAAGTTAAACTAAGGCTTTGTCTGAACTAAGCCTCTAATAGAACAGACCAAATATATAAAGCACTTGCAAGAAACTTGTAAGAAAAAATACAATTACAAAACAAGCAATACGCTTGTTATAAATGTAAATGAGCTAAGTACATCCAATTAAGAGCAACAAGATGTTAAAACAGAGTTTAATTGACGATTAGATTGTTATCATTATCGTTATGCCGAATTTAATGAATTGTTGTGGCCTTCTTCAAGGAGAGTAATGGAATGCATGTTAGTCTGTTTATGTGAAATAGATTATTATTGTATTTGATAGTAAACAATAAAATTTATTGTCTTATGTAATAAATATGTAACTATAGGATTAGGAAGTTGCTCCGTCTTCGCACGGGTAACAGAGCATCTTATCTGTTACAAACTCATTTTACTTGTTATCATAGATTCATGTTCTTGTTTATGTTAAAAAAAAGGTTATGTCATTCTGACTGATGGATTACAAATATTTCTATACGTAAATAATAAAGTAAACATATATTAAAACTAGTAGGGCGCGTGGGGGCGCGGGCCACATGTGGCCCGCGTGTTGTCTTCCCGCCCATAAAGGTATCGCCGTCATATCCATCGCCCATTGAAATCCGATTGGCAGTGAGCTGAAAAAATTACCAAGGAGCACTGTCATGGTTTTAAAGATAGTTAAGGTCAGTTCGAACAAAAAATACGCTGAACCTCATCGGATGAGGTTCAGCGTATTTTTGTACGAACAGCCCTTAACTATCTTTAAAACCATGACCGTGCTCCTCAGTCATCATACAAATCCTAGATCACTGTCTCTTTTCATAGTATGTACATTTTCCATGTAAAAATAAATTCCGCCACAGTGAATTATTTTCCATGGATCCCGTAGAACTTGAGCTCCTGATCAGCTCTTGTTTGGAAACCTCTCTCTTATCTTTTTTACTTTCCATCTTGAATCCGCCATTTTGTTTTTTTTTCAGCTCACTGCCAATTGCGTGAAGTTCCGAGTATTTTTTGTTTCAGCAGTCCCCACCTAACTATAATACCTTGTCCATGCTCCTTGACTGTCTTTAAAATCCTCAATCATCACCTCATTCCATATTTTTCTCTTGTAGTCTTCCAAAAACCGCATCAAAGCACTTCATGTTTTACAACTTGTGGTCTCTTCAATATTCCTCATACATTTTCTATGAAAAAAAAAAATTCCGCCATTTTGGATTTTTTTTTCAATCCATCAAATAGACCTTTGGATCCTGATCAGTTCTTGTCAAGAAACCGTTTTTCCATCTTTTATACTTTCCGAGAAATCGACGAAATTCAAAAGGCGGCCATTTTAAATCCGCCATTTTGAATTTTTTTTCAGCTCACTGGCAGTTGGATGACATTTCAAATGACATTTGGTCGAGCACCCCCCACCTATCTCCAATACCTTTGGCTGTGCTCTTCATCCGTCTTCGAAATCCTCAATCATCAGCTCTCTCCGTATTTTTCCTCCGAATGAATTTTTCTCTTCTATACAAAATGGTAATTGAAAAAAAAATTTTTCATACAAAATTGTTCAGGAGAGGTGATCAATCAGTCAGTGAATCAGCACAAGCAGCTATATATATATTAATAAATGTTACTACAAAAGGCCTTTATTTTATTGGCGACGAGTAAAAATTGTGTTGTTCAGTAGGAAACAAACACCATGAACACTGAACAATTCGCGGCATTCCTTACCGCGCAACAAGAACAACATAAGGTACTAACAGCCTTACTACAGCAGTTCGTACAACTGCAACAACACCAGGGAAGCTCCTCAACAGACATCAGCACCAAAAACAACTATAGTAATGAAGCACCCACAACATCAAAACAAAACATTGTAAAACATTTCAAATGCGACAAGTTTAACCCAGACACAACCACTGCAGAAAACTTTATCGATCTGTTTGAAGCGAAATGTCGTATATGGGGCCAAGACGCTATTAGTATTCAAAAAGACCTACTTATAAACTGCATAACACCAGAAATGTACCACGAACTGAAGGTAGCTTTGACTCCTGATTTTGACATAGCAACATACGACGAAATAAAGATGAAACTATTGGATTTATATAGAACAAAGAAAACACGATACAAAGCTTTAATAGACTTTTGGAACTCCACGAGAGAAACCGACGAAACTATGGAACATTATGCTAATAGACTAAAAGAACTCTCGAAGGACTGTGGCTACGAAGGGACTATGCTTGAAAGACAGCTCCGTGACCGTTTTGCAACTGGCTTGAACCATACACAACTAGAGGTAGATCTAAAGCAAAAATGGCCTGAACTACGTGAAGTAACAGAAGAAGGTAAAACGAGAGAGATAACATTCACAGAATTATTTGTAGTCGCCCAATCACGCGAAATTGCAGAGAACGACAACAACACCTTAAATAACAACCAAAATGTTAACAGGATACGACAAAAGAGACAAGGCAAACGCACTAATACTACAACCAGTATTGAAACAGCCAAAAAGTTGCAACCTGATCAATGCCGACGATGCGGAAAGCGTAACAAACATGACTTCAACGACTGTACAGCTAAAGACCACCTTTGTAAGACGTGTGGCAGCACAGGACACTATGAAAGTGTATGCATCAAATCAGGTAGAGCATATTTAACATCAAAAACCAAACACTATCAACGTAAAAACGAGACTGATAAACGCAACAGAACACAGAAGATTAACAATCGAACAGATGCATCAGAGACCTCATCAATGGCAACATCGCACTCTGACTCCTCGACGGAAGAGAGTGAAACCGAGTACAACCCTGTCCACAATATCAATAGGAAGACATCCCGGTGTAAGAAAATTGACACAATCATTAATGGGGTAAAATGTACGATGGACTGGGATCCGGGGTCAATCTACTCTATAATTTCCACAAAAATGTGGAAAACGATTGGAGCCCCAGCATTAATTAAAGCACCAAAACTTCAAGCTTATTGCAATTTCAAGCTCAAACCAAAAGGCATAACTGACGTATCAGTGGAAGTAGACAACGAACAAAAAATATTACCTGTTGTAGTTATGGACAAGGCAGAGCCTATGCTTTTTGGGTTACAGTGGAGCGAAATGTACGACATGATTTTTCCCAAACCTGTCTACTCCATCAAACGCACCGCAGACACGTCACTGGACCTCGTGCTAGCTACCCACACCGATCTATTCGACAATAAATTAGGAAAAGTCAAGGATTACCAAGTTAATATCCATATCAAATCTGGCAGTGAAGCAAAACATCTACCGGCACGGCCCATCAAGTTCAGCATGCGCAAAAACATCGAAATAGAACTAGAACGGCTTCTGCGTGAGGGGATAATAACAGAGGTGGATCCCAACATAACACCGATAGAATGGTACCCACAGTAAATGTTTTAAAACCAACTGGCCAAGTACGCATTTGCGGTGACTACCGAACAACGATAAACCTGGTACTTATAAAGCATACTCATCCTGTACCCCTATTTGACCAGTTAAGACAACAGCTTGGTCACGGAGATAAATATTCAAAAATTGACCTGAAGGATGCTTATCTTCAGTTTGAGATAGCCCCGGAATCGAAAAAGTACCTAACAATATCAACCCACAAAGGATATTTTGTCTACAACAGAATGGTATGGCCCTTTGGTATTGCAACAGCACCCTCAATTTTCCAGCATTTTCTCGACAAACTACTAGATGGCATACCAAACGTCGCAGTATTTTTTGATGATATTGCCATCACTGGGAAAAATGACAAAGAACAACAGACTCTCTCCAAGGTGTTCAACAGATTGAAACAAACCGGACTCAAAGTAAATCTCAAAAAATGCATTTTCTTACAACCTGAAATAGAGTATTTAGGACATATTATTGACAAAAACGGAGTACGACCAACAAAATCTAAAATAGAAGCTATCTCGAAGGCACCACCGCCTACAAATACTAAAGAATTGAGGGCGTTCTTAGGACTCATAAATTTCTATGAGCGATTTATTCCACACTTACATAGTGTATGCGCCGACTTACATGAACTAACAGGTGGCCGCCGGAAATGGCAATGGACGGAGCATGAAAACAAAATCTTCATAAAGACCAAGAAATTGATAACTAGATCTGAATCGCTAGTAGCATTTGATGAACATCGGCCTCTTTTTCTTTCCTGTGATGCTTCGGAGAAAGGAGTAGGCGCGGTTTTATATCACAGGGATAAAGATATCGAACAACCTATTGCGTATGGTTCGAGGAAACTGAAACCGGCTGAAAGCAAATACTCTGTCATAGACCGTGAGGCATTGGCAATATTCTACGGTATTCAAAAATTTGACCAGTATCTCAGGGGCACTAAGTTTACGCTAGTTACCGATCACAAACCACTGATCCACATATTAGGTCCTCAACGAAATCTGCCAAAAATTGCGAATAATAGACTTGTAAGGTGGGCACTCGTGATTGGAAATTATAACTATGACATCATTTATCGAAAAGGTGAACACAACATCATTGCTGATTACCTCTCTAGAATGCCAAATGGCGCGGAACAGCCGAATGACGCAGAGGTATCAATAAATAGAATAACTGAATTGCTGCAGCATAGTAAATTAGACGATTTGTCTTTAAGTGAAGAAAGGATCAGGGAAGAGACGAAACAAGACGCCACATTGAAGCAAGTACTGCAATTAATTAAAACCAACTGGTATAATTGCACACAGTCTGAACTGAAACCGTTTCTTAGAAAACGTAGCGAACTGTCAATAGAGAACAAGATAATCATGTGGCAAGGTAGAGTGGTTATACCGAACAAATTGAAACTAACAGTGCTACGTTATTTGCACATTGGACACCCTGGAACTTCTGCAACGAGAGCTCTAGCACGTTTCTATGTATGGTGGCCAACACTCGAAGAAGACATAGATAATTTTGTAAAGCAATGTCAGAAATGCCAGGAAAATCGACTCAACAATCCAGAACTACCAGTATACTCTTGGTCGGTTCCAGAAAAGGTATGGGAAAGAATTCACATCGATTTCGCCGGACCCTTTGAGGGCAAATATTGGTTAGTCCTGGCAGACGCTCTATCAAAATGGATAGAAATTAAACCTATGGCAAAAATAACCACCAAGACATTGTGCAAGAAGCTAGATAGTATTTTTACCACTTTTGGATTACCTCAGATTATAGTCTCTGACAATGGGCCTCAGTTCATTTCCAAAGACTTTCGAGCATATTGCACATCACAAGGGATAGTGCACATGACCTCTTCACCTTACCATCCAAGAACCAATGGATTGGCTGAGCGACTGGTGCGTACGTTTAAAACGAGAATGGCTGCAAGTGAAGCTGATATAGCTAATCCAAAGCGAAGACTGCAAAATTTTCATTTTTCGTATCGAAACACACCACATACCACCACAGGAAAGTCACCAGCCCAAATGATGTTCGGAAAACAGTTAAACTGCTTGTTGGATAATGTGAAACCAAATATGAGAAGGACATTGCGACACAAAAACATCCAAGCCAATATCGACTCTGAACAAAAAACACCACATTTCCAGAAGGGAGAAGCAGTGTACATTCGTACTAAATTGGAAAATAAATGGAAACCGGCTGTAATTGAGGAAAGGAAACATCGGTATTCTTATGTGGTGAGAACTCCAGAAGGAGTTTTGAAGCGCAGACACGCCGACCACATACGGCCCCAGGGAAGTGTGACTCAGTCACCAATCGTCGAGCGAGAGACTGGGATGGAATCATCTGCACCTGCTGGCTCAGCAACGTCACACGAACTGCTGACTGGGATGGAATCATCTGCACCTGCTGGCTCAGCAACGTCACACGAACTGCTACCGCGTGCTAGTTCAACGCCACTTAGTCAGCCGGTGATTGAAACCGCTTCCTCTTCACCGCTAACGTTCGAGCAGACACCGGTGTTAAGGCGTAGCAAGAGGACCGTAAGACCACCACACCGCCTCATAGAGCTAATGTCTTAGGCCGAGAGGAATGTTACAAACTCATTTTACTTGTTATCATAGATTCATGTTCTTGTTTATGTTAAAAAAAAGGTTATGTCATTCTGACTGATGGATTACAAATATTTCTATACGTAAATAATAAAATAAACATATATTAAAATAAATGTTACTACAAAAGGCCTTTATTTTATTATTCATTTTTGTTTTTTGGGTCATATCGGGTATACCAAGCTTTTATTATGGGTGTCCAACACTATTGTATCAACCCGAGTAGTTACTCCTACTCTTCTGACTTTTGTGAATTTCACTTTAAATTAGTTTCCTTTAATTACAAAATTACTAAACCAATTATTATCAAATAGTTGTCCTTATCGTTCTTAGCGCATTTGGCTATTATTATTGCAACACAAATAAAAAAATGTCATAAAAGTACACTGCGGATTCTGATTATTTAATAAAAATGGGAAATGCTTTCCAAAAAACCAACTTCAAATGCCACTACAAAGAGTGAAATAATTTTTATTTAAATTTTAGGTACCTACACCAATTCGAAGTCGGGCAATTACAATCCCTAATAGTCCTTCTTACTTACTAATTGATGTGCGAAGAAATGACGAAGTCATAGACAATCGCCCGACTTCGAATTGGTGTAGGTACCTAAAATTTAAATAAAAATTATTTCACTCTTTGTAGTGGCATTTGAAGTTGGTTTTTTGGAAAGCATTTCCCATTTTTATTTTATACTTTTTAGTGGAAAACAATAAAATGCACATGGCGTTGTAAAAATATCCAAATTGCTTGAGGTGTGTTCATAAAATCTGAAGAGATACCTCAAATTCACCAAGATCCCATCATCAGACCCTGACTTGATGACTTTTGTCATCAAATCAGTATCTGCTAGCAAATGCACCAGTAACTATAAAAAATACCCAACTCGCTTCAAGTATACTAGCAAAATTTGAAGAGTTCCCTCGATTTCACCAAGATCCCATCATCAGACCCTGACTTGATGACTTTAGTCATCAAATCCGTATCTGCTAGCATATGCACCAGTAACTATAAGAAATACCCAACTCGCTTTAAGTATACTAGTAAAATTTGAAGAGTTCCCTCGATTTCACCAAGATTCCATGATCAGATCTTAACCTGATGACCATAGAACAACTTGGAAAATATTACTCTTTCTAATAATACTCAAATAGCTTCATGTGTCCATATAAAATTTGAAGAGTTCCCTCGATTTCTCCAGGATCCCATCATCAGATCCTGACCTGATTAAAATGGGACCATCTGGAAACAAAACCCTCTTTAACAAAAAAAGAATTTTTCAAATCGGTCCACGCGTCTTCGAGTAATCGGTGAACATACATAGAAAAAAAAAAAAAAAAAAAAAAAAAAGATTCCGACGAATTGAGAACCTCCTCCTTTTTTTTGAAGTCGGTTAAAGAAAGTTTCTGTCCAGAATTGTTTTCGAATTGCGTTTCCATCTCTAAATGAATTTAAACCAGATCCAAGCTCCCTTCATAACGGCAATGCAGGGATTGGTCAGTTAGTAATACATATTTTATTCATACTTATCCCATATAATCACATATATCAAATAAACCCCTATCAAATAAAAGGCAGTTTATTATTATCAAATAATGATCTATTATTTGGCACATGAACAGCGAATTAATGGTACATTTAATGATATTTTTAATGACCACAATAATCCTTGAATACCGTAATAAATATTATACAAAAACGTTGCGGAGAACTATAACCATGCATCTGAAATACTATTGCCTATTAGGTGGATTACACCTTTTTTGAGTATTTTTACGGTAATTTTAGTCTGTTTTTAGTTTTTATCTCTTGATGCGAGATAACCATTTAAGAACTATAATATAAAGTGGTAAATGATAAGAGGCAGTTACAAGAGGCGTGTGTGAATTTTGCGTTTGACTGATGGCATTACAAAAAGTATACTATGTACCTCAGTGCCTATAAATGGTTACTTCAGTTCCCACAATTTCAGTTACAGAGTGAGTACAACCAGTGCAGTTGGATTATAACAGCTATAAAGGTATGAAGCTCATGTTTGATGTAACTAATCTTTTGTAAAAATCAGAGAAATCAAAATTTTATGTCTTTGAAGGAAACTTTTTTTTGTACAAGTTTTTTTGTTATTGCTAAATTAAGTATCTTATTACTGTACAAATCCGTTAGAATAGTGTAAAGATTTCTGCAGGCTTCACACCTGTGATGAACAGCCCTACTAATTCGTTGCGCCAAAAATGAACTAGTGTTTTTGTCTCTGGGCGAGGCATTTTACCATAGCTAAGAGTGGCCACGGCAAACGAGCATATCTTCTGGAATCCTAAGCGCATCATAAAGGCATGACACCCTTATTACCTATGGTCCTATCTAGGGATGTTATGGATATATAATTTCGGATCAGGATATGGATATGGATATTGGTAAAAAATAATATCGGTTTCGGTTACGGTTATGGATATTAAATTATCTCGGATTATCCGATAGTTTCGGTCACGGATATTAATTTTTTAAGGAACTGTAATTGAAGTACAAATAAGATTATATTCGACTTTAATTGTACCTTGTAGGTTTCGCAATCTGTCATACAATTAATTCTTTCTTACAGCTACTCATTTTGAAGTGTACTATTAAACACGGATCCGGATATGGATATGGATATTGGTAAAAAATAATGTCGGTTTCGGTTACGGATATTTCGGATATCCGATAGTTCGGTTACGGATATGGATATCTATAACAACAATAGTCCTATCCTACCAATGTAAAATGTCACTTTACACACACCCGCAGTTTTTCGAAGCAAAAGTTCAACTAATCACACGAAGTGCCAAAAATAAGTATCACTTGTTATTTAATTTATTTAGAATTTATTTAGAACAACTTGAGAACAACTCATAGTCAGTTACAAAAGTGACGTTTGACAGCAATGACCGCAAGATTTACGCCTGTTGCAAGTCTGTCGTGAAATACGTAATAACCCCGACAGGAATATAATTCTAGGGGGCTAATCGCGTAACATACTGAGTGAAGTGGATCAATAAATAAAATAAAAAAATAACGTCTATTGGTTTGGAGTGCAAAATTGAATGTACTTCAACAGAGGAAATACAAAACCTCAACCTTATTGCGCGAAGTAAATTTAGTAAGCCGGTGCGTTACTATTCCGATGCCACTAGGCTGATTACTATCACATGATCTCATTACAGATGAATCTTTTAGTACCATTTACGGCGGTATTCTGCATCGGATCTATGATTGGCGCCACACCTATTGCCCCGGCTGCAGCGGGAATACCGCCTGTTAGCACGTACTACGCAGGCCGTTATCCTGTTGCCCCGGGATACAGCCCGTATTACAACCCTGCGAGCGCAACCGCACCCATCTTGAGTTACTCTAACAACCATGAAATCGATGGAAGTTATTCTTACAGGTTGGCAAATTTTCTTATCTCCTTTTTTTACACTATACAAGTAAGTACTTGACTGTGATCTCACCTGATGGTAAATGATGATGCAGCCGAAGATGTTATCGCACTATCTTGGAAGGTCTAAGTAAACCCACCCCAACGGTTTCTACACAGCATCGCGCCGGAACTTTGAATCGCTTGACGGTGTGTCTTTGCTGGTAAGGTGGTAACTAGCCACAGCCTCCCACCAGACTAGACCAGAGCTAATTAAGAAATTATAAAATTCCACAGTGGCCCGTGGCGGGAATCGAACCCGCGACCTCCCACTCGAATCCGAGCGTGCGCCACTGCGCCAGGGAGGTCGTCCTTTCTTAACTGTACTAGGGAATTGTTACCTCTCAATAGCATCATATTGGTTTTTCATACATTAAGAGTTATCGTATTAATATTTTGCAGTTTTACGACTGGTGATGGGAAGCAAGCTCAAGAAGTTGGGTTCTTAAAAGGAGCTTACATAGACACAACGGGAGCGCCGCAGGGAACTCAGGTTGTTATTCTGTAACCACAGATTTTATCTGTAACTATCAAAAAAGTAATCGAGAAAGGGATGAAGTTTCCACTCAGAGTGAGGAGGAATTAACTATTACTTACCAATTACCACGCCGCTGGCCAGATAAGAGTTAAAACATATTATTTTAACCTTGAAAATACTGTCGGCTATGCGATTCTCTCAAAATACTTATAGCATCGACGAAGTTACATCTCGGTCACTGATTGATTAATGCTTACATCGGTTACACTCGTACAGCGAAGGCAGCCATTGGCTGTTGATGGTTAAATTGCTATAATTACTAGCGATGTTTGGGCGATGTACAATTTTATTTACGTGGTAAATATTTTACGTTATTTCAGGTAATTGTAATCTATACTTTATGAGAACAATAAAGTTCACAAAAATACTTTATTTCGTATGATTTGATTTCTTTGAGATTTTGAAAAGTTGATTATTTCGTTAAACGAAATTTATCGATTGGAATTTGATACTGAATCAATGTTGCCACTCACCAGCGCCACATCATTCAAGCACTCGTTTTGTACAAACAAAGCGTCTCTGAATTTGATAAAAAATGAATAAATTATTTATTTTAATTTAAATATAGACAGCAAAGATGCTGTGCAAATGTTTAGTAAAGATGCTAATTGGATACAAATTGCAAAAAGCAATAAAAATATGTTTTTAAAATAAATTATACTTTATTTTGATACTATGTACTTTTTTTTTCTTACCTATAATAACCAATGTACTTTAACTTCAAAAAAAAGGTAGCAACCCTATACGCAAGTGACACGTAAGTTAACAGAAAACGTACTAACTCCGAAAAATTAGAAGTACGTATTGTATGGGCTTTGTTTTGATACTCCGAACCCTATTAAGACCGGTCTAAGTATTATTGAATTTCGAAGATTTATTAAAAAGCTTTCTATCCCTACTGTAGGTTAAAGAAGGCAGCTACAGCTACACGTCTCCTGAAGGTATACCGATTCAAGTGAACTACGTCGCTGATGAGAATGGTACGACCCTAATTTAAAATCGATTAAATTGATTATTTTTAATTTCAGTTATCCTTTCTGTGTGACTTTTCAAGATCTCTGATCACAAAATGTGCTAAATGGATTTTGTTTATATCCAATAGATATATTTATTATTATTATTGATCCCAAAGTCTGTCTTGGGTTTACCTTTGCACAGGTTTAAAGCCACTGTCAAAAAACTTCTAATAAATCACCTACCATTGAAGAATTTTTAAATGACAAGGATTCTTGGAATGATCGATACGCTTCCATCTCCTCAGGAGATATGTTAAAAATAATATGAATATTAAATTTTCATACTCTTTACGAAGACTTGTATATAATGACATTTTTGAAAAGTGATAGTGCCGAATTTCATGCCAGTTCTTTTCATGCAAACCTGCCTTCCGAAACTGGCAGTAGTGTTTTGACTTTTCATAAGAGCCTATTATTTATACCTATGCGAGAAATAAAGATTTTCATTTTCATTCAACCCGTAATATATCTGCTAAGATAACTGAGTGGAAGTGATTTTAGGAAGCTTTTATTTTTTTAACAATTCATTTGATCTCTTTTTCAGGTTTTAGAACTGGTGGCGTTCACATACCTGCCAATGGAAAGGGTGTAGTTCCATTAAATGGAGCTTACGATCCTCGATATAACTACAACCTCAACGGCCCCTACAACAACTACCGCAACCGCTATAGTCAGTTTGGACAGTACCACTCTTTAGCACCGTACCCTTACGACCCGAGATACAATCCCAGTAATCCGTGGAAAGCCCCCACAGCATCGAATCTAGTAAAAAAAGCATAATTTTTGAAATATTTAGGCATTTTGTATCGTAATAACGAATTAAAATTATGATAGTAATGGATAATACCATACTTATTTGATTTATCACCTAACCTTTTTTTTACACTAGTATCCAAGTTAGTACTTGACTGCGATCTCACCTGATGGTAAGTGATGATGCAGCCGAAGATGTTATCGTAATAACTTGGAAGTGGTAAGTAAACTCACCCCTAACGGTTTCTATACACAGCATCGCACCGGAACGCTAAATCGCTTGGCGGTGCGTTTTTGCTGGTAGGGTGGTAGGTAGCTAGCCACGGCCGAAGCTCCCTACCAGACCGGACCTGAGCCAATTTAGAAATTACACAATTCCAAAGTGGCCCGTGGCAGGAATCGAACCCGCGACCTCCCACTCGAATCCGAGCTCGCGCCGCTGCACAAGGGAGGTCGTCAAAACCTAACGTATTCTTTGCGTATTGAACCTCTGTGCTTATAAACATAAAGGAGCTCCTTACTCTTACCCCTAAATACCAGATAATATTATGTATCTACTAGTAAAAGATTCGGCTATCAATATTAAATGTGTATACAAAATTTCGTTACTTTGCCGTTTACCGTTGCAGGGTTCCTTTATTTGGAGCTAATTCTGGGTGCAACTTTGTCAAGTTTACCATAAAAAGGCGTAATTATTGAAACTTAAGTAAAGTCTAAATTATATTTAACTTTAGTAGTACTTAAGTTATTTTACAAGAAAGTGGTTTTAATTCAGGTTGCAAGACCTGACCTAAACAAAACATTGACAGAGCTAGAAAGGTAAAAGCTTGTTAAATTATTTGTATCAACTAATACTTATGTCTTAACTATATTATGTCATATTATATGGTCCGAACAATCTGTATTTGAAAGAAAGGATAAACTTAACCATACATTTTTAAGCATCGAATGGATTGTGCTATTGATTTCAAGTTGATACCTTTGCTAACACTCATGAAAAATTATTAAAATAATTTGTCAAGCGGAAATCGGGCTCGCTTACTGAGGGTTCCGTACTATAAAGACCAGTCCAATCCAACCAATACACGCCCAACCAATACACGCCAACTAAATTCCAAAATGAGCAAAAAATCACGTTTGTCGTATTGGAGACGGACAGACGGACGGACGGTCGGCGAAGTCTTAGTAATAGAGACCCGTTTTTACTCTTTGGGTACAGAACTCTAAAAAGGGCAAAAAATCAATAAATGAATACCTTGATGGAAATAGGTGGTTCCGTATATTTTCATACTACCTGTAATTATTTTTCGTATCACCATTCTCAATGCTATTGATGATAACATAAAAAGTAAGAACATCAGAAATCGAGATGTCCTATAGTACAATATTGAAGCTGACAAAATGTGAATAAAAGTTAAAAGGCAATATTTTGATATTGTGTATGACAGGCTGGTGAGGCAACATCAATAAATTTTTGTTTTAAAAAACCTTGTTGAGTTGAAGTATGTCACACATTCTTGTAACAGGTTTCAGAGATATTCTTATACTGATGGACATACGGAAAAATATATATTATATTGTAATGTTTTTTGTTTGATAATTTTTACCTAAGTAATTTTAATTACATATACCTATTACCTACCTATAACTTATAACAAAATATACATCAGGAAGTATTGTATGACTAAGTTTATATATTCGGATCTTTGTTTACGTCTTCACGCCACACCACCTGTTACCAAACTCCTTCGAAACGGCTCGACCGATTATTATGAAATTTTCAGTGTATGACCACTGAGTCTGGGATATCCCTAATGGCAAAACAACGTTTGTCGGGTCTGCTAGATGTTGTAGTTCTGTATGAAATGAACCATTGCTCATAATTATATAATTAAACATTTTTAGAATAATTCTGGGATTCGCTAACATCATCTAGACGCCTACAAGATGTGCACGTGAACGAAGGACGTGACGTCGCGTGATACATCACAAAAAGGGACGTGTTTATCCTTTGTCCCACGCCGCCATAAAATATGAACTTTGAATTGGTGCCGCTGTGTAATGCAACAAAAAATCATATAAATACGGGGGTTAAATCACAGTGCATCACTCGTCTCCTTGCCTTTTGTAAGCTTTCTACTTGCATCCGAAGGGACCAAAAATGAAGTGCACTGTAAGTTTGAGGCTTATTTAAAGCTAGTTAATTTTTGAATCGAAGTGTCCAAAGTTAAAGTTTAGTTTCTTAAACAATGTAAAAAAATTAACTCAATACGGCATAGTTACTTTATGTTTTTCCTTTATCATCATTAACAGAATTTCTGATTATTTTTGCTGATGCTATTAAAAACGAGATATTTTAAAAATTTGCTCGAGTGTTTCTTTGCGAATGTCTATAATTTATTTAAACTTTAGATTTAATTACTTTCCTTCCTTATTTTTCTCCGGTAGGTATACATAACCTCAAAAACGAGGCTATGTATACAGGAGGTTTAGTGCAAAATTAGCTTATCGGTGAAGGAAAACATGGAGAAGAAAACTGTGTATCTGTAAGCTCTTCATATTCTTTAAGATGTGTGAAGCACAAATAATTTTTCTCAAGTTGGGTTGAGAGAGTTGAGACGTGAGCCATCAGTTTTACTGAATCACAAGGGTGGTGCGCCTAGTGGTCTACAAACCCCGAAATTTATTTGACAAACACAGTGCCATTTCTTTAGACGAATATTTTAAGAGGTATCAAGAGTATTCGAAAGAGGTATTCAGAGGTATCAGGCTTGTGCCATTATCTCATCTTGTCACTTTTTCAGTTCATTTTGGTGGTGATGGCCGGAGCAGTGGCGGCGGATGTCGGCAGCATTCCACAGTACTTGCTGCAACAGCAAGCCCACCAGCAGCAGTACACGACTGAGCCTGTACCCATCATCCAGCAAGAGCAAATCATCAACCCCGATGGGTCATATAAATGGAAGTAAGAAAACGTCTATCTTGTCACTTTACCAGTTTATGTTAGTGGTGATCGCCGGAGCAGATGGCGTTTTTAACATAAATCAATATTTTTTTTGCTTCATTTGCTTGAAGTTCTGCACAACCTATGAGCTGTAAATGAGTAGATCCCACAATAATTTATATAAGCCGCAGATTTATTCGCGTGTATGTCTTGGGGTTATTCGTGGGTTGTTGTGTTAAATCTTGTTGAAGATCCAAATTTTAACAACTAAGCCGATTATTACTACTTGTAATTGTAATACTGCTTGTAATTTTCGTATCTTTTGTAGAAAAATAGGCATTAAAACTTTAACTACACACATACAAACACAATTCAAAATTTATTTATTTATTAATATATATATACGGACGACCAACAGGCAATAAAATATTACATTTACTACAAAAAAAACACAAATAAATGAACACATGGTTATTGCACGACTAATCAAAGGTTGCCACAGGATGCGCCAACTCAATCAAACCTTTACTTAAATTAAGTATGATATTAATCAATAACAATTGAATTAAGTACAAGTTATTATTAATTTACAAATTCCTGTCACACAACTGTTTTAAGATACAAGTATCATAGGTACAAGATATAATTAATTTTAACACATTTTTTCGACTTTATTTACACAAACATGTTATAAGATAACTTCCATATTTTTTATTTTATTTTGAAAACTTGTTTAAATGTTATCTACCGACTGTATTTCGTTTTTTTATCATCAATTTTGATTCACGTAATTCTGTTGTCGGGTACGCGAGATATTGCAAAATTTTAATTCAAGGATTACCCAAGGCAGGGGTATTAAATAGTCATTGCGGTTAAATTAAACCATCATCGATTTTACTTTGGGTCGGCATTTGGCCGAATGTCTGTTCATAAAATATTGTAATTAGTTAATATGTTAGGCTAATGCATACTTGGTTCTGGGGATAATAATATAAAGGACATTTGAAGAAAACAAACAAAGAAGTGAGTCACTCGGAGACTGCCGCGGTAAATCTATTGCATAGCATTTTGTGTGTGTGGCACTCCGTGGGGGGTGTTAGAAGTTGATAAAAAATAAGTTGATAATAACACAAAGACTTTACTTTAAAAAGTAATAAATGCCTTTAATTCAGCTGTTTTAACTTTTATAACTTAGTGAATAAACAAAGGGATTAATTCGAATTTCTAAAGTAAACAGTGCTGCGAACTCTCACTTTGTATATTTATTTGCCTATCGTTTTCATCATCTACAAAATCTGTGGTAGGTGCCTATCATATAAAATATCAATCAAACGATTTTGATTGAGTGAAGTATAAAGTGAATTGGGCTAAATATCGAAACACTGAACTAAAAAGCCTTTTTAAAGACTGATAAAATAAAATCAAATGAATAAATTGGGTACTATAAGTTTTCAAAAAATTTAAGGTCAGTGTGGTTTTTTTTTAAGTTATGTATAAATGTTATTCTTTTCAGTTATGAAACTGGCAATGGGATTAGTGCAGAAGAAGCAGGCTACGTGAAGAATCTAGGTATACCGGAACAAGAAGCTCAAACCGCGCAAGGCCAGTATAAATACACGGCACCGGATGGACAGGTATTAAATTGACACTCGCGATCTCCTCACAAACCTTAAAGTGTTTTGGTCTCACTAGCCCGCGAAATTTTCTTTGCTTGAAAATTCCCATACACCTCATATTGGTTCCCGAAATACCTATATGCGATGATACCCATTTCCCTTTGACCAAAGTAATTATTTATCTTACTATTGAGACACTAAATACTATTCAGAAAGATAGAGGTTTCATCAATACTTATGTCAATGAATTTACATATACATGATCAGGGATCATAAATTTAGTTAGAATCACACCTCAGTGCATACCTATGACCAAAGATTTAAATCGCAAGATGGGCCCTAAGCCTACATTGCGCGTAACAAAAACGTCCACAAACATGTTGACTTTTGACTATAGTTTCACTTGTGACAGAGAGTGACAACGTGTAGCACACCAAGACAAAAACAAGGAAGTTTTTGGAGGTTTAGGGCTCATCTAACGATTTAAATATTTGCCCATGACGCTTTAAAAAGAAGAAAATATTGATATCAAATGCCAAAAATAGGTGAACATCACTCTTCAGTGTTCTAAATTATTAGCAATTGTTATAGAGTTCCAAACTTATATTTAGAAAACAATGAGATTTTTTTGACCAAGAAATCGCATCACTATAGTATTTTATTATTATCTATTTTTTTTATTGAACATAAACATTTATTTATAAGATTTTTTACACTGCTAGATGGCAGATGCTTTTAATTGGAGGTCTCAAAAGGAAAATATTAAGCAGACATTTATTATTATCTTGTTTTTCTTCTCAGCTTAAATTCCTATGTTATCGAGATTTCGTCATTAGCAAAATTATTCATTAAATTTTTTACTGTTTTACTATAAAAAGATTGTTGTTCTAAACTTGATTTCCGGATGATATTATTTTATTATTAGTGGTATGGACCATTAAAGCGGTAATAAACTTCATGTATTGTATTTTAGTTATTGTGATGTACGAATACAGAAATGTGGCTGATAAAACATCCACGTTTCTGGCAAGACACCTTGCAGCCTCATTAGTCATTATTCTTTGTCAAGTAAAATCTAGTTGCTTACAAGATGTAATAAATAGGATTTTTAAGACAAGCTCGTTCCAATCTAGACAATATCTTCAATAAATAATCAGTTTTTTCGTAATTTAGTTAAGTAAATTACACTATGCATTTCATAAAAAATTCTCACATACTGATTCATTAATGTCCAATCCCTGGATAAAGAAAGAAACTGAAAGTTTTACAACGACAGAAATTTTGAGACATTCTTAGCATCGCCCAAGTGCGGCAGGGCCGATCAAAAAGTTTCTACTAAAAAGCTTATTGTTTCGCCTGTTACTATGGTTTATATAAAGTTACTAGTATGAAACTATGAAGCGATTTTAACACAAGGCGTTTTAGTCAGACTCATTGTTTTATTAGCGACATAATTATATCTGAATTTGTGTACCTCCATCGTTGGTAACGTAATGTTTTAATACTCAAACCCTGATCCAATTTAGCTAATAGTGAAATTAAACAAATCTAGCATTTTAGTGACTTTTAATAAATGCCTACTTAGTTAGGCCGATATAACTTTAAATCACTTTAACTTAATTTGATCTCGTTCTTTAATTTCGTAAAAATCGAGTACCTATCGGTCGTATCGGAATTTTCCCAATTTCGTCTAGGCATCATGTATGTGGCTTGAACTTTAACCTATTAATAAACCTGTTGTGTGTTTTAGATCATTCAACTACAGTATGTGGCAGATGAACACGGTTTCCAGCCTCAAGGAGCCCATTTGCCGACCCCTCCGCCAATACCTGTAGACATCCAGAAGGCTTTGGACCACCTCGCGACTCTTCCACCTCCAGCTCCTGAACCTAATCAATACAGATTACTTTAAAGCATTGATACACAAACCTTAACTTATTTTATTATGAGAGGCTTTGTGAAAAATATTTAGGTATATGAAAAATAGGTATTTTTTGTTAATATAGTTAATCATCGTCTTTTTTAGGGTTCCATACCAAAATGGTAAAAATGGAACCCTTATGGTAAGACTTTCTCCGTCCGTCCGTCCGTCACACTCTATTATTTCAGTAAGTATTAAAGCTATCGACGTTGAATAGTTGTAGATAATTGCTGCGCGCCGTCATTGCAGTCATAAAAAAATTAAAATCTTTTTTATTTTTATTTAAAAAGGGGGGAAAACCAGGTCGTCGACATTTCAAAATGAAATAATAATATTGAGTGGGGTATTATATAAAAGGGCGTTACTTGTGTATTCTAAAACTGATTTTTAATCTCTGAAGATTACCATTCGAAAAATCTGAAATAATTATGCTCAATATAAGTTAACATATATTTTACAGGAAAAATAAAATCAACTCGCTAACTAATATGCTATTTGTGATATTAACAATAAACCTCTAAAAACAAAGTTAGGTTTGCGGTTCGCCAACAAAAGTACCTAAATTATACTCGTAAATTCAACGAACAAAAGTGATTCATTTAACGTTTTACTTCTTGTATGGTATGGAACCCTCGGTGCGCGAGTCCGACTCGCACTTGGCCGTTTTTTTATAATTTATGTCTTGCTTGTGATATGAGGAAATAATATAAGGTCTATAATTAAATTGTTTTTATGTCATTCAGTTTTCTTATTATTAGATATAACATTTTCTGATATCCAATGAAACATTATATGATATCATTATTACTAATCTTATCGGTTGGCTAACTTTTTAACGACGTATTAGATATTTTATTCCTGAATTTTAAAATAAAAAAAGGCGTAAGGATCAGTAAACATTATAGATGGATAAGAGCTGTACGAGCAAGGCAAGCAAGAATATATAGGTATTTAAGCTAAATAAAATGATCACCAACAACCAAGTTGCTCAAAGCCCTGGTGCTGATTGTAGATTGCATACATATATTGCATTATACAATGGAATTCCTGGAAATTTTTCCTACGAAAATTCAGATAGTGTATTGTGGAATCTACAGTATTATTGTGTTAGGTACTTTACCTTTGTTCAACCTTGTGTTTTAGAGATTAGAGACATATTTAACGGAATAATAGATATTTTTTGGTCACCGAGTAAGCGTAAGCCCGGGATTTGAACCCCCGACCGCTGATAACCGGTAGAGGTCTGAACCAATGGGCAGTGATACCGTTGTAATAAAATACTCCATAAAATTGGCCATATCGTAGTTGTGAATAAATAATTAATTAATGAGCAACGCGCGTAACATTGAGATGAAAAGCGCTTCCCACGCGGTCGCATCGTGGCAGCATGCGACGGCGCACACGCCGCGCCGCGCCGGCCGCCGGCATCGACGTCGGTGAATCTCCCAGATGTATTGATGACGTCTCGTTGCCCAACGACCCGTCTGTTCACTTTCCCTGCCGTGTCAAGGTCGCCAGCCATCGCCATAAACTTCACATGCGCGAAGCCTCATAATCATGTGTCGTAAACACGTTTAACGATTTTTGAAGAGCTTCTACTAATAACCCTTATTAGACACGCGTGATACTGACTGATCAATTGATCATGTTAGATTAATAACATATTATCATAATATGTAAATACGTTATTTGTTTATTGCAAATAACTCAAGTAACCATTACTTAAGTAATTTGTTGTACTTAGATGTATCTTCTTTTTCTTCTTCTTCTTCTTCTATGTATTATATAAAATTCTCGTGCCATTCTTTGTTACCGAACTCCTCTGAAACGGTTCGACTGATTGTTATTAAATTTTCAGTGTATGATCACTAGGTCTGAGAGCAGGTTGTTATCCATTTTTCTTACCCCTAAATGGCAAAACCACGATTGCCCGGTCAGCTAGTATTTATAAAAATATGATAAAATGTAGAGCTAAGCTAACGAGAAATATTAAATATGTAGTTCAGGTGAGTTCACTAAGAAATCGTTGAGGCTGAGGACGACTTCTTACTGAAACTTGAACGTAAGCCTAATATCTAATTTAACTTCACTTGTACTTGGGAATGCTCGTTATTGATCTATCATAGCCATTGGAAACTCATGTACTGTTTTAAAATTTATATATTTGTTTTATCTATACGTGTATCTGCTATACATGTTAGGCATTAAATGAGATCGGTATAAATATAATAAATCTTCAAACTATAATGTGTTCTGCAATCGTCATGGTAGGCACTCCGAGTAGGTAATGTCACGCTATCTGCTACAATCAAAATCATGTCGTAATATAACTTACACGATACAATACTGCCTCCAAATGGTGATATGATAATCATAATAATATTATGATTGTACAATGACACAGTAAAATACACCTACATTTTAGGACAGCTCTAGATTATGATCGTTGCAACTCTTATTATAGGCGCCAAGATTGTATAGGTATAGGTGCTGCAATTTGTAATGAATTGATTACCTACTAGACAAATTACATTATACGAGTACGTATTTGACATAATAATCGTAATCATAAAATCATCGAAAGCTGTATTATCACTAATAAGTAATCTCTAGTAATCACCCGTCATAATACCTAACACTAAGCCAATCAAAGAACTGAAATCATACTTAATATTTGAATTTCACTAACGTATTTTACAAATTATAATTAGGTAGGTACATCAGTGGGATGATTCTACAACAATCAGTATATAAAAGAATACAAAAATGGTATTTTTGACTCCGTTTTCTTATTTAATAACCAGTGAAGGCTACTAACTAACAAACTGAAGATCAGCCCACGGATAATATTAAAACGGACTCACCAAGCAACTGAGCTTGAAGTCGCTTTGGCAATAATAACCCATGCACAAATTGTCTTTAAATTAGCAGAGCAAAAGCAATATGTAATTTCTTGCATCTTACGAAATTGACTGATGATGGACGGAGACTAAAAACTTTGTGTAACTATACATACTAATGAATTGTGTGATCAATAAATGCAAAGCAGTGTGATTTAGTGGATGTAGGCACTAGGCACGCTTGCGTTAAGGTCAATACTGAACAAATGAAAATCCGTTAGCTTTGTTGAAAGCCGTTACGTCGCCGCACCGAGTTGGCATATACATCTCGAGGTAATGCACCCACTGTTTACTTATTTCATAGATTTTGCGACATCACTTAGGATTGCGAAACTAGGATTGCAGGGAGGTGGGTAACTTCAGCATACTATAAATACTCAAATTATCAGGATGACATACGCATCAGTCAATTACTGTATCTTGTATTGATACATCAACTACACCAAACAGTATACTCGTAAAAATGAAATCTTTTGTAAGTGCTTTACGGTGGTTTCGAATTCAGTTATTAGTGTCAGTGCAGTGATAAACGATATGTGCCCACTTGCAACATCCATATTAAATTACTATAACGTGCTGCTCACATACTCAGTGCTTTAGATTACACTTAGAATGAACTCGATGCTTCCGTGCTAGATAGTGAATAATTAAGTTATGTTTTTTCAGGTTTTCGTTGCACTTTTCGCCGCGGCGGCGTTTGCTGCTCCGCAAGCACCTCCTGAGCCGGTTGCCATCGTCCGTCAGGATAGTCAAATTAACGGCGATGGTTCATACCAATATTCCTTCGAAACTGGAAACGGGATCAGTGCCGACCAGCAGGGAGACTTAAAGAAAGTTGGAGATGTGGATGCGTTGGAAGTCAAAGGTCAATACCAGTATCCCAATGAGGATGGCACCAATATTCAGCTGACGTACACCGCGGACGAGAACGGTTTCCAACCCCAAGGCTCTCACCTGCCCACAGCTCCGCCTGTACCGGAACCGATTCAGCGTGCCCTGGCATACCTCGCCACCGCGCCGCCTCAGCCTGAAAACTAACACGCTTGAAGTACGAGGACGCTGAAGATTGACTCCGTTGTGTTCCAATTATCTTCTGTAGATAATAACATAAAAATAGTTATTTATGTTTTTATACTTTTGTAAGCCAAATATATAACATTGAATATATTACACCAAATCAGAAATAGCTTCATTTAATTTTACATTTTAAAGGAGATAAATTGTAAAATGTTGCAATAATTAATTTCTATATCAATCAACATTTTATGATTTTGGATCATTGCTGTTTGAAGGATATTTTACACGGCTTTTCTCATAAACACACCTATTAAACATACAGCTTCTATACTGGGCAAAAATAGGCATTGACCTAAAAGGTCAAGACATCATAATATAATTATATGCTTAAAACACGTTGTTTAGAATTTTTGGTGGCATTTAAAATGTACATACTCGTGTTTCCTTAAAATCTGTGTAACAGTAGAAGACCAGCTACTACTAACTAGACCAGCGGAATGGGCGACAGGTTTGTTACGAGATTTTGACTGATTTACTGAAATTTTAGTTTACTTTGTTAGTTTAATGTGGATGGGTTAAGCAATAAGTTAAATAGGTACCACTTATACATTCAAACTAAACAAATTCAACAAAAAAGTAAAATGTTAAATTGGAAACCAATGACAAATAAATAAATAATTAACTAAGACATAAAAAGATTACCCCATTAGTCATTAACTCTAGAGAATGAGAGAGACACTCGGAATATGATTACCAATTTAACAGATTAATATTTATTTAGAGTTCCTTATCAAAATGATTAAAATGTAACTCTTATGGTGAGACTTTTTCCCTCCGTCCATCAGTCACACTCTATTTTTCATCCATTAAAAAGTCCAAATATGTGATTATAATGTGATGCTGACTATGACTACTTTAGTGAACAGTATCAAAATCACTAATATTCCTATTATAGTGATTTGGTTTGCTTAGGTTACCACGGAAAAGCAAAATATGCTCGCTCTATACCTGCGCAATACAAATTACGATTCTGTAGTGTATTATAACTTAGGAGTTGCTCTTCTTACCTGTAACTATTACATTAAGCTGTTATTTTACCTTTGTAAAGGGCAAGGGTTTTTCAAGGTTTTCTACAATGAGGCTTAAGCACAGTTCAAAAGTACCTACCTATCTTGCGCAGTATGTAATTTGGCACTGAAGTCAAACACACATATCCCCTAGGTTCTCCTGAAGGTGAATTAGTGTTATTTGTCTAGCTATGTGTAAATATCTTGTAAGCATTAATAGTTGTTAGGCACTCTCACAATATTGTCGAATTATTTAGACACGGGGTATGGTGCAATACCACCCGAAGGTGGAGGCACAAAGACTGCTATATATACCGATAACACTCATAGTTCACATTGACTAGTGGAACCATCTAATATCAAACATGAAGACCATCGTAAGTTTCGAAACTTTAACTAAATTACCAATTTTTTTTCCATAAAACAGTAAAAAAAAATCATTTAATATATTTTTTATTTCAGATTTTTCTTTCCCTAGTTGCCTTCACTTTGGCCGCACCTCCATCGGCACAGAAACCGATCCCGATTTTGCGCCAGGACAGCGAGATAAACCCCGATGGCTCCTTCCAATACTCGTACGAAACCGGTAACGGAATTTCCGCATCGGCTAACGGAGCGGTCAGAAACATCGGCGCAGAGGAGCCCGCTCTTCAAATCGAAGGGGAGTACCAATACCCGAGTGACGACGGGCAGAAAATTATCCTGAGCTACATTGCTAATGAAAACGGTTACGTTGCTCAAGGGAACGCTATTCCCACGTCTCCCCCGATCCCTGCGGATATACAGCGCGCCCTTAATTATCTCGCCACAGCGCCTCCCCAAAAAGAAAATTAAATTAACGCAGTGGACCGAAAGTAAAACTATCACGGCCATCGTAATTTGGAACCAATAAGTTAAGTCAACAAAATATTAATGTTCTTTGTACGTTCAAGTAGGTGAGCAAATATGGATAAAAGCTCTTCGGTAAGGTCGGGCACACATATCAGTCAAGAGTACTAGTGAACAGTTTTACGGGCCATGATGAAATGTAATAAGTATAATTTAATAAGCTGTGTTTGAGAAACTTTATTATCATTGAAATGAGTGTTAGAAATTATTACCTATGAACTTATTGGTTGACCTGCAATCTTTTAAAAAATAGTGTCTATATACTTTTATTTATATTAATGTTTGTACATAATTATTACTATTGTGTTTATATAAAAAAAATGCGGTACGTTTGACATTTATTAAGATTATTCATAAGAGCTAGAGATAATAATAATCCTGCACCTTACAGTCGATAAATAATTTCATGTTACAGGATGAACCAAGTTCTTATAGCATTAAGTTAAAGTGAGGCTCCTTAGAAATAAATTGGTCTGCTAGCGCGCTTTTATGTTTTTTACTGTCCTTCCATATATCTTTTCACTATAAACAACTTGCCAAGCTGAACGCTGAGCCTCGGTAGGATGAATTTTATTTTACCTATTGTAGATCTAGTACACATGCCATTTACTGTTTCAGTATCCTCAACTTATTCGCGTGGGGTATGGGGTTATTTTGCAAAAAATGATTTTCCTGTTGATCATGGGAACAGAAGATTTTCCCAGAATAATTCGTAAATTATGTACGTTTACCCAAAGCTACATATGAATGTAGCTTCATTCTAAATATCAGCTAAATAAGTCCAACATTTGTGGTGTGTCGCCAACACCTAAATGTAGCTAAAAATGTTATCATACTAACTCGAAAGAGGTTAGTAACCCTGATCGCTACGCAGCATCGCATGGGAACGCTGTCGCTTAGTGGTGGACTGTGTCCGTTGGGTGGTTGTAAGCCGATGGCAAAGCCTTCTCCCCAGGCTAGAACAGAGGCATTTTGGAAATAATAAAATCCCAAACAGACTCGTGCACATAATCGAACCTGGGAACTGCGTCAGAGAAAGATGTCAAGCCCGCAAACCCGCATTTTGCCAGCGTGGTTGGCCAAACACCTCTCACTCTGAGAGATTTAAGGATTCTCATTTCTTATTCTGGGAGCAGAAGAACGTCGAAAGGGATAATTATAAAAACATCTCATGTCGTTGTAGTTAATCGGACCTCTCATTCTGAGAGTTTTAGGGATTCTCATTTCTCATTCTGGGAGCAGTAGGACGTCAAAAGGGATACTTACTGAAACATCTCATGTCGTAGTAATTAATCGGATGCAGAGCTCTCCGTTTGAACGCGATCCCGTGGCGTCTGCTGCCGCGCTCCGGTCTGCGAGTGACCCGCCTGACCTCTTAGGAGAGGTAATAATAGCCGTTGACATTTAAAACGAAACTAGTTACAGAGGCCTGCGGGTGCGATCGTCTTCACTTTGATATGACAGCGGATTTATTGACAAGTTTTAAAGATTTATGTTCGGTAGTTCTGAAGGTCAACGAAGATAATATTTCGAATTCTTACATCCGTTTTGAAATATTTGTATAATTATTCGGTTTTACGTGAACCTTAGTCTGTTTTTTCTGGTGCAGCGTAAACTTTATTAATTCAGCCTGAAAAAGAAACTTTTGAAATAATAAATTCGATCACAGGAATTAATTTTTTTAGAGAGTAAAATCCAGCTGTCAATCTCTGCTGAGATTTATTTCCCACCAGAGTGAAACATGTTATGGTGCACAAGTGTGGACGCAAACACAGGCGTGGCGCATTCTCTATATCCTCTCTCTCAGAGTCCAATAGGAAGACACTTCTGACACTATCGGAGAGATAAGGAGAGATAAGATAAGGATGAGGGCTTAACGTGTTCTTTCTGTGGCTAAGTGTTATTTCCTGACAGGAAAACTTATAACTATATTTTAAGTCAGAAGTCAAATCCTTTTGATCTGCAGTCATCCATGCCGACCACTAGACCAAAGGGGCAGTTCTTATTCAGGCAATCCACCATACAGTTATGAGCTTACGCTTACGCATATTGATATGTAACGTGGCTACATAATATTATAGTAATCTATGTGTAACTCATTCATATAAAAACTTTAAAAACTTGTCTTCCAGCCACGTTCACGGTTTCTACTTGAAGATTTTCCACCCATGGCCATCGTCTGTGAGACAAGCCTTATCTACTTTTTGTCCATTGTCATACTGAGTTTTTATATGTTTGTGTTGTTATATCTTATTGTTTTAGTGTTATCTTAGTTGAACTTAGGCAGTTTTGCCTAAGAACTGAATAGAAAACGTATCAAATTATAGCCTTGCTTCGAAACAGCTCGCCCGGTTTTTATTAAATTCTCTGCTTATGTTCGGTACATCTTCGAGCTAACGTCGTAAGCTATTTTTTTTCTTCATATCCCTAATGGCAAAACAACGTTTGCCGGTTCAGCTAGTAATGTTTAGTAATTGCATAATGTTGGAGAATCAAATTATATTATTTCAATATTTCTACGTCAAACATCCATCGCTTGTGGACACGGTATCCATGCGAGGGAACTCTTCAAGTTTTCTACGGTTAATAACATGAGCAGGAAACCTCACAGACCTATATACGTCCTACTCGAACGATTACGAAACCATAAAAGTAGTTCTTATAAAAAACCGATGAAGTCCAAGGGAGAGTCACATTAGTATAGAGGGTTCTGTATCACCAAAATTATGAAAGTATATCTTTTTAATCCAAACCCCTCTCAAACTGAGAGGGGTTTGGCCATAGCCAAGCCATAGCCCACCAAGCTGGCCAGGTGCGAAAATCTCGAAAATAATCAATCCATAAAGATCCTCAAAGCTTGTTTTTTTATTGGATTTTGAATTTTTTCTACTTTAAGAAATATATAAAAGGAGAATTAATGATAGACTGATTAATGAATTCCATGAGCATTTTGAAAAGTATACCAATATTTTAAGACGCATTAATCTTGTTTCGTTGATCCTGATTTTTTTAAACAAGTAATAATTTAAAAATGAAATAAAAACCGGCCAAGTGCGAGTCGGACTCGCGCACCGAGGGTTCCATACCATAAAAGAAGTAAAACATTAAAAGAACAACTTTTGTTCATGATTTTACGAGTTTAATTTACATATAAGTACTTTTGTTGGCAAACCGCAAACCTAACTTTGTTTTCAGCGGATTATTGTTATTAGCAAAAAAAGTATAATAGTTAGAGGGTTGATTTTATTTTTCCTGTAAAATATACATTAACTTCTATTGATCATATTTATTTCAGATTTTTCGAATTGTAAACTTCGGAGATAAGGATTGTAAACTTCGGGGGGGAACGGTATTTTTTTCGACAATTGCCTAATAAATCAAAAACTATCAGTCATAAAAATAAATAAAAAACGGTTTAAGAACATACAAGTAACGCCCTTTCATATGATACCCCATTCAATATTGTTATCTCATTTTGAAATTTCGGCGACCCGGTTTTCCCCCCTTTTTAAATGAAAATAAAAACAATTTTCAAATTTTTACGATTGCTATGACGTCGCGTCACTATTATCTATTACTATTCTAAATTTCAGGTCGATAGCTTGAATAGTTACTGAAATAATCGAGTGTGACAGACGGACGGACGGACGGACGGACGGACGGACGGACGGACGGACGGACGGAGAAAGTCTCACCATAAGGGTTCCATTTTTACCAAATTGGTATGGAACCCTAAAAACACGACTGCCCCGTGGTAACACAACTTTTTCCAAAAAAAATAGCCTATGTTACTTGGAATGACGCAAAGATTCTAACAATACTCCAAATACTCCAAATGTCCAAATCTATTCAGCCGTTCAGAAGTTATGGTGGTATAAAGAAACTCACATACATACATACATACATGAATCCTAAAAATATTACACTCCGTTTTTGGGCAGTCGTGTAAATATTTGGTAACGTAATAACGGACAACAAAATTTTTTACTCGTATATGCATTCCGTTTAGTCTATATTGTGGCACGGAATCCTATTTTTTTTTATTCTTTGTGTTTTTAACCATTATTTAATAAATAATGTAGATAAATGCATTTAAGTGGCCCCTTCCCGGATAATCCAACAAATTCAACGAAGGCGTGGTCTACAGACTTGCTGTTTAGTCTAGCACAATCCTATTAAACGATACACTGTAAAAAAATATACAACGCCCGTGTCGTCGGTCGGGCGTTCAGGAACATAAAAATAGCGGAAAAATTTCATGAAACTTGCTTCAGGAAATACTTTGAAAAATCCTTACGAGTATGTGTAAATAATGTTTGTTATTTCGAATCTCCATTGTACGAGGTTTCTATAGTTGTTTTTTTTTACTTTTACAATATATGAGCTAAGCGAAACGACCAAAGTTTATGTAAAATTTCTGCAGGTATGCAGATTTTTGGAGGCTGTTACTAAATTCGTTGCTAATAAATTTTATTTTTGTTTCTATACAAACCTAGATATAGTGTAAAAGGTACCTACTTATTAAAATATTTCAAGAAAATTTTGTAAAAACGCCATAATCGCGTACAAGCGTTTGTATGGAAACCTATCGGGAAGGCCGCTCTTAAGCAATATAGTCAGCAATATAAAAATAGCTTACCTACCGTTTAGGAAATTGACGATAAATAACATTTTTCAGTCATAGAAATAAGTGTCAATTTGTGAAGGGATTGCAAAAGAGGTGTATGTAGTGCAAGAGAATAAAATCACGTGCAATAAACGAAATCAGGATGTAAATTGTTACGTCCCTTTTTTCAAAAAGGAGAGATAAAATGTTTCGCTGAATTCTAATCAATTGCTTGATGAATTCTTGTCGACTGGAGCAAGGTATAAGGTATAGGGTAAATTTTAACTACTTAGCTGTAGAACACAGGTAATATTTAATCCACGGAGAGTAAAAAACATATCACTAAATTACCCGTGGTAATTATTAGTAGTGTATTTCTGGCGCCTTCTATTTTGTTTATAGCAAAGGAGTAACGATATAAATTTGCAGATATATATTTTAAAGAAGAGCCTGTTATTTATTTTATGGAGCTATGGGAATAAAATTTGCTATTGAAGAAAACGAGGCCGGATTGTATTTAAAGTCTTAGCTAAGAATTAGGGACGTTACCCTTAACAAAGTGCGACCGCGGCGAAAATCTAAAATTGAAGCATAGAGAAACCTATTTTCACAATTTCAAGTCTCTACACTTACCTAATTAAAGATATTTCGTGATATTTTGCTTCATTATTTTAATCGTACACTTCAGATGTTTGGGAAGGGATAATATGGGCAGCTAAAAGAAAATACTTGCTGTGACATTATGAAGACAGACTTCCATTCCCCATTCATAACTATATTTTCAACGAAGTCCAATAAAAAAATATCATGGTTAGTTCCACAAGTGTTGTGTCTCATGATTAAATCATAACGTAAAATCCTTTGCCTCGCTCTAAATTCAAAATAACAGCTTCCATGAATACAATTTGAAGCCATATATATAACACATATTAATAGGTATAATAATAAATATAATAATTCAGGATAGATTTTCAATTTATTAGGCACATAAGAAAAATTTATTTTTATCTTTTTAACGCATGATTAATAAAAACCTTTTTTTAACCGGTGTTTACAATTTTAGTTCCATTGGATTCAGAATGTACTTTCAGTATTTTAAGCAAGTTAAGCGAGCAAGTTTTTGGTAAAAAATATGGATATTCGGACTCTAATAACTTTTAAAATAAGCAATATTTATTAAAATGTAAAACGTACGGGCATCGTACTTCATTATTTTAAAAATTATGAAAATCTGACTACATTTACTAGGAAACTTAACGTAGGAAATCGTTATCGATTTTTGTATGAAAGCTTACATCTAGATCTAGACGATCTCTTATAGATATTTCAATCCACGAAATATCTATACCACGTGCGATTTTTATTAGGGTTCCGTACCCGAAGGGTAATAAAGGAACCCTAAAAGCGAGACTTCGCTGTCCGTCCGTCCGTTCTTCTGTCACCAGGCTGTATCTCTGGATCCGTAATAGCTACAGACTTGAAATTTTCACAGGTGTCGTATTTCTGTTGCCGCTATAGTAACAACAAATACTAAAACCTAAAATAAAATAAATACTTAAGGAGGCTCCTATACAATAAACGTGATATTTTTTGCTTGTTTTTGCTCGATATGAACGGTAACTGGCAGATGTTTAAATTTTCACAGAATATTTAGTTATATACTTTATACTTACTGTAGAAATAAATAGTCAAATAAAAAAAATAAGGTGGGCTCCCACAGCAATCGTGATTTTTTTGCTGGTTTTTTAACTTGGTAGGCAGGGGTGTTTAATTTACTTTAATACTATTGAGAAAAGGGCTTGATAGTAGGTACGGAACCCTCAGTGCGGGAGCCCGAATCGCACTTGATAAATTTTTAACTACTTATTGTATGCGCAAAACATACGGTTAGGAGAATGTTACATTTAGATGAAATAATTTTTGATGAAAACATAAATCCATACTAATGAGTACGGATTCATATTCTGCAATGGTCATGATGATCAATGATTGAAGAAGGTAAAACGTGTTCGAAGAACCTTTGTTATATTATAATTTTATTAACGTCGTAGCTTTAACATAATACATTATATTTAATTTAATATAGCTAGTCGTGCTGATTGGCCACTGACTGTCTGACTGACTGACTGACAGACTCATTGATCACCTCCTCTGAACAATTTTGTATGAAATTTTTTTTTCACGGATGGGGTCGTATAGAGGGGAAAAAATTATGAGGAGGGAAAATATGGAGAGAGCTGATGATTGAGGATTACGAAGACGGGTGAAGAGCACAGTCAGGGTATTGACTATTGATGATAGGTGGGGGGGTACTCGCCCAAATGTCATTCGGAACGTCATCCAATTGGCAGTGAGCTGAAAAAAAATTCAAAATGGCGGATTCAAGTTGGCGGCCATACAAACTTCTTCGGTTTCCATCCCGAAAATTATGAATGTTGGAAGAGTGTTTTCTTAGCAAAAGTTGATCAGAATCTGAAGAAGGTCTACTCGATGAATAGAAAAAAAATCAAAATGGCGGAAATTAATTTTCCTAAAATGTAAGTATAGGGAATGTTGAAGAAACTAAAAGTTGGTAACAATGCACGGTTTTTATGCGGTTTTTCGGTGAATTAAGAAAGAAAAATATGGGAAGAGATGATGATAGAGGGTTAGGAAGATGGATCTGGAGCACGGGCTGGGTATTAAAGTTAGGTGTGGACTGCTCAAACAAAAAATATTCGGAACGTCATCCAATTAGCTGAAAAAAAATCCAAAATGGCGGATTCAAGGTGGCCACCATACAATTTTTTTATTGTTTTATCTCGATAAGTACAATATATAAGAGAGTGGTTTCTTAGCAAGAGGTGATCAGGATCTCAAGTTCTTCGGGATGAATGAAAAAAAATTGGAGGAATTTATTTTTCCTCGGAAAATGTGCATGCTACAGTACGACTAAGTAGAGAACTTCAACTATCCAAGGCATTGACGCAGGTCTTCAGATAACATCCAGAGGAAAATATGAGAAGAGATGATGATCTAGGATTTGGATGATGATTGAGGACCATAGCCATGGTTTTAAAGATAGTTATGGGCTCTATGAACAAATATACGCTGAACCTGATCTGATGAGGTTCACCGTATTTTTGTTCAAAGAGCCCTTAACTATCTTTAAAATCATGACCGTGTTCCTAGGTATTTTTTCAGCGCACTGCCAATCGAATTCTAAATGGCGATGGAGATGACGGCGATACCTTTATGGGCGGGAAGACTGTATGCGGGTCATATGTAGCCCGCGCACCCACGCGCCTTACTAGTTTTTTATATACTCCTTCGAAATAATATTTGTATGCTCTGGAAAACCAAACTTAAAACAAATAGTAGTGCATAGCTCCAATAGTAAAACGGTAAAATTACTATATTATAGTATCAATTATAATTTTTCTGTTTCATTAACCTTCTCAACCGGTTCCGATTATACAGGGTGATTTCTTGGTGAGAGTCAGTAGTCAGATCACTTTAATTACAAATAAATTGAGTTTTAAATCAATTTTTGGTATTTATTTTAATTAAAAAATATACATATACATTACAATCAAAGAAGTTTGCTTTAGTAATCTACCTATGACCACTGAATATATAATATTACCAACTTACTACAGATTAGCAAATCGGTACAGTTGTTGTTGGGTGGAATGAGTAACAAATATCCAAACATACATTAATAGTATTATTAAATACTGTACGTCATTCGGTCATCAATTATTATTATTTATTCATATTTCATATGATTAAACAAAATTAACGACTTTATTGCCACATACTCGTAATACTTTGAACTTATATCAAGTACCGTAATTTTTTTGAGACTTTCCTCCTTTAACATGAATATGTTTTACAACAATGTAGCGTGGATACTTATCATGATTACATTAAATACACATTAAAATATTTAACTTTAATTACTCATATAATTTTGTTACCTATACGGCATATCAAATGTTTAATCTTCAAAAATTCAAAAAAAATATATCAAAATATCTTTATTTCACATAGGCCTAATATACAGGCTCTTGAAATAGGTCAATATGATATTTGTCACATTTGCATGGCGATAACTCCAAGTCTGCTTAAAACTAAGTTTACGAGGGTTCCAACGCGCCCTGCACTGAGAAGAAGCCCACAACAAACTCCTTCTTAACTTCCTGTATATAATACTATTTTTCAACACACTTGCTCATAAAGTGGCTCTAATTTCACCGCAATTAGGCAAAACATGACCCCTATAATCGCAAACTGTGACTTTTTTATTACTATTATTCACTAGTGAGTAAGGCAGTATTTTTAATTATATCTACTAAATAAAATTATTTTTTGTATTATTTTATTCACAAGTGTGTTGAAAAATGTCGTATGATACACGCTCACTAGTGATGATTACCGATAAGATTTCAGTCTCTGTGACCGTTCCTAAAATCTCACCCTATAGATATAGCTGCTGTTTTTGATTGATGTCGTTCAGGATCTAGTTTTTGTTATTCTTATTTAATGTTAATATTTATTTATAGACTAGTAACTGCATATTAATTGTCCCCGTCCACGTAAGCCTTCGACATTTGCAGAAAATTGACCTCATTTGATTTATGCTTCTCGTTATAATTATATTTTAGACTATAGGAAACGTCCCTATTGAGTGTGCTAGGATTACAACTTACAACGGACTTAAAGTTGCATAAAAATATAAAAAATATAAAAATTTGGAAAAGAGAGAAAGAAGTACTAAAATATAAATTGGAACAATCATGAGTCATGATGTTAAACACTTAATACTAGGTTATTGGCACAGAATCTATAAATCGTGGCAGCCCTTGTTCAATATTTTCATTATCGAAGGTATCCAATAATAATTAAATCTAGAATTATGTTGAGCCTAATCAAATCTACATATGACCTATATCCTAGACTCGTGTACTTGACCGACAGAAAATAACCCTTTTGTCCTCAATAGAATTTGCATAGTGTTGTTTACTTTGTTTTGTCGCTCAATCATATATTTTTATGTTTGATATATAAAGCATACATGTTGTTTCAATCTGACTATATTCCAAGTACCAACATCAAAGGCAATTGTGAAATTTTATATTGTTAAAAAATATTATTTTAAAGTGTAAATAGATTAAAGTAATATCTGGGTGACCGAGCTTCGCTCGGAATTTTTTAGGTAAACATCTGAAGATGATACTTCTATTCCGGCAAATTTTACCCTACTAAGTATGTGTTATTAACTTACAAACTGCGAAAACCTCAATAAAATTTTAATTTCGCGGGCAGACCTCCTCATAATCTAAATATATAAAAGAAGAAACTGACTGACTCACTGACATATCAACGCACAGCCCAAACCGCTGGGTCTAGAAACTCCAAATTTGGCACACATGTTTCTTGTGAGGCCTAGGGGTGCACTAAGAAAGGATTTTTCAAAATTCACCCTCTAAGGGGGTGAAACGGGGGTCCGAAGTTTGGATTTCTTCAAGTTAAAATACGTCTTCACGCCCCAACTACTGAACAGATTTGGCTCAAATTTGGAATAAAGGTAGATTGTATCTTTGATTAGCACATAGGCTACTTTTCATCCCGGAAAAAATCATGGTTCCCGTGGGATAAGTTTAAAACCGAAATTCACGCGGAAAAAAATCACACGCCACAAGTACACAACTGATTTGGCTGAAATTTGGAATGGAGATAGATTATATCCTGGGTTAATAAATAGGGTACTTTTTATCCCGGAAAAATCCATGGGTTTTGCAGGAGAAGGGAAAAACAGATATTCTCGCGGGAAAAATACTACTTCACGCCGTAATTACTGAACTGATATGGCTGAAATTCGGAATAAAGATAGATTGTATCCTGGATTAATGTAAAGGCTACTTTTCATCCCGGAAAAATCCATGGTTTCCGCGGGAAACCTAAAACATTGATGTTCACACGCGAGAAATAATTTAACAATTTTACACTGTAATTACTGAATTGATATGACTAAAAATCGGAAAGGAGATAGATTTTATCCCGGATTATTACAAAGCCTACTTTTCGTCCAAGAAAATTCCGTGGTTTCTATGATAATAGTGAAAAACAGAAATCCACGCGTGAAAAATATTCCTTCATGCCGTAATTACTGCACTGATTTGAATCGAAAGAAATAGAAATTGAAATTTGGAATCGAGATAGATTATATCCTGGATTAATTCAAAAGCTACTTTTCATCCCGGAAAAATCTATGATGCCCGCGGGAAAACTGAAAAACTGATATTCACGCGGTAAAAATACTACTTCACGCTGTAATTACTGAACTGATATGACTGAAATTCGGAAAAGAGATAGATTTTATCCTGGATTAATACATAAGCTACTTTTCATCCCGGAAAATTTTATGGTTTCTATGATAATAGTGAAAAACAGAAATCCACGCGGGAAAAATATTCGTTTACGCCGCAACTACTGAACTGATTTAGCTCAAATTTGAAATGGAGATAAATTATATCCTGGATTAACACATAAGCTACATTTTATCTCGAAAAAATTCAAGGTTTCCGTGGGATTAGTTAAAAACCGAAATTCACGCGCAAAAAATTTTTCACGCCGCAACTACTGAATCGATTTGGTTGAAATTTGGAATGGAGATAGTTTATATCCTGAATTAATGCCTAGGCTACTTTATATCCTGGAAAAATTCATGGTTTCTATGATAGAAGTGAAAACAGATATCTACGCGGGAAAAATATTCCTTTACGCCTAACCTACTGAACTGATGTGGCTGAATGAAGTTAGATTTTATCCTGAATTAATACAAAGGCTACTTTTAATCCCAAAAAAATCCATGGTTTCCACGGGAAAACTTAAAAACAGATATGCACGCGGGAAAAATACTACTTCACGCACAACTACTGAAATTTTTGGGTTTAAAGTTGAAATGAAGATAGATTTCATGTAAATTAACATAAAGGGTACTTTTTATTCCGGGAAATGGATGGTTCCCGTAGAATAGTTAAAACTAAAATTTACGCGTGCGAAGCCGCGGGTATCTGCTAGTAGTATTATATAGATGGCAGCAGGAGTCATATATTTTTTATGGTAAATACGACATCTTCTAAAAATGAATCATACATATTAAATATACATATATATATATAGAGATCTCTTCCCGCTAAATGTTGATCATTCGCGACGTCACGCGAGTACTTTGTTGATCCGAAAACACATGTTGATCCGACGCCTTTTGTTGATCCAATATGCATCTCTGGTAACTAATGTGGCTCCAACCGGATCAACATCTACACTCATGGAACTTTTTACTAGCGTTCGCAGAAGTTGATCCGATATACAAATCCACCTTGCGATGGTTACGGAAAATGTTGATCCAATTCAAATGAGCCAATCAGAGCACGGCAAACGATCGGATTGGCTAAAAGCATCCGCGACGTTGCCGCTTCGTAGGTTTATACAAATATCTTTATTTGAAAGTATCCAGTTTAAGAAATTAGTTTGAGTATAGAGCTTGGTGAGTAACTTTGCGACTAATTCGCTAAGTTGGACTTTTTCGACTATGATTTTTATATAAACCTGTGAAGATACTACTGCCATTGTCGCAATTTGAATGTTGAAAGTAGGCGGCAGAGCGTTAGATGGAAATGCAGGTCACGCAGCCCTCTCGAAGGATACCCACTAGGTGACTAGGCGTTGCCGTGTGCCATCCATAAGTTGCCGGCCTGCGGATGACAGACGTTAGGAGCCGTCCGTCGTCAAAACCGGTGGGTTATGACCTGGCGGGAGCGTAGTGCATACAAAAGTGAATCCCGTACTCCCGCCAGCGGGTCCGTCGTGGACACAGACAGTTTTAGTGGGTGCAACTTAACCCATATGTTTCCCCTTGCCGGAGTGGTATGCTTTAGGCATTTTCTGTCTATAAATAAAAAAAAAACCGGCCAAATGCGAGTCGGACTCGCGCACCGAGGGTTCCATACTGCAAAAGAAGTAAAATTTTTTAAAGAATTACTTTTGTTCATGAATTTACGAGTATAATTTACATGTAGGTACTTTTTTTGGCGAACCGCAAACATAACTTTGTTTTTGGCAGTTTATTGTTTTTATTAAAAAAAGTATAATAGTTAGAGAGTTAATTTTATTTTTCCTGTAAAATATACGTTAATTTCTATTAATCATAATTATTTCAGATTTTTCGATTGAAATTTTGACGACCCGGTATTCCCCCCTTTTTAAATAAAAACAAAAATGATTTTCAATTTGATTTTCGAGTGTGACAGGTAGACGGACGGACGGACGGACGGACGGAGAAAGTCACACCATAAGGGTTCCATTTTTACCATTTTGGTATGGAACCCTAAAAAGGTCCTATCGATATTTGAAACGCATAGTTAGTTAAAACTTATTTTCGTGCGAAGTTAAAAACTGGTAGCCAAGTAAGTCCTTAGTCCTTGGTATCATAATATGAATACCCTATTTATTACCATACGTATCCATCACGGAAAAGGGAGTACCTACGTTTCCACTTTCCACTGAAGCGGTCTACTCCGCCCGCTCCTCTTCAATCGTTAACATAATACCTACATAATATCGAGTTTCTAAAAAGATAATCTAATATGGATTACTAGCAGATACCCGCGGCTTCGCTCGCGTAAATTTTAGATTTCCTATTCTGACGGGAAGCCATGAATTTTACCGGAATAAAAAGTAGCCTTTGTGTTAGTTTAGAACGAACTCTATCTCCATTTCAACTTTCAGCAAAAAAATTTCTTAGTTGCAGTTTGAAGGAATGTTTTTCCACATGAATAAACATTTTTCACTATTTCCGCGGAAACCATTGATTTTCCCGGAATAAAAAATTAATAAAAACCCATCAAAATACACGATATTTCAAATTGTTTTTTAAAAAACGAGCCAAGCGCGAGTACGAGTCGCGCACCGAGGGTTCCATACTAAAAGAAGAAAAACATTAAAAGAATCACTTTAGTTCATGGATTTACGAGTATAATATACATGTAGGTACTTTTTTTGCCAAACCGCAAACCTAACTTTGATTTTGGTGGTTTATTGTTATTATCAAAAAAAGTACAATAGTTAGAGAGTTGTTTTTTTTTCAACTGTAAAATATACGTTTATTCCTATTGATCATAATTATTTCAGATTTTTCGATTGGTAAACTTCGGAGACAAGGGGGGGGGGGGACGGTATTTTTTTTCGACAATTTGCCCAATAACTCAAAAAAACTATCAGGCATAAAACTAAATAAAAATTGTTTTTAGAATACACAAGTAACGCCCTTTCATATGATACTCCATTCAATATTGTTATTTCATTTTGAAATTTCGACGACCCAGTTTTCCCCCCTTTTTTAATAAAAATAAAATAGATTTTCAATTTGTTATGATTGCAATGGCGGCGCACCGCAATTACCTACAACTATTCCAAATTTCAGGTCGATAGCTTTAATAGTTACTGAAACAATAAACGGACGGATGGACGGACGGACGGACGCACGGACGGTCGGACGGAGAAAGTCTCACCATAAGGGTTCCATTTTTACCATTTTGGTATGGAACCCTAAAAAGGGAACCGCCTTCAAAAAAACCCACTGAAAAGCACAAAATAATTTTCTAATAAATCTGGGTACACCTACTTAGTTTTCGATTAAATAAGTTCGATTCACATAGGCAGTAGCTAACGCATCTTTCTTACCTTATTTCTCTAACGAAGTAGTCTAGTGGGTTCTTTGTCACACGTAGAACGCGACGTTGCCGCTCTGTGTAAGATGCCAATTCGTCAGTTTTGGCTCCGGATCCACTTATTATAAGTAAATGTCGCATATGAGTTTAATATATTCTGGATCTAAGAAAGCTTTTTCAGTATGATTTTTTCGGCCGTTTTTGGATCAACAAATATTGGTTAAATCGCTGACGAGTATGTCGAAAATCTGTTCGTGCAGATCCACTGACGTCACACGCGCATTATGGGCGGATCAAAGTATATCAGTTGGCCCGAGGTAGAGCTGAGTAAACACGTGAAATAGGTGGATCAACATTTGTTCTAGCTTCTCACTGGAGCAACATTTACCGTGAACGGATCTATATATATATATATATAGATCCGTTCACGGTAAATGTTGCAGATTTTCGACATACTCGTCAGCGATTTAACCAATATTTGTTGATCCAAAAACGGCCGAAAAAATCATACTGAAAAAGCTTTCTTAGATCCAGAATATATTAAACTCATATGCGACATTTACTTATAATAAGTGGATCCGGAGCCAAAACTGACGAATTGGCATCTTACACAGAGCGGCAACGTCGCGTTCTACGTGTGACAAAGAACCCACTAGACTACTTCGTTAGAGAAATAAGGTAAGAAAGATGCGTTAGCTACTGCCTTTGTGAATCGAACTTATTTAATCGAAAACTAAGTAGGTGTACCCAGATTTATTAGAAAATTATTTTGGGCTTTTCAGTGGGTTTTTTTGAAGGCGGTTCCCTTTTTAGGGTTCCATACCAAAATGGTAAAAATGGAACCCTTATGGTGAGACTTTCTCCGTCCGACCGTCCGTGCGTCCGTCCGTCCGTCCATCCGTCCGTCTGTCACACTTTATTGTTTCAGTAACTATTAAAGCTATCGACCTGAAATTTGGAATAGTTGTAGGTAATTGCGGTGCGCCGCCATTGCAATCATAACAAATTGAAAATCTATTTTATTTTTATTGAAAAAGGGGGAAAACTGGGTCGTCGAAATTTCAAAATGAAATAACAATATTGAATGGAGTATCATATGAAAGGGCGTTACTTGTGTATTCTAAAAACAATTTTTATTTAGTTTTATGCCTGATAGTTTTTTTTTGAGTTATTGGGCAAATTGTCGAAAAAAATACCGCCCCCCCCCCCCCTTGTCTCCGAAGTTTACCAATCGAAAAATCTGAAATAATTATGATCAATAGGAATAAACGTATATTTTACAGTAGAAAAAAAACAACTCTCTAACTATTGTACTTTTTTTGATAATAACAATAAACCACCAAAATCAAAGTTAGGTTTGCGGTTTGGCAACAAAAGTACCTACATGTATATTATACTCGTAAATTCATGAACTAAAGTGATTCTTTTAATGTTTTTCTTCTTTTATAGTATGGAACCCTCGGTGCGCGACTCGTACTCGCGCTTGGCTCGTTTTTTAAAAAACAATTTGAAATATCGTGTATTTTGATGGGTTTTTATTAATTTTTTTATTCCGGGAAAATCAATGGTTTCCGCGGAAATAGTGAAAAATGTTTATTCATGTGGAAAAACATTCCTTCAAACTGCAACTAAGAAATTTTTTTGCTGAAAGTTGGAATGGAGATAGAGTTCGTTCTAAACTAACACAAAGGCTACTTTTTATTCCGGTAAAATTCATGGCTTCCCGTCAAAATAGGAAATCTAAAATTTACGCGAGCGAAGCCGCGGGTATCTGCTAGTAATCCATATTAGATTATCTATTAAGAAACTCGATATTATGTAGGTATTATGTTAACGATTGAAGAGGAGCGGGCGGAGTAGACCGCTTCAGTGGAAAGTGGAAACGTAGGTACTCCCTTTTCCGTGATGGATACGTATGGTAATAAATAGGGTATTCATATTATGATACCAAGGACTAAGGACTTACTTGGCTACCAGTTTTTAACTTCGCACGAAAATAAGTTTTAACTAACTATGCGTTTCAAATATCAATAGGACCTTTTTAGGGTTCCATACCAAAATGGTAAAAATGGAACCCTTATGGTGTGACTTTCTCCGTCCGTCCGTCCGTCCGTCCGTCTGCCTGTCACACTCGAAAATCAAATTGAAAATCATTTTTGTTTTTATTTAAAAAGGGGGGAATACCGGGTCGTCAAAATTTCAATCGAAAAATCTGAAATAATTATGATTAATAGAAATTAACGTATATTTTACAGGAAAAATAAAATTAACTCTCTAACTATTATACTTTTTTTAATAAAAACAATAAACTGCCAAAAACAAAGTTATGTTTGCGGTTCGCCAAAAAAAGTACCTACATGTAAATTATACTCGTAAATTCATGAACAAAAGTAATTCTTTAAAAAATTTTACTTCTTTTGCAGTATGGAACCCTCGGTGCGCGAGTCCGACTCGCATTTGGCCGGTTTTTTTTTATTTATAGACAGAAAATGCCTAAAGCATACCACTCCGGCAAGGGGAAACATATGGGTTAAGTTGCACCCACTAAAACTGTCTGTGTCCACGACGGACCCGCTGGCGGGAGTACGGGATTCACTTTTGTATGCACTACGCTCCCGCCAGGTCATAACCCACCGGTTTTGACGACGGACGGCTCCTAACGTCTGTCATCCGCAGGCCGGCAACTTATGGATGGCACACGGCAACGCCTAGTCACCTAGTGGGTATCCTTCGAGAGGGCTGCGTGACCTGCATTTCCATCTAACGCTCTGCCGCCTACTTTCAACATTCCAATTGCGACAATGGCAGTAGTATCTTCACAGGTTTATATAAAAATCATAGTCGAAAAAGTCCAACTTAGCGAATTAGTCGCAAAGTTACTCACCAAGCTCTATACTCAAACTAATTTCTTAAACTGGATACTTTCAAATAAAGATATTTGTATAAACCTACGAAGCGGCAACGTCGCGGATGCTTTTAGCCAATCCGATCGTTTGCCGTGCTCTGATTGGCTCATTTGAATTGGATCAACATTTTCCGTAACCATCGCAAGGTGGATTTGTATATCGGATCAACTTCTGCGAACGCTAGTAAAAAGTTCCATGAGTGTAGATGTTGATCCGGTTGGAGCCACATTAGTTACCAGAGATGCATATTGGATCAACAAAAGGCGTCGGATCAACATGTGTTTTCGGATCAACAAAGTACTCGCGTGACGTCGCGAATGATCAACATTTAGCGGGAAGAGATCTCTATATATATATATATATATATATATATATATATATATGTATATATACATATATGTATATATACATATATGTATATATATATATATATATATATATATATATATATATATATATATAGAGATCTCTTCCCGCTAAATGTTGATCATTCGCGACGTCACGCGAGTACTTTGTTGATCCGAAAACACATGTTGATCCGACGCCTTTTGTTGATCCAATATGCATCTCTGGTAACTAATGTGGCTCCAACCGGATCAACATCTACACTCATGGAACTTTTTACTAGCGTTCGCAGAAGTTGATCCGATATACAAATCCACCTTGCGATGGTTACGGAAAATGTTGATCCAATTCAAATGAGCCAATCAGAGCACGGCAAACGATCGGATTGGCTAAAAGCATCCGCGACGTTGCCGCTTCGTAGGTTTATACAAATATCTTTATTTGAAAGTATCCAGTTTAAGAATTTGAATGTTGAAAGTAGGCGGCAGAGCGTTAGATGGAAATGCAGGTCACGCAGCCCTCTCGAAGGATACCCACTAGGTGACTAGGCGTTGCCGTGTGCCATCCATAAGTTGCCGGCCTGCGGATGACAGACGTTAGGAGCCGTCCGTCGTCAAAACCGGTGGGTTATCACCTGGCGGGAGCGTAGTGCGTACAAAAGTGAATCCCGTACTCCCGCCAGCGGGTCCGTCGTGGACACAGACAGTTTTAGTGGGTGCAACTTAACCCATATGTGTCCCCTTGCCGGAGTGGTATGCTTTAGGCATTTTCTGTCTATAAATAAAAAAACACCGGCCAAATGCGAGTCGGACTCGCGCACCGAGGGTTCCATACTGCAAAAGAAGTAAAATTTTTAAAGAATTACTTTTGTTCATGAATTTACGAGTATAATTTACATGTAGGTACTTTTTTTGGCGAACCGCAAACATAACTTTGTTTTTGGCGGTTTATTGTTTTTATTAAAAAAAGTATAATAGTTAGAGAGTTAATTTTATTTTTCCTGTAAAATATACGTTAATTTCTATTAATCATAATTATTTCAGATTTTTCGATTGAAATTTTGACGACCCGGTATTCCCCCCTTTTTAAATAAAAACAAAAATGATTTTCAATTTTTTATGATTGCAATGATGGCGCGCCGCTATTTCCTACAACTATTCCAAATTTCAGGTCGATAGCTTTAATAGTTACTGAAATAATCGAGTGTGACAGGCAGACGGACGGACGGACGAACGGACGGAGAAAGTCACACCATAAGGGTTCCATTTTTACCATTTTGGTATGGAACCCTAAAAAGGTCCTATTGATATTTGAAACGCATAGTTAGTTAAAACTTATTTTCGTGCGAAGTTAAAAACTGGTAGCCAAGTAAGTCCTTAGTCCTTGGTATCATAATATGAATACCCTATTTATTACCATACGTATCTATCACGGAAAAGGGAGTACCTACGTTTCCACTTTCCACTGAAGCGGTCTACTCCGCCCGCTCCTCTTCAATCGTTAACATAATACCTACATAATATCGAGTTTCTAAATAGATAATCTAATATGGATTACTAGCAGATACCCGCGGCTTCGCTCGCGTAAATTTTAGATTTCCTATTCTGACGGGAAGCCATGAATTTTACCGGAATAAAAAGTAGCCTTTGTGTTAATTTAGAACGAACTCTATCTCCATTCCAACTTTCAGCAAAAAAAATTCTTAGTTGCAGTTTGAAGGAATGTTTTTCCACATGAATAAACATTTTTCACTATTTCCGCGGAAACCATTGATTTTCCCGGAATAAAAAAAATTAATAAAAACCCATCAAAATAAACGATATTTCAAATTGTTTTTAAAAAACGAGCCAAGCGCGAGTACGAGTCGCGCACCGAGGGTTCCATACTATAAAAGAAGAAAAACATTAAAAGAATAACTTTAGTTCATGAATTTACCAGTATAATATACATGTAGGTACTTTTGTTGCCAAACCGCAAACCTAACTTTGATTTTGGTGGTTTATTGTTATTATCAAAAAAAGTACAATAGTTAGAGAGTTGTTTTTTTTCTACTGTAAAATATACGTTTATTCCTATTATATATGATCATAATTATTTCAGATTTTTCGATTGGTAAACTTCGGAGACAAGGGGGGGGGACGGCATTTTTTTCGACAATTTGCCCAATAACTCAAAAAAAACTATCAGGCATAAAACTAAATAAAAATTGTTTTTAGAATACACAAGTAACGCCCTTTCATATGATACCCCATTCAATATTGTTATTTCATTTTGAAATTTCGACGACCCAGTTTTCCCCCCTTTTTTAATAAAAATAAAATAGATTCTCAATTTGTTATGATTGCAATGGCGGCGCACCGCAATTACCTACAACTATTCCAAATTTCAGGTCGATAGCTTTAATAGTTACTGAAACAATAAAGTGTGACAGACGGACGGATGGACGGACGGACGGACGCACGGACGGTCGGACGGAGAAAGTCTCACCATAAGGGTTCCATTTTTACCATTTTGGTATGGAACCCTAAAAAGGGAACCGCCTTCAAAAAAACCCACTGAAAAGCACAAAATAATTTTCTAATAAATCTGGGTACACCTACTTAGTTTTCGATTAAATAAGTTCGATTCACAAAGGCAGTAGCTAACGCATCTTTCTTACCTTATTTCTCTAACGAAGTAGTCTAGTGGGTTCTTTGTCACACGTAGAACGCGACGTTGCCGCTCTGTGTAAGATGCCTATTCGTCAGTTTTGGCTCCGGATCCACTTATTTTAAGTAAATGTCGCATATGAGTTTAATATATTCTGGATCTAAGAAAGCTTTTTCAGTATGATTTTTTCGGCCGTTTTTGGATCAACAAATATTGGTAAAATCGCTGACGAGTATGTCGAAAATCTGTTCGTGCAGATCCACTGACGTCACACGCGCATTAGGGGCGGATCAAAGTATATCAGTTGGCCCGAGGTAGAGCTGAGTAAACACGTGAAATAGGTGGATCAACATTTGTTCTAGCTTCTCACTGGAGCAACATTTACCGTGAACGGATCTATATATATATATATATATATATATATATATATATATATGTATATATATATATATATATATATATATATATGTGTGTGTGTGAAAACCAAGAAATGTATAGATCTGAGTTAAAATAATAAATACATTTGTATCGATTATCTTCAATGGGCAATGAGTGCTCGCGGGTCAGTTTGTGAACCAACTATACGGCCGCCTCAGACTACATTAAATAGACGAATATATGCTGAAATCCCGCAGGCCGCAGAGTACGAAATTCTTTACAATGTTTTTAAAAATAAAGTAATTACCTAAATGTGATGTGTGATACTAAAAGGTAAATAAAAATATTTATGATACCTCTGAGATTTTAAATTGTGCAACTCAACTGTAGTCCGCTTTTATTAATAAAAAGTATGACTATCATGTCATATTATATCACCAATCAAATACGATCCAATCACGGATGTTGGGATTATTTGAATCCTAATTGTTAGTTTATGCTATTTAATACACCTATTTATAAATTAAAACAGAAATTAACATGAAATCATCATTTTTTGATATATTATTTTATCCTTGTCAACTTTATAGTAGGTAAGCATGTTTGAGGTAAACATGAGTAAGTATAAGTTTTCGGTGCTAGCAAGTCAGTTCTAGGTAACTTTTACTGTTACGTATGACGAAATATAATGTTAGAAAACTTTTACCGTAGCTTTAGCAAGTAGAAGAACTTACTTATGTATGCTACAGAGATTTATTATGACCTTCTACATGCTTCGAAAACAAAAATAATAAAATAATTTTACTTTTTAGTATTGCCATTAATTCTATCTCTACACCCAACTATTATATTGCTATTGTAATTTAGATAGCTACACGTAAGATGACACTTCCTAATTGTTTATTGGGATATAACTGTAAAAACAACAAATATAAACAACAAATTAATAAATCATTAATTGTGTTCACAATAAGGATCTTCTTAGACCAGTTTTTAATTTTGTTACATTATGACACCTAATCAAACCGATCAAATTTTATAAGATATAAATAATGACCAGAATCCTTGAACTATAAGAAAATAGTCATCAATACGCTCATTTGACATCAGGCAATACCTACTTTAAAAAAAATATTAAGTATTAGTACTTTGAATAATATACATTAATTAATTAACAAAAAACCGACTTCAAATCCCATCAAACTACTGTTGCATACATCCTTTCAAATAAAAATTTAAGAATTATATGGTTTTAATCATAGATACCACTATCGCAGAACTGAACTAAAATGGAATGGGACCACATAGGAAGCGTCAAATTTCTAATAAAAAAACAATCATAGAAATCGATTTACCCATTAAAAAGTTATGAGGTAACAAACATAAAAAAAAACATACAGTTGAATTGAGAACCTACTCCTTATTTGAAGTCGGTTGAAAATTAAAAAAAGTCCTTTAATAATTATTATATATTAATAATTTAGTAGCTAACCCTGCACGTTTAACCGATAGCGGGCGGTAGTAGTGTTACAGTATAGCCGTATATTATACTGACTGCAATGCTAGCGGTTCTACCATAGTTTCTCAAAGTTTCTCTCACAAAATTATTGACTGTGCAAACTGCGAAGCGAGATATTAGAAGTAATTTGCATGGTTTTTTTCTTGCTTGTTTATTTGCCTATTCGTCTGGCAGAGGCCAGAGCCTTATAACTTCTGAATGAATGAACAGAATTACTTCGAACTCAGCAGTAAAGTGACGGCCCAAATCCGAAATTAAAAATAATAATTATATGAGCCAACAGAAGCACTTTTAGTTTCACCAAAGGAGGAAAATACTTTTAACTTTACAAAAGATTGTATGGCATCGCTGAAAAGAACTTTTCGATTAAAGGATAGGTTGCGAAGCCTTAGTTCAGGTTGAGCAACTAGACAGCATTAAGAAAAATATTCACTAAAACATTTGAGTACAACGTGCACATCGCCTCAAATGAATATTTTCAAAAGTAGAGAACAGCTTAGCTTAAATGCAAAACAGAGGTTCCGTCATATAGGAGTCCTTTTTGAGTTTCTGATGCCTGCGATGCATGCGTTCCATAACTATGGAGGCTTTCTTATGCTCGTTTCCATCAACACTTTAAGAAATGCCTAAGCTGATAGGTGACAGTTTTCACTTACGACAACTGTCACCTAAGGGCTTAGGTGTCCCTTAAAATGTTGGAGAAAACGATGATTACTTACTTAAAATCAAATGCGCTGTATACGCTCCGAAAATTCAGAACTTTCTATCTTACACTGGTCACTGACCTATATAATACAAGTACGCTGGATTTAGTGTTCTGTACAATTGTCCTTTTTCAGACACAGTTTTTCGTGTCGATTTGAACTGCTCTAATCGAAGGTCCAAGTGCACGTTGGTTTATAATTAATTTTGTTGAATGATATTTTATTTGAGTTCTATGGACGTTCACGTCAGCTTACGCAAATATCAGCGCTAAAATGGCGAATAACAATTGTCTTCTTTTTACGTTAACAGTCTGATGTCCAGCGTACTTTTATTATAGAGATCAGTAGTGTATGAGGTTTAAACAAGGAAGATATGAATTTTGGTTTATTTTTTTTTTATTTCGCTAAAAATTTTACTTCTAGACTTACAATATCAATCAGGAGTCAAAGCAGAGGACAATGTTTTCTATGATGCCATGATAATTTCAGCGCAGTGTCCTATAGTGTTCGTTGCATACGCGTGAATTTAATTTTTTCATTTTTCCCCCTGGATATGATGTTTACATTCTTTGCATAAAATTTACGAGTAATATTTGACACAGGTCTTAATTTCTTTCAAGCAAATCTGATTTTCATTCCAAAAATCATCTATTCAACTATACTAATAATAAAATCTTGCTTTATTTTTATAAGTTTTGTGAAGTTCCAAATCGACACTTTTTGCAAAATTATCAGTGTTTGAGAAAGAGTGTCATTTCGAAACTGTGGTACAGTTTGCGTTTTCAAAGGAAGAAATAATGAATACTCTATGATTATTCAAATTCAAAGGTCCGATGTTTTAGAATTATGTACCATAAAATTTTTAACATAGCCATAAAGAAATAAAATATTTAGCATGAAGACATCGCAAAAATAAATTAATTAGGCTCTAGGACATAGTTTGAGAATCGTTGCTAATGAATAGTTAATATTACATATTATGAATGTGACGAACTAGCCAGGAGCATCATCTTATAAAATTAGATGAAAAAAAGGTATATAAAGCGTTAGGTGTTAGAGTCACCAGCATTAGAGTGATAAGCTGTGTAGATAACAACGACGATGCGGGCTCTCTTGGTACGTAGAACCTGTGGCTACGTCATTGCGTCAAATCATTCGATGCTTCTATATACCATTTATTGTATACACTATACTATTAGTACTTGACTGCGATCTCACCTGATGGCAAGTGACAGTTTTAGATGTCACCGTACTAACATGGGAGGGGTTAAGTTAAGTCGGATGGTTAAATTTCATGAGTATTTTTGCGGATAGGGTGCCTCCGACCGGACCGGATCTGAGACAAAATAGAAAAATCAATAGACAAAATAGAAAAATAGAAATTACAAAAATCTAAAGCCCGTGGCGGGAATAGAACCCGCGACCTCCCACTGAAATTCAAGCGCGCGCCACTGTGCCAGAAAGGTCGTCAAAAATACCATACAATAATGAGACGATAAAGATTTTTTCATAACCCATTATTCTATAATGAAGTATTAAGTACCGTTTGCCGTGGCTCCGCCCGCGTAAATTTTGGGTTTTTCGCTAATCCCGTGGGGATGATGGATTTTGACGGGGTAAAAGTAGCATATGTGTTAATCCGCGTTATAAGCTATCTTTTTTCCGAATTTCAGCCAAATCGGTTGAGTAGTTGCGACGTGAAAGAGTAACAAATATTTGTCCATCCATACTTACAAACTTTCGCGTAGTAATGCCCGCGTCTCCGCAATCACGTTTTTCGGTTTTTCACATATCTTGCGGGTTCCCTTAGTTCCCTTTTCCAAGTTGATTAAAGCAATCTTTCTATACATAGCTGAACATTGCTACAGTAGATAATTATTTTTGAAAAACATCTGTTTGGAATATAGTTTCTTATCACCCTGGTTTAACACGGATTATTTTATGTTCCAAAAATAAATAATAGTCTGCAGGACGTAGTAAATTATAAATGAAAGGGAATCTGCTAAGTGAATAAATGAGATAACTAATTTATTTTTGTTTTTTTTTTCAGATATTTTCATTGGCAGTAACAGCCGCCTTGGCCGCTGACACTGACCCTGTGTAAGTATATTATTAGGTATAAATATGAAATAAATAAATAAATATACATACATATTAACATACATAAATGTAATATATTGAAAAGCACCCAGACACTGGAAAGCATCCATGCTCATTACTAACATTCTCCAGTAGTGGGAATCGAACCCACGACCTCCGACGCAGAAGCAGGTTCGCTACCGCTACGCCATTTGGTCGTGAAAATGTATATTAGAATCAATATGATACTGATATGATTATTTCTGAAAATTGGAAGCAAGAAGCCAATAATTCTCAGAATAAAAACAAATGCTATAATAATAACTGCTGCCAATAATAGTAGTTTATGAAACGGATGCATAATGGGTGGTATTAAAACATGAGTGTGAGTTTAAAAAACGAGCCGCAGGCGAGTTTTTTAATAGTATCACACGAGTGTTTTAATACCTAATTATGTAGAGTTTCATACACTACTTTATCTACGCTCAAATTATCATAAATCCAAACCATAAAATCTTGCTAACGTTTGTCGTAAATCCTTCACTTTGTTGGTAAAAGATTGTGGGTCATTTTTGTTGCAATTACTAAAATGTCAGGTGGAGTTAAATTTCCTTTAGTAGGTTTAACTGCTAGACATTTTTCCACGCTAAGTTTTGACTAAGTAACAAAAATATCACATTGAAATGTTAAAAGTTAGGTATGGCGCCAAAATTCAGTTGTAAACTGCGTATAGTCTGTTAAAAAAGTCATGAAACAAAAAAGAGTAGAAAAATATTTATACAAGTCAGATATAAAGTATATTTTTAGTGGATAATTAAATAATCAAAAATCATACATAATTCTTTTCAATGTTTCAATGTATGAACAGACTTTTTAATCATTCATATAAGGCAGGAAAAAATTATTGCTTCCGTGTAATAATTGTTGTCTATGGTCGATCATGGCGCAGGCCATAACTACCAACTAAATGTTGTCTGTGGACTCCATATATAAAAAACAAAATTTAGGATTCTCTCTTTTGGCTATGACGACCACAGAGAAAAGAAGTTATTCCCTGGTCTGTGCTGACGACACATAAAAATACAGGAACCCAGAGCCGAGTATCGTAATGGAAATTATTCAATTATCTAGAGATATTTCCATAGTACAGTGATGTTATAATGAATAACTTTTTAATAATTATAGAAGTCTGTGAATAAAGTAGGTCAATATGTGACACATTTTGATTTCATAATTCGAACTTTAAGCAATGAGCGTAGATAAAATTCATTGAGGTACAGTTTATTGCAAGATTTATTTTAATGCATTGTTAATTAACTCTTATGATATTTTTGCCTTTTGAAAATGAATAGGCTGTTAACAATGACAATTCTCGAATAATTTTTTTGTACCATAGAAGAATTCCTCATTTACGAGAGTCGTGATCTCTTCTACCGACGACTTTCAGCAGGACGATGTCGCGCCATGTTGCCCTGTTGGTTGCGGCTCAGATTTGAGGGTTTCAGCCCCCCCGCCCTCTCCTCTCCCCTAATAAAAATTATGAAAATCGGACTACATTTACTAGTAGAAAAACGTTATCGCTTTTTGTATGAAAATTAACAGCTTAACTCTAAATTAAAAATTTCCAGGCCAACCCCAACTGCTTTCCCAATCAGTCGGGCTACTGCTACAGCCTCAGGTGCCTACGACCCCACCCGCTACTATACTGGCCGAGTCACCAGCGCTCCCAACCCCGGTCGCTACGACCCCGGTCGCTACGACCCCGGCCGCTACGACGCGGGCCGGTACGACCCTGGTCGCTACAACCCGGGCAAATACGACAGCAGTGGACGTTACATCCCAGACCCGTCCGGTGCCTACAAGTAAGCTACTTTGATATTATATCTTTTAGTCATGAAAGTTTCGATATTTTCTACTGCTTCACGCTACTGAATACCAAATGTTTGAAATTAGGACTGGAAAGAAGCATTAATTTTTGTAACACGCATTAAAATTCCTTTTTTATATACAGAAAATGTCAGGGAAAATTGGATATTTAAAGTTTATTATGTATCCCAGTTTTAGAGAATAAGTCGGAAACACGCAGAAAATAATACTTTTTGATTGGGTTAACTTGGAGAGTTGGATTTTTTTACATTATAATATTTTCAAAGGACTAATATACTCATAACATTTAATATTAATTGAAGTTCTCATCCAGTAATAATTTGCAGTTACACTTTTTCCAGTTCCTGAGGAAAAAGAAATGTAACTAGACTTTTTGTACTTACGAACGACGAAATGAAAAATAAAACCATTTATAGGTTTAAAGTACACAACCCGCATTTGGACTTCAAAATTTACTTGAACTTTGACACGTAAAAATACATACACGTGTTGATGCAGAGCTTTGCGTACCTAACTCGCTAAAAACATGGCCGCGCCTATCATATTATTAATATCAGTGTCGCGTACGCGTCATAACATACCTAGTTTATGAAACCTTAAGCAGGAAACTTGATTATACCAATATTTATGAAAATAAGAAGTGATTAGATCGTTGACTTTATGAGGCTAACAGTATAATGATAATAACAATATATACGGTAGGTATTATAACAAATAAATAATCTGACTTCGTCTGAGAGTTGATGGACCATAACTGCAATAGTTTTAGAACGGCTGATATTTTGAAATTGCGTCATGGTATTGAAGTACATCTATAGCCCCTTGTTCACTTGGAAATGGCTTTGAAGTTATGAAAAAAGACATGAACTTTCCAACTGTTTCGAAAGATCTGTGTTAAAATAAATATGTATAATTTGCACACGTGGACTAAAATAAGACTAATAGTCCCACTATTTTTATAAAACAAACGCCGTCAATAGTCAATACACGTCGTACACGCTCCAGGTTTGTCTAGGAACATCAAGAGTAGATTACCTCTCACACTAGTCCGGTGCCTCAACTCCTTGTAAAGGTATTGAAGTTCGTTCGTTTCAGCCGGTGGACGTCCATTGCTGGACAAAGATGCATTTCCTTTTTTTTTTAATATGGGGGAGAAACCTCCAGATTGGATTATGTTGGATTTTTAACCACTAAAACCTCCTCGAACATCCTCAGCGTTCATGTTGTAAGCCTCCAGGATCTCATACGAACGCACCGGATGCTCTCTTGCGCAACGCCCGTTGGGCTCACCTCTGGGTGACCCATAACATTAGCCACTATCAGGGAAGGTCAGGGTCAGCCCTAATGATTTACAACCTACACAATTCTGTACCGCTTGTAAACAGTGACTACCCCCGACCCTCCTAATGTCGTCAGTCCATTGGTCGGAGGTCTGCCATTACTACGATATTATGTCTCGTCCATTGCCAACTACTTGTAATGGCAGAGTGATTAAGCGCCGTCGCGCACGGCTCGTAAGCGTAAACGTAGCGTAATCCTCGCGTATGAAATATGTCCGGAGACTAAGCGGTGTTGCAACCGTATCGTTATCGTATGAGGCGTAATTGTCATATTGTTATGCGTAGCGTTTTAACGATACGCTTACGCTTACGAACCGTGTGCTTAGACACAGTTTACTTATTTTTTAAGGCTTCTTATTTTATTCGTATTCATACTTATTTCCTCATTTTGCAGCGGTGACCGTGGTGATCGCGGCGGTGCCGGTGGTTTTTACTCTGGGTCCTCTGATAGAGGTGGTCCAGGCGGAGCTTATACCGGCTCATCGGACAGAGGTGGGCCAGGAGGTGCTGGCGGTCAATACGTTCCTGACAACAGGGGCACTGGCAAGTAAGTTTTGAAGGATCATCTGCAATTACTAGTTTTTTTGCCCATCAAGCGAATGCAGGGGCCGCCTTATTTATCTAGTACTTACTTATCTAGTATGTAGTGGGGATGGAGATTCGGATCTCAACTATAGATAGAGATACATACCACCGGTCTTCTGCATGATATTATTTTAAGAGTTACTGAGAATACTGAGTTTGTTTTTATCCTTCTCACTCTCACGAATACGTTGGTGGGTGCGACATGCAGCGTTGCGGAAGAGAATGTCAGAAAAACGACGTTTTACCTATTTACTAAAATCTAAGCCAGTTATTGAAAATTAGTTTCTGATCGTTTTAGGATATTATTATTACTGACACATTAAAACAAAATAATCGTAGTTTTCGATAAAAATTTGAAAACTGGAGATTTTGGAGCTACTTTTTTGAAGAACTTTCTATCGAGAAAGTTTATTCAATCGAGTTTCTGCTTCGGAGCTTAAGGTCCTAATTTCTAATTAATATGCGACATTTAAATTTGAAAGTAATTTTCTCTATAGTGTTCAACCTCACTAAAAATTGCTTAAATAATTATTTTAAGTCGTAAAATAGCGTAGTGAGTTTCAGCGCTTTATTCAATTTTCAGGTAGTTCGTGCGATTACATGTACCTGTAGCTCTTGAAGATTAAATAATATATTTCTACTTATGAGTACCTAGTCTTAACTTACAGATGAAATTATAAAAATTAAAGACAGTATAATATGTAAAGTAACTCTACTGTGTTAGTACGTAAAGTAAGTTTACAGTCGCGTTAGAAATACAGATCTTGCATAGAAGAACTGCCAAGAAATTCAAACTTGCTATTTTCAATAAGTCATTGCTTAGTACGTTGAGAAATTGTGTCCCATTTTGCTCTACATTAACTCCAAATTAGTTTTTGTGAAGACTAGCCTTCATGGCTAGAATTTGTTTATTATTACTTGACTATTTTAATTTTTTTTCTGTATATTTTTAGCACTGGCGAAAAAGTCTCCGTAACAGTTGAAGAAAAGCCTGTAGAGGTGAAACCAACTGAACAGCAGCCCGCTGTGTGAGTAACTATAAGCAATGATATTATATATCTTTGACTATAAGAATATAAACTTTTTGTATAAAAAAAACGAACAAAACACTCTTCAGTCTGAAATAATAGCCTTAAGAGTCCCGTGAAATACGATGTCTCCATCCATTTGAAATACTAAATCATTTGTAATTCGTGCTCCGAATAACAACCACAACATGATTGAGCATAAATCCCAAATGATTTTGGTATAACTAATGTATGGGAGACATCGTAGATAAGCGGACCCTTAATTTAATAAATATAAAATACATAATTTGTTGCTTGAATTTATTAAGAAAAAAACAGTTGAACAACTAACATACAGGCAAACATACTTAAATTTAATAATGTTATACATAAACACCAATAACTAATTATTACGAATGCTGAAGTTTGTTTGCTTGTTGGTTTCTCCTGTAATAACGCAGCAATGGAAAAGTTTATATCGATGTATACAATACTTACAATTACTCGTAACATATTATGTTGGACCTGGATGACCGAGATTTGCTCGGTTACTATTTTGCAATACTTAGGTATCAGCGCAAAAACTAGATTAAAACTTACAAAAATACATCATAATTATTTTGAATAAATACATATAGAATATCATCAAAATCGTTGGAACCGTTTCCGAGATCCGGAAGATAAATATTATATTTTATACAAGAATTGATCGTTTTAATAGATAAGATAAGATAAGATAAGATAAGAATAATATGTACCTAGGTCACCTTTTATAGACTTCAGAGGCCACTTTTCTGATAGAATTCCCAATAGGGTTACCGTGGGATTTTTCAGACTCCAATAAACTCGAATAAATTTTGACAAAATTGCGGGCAAAAGTATTTTACTGTACGAGCAAGTACGAGTAACATTGGGGTTAATAGGAGTTTCGGTCAGAACCTGCTATTTCCACATGAGCAATAACTTACAATAACATATTTTGTATAATAATTGTATCCTCTTTCAGCGCTGAGACACCCAAGGAAGAAGAAAAGGTCGAAGTCACTAAGCCGGTATATGTCAGCAGCACTCCCTTGTACGTGAGCAGTACTCCCTTGTACGTCAAGCCCACACCGGCATACGTACAGCCTCCGGTAGTCCCTAAAGTTCCTGGCAACTACGATTATAAGTTCGGTATCATCCGTCAAGAGACCGACATCCTGCCCGACGGATACCACTATCTGTATGAGACTGAGAACAAAATTCTCGCTGAGGAGGCTGGTAAAATTGAGAGAATCGACAACGAGAGAGAGGGTATGAGAGTTAGAGGGTTCTTCGAATTCGTAGCTCCCGACGGCGTCACCTACCGAGTTGACTACACCGCTGACGAGAACGGTTTCGTTCCCAGCGGTCCTCATCTGCCCTAATTTAATCTAGTCTACTTCGTTGTTATATTTTTGTTTTGTTATTTTCTTAGTTTAATACAGCGATGTAGTTGAGGCTTTGGAGAGTCAAATATGAATCTGTTATGTAAATAATAAATATACTCTTTATTTACTGTTTTGTTTTATTTATTGTGTTTTCGTTTAATGTTAACAATTACACGGAAGTGCTGCTTTGCTAATAGATTTTTTTGCAAGTCGAAATTGATGATATCGAATAAATCTCTTGCTTATCCATTCTCATCATAAATTAAAAAGACAATATTAGAACCACAAAAATATTTTTTTTTTGCAATAAAGTAAATTTTCTTAAACATTTTAAGAAGCACTAGAGCTTTCAAGATTTTACTGAACTTAAACTGCGTATGGACCAACACGCACTTGACAGGTTTTTGTATAGACAAAAAGTCCTTAACGCATATGTCAGGGGGAATGGAAGGTTTATCAGAGCCTTGGATGGACCCTCTGGCGACAGTGCGGGATTCACTTTCATATAGATCATAGAGAAGGGTGGATATTTTTATGAGTGAAATCGAAAATTCCCGAAACCAATATTTACCAGTCATCAATTGTTAGCAAAAATTAACATGTGCATCACCATGTACAGATTAAAAAAAAAAAAAAAATTTTTTTTAATCTGTACATCACCATGACCAATCCATTTTGGTTATATAATCCTGAGATTAACAGTTCGTATCGTATTATGTGTGACCTTAACATACGAGTATCGTGTGTAGTATGATGAACTTATTCAATCACCATTTCGGCATAATAATCTTAAAAACAGTCTCAGTGGCCATCACGATGTACATAATGTTAAAATCTTTAGTTTAAGTTCAATGTTAACATGTTTACTCTTAATAAATAGAATCATGCAAGGCAATAATTTAATATAATAATAATTTTACTAACTACTTAACTACGGCTCTCGGGTCTGAGACTCGTTTTTTGCATACTCACACTGTTCCAATAAAAATAAATTTCATTTGACAATCACAAACTGTGGAGCAATTCTTGGGCAATTTACGTAACGTACTGCACACACTGAGTTTCACTCATGAAATCAATAAATAAAATAAAAAATTCACATTGAAAATAAATTTAATCTCTATTGGTTTAGAGTGTAAATTGAATGTGTTTCATAATAGGAAATATATTGCTCGACTTTAACGCGCTTAAGTAAATTTAATCTCACAATTGTCGATAACGTTGCGTTTAAAAGTACCTACATTTACGCTCGTGTCAATAGTTGGAAAGCGTGTTCGGTGTTCTCAAAAAACATTTTGGTAACTCAATATCGTCTGTTTGTATCTTAATGCTATGACCTTTTTAAACATTTTCACTTCACAAAATGTAGCCAATGCGATAAGCGAATCTCCTACCTTGTCCCGATATAGAGTTCAGTTCTCATCAATGTTTACCTAATTGCTCGGTCACAAACTTTTGTTCGTAATCGTAAATGGAAAACTTGTTTTGTTTTATTAATGTGTTGACTAAAATGTAAACATGGACATAATATTTTCTTAAATACATTTACTCAAAAAGTAGTTATATTCATGTATGTTTAACACGCGGAAAGTTATTTTTCATCTCACCCGCTCGGAAAAGCTCGGAAAAGCGATCTTTAATCCCCGAAATGCGGGCGGGTAATGCTATTATATTTGTAAAATTTTATATTATCTTTTGTTCTTAGAAATTATTATTTCAGAACACATTCAAAATAAAAGTAGAAAAAAAAGTTTCTCAATTTTTTTGTTCTGTTCTAGTGTTAGTTGTCTATCTTTTTTTTTTTTGCTTTACTCATTATTTTTTTGTTTTAACTTTAAAATAAGATGAGTGATGATTGAAGGTGGTCTCAGTAAGTGAAATTATTCAGAGTTACTAAAAACAACATTTAACATAACTCGCAATGCCGATCTAAAGTGTTCTTCTGGTGATTTTCCTCGCTGTGGTGAGATGAAAATTTTTTGTTATGTACGGGTGAAATTTTTTTTGGATCTCGTGTCTTTGAATGCCTCGATATGCTCAGGATTCTATTCTTTGAAGCCTGAGCACAGCGAGGGGCTTTGAGTCCTTCGCTTTGAATCCTTCGCCGCTCAGCATTCAAATTTGACCCTCGGCCCAAAAATCCACTTTGCGCCCTTGCATAACAAATAACTATTTCCACACAAGGGGTTTGTTTTTTTCTGCATAGTATGCATGAAATCCAAATACATAAAGGATATTTATTGCTGTTAATAAAAAAAAAACTGTTCAAATTTTCTATGAATTCTTTTGTAGTATATTTTACAAATATAATACAATAAACACATAGTTGAATTTAGTATAAATATTGTTTTTCAATGATGTCCTTTAATCATAATATTCATACCGTTCCGGAGTGAATATATTGCTTTTGGTTGAATTTCAAAAACAGATTTTTTGACCTGGCAGACCAGGGTTAATCGCTAGACCCATTAAGTATCGCTGATAGTAGTTTGTGCTTGGAATTTCACGACTACTGACGAAAACCGCATCAAAAACATGAGTCTGTCGACAAGAGCAAGCAAGCAATCAAGTTACCTAAAACCTATCAAAATCGAGTTTTTTCTATCGATTGGTAGTACTAACTCGAGGAGCTGTATAGTTTTTGGTAAAATTTGTATGGTCAGTGGCCGAGATATGGGCAAAAAACAGTGCGAAGTATACTTCTATTGTAGTAAACTTTTGTTAACGGTGTGAATATGCCCGCGATGACTTCTGTCATCGATACTTGTATTTTTTTATTATTTGCCAAACTGATTTAATACGGCTTCCAGCAATAGAGATAAATAGAATTGGCAATTCCGCACAAATTGTAATTTTTACTCATCTCTATTATTGAACCGTTTCGCCTTGAAAGACGTAAGGAAATGAAATTGTACCTACTTTTCACACTTGCATTGAAAAGTACTATTTCATGACTATAAAGGCTAAAGTAAAGACCAACCCATTTGGGTTGTGATTATAATCGGTCGGGAGGGTACCTCACACGTTTGAGTATATTGAGGTGAAATCGCGCCTAAGTTTTCCTACCACGTTTTCTTTCTGCAATAAGCAAATAATATTTACTTTGCAAAAAGTGAATAAATCTGAAACTTTGGAGGTAGGTATAGTTAACATAATTCAGACTGAACATGATGGATTAGTAATCTAAAAATTTTCAATGTAATTAATAATTAAAATAATTGCTCATAAATTATAATCGAGGTCCATTAAAAGCATTAATTTGCTTCCGTATAAGCGTCATAAAGTATTTCTTATTTTTCATTTTTTTAATGAATAAAATCCAGATGACGACCGGTGACTGACTGGAGAGTGCATGTAGTACATTAAATAATTGATAAACTTCGATTGATAGATTAAAGGAAAATCTCTTTGGAAAGGAATGAAGAATAAAGAAATTAATTTTTATTATTAATAATTAATTTCTTAATTGTTAATTAAAAATAATAATGATTAATAATTAATCATTTCATTGGAATAAGAATAAATGGGAGTAATGTTAATTATTTCATCATATTACGTAGGAGCCGCAGAGTGCAGACTTCATGCGCGTTGATGTCTTTTGTATGAGATCACTCTTAAAGTAAGGGTCATTTTAATATATTTTCAATAACTCATACTGACAGGTAAAAAGTCTGAATAAAATAAGTTATTGAATGAATTGTAAAATTTTCTTTTCGGAGGGTATCGCGCAGAGATGCAGATTTTTTTGTGACGAGATTTCTCTCAAGGAGAAAATCTACGAAAATCTAGAATAAAAGTTTCTATTACTAGTTAACAGAATGGGGACGCGTACAATCACGTATAAAGATTTGGTATTAAACTCGTTAGCGCGAGCTAGTCGAAGACGGATGTTAATAAATATTTCAATTTTGAACCGCGATTAAAAATTATATTTCAGGGGTTATCTTGGGGGGGGATTTTACAGGGGGTACTTACTGAAAAAAATAATTGAATTCGGTTGAAGACTATTTAGTATCATTATACGCGACGAATCGTTTGTGCAAAATCGTACGTAACGATACGCTTATGACCTGTGTGCGAAGGGGCTAAGTGTTCTCCTGTATATAAAATACCGAAAATTCACGTGGGTTGTGTCGAGAATGAAGGCACACTATATATAAAAATTAGTCATAAAGAAAATGAGAAAATCCTGGTCATGAACCCCCAAACTTCATGCGGACTAAATTAATTTGCTAGATCCATATCAATGCATTAGTTTTTGAAAGATAAACCCGATAAAAACAAAAAAAATGAGTTTTTGTAAGAAACTTCGCCCAATGAGCTTAGTTTGTTATCTTTGCCCTTCCTTTCGTTTTGCTTTCGTTTATAATTAGTAAAATTAATTAGTAAATTTTTACTAATTGTAAGAAAGATCTAATTATTATTATGAGTTTGATACAAATTGTAGAAACCAGTCAAACGTGAAACAGGCAGAAGCCGCGTAAGCGTAGTAGTTGATAGGTGTTTACATACTAGGGTCAATTTATGACTCCTCGTAAAAAAAAAATAATAACCGTTTCTGTTTATTTTTTGGTTTATGTAACAACTGTAATCTAACTGTGACCTATTCTGCTTATCTAAAATGCAACTTAAAAGAGAGTAACTTTTTTTATCGCAGTAAATAAATTTTCTGGCAAACAAACTAAAACACAAACACGCATACATGTACACAGCCCGACTCGCACTTGATCAATTTATTTTGGTTGTTTTTTTCTTTCTATACTGTTGCCTCTGTATCTTTATATTATTGAAAGCTGTACCCCCGTATAATAATTTTGTTTGTTACTTCTCTGTTCTTGGTACATTGTTACATTATCAAACACATTTTATGAAGCTTTAAGTTAAATTGTAAATTATTTATTGTAATGCTGTTTTTGTTGATTTGAAAAACACACACAGAACCACTGTGGCTAATTCGTTTTTATATGAGACCTCCTACACTTTCAATAAACAAACTCATTTTACATTTTTAAAATAATATAGGTGTAGAAGTTATCTACGTAAACATAATTATCTAAGAAGTAGTTGTTTTCCGCAACTTGGTCTGTGTGGATTTCAGGTTTAAAAAAATCTGCTACAAATTTTCCGGAAAAAAATTAGTGAAGATTGGTACTTTCGAATATATAGAGTTATAAAAACCTGTGTTTTGGTAGCCTTATTTTAATTATTATATTTTAATTATTAATAATAACCATAAAATTATGAAAACAATAAAAGGAATCCATATTTCAATGTTATTTATTTGTGTTGATGTATAAACACACAGTGGATCATTTTTTTATAATATTCATAACAACCTTAAACATCAAATCTATTGCTTTTTGAGTTATAGCATATTAATTAATGCATGCTGTGGAATGCTATGTCTGACTAGCTGGACACCGCAGGAGTTTTGAAGGAGCATTTCATTACGTTTAGCTTAACCGGAAAGTCGTCTTCATTTCGATTTTATATATCATCCTTTTTACTGTGACGCCCCTGTCAAACTACTTTAAAATACATATTTAGCACACCTCGACTTTATAAATAAGAAATTAATGTGATACAGATCTCTGTCTACATTAAACCTAAATCAGTGCGGTGTCTCCAATCAATTATAGTATTTGGAGTGAATGATGATTTGACATTTCCAAGAGTTTTGTTTGTTATTTTTTAAATAAAACATCGTCTTCAAAATGTCAAGCATGCACCGGTTGTGAAGATTATACCAAAGAATAAGGTAACTAAATGGCTTATTGTAATTTACAATAGCTTAAAGTTAAATGCACCTAATTGTACAGTACCTAATTATAGTAAATGTCAATACCATAAAAATAATATACTACAGATTCATCTTCTTTTAACATATAATAACTGAACACATTACTACATGGATATTTCTAAACATGTAGGTGTTCATAAATGCCCACCCCACATAAGGTCAGCGGCTGAATTTATATGGGATGCATTTTACGATGGGGATTTTTATTTTATGCCAGTCGATGTCAGAACTGACTTCTCAGGCATTCCAATTATGATAATTACGGCGCTCTTGTAAGTCAGTCGTGTCGAAGCTACCGGTGCCTCAAAATACTTCACACTCATATGGCCCTTTTCACTGCAGAAAGAGTGCATCTGCATTAGACAGTAGTGAGATTCACGTAGGCAGTCATAAGAACCTTTTTGTCTCGCCCTCTGTAGACAACAGTAATGTCACGAGCTATGCTAATTCCTTCTGTTTGACCTCGTCATACCTGATTTGAGGATTCTGATCCACTTTTGGTATGTCTCGAACAAAATTTATTATACATCTAAATGCTAATTAAGGCAATGAGGAATAAAATAATTTCGACGGCTGTTATCAAACTAAAATACTGCTTACTTATGAGACATTATCTGATCTAGTTTCAGATCTAAAACATAACCTGTGGAGTAAACAACCTGTAGCGGTCGAGGCACAATAAACCGCTACCGAAAATTCTCATCGGATAAAATACTCTCTCTACCACTGAAAGAAAATGAAGCTCGCGGGAAAATTTGTAAGTATAATCATAATTATTTATCTAAACACTATACGTATATTATGAGATCTTTTTATGTATATTGACTTTTTATTCAATGAATTTACTTACTTTTTTTCCTTTTTTTACTTTATTCATTAATAGGAAAAAGAACATTTATTATATTATTAATTATGAACCTTTCTATATATAAATTTTTACACGAAAAACAGATAAGATGGCGAAGAAAGTTTCTTTTTCCGCTGGTGTTTGTTCCAGGCAATCTAATGATTCACAAAATCTATTCTGGCGAGCGATATGCATTAGATGTATTTAAAACATAGAGGTCACAGGTCAAATGATTTTGTATACAGGTTTATACTCGTAATTAACAAGTTTGAATATGGATGTGTAATATAATCTATATTGGTTATTTTTTTTACTTTGCTGGCAATATTTATTGTCCGTACATGCTGTGTTTTTAAAGATTTTTAAAATAAAAAGAATCATTTGTATTTCTTTACTTATTAGTTATTACTTACATTGAATATGGAGTACCATAATGCCCCCTCCATAATAATCAACTTAGCAGGGTTCACTAATGATAATAATGTGCTGCTTACGCTGATAATAATTAGTTATTGGATATTATTTTATTTTTCGTCAGAACTCTTTTTTAAATCTTACGCTGGCTAATTGCGGATATACGGGCTTCGCTCACCTTTTGAAAATTTTTGGTCAACTCTCAGGCATGCATGTTTCTGTGCATTGATTCCTTTACCGTTAAGTAAAATCATCTAGTTTTCACAAAGGTACTTAACTGATGTGTTTGACCGGTATTCCCCAATCTTCCTGACGAGATTTAAATGTGTGAACGAGTGAGATTATAACGCCGAATCCCGCAGGAATTATGAATTTTTCGCGAGATACAATCATCAAACGATTCATTAGTTGCAGCGTTAAGGAATAAAAACACCAAAACAAACAAACATGCAAGCTTACAAATTACGCTAGAATAGTATTTGTGACATAAGGACGAGGTTCTGAGATAAAAAGATGTATTAAAAATATACGCGCCGAATTGAGGTCCTTTTATTAGGGGTCCATCCTTCATACCCAAAGGGCAAAAAGGGACCATGTTAGTAGGACTTTGCCGTCCATCTGTCCGTCTTTCACCAGGCCGTATATCATGAACCGTGATAGCTAGTTAGACAGTGGAAGTTTTCACAGACAATGTTTTTCTGTTGCTGCTATAAAAACAAAATATGCTAATTAGTTAGTCAAGTGTGAATCGGGCTCGCGCACTAAGGGTTCTATATTCTCTTCTACTATAAATAAAGTAAAACCATAAAAATCCCTTTTTTTACGGAACCGCAAACTTAACTTTGTTGTTGAAATTAAAATTGTTAATACCAAAAAAATATAATACATAGATACAGAGTTGATTTTCCGTAAAATATACGTAAACCCCTACTAATCGTAATTATTTCAGTAGGGCAGATATTAACTTCATAATGCGAAATCGTAGAGTTACGATACTCTACGATTCCGATCTCCTGAGGATGTCTCGGTGTCGGGACGAAACGTGCGTCGAAGAAAGTGTTGGAAAATTGTGTGTGGTGTTTCATCTGGGCAGTGTTCCTGCATATTATACCATACAGAATCTTTTCTAGTAGCGGATTTTAGCAAAACAAATTAATCTACCCTACTAATTATGGATTTCCGTAAAATAATGCCTGCTTCAATTCAATAATTATTTCAGATTTTTCGATTGGTAAACTTCGGAGATAAGGGGGGAAACGGTATTTTTTTCGACAGTTTGCCCAATAAACCTTTATTAAATTTTAATCGTTATATATACTTATCGTACTTGATCGTTATATATTTTTATCAATTATCGAGGATGATCCTTGAGTGCTAGCCCATTTTTATTGTGTTACTCCTATAGCGGCACAATTTTTTTATGTTTACTTAAAAGCGGATTAGGTAGTTTGTGAGATATGATGTAATTAGTCAAGAGTTTTTATATACTGCTTTCATGAATACCTATAATAATATATGAATAATATACCGGCAATACTTTGTCTACTTTATATTCAAGAAATCAAATAGATTCTAGAATGCCTAGTTTTTATTTGTTTGTGATACCTACTGGGTAGGTCGAGGCGAGTTACAATGTTTCCATTTTCTTTGGAATTTACATAATTTACAATTTTTATGGCTTCAATTATTGATTTAATATTCTTAGTATCCTATATGTTCGTTTCTATGCGCTTTGTTTACTTTCCATGCTTCTAGAAGTTTCAGACCATCCAAAAAGACCATTATTTTTTAGGTTTTATTAGTTTTACTTACTTTATTTTTATACAAGTAAAAATTACCATCAATCAAAGTGTGATTATATCGATTAATATCAATTAAATTTCGAAAGTATGCCTATTTGTTTAGCCGAAATTAAAACATAATTCATTAGACTAATTTTCATATACAAAGATTTCGGGATTGTATAATGTTGCACAATGTTAGTCTTCAATTTATCAAGAAGTATATGTATGTTTGTACCATTGAGTTGATATTATGTACTATTGACTGTCCACGTTTTTCTCAGAAAATAGAAGCTGAAATGAAACAGTTATTTTTGAACCAACTTCAAAATATAAAAGAAGGAGCTGGTTCTTAATCCAGCTCATATATTTTGTTTATTTGTTATGTTTTAACGTAGAGCTTAAAGTTTTAACAAAATATTTTTTTGGCTGTTTCAAAATATAGGTTATGTGTATGCTGAAGATTGTTCAATTATTTGTAACACGTCGCAACTACTCAACCGATCTTGACAAATTACACATAAGTATTGCTTATGTTAGTTGGTAATGCAGTAGGTGCGTCAGGGAAAAAACTCTATAAAAATATTTCACGATATTTCCCAGGTGTATTTAAAAGATGTATTATTTCTCATTTCAGATATTGGTTGTTTCATTATGGACGCTAGTTCAATGTTCACCTTACGACAACGGTAAATACAGACACAAAACGTATGATTACTACGACGACGGCAAGTATTACAGACCGCCCACTGAAGGAAAGTATGTGCCGACAGACGAAGGAAAATACACTTACATTTACCAGCAAGGTGTTTATCCATTTGATGGAACCTACAAACATTTAGAGAGAGGAGATTCTAATGACTATATCGGGTACCAAATTTATGCCCCTCGATACCCCTTCCTATATAGTGTCATTAAGGCGATAATAAGTAAATATGTATCGCCGGATATATTAACGCTCGGTGAACCTCCAGTGGAAGGCGCAATTGACGTTGATGTATTGAAACCGGACACAGAAGTTGCAATGCAATGTACGGTTATAGACTCTGAAGCCAAAAACGTTACGGAGGTTGTTTCGCAGTAAGTAATTTTGTCCTAATCTCTTTTTTGCGGTCCGAATTTTTTCACAGAATGAAGATGGTATGGCCTTAGCTCATGTGGTATATGCTGGTCAATAGTAAATTTGTTAACTGTGTATACTCACAATTGAGAGCGTTGTAGAGATCATGCATAAAGGTTTCCTCATAATATTATCTTTTGTATTTAAGCAAGTCTTACTAGTATTTCGTTGCCACAAACACAATCTGAACAGTCAGAGGCGAGACGATGATGCATGGGACTAAATAGATCCAGAACCCTTGTTAAGAGTCAGAGATCTAGACCATTCGACTATTGCTTCTATTCTCAGGCATAATATTGTTCTTGAGATAGTACGCTTCGATAATATTATTGTATACGTGATCACTCTCCATCTGACTAAAAATTTCCATCTCAAAGTGCTCAATAACATTCTCGTTATTTTTTAATTTCTGTAGTGTTGAGCCTGTTTGATAAGAATTTGCTTTCCACATCTCTCTGTCATTTGGGTGTATCAGCCTGATTAGTCAATCGTAGATCCGATATTCAAAGTTTCTTGATCGCATATGTTTAAGAACCCATTAGTTTGCTGCCTACAGTATGCTAATATTACCAACATAAATAAGTTACAGACGACGGAAATCGGGTCAGATAGTAGGAAATATGCGCCTAGCCAGGCTATCAAGTTGTCTTGGTGACCTTAGATTTTATTTAGTGTCAAATTATTTTTATGATTGTGCGGTATGCGAATCCTCCTCTGTTGCTATCAAACTTGAGTTATTTGACCTTTATCGGTTCCGGTTCGAGGTCGCCGCTCGAGGATATACCGAAGATATAAAATGCTAAAATGGAGCAGTTTTTTAACAATTTTCGGATATGATGTATTCGTATTAAAGCTCTTTATGGAGACCGGTTTACTAAAAATGGGATTTAATGAATATAGTCATACTTGCAATTTCCCGTGATTTTGGTTCATTTTATATATTTGGTTGTCTTTGAAATCTTGCGGACTGTTTTTTATCTCAAGTTAAAAAGGGTTATTTTTATTTATCATGTAACTACTATGAATAAATGAAAATAAACTTAAATCAGTTGCTCTACCTATTGCTTTGTGGTTAATGTGAAGCCAACAAAGAAACTAATTTTTTATTCATAATATAATTAGCTTGATAGCCTAAAAATAAGTTTATACTTAATTCGTGGCTAAAATATGATAGACAATCTCTATATCAATAAAAGCAATTTTCATTAATTAATTAAAATTCCAAATTTACCTACCGGTTTTCTATACCGACTGCATTTCAAGCAAATTCCACCATTTAAAGCTTATAATAGGATCCTGTTGATATTATTACTATTACCAAAACTATTAGCGGTGGCGCCGTCTTCACGGAACTCTTAATTTATTGTTTTTTAATTAGCTGGTATCATATATGAACCAATTTAAATGAAAAACCAATTTAAATGGAAAGACTGTAGAGATTGAACGAAAGGACTTATTTGTACTCGGATTTTACATTATATTACAATTCAAGATAAATTAGAATGCTTTTTATCACTATAAATCTTTCAATCTTCAAGATTTCTGATAGAATTACGATAAATTAGAGGACATGCCTTAGTAATGGACCGCTATATAGTGTTCACTACATGACAGGGTGCTCAATCATCTGTAAACCGCTACCTTGTCGGTCTCTTTCCCAGCGGGGCGTTGAGGACAGCAGAAAGACCACGTGACCGAATGAAAACAAATAAAAGCAAGCTAAACTCTATGCTTAGCGTTGTTCAGTGTCGGCTGTCAGTTGTCATGTGCTACATGCGCACGCGAACGCGCACTACGCTAAAGTTATCTACAAGTCTGCGAGAACGCCAGGGGGCGTTCAAATTGTCGTACTCGATTTTCAAAAACAGCGTGTTTTCCTCTATTCGGCCACGTGGTTTTTCTATTAATTTTTACCTACAGTCGTGAACGTTAAACGACTGTTACTTTGTCCAGCCCTGAGTCAATTTAACTACAGCAAAGAGTGCGACAGGGAGATTTAATATCCCTTAATCTGTTTATCACTAAGTAGAATCGAATAGGTTTAAGTAGGGGATACCTTCTAAAGTTTGTCTAAACTATGATTTAGGTCCTCTGATGTTTTTAACACTTTTTATGGGACCCTAAAATTAGTAAGAGTAAAACAAATTATGCTGAAAACTCTCATCAATTTCAAGGATTAGTAAAATATTGAATCTGAACCAAATTAAGATCGGTTAGCCATCGTTCGAAAATCTTCGTGACCGTCCTATATTCTTCAGTGTATATAAAGTGTGTAAATGACTACAAATAGTGCGTGTTGCACATAATGACATAGGTATATCCTATATCCATAAATTTTGTTATTGAGAAGAGACCTTATGAAAGTGACTGGGAGTTTAGAGTCCCCGGGAGATGTAGATGTATATTTCAGAGTGTATGGTCATGAGCAGTTCGATCTTCCCTTTCCATTTTTCCACCCGCACCGCAAGACACTGGGCTGGCTTTAATCCGTATATCGTCGATATATCATACCAGCGCTCACAAAACGCTTCTTCTTTTCTAATACGCATCGCTAAGGATTGGATTGCTCGCCCGAAATCTATGTTGTTCGTATCCTAAAACCTGCGTACCTTTAAAAAAGAGGGAATAAGCATATTCTATGTAAGCGCGCTCCATTTCGAGCCATTTCATGAGGTGAGTTTGTGGTTCACCGTAGGCCTATTAGTAATATTATATTTATATTCGTTGCTATGAATCAAGTTATTAGTCATTTGCCAGTCGGGCTCGTTCACCGAGGGTTTCGTACTATCAAAACTAATTCCAACCAACGTCTGCCCACCAAATTAAAATAATTGGTCAGGTGCGAGTTGGGCTCGCGCACTGAGGGTTCCGTACTATATTAGAAAAAGTTAAACCATAAGGCCCGGTTGCCACTAAAGCGGATCAGAGCGGAGCTGTGTTTGAGTAACCAATCAGATTTCGTCATTTCGACATCTCCTCTCCTCTCAGTTTCGGAGAGTGCTCTGCTTTGATGGAAACCGGGTTTAAGAACCACTTTTTTACTGAACCGCAAACTTAAATTTGTTCTATGAGGTTAATTGCTAATAACAAAAGAAGTATAATAGATACAGAGCTGATTTTATTTTTCGCGTACAATATATATTGATCCCAATTAGTCATAATTATTTCAGAATTTTTGATTGGTAAAGTCCGGTGATAAGGAGGGAGGAAGGGTTTTTTTTCGACAGTTTGCTAAATAAATCAAAAACTATCGGGCATAAAAATAAACAAAAATCGGTTTAAAAATACACAAGTAACGCCCTTTCATATAATATCCCACTCAATATTGTTATCTCATTTTGAAATTCCGACAACGCGATTTACTCCCCTTTGTAAATAAAAATTAAAAAGATTTTTAATTTTTTATGATTGCATTAACGGTGGGCCTTCAGTATCTACATCTATTCCAAATTTAATGTCGATATCTTTAATAGTTACTGAAATTAAGGGTCATGACACACAGACATACAGACGGACAAAAAAGTGATCTTATAAGGATTCCGTTTTTTTTCTTTGAGGTACGGAACCCTAAAAATGAGCAAAAAATCACGTTTTGTGTTTATTGAGAATATTCAAAATATTTTGTAAATATTTTAAGCTCTAACTCTTGCTGTTACCAATATCGAGCAAAATCAAGCAAAAAACACGTGTTTTCTATCCTGTATTCTTTATTTCATTCTATTTTTCAGTATTTGTTGTTGTAGCGGCAAGAGAAATACATCAACTGTGAAAATTTCAAGTATCCACCTTTCACGGTTCAAGTGATACAGCCTGATGACAGACGGACGGATGGCGAAGTCTTAGTGATAGGCTCCCGTTTTAACCTTTCAGTATGGAACCCTAAACTCAGAGTGTCTCTACTCAAACTACAAATGCAAAAAAGCCCCACATAATAAATATAAAAAGTGACTGGCACATTAGTGCTTGTTTTCACCAACACTTTAAGAAACGCCTAAGCTGACAGGTGACAGTTTTCAATTATAACAACAGACACCTAAGGGCTTAGGTGTCTCTTGAAATGTTAGTAAAAACGAGCATTAGTCGTGAAATTAAAATGACAATGGGCGGGGTACATACTTAGATCGTGAGATGTTTTATCGAGAAACTCAGACAAAATACTTGCCATGTTAGCTAGTTATACGAAAGTTAAATACCTGACTTTCCTTAATTTAAGCCATATTATCTATATACTGAAATATTTATAAGTTCAGGATTTTATACTTACATGGTAACAAGTGTTGGTGTGCAGAAACAACCTTACGTTGCAAATTCTCGTAGAGTGATTGGCACAAAACAATTTTTCATAATTAAGCTTAGAGATTAAAAACGCTTTACAGACTCGTTAATCTTAAGATTTCCTTATTGAAGTGAAAATTCTTTTGTCACGTGGGGCATTTTTGAGGTAGGAATTTTTTTCCTATTTCCATTGGACTTGCACCTCTGTTTGAGTTGTCTCTTGGCACTCCTGGAGTGCCACGTCTTTTTAGGGTACCACAAGGGTAAAAAAAGGAACCCTATTACTAAGATTTCGCGGTCCGTCCGTCCCTTACCAGGCTGTATTTCTTGAACCGTGATGCTACAGACTTGTAATTTTCACAAATGATGCATTTCTGTTGCCGCTATAATAAAAACTACTCTTGTTTTTGCTCGATATTAAGAACGGTAAAAGGAAGACGCTTCAAATGTTCGCAGAATATTTAAATTTACTTTAAATTTATTTATATTTACTAAAAATTTACTTTATTTATATTTACTTTAAAAATAAAAAGTTCAAATAATAAAAAAAATATTAAAGGGGTCTCCATACATCAAATGTGATTTTTTGCTCGTTTTTGATTTTGATGGGCAGGGGTGTCTAATTTACTTTAATGCTATTGAGAATTGGTCTTGATAGTACGGAACTTTCAGTGCGCAGCCCGACTCGCACTTGACCATTTTTTCCACCCACTCTGCAGTGCGTCTCTCAGTTAGTTTTTTATCAAATTGAAAAGGTGTTAGGCTTCGGTGACGAATAATTTAATTTCTGTTTGGACAACGTTTTCTGTATTCTAATAAAATTTCCGCGCCTGTCTATAAAGTAGAAATAACTCTCTTTCATAATGAGGGTGGGCACGCTGAGTCTATAATGCTAAGTTTCAATGCCTACCATAATGCTAAATTACACGTATTTTTTGTTTGTTTTAACGCGCTTTGTCAATAACGGAATTATACAAGATGTTATTATTAATTAACACTGAAAATACTTTTTACCCTAGGACGGTGTTGGGAAAATTTCAAAACCTTATCTTTATTATTAATATAGGCAAGTGCAAAGTTGTTTATACTGTTTTCTTTCATTTAAAACTGAAAGATACCAGCGGCTTTGATAATGTGGCCCTTTGTCAAAATAGCTTTGTAACCTATGCCCTCTAGATCAATGCCTATGCCAAATTTTAGAGATTTTCAGTCAGTCAGACACCCTTTTTTTTATATACAGTTTTGGTAAAAATATATTCACTGCTTTTGGTAATGTCAAAGTGGCCAAAGAGCCCAATTATACTGTGGTCCATGTTGGAATAACCTCGTAATAAATATCTTAATGCTTTTATATTCGACCTTTATACCTACATAATATTATAATAATATGTATTTCTGTTTAAGTTGACTCAACCACGCAATTTGTAATACCTTACTTTGGCCTAAAAACAAAATTGTCTAAGATAATGGGCTCATTAATTATCTGTGAATAAGCCTGCATTTTTGTTGTAGAGATGGCAGACTGTTACGTTAATTGTAGGTTTGTATTTATAATAATATCTTTATTAATATTTTAATTTATTTATTTTCAGGTACCCACCATTACTAAATCTAAAGGAGGGAGAGAAATTAGGAACTATTTACAACTTTAAAGGAAGTAAAACATTAAGTACTGTAACTAATTCACTAACAAATAAGTTAAAGTTAGAATATGAAGTTTTCGTAAGAATTGTTGATGATGTTTCAGAATGATATAAGACTACCTAATGTAATTTATGATGCTATACTTTAATCACATGTGATGCAAGCGGACCCTAAATTATAATAAAATATTTTAAATACTTTTTGTTTCATTATTTAATTAGCAAATTCAACAACAATATTGGAATAACGGTGTTAGTCCTTTACTTCGTCAATTTATGATCATTGAAGTTGGTCTTTTAATTTCAAAACATCCTTAATTACATAATTTTCAGCTATTGAAAGCTTTATAGCAAGTAACTGATAGTAGTAATACGACCAAGTCATCGTGTACTTAAAAACATGGAATACTTAAATAATATAATTTTGTATTACGTACTCCTTAACCTCAGAAACTACCATAAAAATGTTAGTGTGAAAGGAGCGTCAGCTGTGTGGTGAGACAATTTCCAGAGGTAAATTAGGTCACTATCTTTTATTTGTATGCTTCCCTTGTCCCTGAATAAATTGGCTGTGGCATACGAACAATCTAAGAACGCAACGAAATTTTAAAACAAGCTAAATGCTATGTTACATTCTTTTCAATTAAATGTGTCTAGAAGTCAATAACAATAAAATTTAATTACCGTGTCGACACCTACTTAAATTGTTTTTATCATCTAATAAAATTCAAGATCGTTGCCGGAAGTCAAAGTACAGAAATAGTTTAAATTATATTTATTATGTTTTACGGATCTGATGGTATGTTATAACATCAACTTTATACCTAGTACATGTTATCTCACACGCAAATGTTGTGCTCTTTTCGATTTTCTGTATCGAATTTTTTAATGTCACAGTAAAAAAAGACTAATTCCTCTTCATTCATACTATAGGTACTTGGTATCACTAATTTATAATAGGATGCTCACCCATAGATAACGGCATCCTATTAACAGGACTCTTTTAGTTTTATCTCACGAAGCGTAGGTACACTTTTTGATTTTCGCTTCCGCTATAACAAAACAAACTTAAAATCTTGTCTCTTTGCTCGATAGCATGAAACCTCTCGTGAGCTAGCCCGACTCGTCTTGTGCTGATTTTTTCGCTATAGTATAATGATTGACGTCAGATGTATGGATGAAAACCATTCGATATTCGAAAACGACTATCTTGGGTGGCAGGTGTTCAAATTTGTACTGAGGGTGTCACTGGGCGCGGCAGATGGCGTAATTTACATCACATCTGCCCATATAAGCCACCCTCAATGCCACCTTAGCAAATACAAATGTTAATCACTTTTTCTACTTATTCGGTGCCCCGATCTAATTCTTGCAATAAAACTTCCATTTTGGATTTTTGATGATTGTATAAAATCGACCGATGGGATGGATAGCCCACCATTGTCTTTTAGTTTTTAGTCTAACAAGGTCTAGGTAAAAATGAAGGTGATAGCGGTGAGTAGAGTTTGATTTATTTTAGATACACAGTTCAAGTGATTAAGAAAAAATGAACTATAAATATTGTAGAATTATGAATCAAGAAATTACCAATAAATGAAAATACCAATAAAGAAATTCAAAAATGTGTGAACACTAAACAGAACATGATTTAATAAGAATAATAATACGAATTACTGTTTATTGATCAGTGCACAAAAGCCACTGCACAGCAACAGGTGAAACTTTTACTAATTCAAAAATTTACAAAAATACTACAAAATGTATCTGGACTTAATTTTAATTTACAATTTAATACCTATACGTAATTAAAAAGAGGAGTACTTAACATAAATACCAATTTATGTACCTGTTAATTTAGATAAAAAATTGATTTAAAAACACAGAGCAAAATTGAAAACTGCTGCAACCACTGTATGTTTTAATTGTTTTATTTGGGACTATATTTTATTAACTGAACTAGCTCAATCCTTGTGGAATGATGACGTTTTAACAAGGATGGTTTATTATAAATAAATAATTTTATACTTCAATTATAATTATAATTAAGAGAAGGATAATTTGCTATTTAGTAACCAGCTAACCAATATTTGTAAAAGAGAGCTAAAATTTACAGTAGGCTCTATGAACTTAGTTAAAAAATGTGTAAAAATATCAGTAGGTGATGGCTAAAAAAAGTTCAGCGTATATTACTAGAATCCTAAGTACCTACCTAGTCTAGCATAATTTAGGCACCTCAACATTATTTTTTCCTGCGCCAAAAAAAAACTTGAAGTGTTACGGTTGCTGAAACGCTTGATCAATTTACAAAGATTAGTTATATACTCGTATCTTGATATTGTCTTTCTTGTCCATTCTATCATCGGTTTTACATAAGTGTATTTTTTCCAGTTCACATGTATAGCCATCGGTCTTCTGCATGCAGTAAGATCAGAGGACGATGGTAAATATCGGCCGGAGCTGTACGGCGATCAAAGTGGTAGATACAATCCTGGGTACGACGGAAGATATTATAACTACAATAATTATGTAGGAAGAAATGGATACTATAATCCGAACTACGCTTACCAACCACAGTATTATAATTCTCAGTATTATAAGTCTAAGCCTTATCAAGAGCTTCTTGCCCCGTTGGTCACCGCAAAGGCTAGCAGGTAATTTTTTTTAATAATTAAAATTAAATTTCAATAACCACATTATAAATAAGCAACATAATAACATAGTATAATATTATACCGGAAGTATAATATACTAAACCCTGTATTCACGCAAAACTACAATACTGGCATACGCAATACATATGACTAATAATATATAGAACATAGGACTATACACATAGGACTAATAATATTAGTCTGACATTTTTTTTAGTCTAAGCGTAATAAAAGCTTATCACTGACTTTTCAACTGTTCTTTAAATTATTTCTCTTTAATGACTACCAATTCTTTTACATTTTTAAATACTATTAAGTAACAATTACAATGGATCGCTCTATAAATCCATTTCTAAAAACGTACGTTATTTATGATACTTTAACTTTTTTAGTTTCTTCATTATCACTTGGCCGAAAATAGTTCATTTTATATTTTTTTCGGATTATTTGCGATTAACTTAAGAATAGGCGCATCTTCAAAACCACAATTGAGACGCTTAAATACCGTCTTATTTTTGTTTAGCAATGTCTCCTTTTGTAGTGTTGAATAAAACAAAAGTTTAGGAGCATTAAGTCTATATTATAATAATATTTAATACTTATAAAATAACTGATGTTTTCAGTGTAAGGCCAGTGGCTGTCACCACAACCGCTGCACCCGTAGTAGTTCCTACCGCTAACTACGTTTACACAAGAAACTACGGCAACGAAGGATATGCAAGAATTATCGAACAAGAAAACGACATTGGCGAAAACAGCTATCAGTACAAATACCGGACAGAAAATGGTATAAGCGCAGGAGAAACCGGAGTTGTTGACTCGGCGAACCAACAAGGAGGTACCAGGGTATCAGGATTCTACGAATATGTCGGTGATGACGGCGTTACGTACAGAGTGGACTACGTAGCAGACGAAAATGGCTACCGTGCCAGTGGCGCCCACTTACCTAAAGCTTAGGTAATTAGTACAAATAAAACACGACCCAAAAATAAAATCGAATACGCAAATTAATTAAAGATGCATTTTATTTTACTGCCCACAACAATGTTAGGTTTAATAACGAATGATAACCAAGTGAATTGCTGCATTAAAAAGGTACTTCTTATTGGATTCTCTTCGGGGAAGTAAGCCTGTATTCTTTTATACCTACATTTATTTTATGAAGACAGTATTATAAAAGCTTAATTTATAGTATAAATTTTTCGTACACGCGATTTTACGAATAAGTTTTTAAAGCACGATGCTCAAGAAACATTAAACGAGCCTGTTTTTTTTCTGAAGAAGTTCAATGTGAATAACCTTTGGATTATTTATTTATTAGGTATATTACGGTTAAGATAAGTTTAATGCCATAAATTAGCTTTTTCTGGTTATTTTGTCAACGTCTCAGCAATGAAATTTATTACATCTGTTGATTTTGGTGTAGAATCTACCTAATCAAAATAACTTTCCACGGACTTTTGAATAAAATTTTTTTGAAAGGCATAAATAATTGACCTCTACAATATTATAAGGTACAAAGCTTATATTATAATATTAATATTAGATAGATTAGTAGTCGTAATGTAAACACTCACTGATTTATGGCAAATATCTCTAAAAACTTCTTGTAAAAGTTTTGCTTGCCAGAGTTGCTTGAATTTTATTAACTTTTATGATTTTTTTTAAATTGGCTGGAAATCTTTAGAGGTCTAGTGAGGAGTTTTTAGGTTAACCCGTTATTCATCTCTTTGTAGTTTTTTTCCTTTGTAGTTCGTACGATAACATCTTCGGCTGAATTGTCTCGTACCATCATGGGATATTGCATTAAAGTAAGTACTAAGTTGTAGTGTGTAAACATCTTTTTATACACTACAATTTATTACTTTTATATCTCTTATATTCTTCATTTCGGGAGCAATCCATGGTTCCCGGTACGTTGTCTATAGAACAGAAATAAAAATAAAAAAATTGTGGAGTGAAATTTCTGAATAAACTGAGAACAACCTTAAATACTACTGTAACGACTGATTACACGATTTTGCTTTAACTTACGAGTACATAAAACACTATCATTCAGTCAAATAAATTAATACGTTTTTAATGAAACTCATTAGACGTGTAACTACCCCGCGAAATATAAAATCCTAATTTTAGCAGTTTCTAATAAAAAACCGGATTCAACTTATTTGAAAGCTACAAAGATATATCTACAGGCATGCATCGATGCATGGAGCAAGTATGGAGTGGTTAATCTAATCAAAACACCCATCTTCTTTTGTTTTCGGTGGTTGGTCGAGTTCATCTCTATCCCAGTTGATTTTAGCGAATGTAGTCGATTATTATATGACTTGCCTATCTATTCCATTTCTAAGATTAATTTATATCACACGATTAACTTTTAATACATTGTGAACAGTGCGCGTTCTCTTGATTACATTTTATTTAATGAATCCGAAATATGGTAAAAAATTAATTAATCATTATTATACCTCCGTCATCCGTCATCAACGGATGTAAGATGCTATAATGGCTTCCTGTAAAACTGGTAATCTATTAAAATATATGGATTAGAATAGTCATTTATAATTGGACTCTATAAAAATAGGTTCAATACATGCTACGTTCTAGGGATTCACTGAATTTATTTTTGCCCTTCTCACTCTTACAAATAACATGAAGCGTTGTGAAAGAATATATAACAGGAAAACAACGTTTTACCTAATTAATAAAAAACTAAGCCAGTTATCAAAAATCCGTTATTAGCGTTTTTACGTTATTATTCCCGACATATTAAAACAAAAATTAATCTTATGCTCGTTTTCACTAACATTTTAAGAGACATCTTAGCCCTTAGGTGACATTTGTTGTAAATGGAAACTGTCACCTATGGCTTAGGCGTTTCTTAAAGTGTTGGTGAAAACGAGCATAAGTTTCGATTTAGAGCTTAGGTTTAAGCTGGGCGACTATGAGTCACCCAGACAGGAATTCTCTTTTTAAATAAGAGAATAAATAATAATAATCGGTATCTTATAAATGAAAGGCAACCAATCATTACGTTCATAAACAGATACCGAGGATTCAACTTTTAATGATCGCCGCTTCATTCGGCGCACCGGTTTCTTATAAATATTACTCCTGCTTTTTATGACTGAAGTCATTCAACTCCTGTTCAGTGACCTGTTCAAATATATTATTAACATTCATGTTAAACATAAAAAAATATATCAATATCATGTTACCAAAATACCTTGTTTTGTGCTTAAAGAATATTGCCAAACATTCCCTCTTCCCGTTAGAAAGAACATGAGACGGTCAGTTTCTGTAGTTACAACTGATATGAGATAAGAGTCATTAAGCATTGCAATAACTTAGAGCTTCTAACTTCTAAGCTCTTCATCCAAATCCAGATTGAGACCAGCACATAAGTACTGTAATATTTATAACGGTAGATATCACCGTAGTGTCATAGGTAATTGGTTTGGAGAGACACCGGAAAACAAAATAAAATACACAAAACAAAATAAAATAATGGTATAGACATGTCGGGGCAAACCTATTTACCTTGGTTAGTAGAGTTTATTAGGCCTAAATCTAAATTAAAATAATTAAGTAAGTATTCACTGTTTATGCGACAAATATTTGAATCCACAATGACGCGCCCGACTCTGTGAAACTCCATACGAATCGAATGAAACTTGAGCGATTTTGATAGAGTGGAGTGCGTCTTCATGGATTGAAATGCCTGTATGCAAATATTGCTTTGGTATAAAAATTAATGTATTAGACGTTAATAAAAAATGTCAAAACTTTATTTTAGGTGTTGTGTGTCAAAAATTACTACATTTATACTTCGTAAAAATATATTGTTTTGGAACAAATGGAACGTCCCGAAATTTTCCAAAAAAATGGTTTGAAAAAAATAGTTGATAAAAAACAATACAAAGTTGAATAATGATGATGATTCATTTTATATATTACTAGCTGTTGCCCGCGGCTCCGCCCGCGTGAATTACGATTTTTTTTACATTTACCGTAGAATTTCTTGATTTTCGCGGGATTCTGGTGTGATGTTGTACAGAAACCTGTTCTTACTTCGCACGGGTTATCTTGTGGTGATTTTGAAAACTCCTTTTTTTAATAATATAAAGTTTCATTAATTCATAGTTGGAAGATCAAAAGGACGATTTTAACTGTCGATGTTTCGACCCAATGGCACAGGTATTGTACCATAGTATCGAAATATCGACAGTTAAAATCGTCCTTTTCATTGTGATTTTCATTCTGAAACCACGAAATATGTCAAAAATTATTAAATCATGTGAAAAGTTGTACTGGTGGTAGATATCTTCTTTCAGAGTTCGGCCGTACTGGGATAAAATACTCTACTGACAATATTCCCCAGGCCAACATAAGAGTCTGTTAAAAATCTTTGCTTCATCTCAATACCATCCCAAGTATCAGAATGGGCAATGGCTATATATTTCTTTACGTATAAAAAGACCTATGACGGTCAATCGGTTAGGACCAGTTAAGACCTGAGAGTTAAAAGTATTTGTGGACCATTATTTTAATCTTTCCATGTTGCGAATGATAAAAAAAGACGTGGCACTCTGGGAATGTCCACAAAAGTGAAAACTTTAATCTGTTCATGTCTCAACAGTGCCATCTTAATATAAAGTCAAGGAACAGTACATTACATGACAATTAATTATTATTAACAAAAATTCGGTAGTACCTATCTCCAAGTTTTACATTCAAGTTCCACATAATTTGTAGAGATGGTGCGATACGGTATAACGTGGTGATAAATTCATGATTTTTGTTCACCCTAAAAGTGAAAAATCTGAAACCATACAAAATTTTCTGCTAAGCATATTTATTTACGGCTGTAAGGGTACTCCAGTCTGACTTGAGCCCTTACGTCCTAGCCCTAGGTGCTTGTCCATTCCGAGTTTCAAGTCACCTACTTGAACTCATCGATAAAGGTTCTGATGTCTATAATTTCTGAACTACAAAAGTGATGATGATAAAATTTATACAGAATAATCTTTAAAGAACCTCCTTTCTTACAAAAAAAGAATGAATGAAATCGGACAGCGGGTTAATGAATTATAACTAAATACACATTTTGACTTTGATGCCGTCTTCCAGGGAAACCATGATGAATTCCGGGACAAAAAGTATCCTATGTCCTACCTCGGAGTATGAACTATAATCATGTCAAGTTTCATTTAAATCCATCCAGCGGATTAGCCGTGATGCGCGGTCGTGAAACAGACAGACAGACAGACAGACAGACAAAAATGAAACAAATTACAGTTTTGGCTTCAGTATCGACTAAATAGTGTCCTCCAATAAAAATTTTCAAAATATCTTCAATGTACAGAATTCGACCCTTTACAGTTTTATTATAAGTATATATAGATGGAATTGGCCCTAGTTTGACATTTTTGGACAGTTAGATCATATTATTATTATATATTCGTATCGTACCCCGGTTAAAACATTGATTCTTTGACTACAATAAATGAGCATCTTTCTGTCAATAACTCAATGATAATAAATTGTCTAATATATATAAATCTCGTGTCACAATGTTTGTCCTCAATGGACTCCTAAACCACTTAACCGATTATAATAAAATTCGCACACCATGAGCAGTTCGATCCAACTTGAGAGATAGGATAGTTTAAATCTCAATTCAACTATTTTTTAAATCCCCAAGGGCAAAACAACGTTTGCCAGGTCAGCTAGTTGTCTAATATATTCTGTTCTGTTGTGTTATGCTTTTAATGATGAAATTTTCAAGGTATTCAAGAAAAAAAATCTATAAGAAATCCCGTCAATATTGATCATTCTCGTACTTGCAGACCTTTCAGTAAAGGATCTCTAAAACAAAATCAATTTGTTTCCGTATCAAAATATAAGAATCGAAATTTATGGCTGTAGATGTTTTGTTATTCATTCATTTCAACTCCAAACGAGGATACAATAAATGATATGGTTTGAAAATGTGTTTAATTTAAAATAGAGCATAACCAACAGATTCCAATGTTATGATTTAATTTGTGTTAGGGTTGTCTCCAATTGTCAATCTACTTGCACATCACACCAAACGTGAAAAATTACTAAGTAAAGTAAAATAGTAGTTTATGAAACGGATGCATAATGGGGAACATAAGTGTGAGTTTTTTAATAGAATCACATGATTAATACCTAATTATGTAGAGTTTCATACACTACTTTATCTACATAATGGGGAACATAAGTGTGAGTTTTTTAATAGAATCACATGATTAATACCTAATTATGTAGAGTTTCATACACTACTTTATCTACGCTCATATTATCATACATCCAAACCATAAAATCTTGCTAAAGTTTGTTGTAAATCCTTCACTTTGTTGGTAAGGCAATTACAAAAATGTCAGGTGGAGTTAAATTTTCTTTAGTAGGTTTCACTGCTAGACAATTTTTTTCCGCGCAAAGATTTGACTAAGTAACAAAAATAACATATTAAAATGTTAAAAGTTAGTAGGTATGGCGCCAAAATTCAGTTTTAAACTGCTCAGTGTGTAAAAGTGCGCGCAGAACCATAGACAATAGACATTGTTGTTGTTGTCTATGGTCAATCATGGCCCCATCCATACTTTCGGTAATGACTACCAACATGCTACCAACTATATGTTGTCTGTGGACTCCATATTTTAAAAGACAAAAAGCTCTACACTCTCTTTCGGCTATGACGACACATAAAAATACAGGAACCCAGAGTCCAGTATCGTAATGGAAATTATGCAAGTATCTTGAAATATTTCCATAGTACATCGATGTTATAATGAATAACTTTTTAATAATTATAGAAGTCTGTGAATAAAGTAGGTCAATATGTGACACATTTTGATTTCATATTTCGAATTTTCAGCAAAGAGCGTAGATAAACTCTTTTATCTACGCTCATTGCTTAAAGTTCGAATTGATTTTTTTGATTATTTAATTATCCACTAAAAATATACTTTATCTGACTTGTATAAATATTTTTCTACTCTTTTTTGTTTCATGACTTTTTTAACAGACTATACGCAGTTTACAACTGAATTTTGGTGCCATACTTAACTTTTAACATTTCAATGTGTTATTTTTGTTACTTAGTCAAAACTTAGCGCGGAAAAATGTCTAGCAGTGAAACCTACTAAAGAAAATTTAACTCCACCTGACATCTTAGTAATTGCAACAAAAATGACCCACAATCTTTTATACCAACAAAGTGAAGGATTTACGACAAACGTTAGAAAGATTTTATGGTTTGGATTTATGATAATTTGAGCGTAGATAAAGTAGTGTATGAAACTCTACATAATTAGGTATTAAAACACTCGTGTGATACTATTGAAAAACTCGCCTGCGGCTTGTTTTTTAAACTCACACTCATGTTTTAATACCCCCTATTATGCATCCGTTACATGAACTTCTATTATTTTGCACGGATGTGCTCAATTTTACTCGCATCTCCATCTCTATAGAGATTTTTCAAGGGTCATAACTTTCGAAACAAATGTAATTATATTAAACTTATTATTTTAGAGCATGATCCAGTAATAAATCGATATTATAATTATTGATTTAGATTTATTAAATACGTTTATATTGAGAAGGGAGTAAGAAGAGCACCCTAAAGAAGGTGAACCAAAGAAAGAAGAACCTACTTGCGTACAGCCCCAATCTGCCAATCCGCTAAACAAATGAGGCACTAAACACGACATGCACATAATATCAAGGATTATGTAATTGTCACCTAATATTTTACACTAATACTCAGTTGTTCGAAACAAATTCAAAAGTTCAGTGATTTAATTACAAGAAGTGTCAAAATACACGTATATGGAGTCTTGCGGTTAAATTAGTTGAATATCACTTAATTTTTTTAATTTATTTCAAACAAGTAAATTTTAATTAAATAAATCATAACAAGTGATCACAACAATATTCATCATCTAATCACAGATAGTAAGTGCATACTAAATTGTCAGATTCAGCCCAATTTTAATTATAATAAATAGAGAATAAATATGTTTAAAAAAATTAAGAATGACCACGATAGGCATCCCTTACTTTTTCACCAAAAATGCCGCCTAAACGAGCATATTTATCCAAATATTTATGCAAAACAATAAAATATTTATGGAGCACCTATATTCTGAATACGTAAAATAAAATTTAGGTCGAAAAATATATTACTGTTTGTTATCTTGTATTGTGTTTATGTGTAATACGTTTAACTACGTTTTTTACGAGCCTAAGATATTTCCGAGATGAAATATGTACATATATACTAAATGCACCCTGAACTCGAACCCTATTTGTAAAAACTTTTGATTGGCATTTACTTAGTTATTTTACCTGTCGGTTAATTTCTTGTTATTATAGCTGTAAGCTTCCCGATTAAAAAAAATAAAGAGCTTTGTTAAACAAGTACCATTCGCACCATCCAAATTCACCAATACTAACCAAAATACCGTGCATAAAATGGAGTTTTGAGATAAATATTTACACAGTAAAATAGCTTTGGCTTTTAAGCTTGAAAAATTAGTGAAAATATAATTCAAAGGCAACAATGCTCTTACGGATGTGTTGTGATTCAGATGCACATATTCTATGCTTTAATTTTTGCCAACATAATTTTAAGTTTTATATAATCGTTACCAATCCATTTGATGACCGAATGGCATGGGTTTGATTCCCACAAATGGAAAATGTTTGTGGTGATAGGCATGAATGTTTTCCAGTGTTTGGGTGTTTTCCTCTATAAATATTGTATATACGTATATTAAATATTATGTACATTATCAGTTATCTAGTACCCATAACGCAAGCTTTCGCTTACTTATCGGTTACTATTACCTGTAAAGATCAATGACAAAATACGCTACGCTAAGAGGACGGGAAAGATGTGACGGGACGGGAAGTATGTTGAATACAAAAACTTCTCAAATATGGCGTCGTGAGTCGTACATTTTGGTACCGCTGTCGGTCGCTTGCATGGGCGCAGTTTTACAGTTTTGACAAATTAAAAAAAATGATGCTTCAAGGCGGAGCCTAAAAATACATGCGTGACGACAATAAGTGCTGATACTTTATATATTTAATCAATGGTAAAGATAGATATAACCCTTTATCAGTTATGATATTTTAATAGTGAAAGACTTTTTTAATTGTAGATAGGCTTGCCCTTGACAACAATAATGCCTGATGGAAAACAATTATGAGGTATAGGTTGGAGCCACTACTTTCAATTATTATTTCTAAATAGGTAGGTATATGTTTATTTATAAAATATATAAATGTGAAAAGGTTATCTGTGTTACTTACCTATAATGGTGGTATTCAATAAAAGCAATCTGACTCAACATCACCTAATTCTATTCTTTATACATTTCGGAATAAATTAAATACCTACCTAATATGACAATGGTTTTTTTTAATAATATAAAATATACGATAACCTTTATGTTATTTTATGAGTTTATGAATTTATCTTTAATATCTATGGGAGAGTTTTAAAGTCGGGAAACGAAATTCGGAATATCAACTTTTAACTGTCTTATCAACTTACTAGCACTATTACTATTAGCAACGATATTAGTTACAAGAATTAATATTTTATTACACGACTGCCCAAAAAAGGAGTGTAATGTTCTTAGGGTTCATGTATGTATGTATGTATGTATGTATGTATGTATGTATGTATGTATGTATGTATGTATGTAAGTATGTATTTATGTATGTATGTATGTATGCATATATGTATGTGATGTTTCTTTATTCCACCATAACTTCTGAACGGCTGAACAGATTTGGACATATGTGGTATCGTTTGAATCCTTGGATCCTCCCGAGTAACATAGGCTATATTATTTTTGGCAAAAATCAATATGGCGGATGTGAGGCGCCATTTTCAAAAGTGGAAAACAAAATTTTTTCTTCAACTATCACAATATGGGTATCAAAATGAAGGTATTGGAGAGTAGTAACAGAAAATATATATATATTTAATATATAATTTTACATAGGTAGGATGTTCACCCAAAGAAACCTTTTTCATACGACTGTCCAAATAGATTGTATGCATGTATAAGTGTAGGTAAGTTTATTATAACTTCCATAACTTCTTCCATTTACCATTACTTCTGAATGACTAAAGACATTTGGACATAATATTATTTTGGGGGGTATTGTTGAATCCTTGTTTCAGCTAACTGCTGACCATCACTTAAAATATAAAATAAAAGTAAGTAATTAAAAAATTAAAAAACACTACTGTTATAAAACGCACTTAAAAGTAATAAACAAGCTATTTTAGTTGAACAGATAAATTTATATGGCAGTCGGGGGGCTGTTCTAAGGAACACCATCTATTTTATCTGTTCAACTAAACTAGCTTGTTTATTACTTTTAAGTTAGTTTTATCACAGGGCAGTCGTGTTTTTTAATTTTTTAATTAGTTACTTTTATTTTATAATTATGGTAAAACTCCGTACGCTCAGTGTACTCTAAGCTTTATTGTTAATCAGCTGACATAATAAATAAGCATGTTATAAGGTGTAAAAAATTTGGCCTAAGTAGCTTCCAGACACCGTACAGACCAAATGTCTATAACGGATTCCAGTTTTTTTTTAATTATATCCCCAGGGAGTTTTAACTAGGCGATGAAATAGTTATTTGTTATGCAAGGGCGCAAAGTGGATTTTTGGGCCGAGTGTCAAATTTGAATGCTGAGCGGCGAAGGATTCTAGGGTTGAACCCTGAGCGCAGCGAGGGGTTCAAAGAATAGAATCCTGAGCATAGCGAGGCATTCAAAGACACGAGACCCAAAAAAATTTGCGCCCGTACATAACACAAAATTTTTCATCTCACCACAGCGAGGAAAATCACCTGAAGAACACTTTAGATCGGCATTGCGAGTTATGTTAAATGTTGTTTTTGGTAACTGAATAATTTCACTTACTGAAACCACCTTCAATCATCACTCACCTTATTTCAAAGTTAAAACAAAAAAATAATGAAGTAATAAAAATATTAGGTATTTTCATTTAATCACGATTGGAAACATAGACAACTAACACTAGAGAAAAAAAATTGAGAAACTTTTTTTTTTACTTTTTTTTTGAATGCGTTTTGAAATAGGAATTTCTAAGGTCGAACTTTTTTACTGAACGTATGTGTTATTAGAAAAAAAAAAGAAGTCTTCAGCTTTGACATTGACATGACACGTAATACGAGTTTGACGTTGGAAATGCTTTTCGGCCCAAGGGCCGGAAAGGATTTTCATACTACTTTGTCGCCCTTGGGAAAAATAAAAATGCTTTGGCGGCCTAAGGAATATAATAGCATTTCCCGCCCGCATTTCGGGCATTAAAAAACGCTTTTCCGAGCGGGTGAGATGAAAATAAAATTCTTTTTTAGCAACGTTTATATTTAACTTTTAATGAATAGTGTACCTATGTACAAAATTACAATATATCACACATGCATGCAACCAGTGAAAGTTTGTTTATTTTGCGAAGAAAATATACCATTTACACGCTTTGACAAGAATTAACTTCATGCAACTACGAGTATCCACCATGGACAGGGCAGACCACAGAGAAAAGAAGACCAAGAGGTAGTATGTGGGCGTTACCCGCGTCGCCACTAGTAGTAAAAAGTTATCATACTTGCTTCACATATACACTCAGTCGCTGTCAACAATGCATACAATATAGAACAACATTAAAAATATTATAATGCCTCAACGCTTTATATTAGCGTGTAAAAATCGTAGCAAGACTCAAAATCGTTTACTTGGAGGGATAACTTACCATCGGTAACTTAAATTTTACTAGTTTTAATGATAAATACGTGAAAAATGTGCTAAATTTCTATTGTGCTTCAAGACATTTTAAAGTGATCCTTAAAGTTAAAACCTGACGGTTGATTTCACATTAACTTATAATTTTCTTCTAGAACGTTGTCATTCAACTTTCGCTATCCAGCCAGTACAGTATGATGTAACATATCGATAAAATATTATCGACTTATTAATACGTTCCGCGTATACCTACTGTTCGGATTTTCGTACGCTTATCAATATTAGGAAAAAATGTTTTTCTTCACTATGGGAATATTCTGTAATTTATTTAAGAATTAAAGATTTCTATTTCGGTTTTCCTAGGGAGCCATTAGTAAAAGAAAAATGGATCAAAGCTACTGGAAGGCTTAATTGGTTCCCTTCAAAAGCAAAGTACGATTTGCTCCAATCATTTTTTGGAAGAAGATTTTATTGTTAAGGAAAGTGGTAATAAATATGTATATTAAAACTGGAGCAGAACCACGTAAAAACATTTTAATTCATCGTGCACTGGTACGTTTAAACACATCAAAAATATCAGTCACATCTAAGTAATTTGCTCGCAAAAACATATGAAACATATAGAAAGCATGACATTACCATGATCAGCCTTTAGACGTCCACTGTTGGTTCTGGGTGACGGTTTTTCTAAACTTACATCTCCACCTACGGGATATCTCTTGCCACTAGCAACTATCTTCAGATCGCTAGTTCTGTAGCCTGTCGTACGATATCCAAGTTCCTGTTGTGCCGTACTTTACTTCAACATAAACTTACGTATGCCCCAGCGGCCGTCAGTCCTCTGATAATTTTATTAAGTATGTGTTGCCCACTGCTACTTCAGCTAGCTATTGGGCAACAATCACTTCGATTTAATTACGTAGATTCCTCCTAAATATAATTACTTTTTTATATTTGCTTTCGATAATTGTTAAAAGTTACAACTAATTACATATTGTACGTAGGTCGGAGTCTCCAAAAATGAAAGGGATGTATAAAGGATATTTGAATTTTACTTTATGTTAACCCCATAAGTTATGGGTCATAACCATATATTTAAACAGATATGGGTCATATCATGTATTTAAACAAAGTTTTGTATGTAGCAACTTATGATAAGAAAGTTGGCACAAAGTGGATAAAATATCTTCTTATTTTCCTGCAATAGTTCTCTGACTGAATGACCTACAATTGTTGTTTTATGATATTTTATGTGAATTTGATAAATCTTGGGAGAAATTAATTAAACTTGAATTTTATTTTTAGATAAAATATAATATTGCTGTTTATTTCAGTTTTATCGATAAGTTTACGAGTCACGGTTAAGATGCATCACTAAACTTTGACAGTTATCAAATATTGAAGTTTATTCTTTGTTATTGAAATTTTAATCTTAATTCCATAAAAACAGAGTTCCTAAAAAAATCTTTAAAATACGAATCAACTAGCGTCGGTGCGGGCAATAGCGGAACTTTAAGTATATTTGAAGTAAGTTTTTGTAATACAAATTTTATAGCTGTGTTAATAAGGTTGACTTTAATGGAAATATATTTTGAAAATCACGTCATATTTTTGACCAATCAATTAATAAATATGAAGGATTATAGTGTGCGTGATTTGTAAATATGTGAGTTTAGCGACGCTGATTTCCTTAGAAAAACGTCATCATAGTAAGTCTATTAGTCAATATAAAAACTTATTTCCATGGTCTGTGGGGCAGACGGCGCGACAAAATTTATCGTTGCTAAAAATGCTTGTTTTGTCCATTATTTTGTCACCTATAGAATTTTGACACATAGCGCTACGTTTGCTTGTGCGAAAAAGGTTTACCTATCTCGTTCGGATGCCCATATTCTCAGGTTTCTTATCAGTGGATAACAGGAAGTTATCTGATATACTTTATATCTATGGGAGGTCTTGTGGCAAATTAAATAAAACCCCACCTCATACGGGCGAAGTCGCAGTTGGTCGTCGTTAGTTATACTTAACTGCCGTTAATTAAATTATCCTATCAACCTTCGCCAGTTATCAAGGACATGCAAACTAGACCTATAGTAAATCTCATCAACTGATGTATCCGGAACTGAATAATAAATAGAACATTTTTTAAACACAATTTTTCATTTAAGTTCTTAAGAACCGAAAATGTGTCTACATTTTATATGTAACTTATACATTATTATCAAGCTACAAAGGTATTCAAATACCTAGAAATCAATGAGTTCTATCTAAAACAGGAAATATCTGATGAATATCAATCCATCAATAGAAATGGACTGGTTACACAGGGCTTGTACCCACTAAAACCTTTCTAATCCCTTTCCCAGCCAGTGGTGAATTATGGGCTAGTTAGTGGATGTTGTATTGACCGCACTCCTGCCATCCCTGGGCTTGGAGGTGAGTCCTATTATTGTAAAGGTAATCTAACCGCTGCTGAATCATCTGCCAAGTTTTGACCCTTTACCCACCTTTCGACTCTACCTGACTTTCGCTGGGATGACGGCACTCATGAAAGCTTGAGAAAAATGTTTGCCTTATTTTTAGCCCTCCAAACTTATGCATCTCCTGTGAGAGGGATCCGATACCGAAATATCTCCCCCTGATGTTTTCTCAGCTAATCAGAGACACACGCCAAATAACTTCACTTAACTTCCATGGCAAGATATTAGACGTCGACCAACGAAATTGTATATTGAAATATTAACCAACGTTACCACCGGCCCAAGCGCAAAACACGTCCAGAAGGCATCTTAACATTCGTGGAGACTACTTGGACTAACCCAAGTCTGATATATATTTTTTACTAGCTGATGCCCGCGACTTCGTCCACGTGGGATAAAAACTATTCTATCTTTTAAGTTGGACCAAATAACAGATATTTACGAAGTTTGAACTAAATCGGTTCAGTAGTTTAGGAGTCCTTTGAGGACAAACATTGTGACACGAGATTTATATATATTAAGATTAGTAGTAGTAATAGCTTAGTGAGTCTGATATATATTTTTTATTATTTTAATATTTTAAATTACTTGTAAAAAAATTAAATTGGCAGCCACAAAAAGTTTTAGAGATACTTCCTTCAGATGTGAGATCGGGAGCTTTTTGCGTCCATTATAGAAATCTAGTATAGGATAAGAATCCATATAGGTTACACAAAGTCACAAATCTCATAAGAACTTGACAATGTTGCGGGAAATAGCTAAAGTTATAGTGTATTTTTCGTTGCTAATGTGCGAATAAATTATAGAAGCTTGTGTTTTTATTGTAAACATTTAGTATTAAGATTTAGAGCGCACACCCAGATCCGTCTGATATGCTTTGAAAAATTATATGATCCTATTATTAACTATGAGTTAATATAAACATTCCAGAATATTAAATAAATAAGAATAAACAACATCACACGAGAAATATACATTTGAAAAAAAAATCTATGAAATAAAATCTGAAGAAAATCTGAATGATTTTTAGGGTTCCGTAGCCAAATGGCAAAAAACGGAAACCTTATAGATTCGTCATGTCTGTCTGTCTGCCCGTCCGTATGTCACAACTATTCTGTTACTATTTCGAAACTATAAGAACTATTCTGTTAAATCTTAGTAAGTAGATGTTTTCCGTGAACCGCATTAAGATTTTCACACAAATTTTTCATCAAATCCATAGGTGGTCTATCTATGGATAGCTCTTCAAAAATGATATTGGGGTTTAACATAATATAATTTTTTTCCTAAAGTGAATAATTTGTACGACAGAAACTTCCAAAGTGATAAAATGCCCCCCCTCTAACTTCTAAAATAAGATTGATGATGATTGAATAAAGATGTAGATTACCATGCAAACTTACACCGAAAATTGATTTGAACAAAATCTAGTAAATAGTTTTTTTAACGATCATTTTAGCGATTTTCCCATACAAAAATGAATTTTTTTTTTCATTGTTCCTGCTATTCCGGAAAAACTTAAAGTCGAAGAAGTCTGAAAGGAGACCGGCGAACTCCCATACATTTCCTGGCCCAGACTAAAATCCACTCCAATCCACGTTCAGATATGAAACTTCTGATACTTGTAGTACTCAACCAGACTTATAAAACTGTCATACAAAGTCAATCAAATAAAGTAGGGAGAAAGAAGATATTCACATTATTTATAAAAGTGAGGTTAGGTTTAGGTTTATAATGTCATTGTTTCCAAGTTATTAATTTTACTGCAGATTATCTGACATTATAGGTAAGTCTAAAATAATAGTGAGATAAGATTAGAATCAACTTACGGTAGTAATTACCCACGTTTTGTTGCCATATTAAAAAAATATTGCCCTTCGACCGGTTTTTTAATTGTTTTTACTTTTGATTCCCTACTTCTACAAATATGGTATTTACACAAAAAAATCTATGAAAAATATCAATAATCTGAACGATCTCTGGGTTATTTTTGTTACAGCTGGGCCAATTTTCGCCATACTCTTTTGGCACATGATCGATATTAGGTCATGAAGGTGCACTAAGAACGGGATTTCCAAAATTCACATTTTAAAGGGTAAAAATCATGGATTTCTCAAACAAAAGTAAAATTTTCTTCGTTGTTCCAGATACTCCGGAAAAAAAAGTCGTAAAGATCTGAAATGTGGTACCTAGGTGTATATTACGTCATGAATGTGCACTAAGAACGGAATTAAAATTCACATTTTAAAGGTTAAAAACATACATTTAAGGTATTTTCCCATACAAAATTTTCTTCCAGCTACTCTGGAACAACTAAAAGCCGTAGAGATCTGAAATTTGGTACCTAGGTATGATAAATAGATATGAAATAATTACAGTTATTGTATTGACGCCACCATATTACGTTGAGTCGCGTAATAAATAAAAATCTTATGTTTATCTTACCTAGGTTGATATTAGATCTTGAAGGTGCACTAAGAACGGGATTTCCGAAATTTAAAATTCATACATTTAAGGGACTTTCTAACGAACTACAAGATTATTATATTATTAAACATAATAGGTATATTATTATTAAACTTGCTGCTACGGAACCCTTTATGGGCGAGTCCGACTCGCACATAGCCGCTTTTATATTTTTAGAATCGATGTTGATTTAATTGCCGAATTTGAAGTACAGGGATAAAGAGAAAGGAGTATAAAAACACGGTAAAAAAAAACATTTTTTTTTTCACGTAGACCTAACTTACGGTTTTGAATTTTATATTTAGTTAACGTATTTATTGGTTACGGTTAACCTAACAATAAGTATTGCGTTTTTTCACATGTAGATTTGGTATAATATAATAGTAACAGTTAACCCTAATTATACAACGAACATATGTACAGAAAGTGTAAAATTGGTATACATTTAGATCAATATTTAAGTAAAGACTCTTCATTTATGGCCCAATAAAAATACCTCATTTAAATTAATTAATTAGTTTTAAAGTTCCAATATTTTCGCGTTTAGGACATATCGAGTAATTGTGATATTTGAACAATGGCTTTGAAGACTTCAACTACAAAGTGACCTTATGAAATTAAATGACTAATATGGATGGATCAAGTGCTATTTTAATAAAAACAATTCCTCACTCTCGCGGCAAATTATTTAAATGTTATTGCAATTCACCGGTCAAAGTGGGTGGTTCTATCGTTGATATAAAAGCTTGCGCGGATTTTTTTATCCGCATTCGAACTAGTTCACCGAAGCTAGGCAATCTTGAAATATTAAAATGAGATTCGCCGTAAGTAGATTATTTTTGGTGGAAATGAAGTCAATTCATTCAAAAGAGTTGTGGTTGATTGTTGTGGGATGTTCTTGATGCGCGTTGATTAAATTTTAGTGATACTAATATGAGAATTTTGTGAATCCAGGTGGTCGTATTGGCTGTGGTGCTGGCAGTCGCCAGTGCCCAAACAAACTCCGGTAAATACGTTCCCGAAACCGCGGGACGCTACACCGGATTCAACAACCAATACAACAGATACAACCCCAACCAGTACAACCCCAACCAGTACAACAGATACAACAACAACCAGTACAACAGATACAACAACCAGTACAACAGATACAACCAAAACCAGTACAACCCCTTCGACTACAACCGCAACCAACAATACAAGCCCTACGTGAGCTCCACCCCCTTCCCCCGTCCGTCCGTCACCGTGACCCCGGCTCCCCCTAAGGTGACCGCCGCGCCAGTCGTTTCGCCCGTTGTCACCCCTGCTCCCGTTGCACCCGTTGTCACCGCCGCCCCCGTCGTCCCCGTCAACGTCATCACCGCCTCCAGGGTTGCTGCTGACGCTCGCTCCGCCGAGACCGTCAGATACGGAAATGAAATTAACCCCGACGGTTCCTACAGCTACTTGTAAGTATTACTCATTGTTAACCGATTAGTATATTTAAAATAAGTTTATTTAAAATTACTTTAACCATTGTTATATTTTTACAGCTTTGAAACCAACAACGGCATTGCCGCTCAGGCCCAGGGAGTCCCCCGTAACTTCGGTGGCAACCCTCCAGTAATCCCTGACGTCGCCCAAGGTGCCTTCTCCTGGTACTCTCCCGAAGGCCAGCTCGTCTCCATCAACTGGGTTGCCGATGAGAACGGCTACCAGGCATCTGTAAGTAAATATTCGTACTAATTACCTAACCCACCTCCGCTGTAGGAATTTAAAAGTCTTGTACAAAATTAGCTCAATTACAAGCCTGGTAGGATGAACGTCAGTGAGTCCTCACTATCTTCTAATACATAATTTTTTTGTTACCAAACTGCTCTGAAACGGCCAACTGATTGTTATGAAATTTTCTGTGTTCGGTAGGTTTGAGCGTACGTCTTAAGCTATTTTTTATATCCCTAGTGGCAAAACAACGTTTGCCGGATCAGCAAGTCAATTTCATAAGGTTTACATAATTAGAATTTTTGTAAACCGTGCAAGATTAATCAATTCCTAGGTACAGGTAGTTGTGTGATTACTAATATTTTTTTGTCCGCATTCCAGGGCGACGCTATCCCCCAGCCACCACCTCTACCGGACCAGATCGCTCGCGCCTTCGAATACATCGCCAGGACCGCTCCCGTCTCGGCCGTGCGCGCCGCCGCCGCCGCCAGCTCCCAGTAAACAGCCACGCCTTGTATAAATAAATAATTGTAATTATTGTAGTCAACGAATCTTACCACCTCGAGAGTAAACTTCAAAAACACTTAGGTGCTATTTATTGAATGTACAAAAACCTAACACGATTGTGATATATTTTATGATAATACTATATGAAATACGAGTTGATGCATTTCGAGTGTGAAATATGGACATTTTAATAAAAGGAAATAGCTTATAATTATTTACTGGATGTTTCATTCTTCATTCTGTAAAGTATGTATAGTTGAAAACCATTGAAGGAAAACGTCGTGAGCAAACCTACATGCCCGAGAGTTCCTCATAATATTGTTGTCAAAAGAGGTAAGCAAGCCAACCTGAGGGAAAACTAATAATAGATGGATTTAGAAAGGGGTTGAGATAGAATCCAAATCACATTACATTTTAATTAACTAAAAGAAGCTCAGCCAAATTTCCATAAAAAATAATTACTACTAAAAAAGTGTGAGTTCGTTGATGTGTGTGTGTGTGTTTATGTTACTCCGTTACATTAAAACCACTACACCGATATCGCTGATATTTGGAATGGAGATAGATTAACACAATATAGGCTTCCTTTTATCCCGAGAATATGAGTATTTTCCACAGGGTAAAAATCAAAATACACGCAGACGACGCCACGGGCAAAAGCTCAATAATATTAGCACAATTTTTTACTTTTGATCCAATTTCCAACATAATATTATTACTCGATTGAATAATATAAATAATACACACGGCATATCATGAGCAACTCGATAATAGATCAATAATATCAGTTTTAAAGGTGACCTATAAATATTTTAATAAAAAAATAAGTTCAAAGTTCCAAAGTCGACCATAATTTTAATATTTATGAGAAATAATAAATATACACAATTAATGGGACCACTGTCTGCCAAATTATACATCACTATTCAAATTAAAATATAATATAGTAAATATAAATGCTAAAGGTAATTAGATAGTTCAAGTCACTAGAAAACATTACATCTTTACAGTATTGTCAATTAATTTATTAGAAAAGGAGAGAGTGTTGTAAAGTAGACTTACACTGTATATTTACTGGATTTCGTTAGTGTACAGCAAAGAAAGCCTGAATAACGTATTATGTTGTCAAATATTTATTTTACAGCATACTTTCGGGGCCCAAAGTATTCGGATTCTAGATAGGTTAAGTATTCGATCCTTAACTTATCGAAATAGAATCTTATTAAAAGAAGAATTAAAATACGTTCACTTAGCCATTTTGACGTGACAACGTCTTATAAATTGGTTTGCCGGGTGACACTTCAAGAAACTGCGTTACGCTCCGCTCACGTTATGCGCTCACAATGAGAGCGAGTGAGAGGCACGCGTCCCTTCCACTCGGGCATGGTTAGCCCGCCTAAGAGCGAGAGAGACAGACATACGTTGTCACGTAAAACTTTCGCCCGTATACCGACTTTACAGGCAACCAATTTTTTTGACATAATTGCGAGTTTATTTCAATCAATGACGAAATACGCTACGCTAAGAGGACGGGAAAGATGTGACGTATGACGACGTACGACGTTGAAGTAATAATTTCTCAAATATGGCGTCGCGCGTCGTAGATTTCGGTACCGCTGCTTTGGCTGACAGCACAAACCGCTATTGCCTGTCGGTCGCTTCATTAGCGCCATTTTACATTTTTTGACAAATTAAAAATCCGGCTTCAGGGCGGAGCCTAAAAATACATGCGTTACATCATTAAGAGCTGATCCTTTATAGTTTATAATATGCTTAATCAATGATTTGAATGAACTTAATATACAAAATCGATTTTGACAGGCGTAATTGAAGCTTTTGCCATTTGACCTCTAACCTCAAACAAGTTTTTATCAAGCTCTATTTTTTACTTAAGTTCATTTACCCTATTCGAAAGGATATGGAACAGGAATTCGAATACAAATCAATTTAGAAATTGATATTCGAGTATAATGGTGTCTAGACGTATTCTAAGATTATACGAAAATGTACGATCGCATGGGAATTATAAAAACCCTTTCGTACCTCATATATGTATACCTACTTATATCACTATGCATAGCGAGAAAATGTCTGAAGACAATTTTTTTTATTTTTCTTGAGGTTTGGTCTGGACTCTGGACGCTGATGAGATGAGTCAGTGAGTTAGAACGATGTTTTGTTTTATCATAAAAGAATTATGAATATTGGTAATTACAGTTACTACGGTGCATGCTCTATAATCAAAGCGGTATTAAAACTACTATACAAAATTGATTATTATTATAGAATTTCTTATAAAAAAGGCGTGAGTGTTGTGGAACACTCGGTAGAAACAAAGCTCCATTTTATATTTTAAACCGACGCAAAAACAAAAATGGAGGTTCGGAGTCAACGCGTATTTTTTTATGTATGACCAGTGACCACGATGTGACCACGTATAACTTTTCACAGTGTAGTCCGATTTTGATAATTCTTTTTTTATTGGGAAGGGTATACTGAAACTGGTATATTTGACTGAAAATAGTATATTAAAAAAAATCCAACCCTTGGGGTTGGTGGGAAAACCGGGGGTGATTGATTTATCACGCATAACTTTTTACAGAGTGGTCGGATTTGATAATTATCTTTTTATCGAACCTACCTTGAAGTGAGTCAATTATAAATTTGGAAAAGTAAGGGTTGGATACTAGGGATGATCTCTGTTCACCCAAATTTTTTTTTAAGAAATTAGTTATATTTTATTGCTTTTCAGTTTTCCGGCGGTTCATCTTCTTTTATTTTCATCTGTGATTTCACTAATCGTTCGATAGATGGCACGGTCTTTAGTAGCTCGCGCTAAGGAGTTCCTCGTACCTAATTTCTAAACGTGGATTTACTATTTTAATGTACTTGGATTTACTTATACATTACGAGGACAAATAGTTTCTTTTGGGATAAAAATTGCCTACGTAATTTTTCTCTTTCAACAGTTCTACATGAGTTTTTAATAATTTTCTGTACCATCATCTGCATGGCACTTAATAAGTTTGCTACGTGTTCAGTTATTATTATTAATCTTGGTACTAATTTTTTTTCAAAATGTTCCAAATTGTTGTTACCCTAATACAAAAATGGACCTTCGATAGGAGGTATCTCTGATAATAATACTAATTATCGTTATGAATTATTGATACTATATAGCTTTTAAATTGGTATAAAAAGGCGAAATTTATTGCCTTATTCACAACCAATTCAAAATTAGTATTATTTGCATGAGATGCCGTCATACAGGATCTACGTTTTTGAATTATTAGATATGTAAGAGAAAATAATTTGAAATTATTTACACTCTCAACCTTTTTCACTCATCGTTGAAATAAATATACAGAATATCATTTCAGGAGGTTTAATCACCAGCGTCAAACAACAATGTCCATAGAGCGACTAGCCAGCCTATCTAATACCTAAAGGATATATAATGAAAAAATCTCTAACCACCACATTCTTTCAATTGTTTTAAATTGTAAGTCAGGCCCGTATAACTCGCTAACGACGGTCACTTTTGTGCATAGTTATAATAGTAAAGCTGGTGGAACGACCAATATTATTATAACTTAAATAATTTGATGTTTCATCGCCAAATACTAAAAGGTGCTCTACTTTAACGTTAAACATTAAGGTTGAATAGAGTTAACTTTATTATTAATTACAAATAATTTGATACTTAGCATAAAAAGTAAAAGACACTGTAAACATGGAACAGATAGAAAGCGTTTACAATATGCAGATGATGCTAAAAGTCCATTATTTTAGGGCTTGTTATTTAAAAAAAACTACATCAACAGCCTGTGAATCGCTCAAATAAAATGAAATTGAAACTTTGTATGAAAAGGATAGACTTTATGTAGAAGTCACGTGATAGCGATGGTACATGCCATTTTTAAACATTTTTTGAATTTTCTTCAATTTGAATGGTCGACTGGTTTCTGCAACAATCGCAAAACAGGTGTGGCATATGACTAAGGCTGCAGAGCTTAAAGTAATACCTATACCGACTCCGACTGTTCATGGTAGCCGTTAACCATCGTGTAAAGAGCAGGTCAATGACTCTATTCGCCGGACCCCTTGCTTAGTGGGGGGTCGAATTGTAAATTATATAAAGTTTATATTCATGGTAACACATAGTTTAATAATATTTGTTTGCTTGTTTTTTTGTGTAGAGTAGCGACCAGAGTGATTGGACTTGGGGATCAAATTTACCTACTTTGCAATATGTTAAATGTCAACTCAATACCACGGAATCAGGATTGTGATAATAAAAATATAGATAAAATGCTTTTTCTATTCTGTGCTGTTTCCTTTTCCTTTATTCATCATTGGCTGTTTTTACGTCGGTTAGTAAGTCAATTAATTAACTAATTATTTATTAAGTTAATAATGTACTTAAGTAGTAGTTACTAGTTAGGTTAATTTAAAACTTAAATAAAATGACGAAAACGATAGGGTTGTAATTTTGATAGTTCCAGGAATATATGCAATGTCTAACGGGGATAAATTTATACTTTCCCCCTTCTTCTATGCGACGAGATTGGCGGTAATTTCCCCCTCTGCTAGAGGATAAAATCGAGAGATTATGTTTTTATCCTCTGCCTATGTTAGTACTGCGTGAATGGATGGCATGAAAAGAGTAGCAGGAAGTCCTTGACCGCCCAGGCAATGTGAAATTATGGGGCTTAAGACGCTTACCATTCCTTTCAGCATCGTCACAACAAACATCATCGAATAAATCGTTGACGATTACGTTGAGAGGCGATGATCAAAACTACCATCTTTTTTTCAATATATCTCTACAAAGGATTGTAATTTATGCAATTTTATTGACATGACGAAAAGGCGTTTCACAGCTTGAGACTTAATTAGCACCTAGTAATGGGCAAAAAACCAAAAAAATGCTCATACCTAATAAGTTTTAACACACAAATAATTTATAATTGAATTTACTCACTAAGATTGCTTTATCAGAACATTAGTGTTACTCACGCAGTTTATAATATTAGTATTATAAACTGCGTGAGTTTATATGTTTTGATGTTTGTTGCTTCTTTCACGCCAAGTTACATAGTTTGACACCCCTAGTAGGCTATATTTTATGAGCCACTTTAGCTCATTTTAGCAAGAGGTAAGTACATTTCATACCGAAATAAATTAAAAGTAAACCTTTAAAAAAGCTTCTATTTAATTGCGCTTAGATATGGGTACTTGTATTAACTTCAATTCGGAATTTCAAGAATTAAAATGAATGTGTTCAAGTTATTTAACATATTCGTTGATTCTCTACGATTCGTCTTGTGAATTCAATATGTCTTGAGGATGTCCCGCTGTCGGGACGAAACGTGCGTCGAAGAAAGTGACGGAAAATTGTGTGTGGTGCTTCATGTGGGCAGTGTTCCTGCATGTACCTCCCATACAAATATTTTTATTTTTATTTTTCGGGTAACGCTCAGCAAGCCCTTTCATTTGTACTCATATTATAGGAGTGCATTAAAAATAGTCCGCCGTCTTGGTTGTTCCGCCATGTTGGATTTATTTATTGGTTCCATTTTCTTTTCCTTTTGAGGTACGGAACCCTAATAGAAATTAGCGCAGGCACAGTCGTCAGTCACGGTTAGTAATGAATTGATAGTGAAACTTATCCTGGTAGTTTTAGCTGGACCTGAAGGTACAGGCTGTGCAGGTATCCTGACTTTAAATGACCTTGGGATTAAAGGTGTCACACGGTGGTTCAAGGCAAAAGGCGTCTGAACCCACGCGAGTAGCCTGTGCTCATCAGCATCCGAAGATTACGCAACCATACACTTTAATATAACTGGTTTTCGAGAAGATTTATCTCCACGGCGACCTTATAAATTGTACAGAATCAAAATTAATAGGTGAACCGCAATAGTTTGGATGTGAGATGACATTGAATTTTTAATAATATTGCTATAAAATTGATCCGTTTTCCATTATAGTTCGTCTCGTTCTTTGTTTCGTTATTTTTTGTCATCACGGTTAAGAGCTCCATCTAGTGGAAAAAGGGCCACTTCGTTTCTTTAGGTAATTAGCCAGCTAGGAAGCTGATTCTGAACCGGCTTGGCTGTTCAGACATAACTTCAACTAGTATTCCTAGCACCATTTGACACACAGTCGGAAGGTAGGTACAGTGGAAGGACAATTTATTAATTAAATAATTGAGGACCGAATGGCGTAGCGGTAGCAAACCTTTCGTGGGTTCGATTCCTACTACTGGAAAATGTATGAGTGATGAGCATTAATTTTTTGGGTGTTTTTTAAGATCGCTTAATTAGCTATCGCTTAATTTGGGGCAAGATTGCGATGTGTGTAATGTTATGAAAAAAGAAATTAATATAGATACCGTGAATAGAACTATACCCTAGATGCGACGGGCCGTAAGATTTATGTTTGTTTTGACACCGACAATCTCACTAGTACACACACACACAGTACACAGCACACAGCAGTATATTGTCTACATAATATAGACCGCGGTACCCGCCACAAATACACTACCTTGTCAATAGTCTGCACGCACGTTTCTATGGACATGTTTTTCGCCATAATGTGGCGTGTTAGTGTGAAATTTTGACAGACGGCTCTACTATTTCTTGTCTGACGAAAGTTGTGTAAAATGTTCTGATGACCATATCCTCATGTTTCTTGTCGGTGGTACCGTGACTATTATTTTGTAACAGAGCACTAGGTAGCTGGCTGGATCGGTGCTTAACATGCTTAAGACGTAGCTAACTGCGTTCATCCGTAACTAGCTCTGATCATTATTGATCTCCTTTACGTTTCTGTTTTCATCAGGCGAATTAGGTTTCAGGTATTATAAAGTTAGATGTGATCTTGGGATTACTAATAAAGTCTTGATCTTCGCTGTCAATTTTATGAATTTCTTAAATGTATCTTGTAACATCATACGAATTACGAAGAGTAGTCACTAGTCAATAGTGAAAGAGGTTTTTAATTTTGGCATAAGACGGCTATTTACGTACTTTGTAAATTTGTATTTCAATTATTCTATAAAAAATTACGTTAAAAACAGGTAGAAGATTAATTATAGGTTCTCGTAGCTGTAAAATAATCGAAGCCTGTCGGTAAAGCTTGCATCAAGCTTCGTTCGTATTATATAGGTGTAATTTATTTGACAGGCGTAAAGCACATTAGGTGTGTTTTAATAACACCTATTGTGTTTAGTAGACTGTATTGTTTTGTTTTATATTGAATCGTTTTATCGAGTTTCTATTGTCTTTATTTGGTAATCAAAGTGAATTTATTACTTTAGGAGTGTCGTCGATAAAAAATAATCCAGTTTATAGTTTCTTGATATTTAATTCTTAGAAGGTACCTACTTATATTTTTTATAACAGTGAGACCATTAAATTATAGCTGATGATAGTATAATAGTTTTCTCTTCAAAAAATTCTCATCAGTCCCATTTAATTTCCAAAATACAGGTTACAAAAGTAGGTACATACATAACGGTCATAGTGTATTTAGAATATTTAAAAAATATACCTATAATAATATAAATAATATTTTGGTCCTCCGTAGTATAAAACCCTTTTCATGAAATATTCATTAATACTATGAGTATTTTCAGGCTCTACATAATGACAATTTTAATTTTAAATCAATAATTTTATAATGAGACTCCTAAAAAGGCCTCTTTTTGTCCAAAAAATAAGACTTTATTAAATTTGTGAACATCTATTTTAATCAATGACATATCATTTATTACGTTACTGATGATTTTGAATTTCCTACGACTTATTTTGGCCTTTATAAATAACAACTTCCGCGTTTTTGTGGAGATTCCAGAGGATATCTGCATAATGATATCTATTAAAATCAGCTTATACTCGTAATATCATTAGCTTATACACTACTTTGTGACGGGTCATCTATAAGCTCGTGTTAATAAATTGACGGTTTTCCGACCGATTGTCACGATATTAAATATTAATTCACCTTGTAAGTATCTTGTTTATTATTAAAAAATGTAAGATTTTTGGAGGACAATAAAGTTACTCTTCGTAACATAATGTCGTTTTTAGCTATCACAGGATTACCTCAAATACAAAAAGTACTTCGAGATCGATTGAGCCGTTTTATGGCCTTCAAGAACACAGTCATGGATAATATATGTAATACTATCTGACCCAGCAAACGTTGTCTTGCCATTAGGGATATAAAAAAAAACTTACGAACATACACAGTTAAAAATTTCATAACAATCGGTCGAGCCGTTTCGTAGGAGATTGTTTAAAAAAATGACACGAAAATTTTATATATTAGAAATATGAAAAAACAAATTACAATTAGTATACTACCTTTTGCGTCCTTAAGACCTGACACACATTTTCATTAACTAAGAACCTAGCCTATCGCACTTAGAAATATTTACACCATTGTAATGGTATGTGTTGTAAAGGAACTTTAGGGGCTTACGCAATACACTGGTGGAGACACAATTGATGTCATAATATTCCCACAAAACCTTATTTAAAACTCGTATGGTTTGACCAAACGACGCATGGAACAAAACCTCTGAAGTAAACTTTATGCTAGAAATTTCTTCCGCACCTGGGGCCTTAACCGTGTAAATAAAAAAGTTTATTTACGAGTGTTTTCGATATTTTATTTAACTTTTGTATGATTTTAAATAAAGAGTTCTGTCTATCTATCATACAATCCATAATTATTTTTATAGTAAAAACCCCTACAAAAATTTAGTTCAGAGCACAAGCTAATAATTTAATCTGTGAACAATGCTTTCTTGTAATAAGAGTTTAGCTTTTTCCCTATTTTTCCGAAAAACTTACAATAAATTTTATTTTGATCAGATAATTATCATAAACAATACTCATCCAATTTTTTTTTTCAAAATTATATCGATTTTTCTCCATTACTTTGAACCTTGATTCAATACATATATTAATATTCAATTACTACAAACTACATGGACTGTATTACAAAAATAATACATCGATAAAATACCTAATAGACGCACAACTTGTTGCTTTCGCATAGTTAAATATTGAGTTGAAATGTCGTTTAAATTAAGAAGGTGTAAACCATTTCATCTTAATTAATAAATTCCAGCTGTCTGTATAATGAAGTACCTAAAGATATTAATTAATTCCGGTACGAATAGGTAAAACAAAGGCGCAATCGATGCGTCGCATGCGCTTTTGATCACGAGAAGAAGCCATTGCATCGTGATGCCATGCGATCGTCAGTCAGCGACCTTAACATTTTAGATGTGTTGCCGCTTCATAGATAGATACATGTAGATACGGCCGCTCTATATGATTTATCTTCACCTATAACTTAACTGTACTATTGTTAAACAGTCGCTGCCCATTCGACAATAAATGGGTAGACCACCTCATTTGCAGCCTCTGTCGCACTAACGGTCTTCACAAAAGGCCTGCCTTTACCATTATATTAACGAGTGGGTAGCGATTGTTTTCTACAGGTTTAAAGAGGCTCACTTAGAAAATAGTGATATGTTAAGTTTAGTTGAAAGTGGACTTAAACTTAAGGAGATATATTGATTTTGTTTTTGTCCTTCACACATGAATACACAGCGTCATGGGCATTTTTTGGGTAACCTACCATAACATTAAAACAAAAATACATTTACATCCAATTTGGTTTCTAGGCTGTTAAAAAAATGTCTCTAAAAATTGCTTAAATAGCCCTTGTACCTATGCCGTTAAAATACTAGGGGTTTTCCGTGGCTTCGCCCGCGTGAGTTTCTGTTTTCTACCAAGCTCGTGGAATTAGTGTCTTGTCTCATTTTATTGTGTTAACGATAGTAAATAATCAATTATTATTATCGTCACGAAAAGAAACATTTCATGGAACGCGGTACAAGTCAGAGGTAAGAGCTAACTTCTATTTGTATAATAAATAAACACTACCTTAGATTTTTCTTTGCACAATTTTCTAGGTAATAACTATAATCTATATTGTACGAGTTCATTAGTCTACAAATTGTAAGGTAATTCGCAGTGTAGTAGTATAAATACATTTCAGGTAATTATCGTTACATTTCAGGTAATTTTAAAAGGTCTTATCAAGTTCATCATAACCATAATTCAAAAAAAATACTGCCACAACGCGCCGCTTGGGAAAACTTGTCCTAGCACTGTTTTTTAATTTATAAAAGCTAGGGTCATGATTTATATACACATTACTCTTAATAATGTTCACAAGATTTTATCATTGAAATCTCTTCGTGATAATCGTGTCTGCCTTTTTAAATTTTAAAATAATATACTCATGCGGTTAAAATAAAAACAGTTTTAATATCGCGTCGCTCGATATCAAACGTTAAGTCAATAATAATTGTATGATTTTTTACTTTGTATTATGTGTAGATACGTTTAATAAACACCCACGTAAAATACCTACAAAAAAAAGTTTATGGTCTCGACAAACAAATTCTTCAGCTTTATAATATTAGTATAGACATCGGAACTATCAACTAAGCCAGCACTTGTGTCTTTCTATCTTAAGACAATGTTCCAACGTAACATACTAACATACAAGTCAAGTGTAATGTGTCGCGTTTCATATTAATGTATAAAATATACGATGTGATAACTCATGAATGACATTCTGTAGGCATCCGGGTAACATCGACGCTTAATGGGTTCACGCCAGCTATAAATGGCCCATATTTTTAATGTTAGTCATCGCTTAAATAAATAATTCTCATCACAGGATAAGATGACTAAATCCTGAATAACCTGTTAGAAATGAGGTGTTTCAACGGCCAAATTTTATGCATGATCTAGATTATAGAGCTAGGTATGTGGTCATTTCATTCAAGCTGTTTTATAGGTGCACAATACAAAGAAAGTTAGATAAAATTATTTCCTTCGTAGACAGACGATTACGTTTTTAACATATTGATATACACGGTGAAAAATAAATGGTTTTAGATGTGAGGCGAGGTGAATCGCTATTCGCAGTACTTTTAATTTTTGCAATTTATTTTGACCCCAGTAGTAAAATAAAAAAATTATTCTTCGAGAAATTTTGTTTTCAAAAATTCGCAAACCAGTAGTAGGTAGTAGGTAGGTACCGCACAAGTACCGCACGCCGCGCTCGCGGCGTGAGGTACACGTACTACACGCCACGTACCTACCGCTTAGTCACTACTATTGGTTATCACATTTTCGAGTTTATCTCGATTATTTTTTTTGCAATAAAAATAAAAATGCTTACTTTTCCGAAACGGTGTAGGTAATTCGATAGTACTGCTGATACTGATTCACCCTGCTTAACATCGAAAACCATAAAATTTTCACCTTGTATTGTTTTTTGAATTTTATCACAAAGAAAAAACATTTTAAGATATTCCTAGATCCTAGGTTGATATAGATACTACAATACACGAAGACGCGCCCCACTCAAAATCGCTAATGGTTTATTAGATTAGTATGGAGTTTTATTTCGTGGATTTAAATATCTATAAATTATACCAGCTGATTTCGGAAATCAGCTAGTTAAAAATAAAAATTCTATACTTTATTTTTCTTAATACATAAAATAATGAATTGCTCAGATTTATTTGCTTAATTTCTTTCATATCGAACATTCAATTAATTTAATTTGGTATAGGGTATTTATACACCCTACGAGAATCTCGTAGGGTATATAATATTTCACAAATTCATTGGTGAAATGGGTTGTTTTTTTCGTAATAAACTAATACATTTTTATAAGCTCGTACTAAGTACAAATAACAGTACATACCTAGATAGTTTTAAACGTAGCATTTTAATTTAAAACCTAAAACTTAAAAATTTAAAGTCTTTATTTGTAGTCCTAAAAAACCGTGAATCTGCTCGAAATAACCTGGATCTCGGATTGACTAACCACTACCGAACATGATCAAATAATCACTTTGATATTTTCCCAACATTACAGTTAACTACCCGTTTGAAATTTGAGATATTTGAATTCTTGAGTTTGAAAATAAGCAAATTATCATAGAAGCGGCGACATCCACGCAATACCCTCAGTCAAAGTGCAGAGTTCAGTCTGTATTCTTTCGCTGCAGATTCCTATTTATCTACTAATTTAATATGCGCATAAAGTATAGGTACCTGTTTTTCTAGATAACCACTTACCTAAATATTTTATATCTACAATTACATTAAAGGACGATTGTATACGTAAAGAGGTTGTTAAGGTACATACGGACAGCTATGAAAATAGGCAAATAGTATGCCACGATGATGCAGTGACTTTGTAATCGTCAGATGGTAGTCGAAATGTCAGCGTTTTGCTAAATAACTTACTTGTACAAGTAACATTGGTCTTATTGATGGTGTACTTGTTAAAGCCAGTTTTGTCAATAATTATGATAGTGGGTTCTATTTTTGCTACTATTGATAATAAATATGTAAAAAAATAAATCTTGCAAAATCGCTAAGATATCTCGATATATATCCCATCACAGAAAAATAAATCCTAATGTGTATTTAAAAATCTTAGTTGTATCTGTAGTACGTTAGTAATATTGGGTTTAATCGGTGGTTCTATCGAAGGCGGTACCGCCTGGAGCTCATGTGACATTATGATCCCAGAGATAGAATAGAAATGAAACAAAACTCAAAAAATTTAGAGAATTCGCAGACTTCACGTGAACAACTTTTTTTTCCATTTCCATTCCATATATCGTATCGCAATATGTCATGTGACTAAAGCTGCTGATATCGTATAGCCTGTATTTTTTTTCGTGTAGCTATTCCATTTATGTGGGTATCTTCCCCGTGCTTCGAAAAGTACGTAAAGCCTACGTTTGATCGTACTCCGGTCGTTTGAATAAAAAAACATTTTTACCACCATACCTCAAGTTAGAAGGTTTTTATCATTTAAGGATTCACTTAAGGAAGAGGTAATTCGTTCTTGTATCTTGAACCTCTATTGTTCCGTAACAATACAAAGGAGTTATTTAATATTTTATTTGTTCTTTTAAGGCGTTGTGAATGGACTGCATTGCATGCATGTAATGCGTATCCTTACTCATTAACTTAAGGTTGAGGCGACAACTACGAGCTTGTTTTTTGTTGGCAATACTTGATGCCCTTTGCTTTGATGTTGAGTTTAATGAAGCTTGGTTATATAAAATTATAGTTAACAGTTAACACATGCTGTTTAACTAAAAAGCGAATATATTTGGCATCAAATAACTTCACAATATTAATATTATAATCAGAATATAATATATTTGTATTTAGTAGATTTCAAAATCAATCATACCAAATTTTTGCCCACAATTTTATTAGATGAATTAAAAAAGAATAAACGATCACCACTACTAAAGTAGGGTGTTTATGGTAATACTTCTACTAATCTAGCATTACTGATTAATTTTTAACGAATGAATACGAAAGTTGATATTAAAAAAATATGCTCTATAGACATAAAGTGGTGATAATAATATTGTAAGTTTATGAAAATTGTTTCAATAAATCAGCGTTAATACTATAGGTACATACTGCTTATAATATTTTGAAATCACTTGACTTGGCATTTTGAGTAGGCTTAAACATAATCAAGAATCAATGTATTCATATAATATCTTATATGTTCACATTCTCATTATTCTAGTCTTAGCCCAGTTGGAAAAACCAGAAGCACTTCTAGTTTTAGCACATTGCTTCAGCAGCGCGTTTTTCGGATTTTCACTAATCCGTCATAACTCATATTATCAGTGTATGAGCCGTCAATTTTCCGGGATAGAGTAATCTATGAGTTACTCCAAGGCACAGATTTTACTCCAAGGTATACCAATTGTGTTACTTACTGGCTGAAGTTTGGATTAATTTTGAAAAAATCTTCCTAGGAGTAGGTAGGTACTACTTAAATTTCCACGTATTGTTTAAGAATAGCCCTATACAAGCCTTGGCCACAACTAGGCATTGATGGACTTAAATATGTGTGCCTCGGCGCTGCCTTGGCCCACATTTACACTTTCGTCCATCAATGCCTCTTTGGCTGGCCGCTGAAGTAATTGTACTATAAAGAACTCCGTTATTTCTTAGAAACTATTAGTATAGTTTCTAATACGAAAGGCGAAAGGTTCTGGGTGATTGATCTTTCACTGCAAACTTTATGGATTTATGGCAATACGGAAACAAATAGCTACTAGCAGGCATGACGATATTTGGCTTTACGAAGGCATTCGTTTAGGAAAGATTTTTAAAAATTCTACCCCTAAAGGAGTAAAATAGAGGCCTCGGGAATGATTTATCATGGTATCCTCTTGTGAAACAATCTCATACGCATGCGTCTGTTAGAACTATAGCCATGTTTAGCCTCTACCGAAGAATTCGCATAAATGTTTAGTACAATTACCTTTTGTGCTCGAAAACAATACTTTACTTAATGGGTTTATTGTTTTAAATTTTGGCCTGTTTAACTAACAAGATAACATCTTGCCACGCTGAGTTAACAATACAGGTATACACTATACAGTGAATAGGTCTTGGTTACAAGTTCAATGTACCTATAAACTCCTATCAATAATAATACGAGTACATACTTATTTCGAATGCTTGGCTTGTGACAAAACATAATGACAAAACAAAATTAGACTAAAGGGCTGATTTTTCAATCGCCAGATAAACACAGAAAAACAGAATCCTGTTCTCTTGACTGTAACCGTCTATCCGTAACTTATTATACGACTGCCCAAAAAAAGGAGTGTATGTTTTTAGGGTTCATGTATGTATGTAAGTTTTTTCCCTTATTAAATTTCTTTTCCAAATTTTGTTACTTATGTTATTGTTAGTTTTGTTAGTACAAATAAATAAAATTGAAATAAAAATTTAAACTAAAGACTCATCGAAACCAAGGCAGCGAGGCATTGAACCCAAGATGCTGGCAGCATTGCCCCTTTGGATTGCCAAACTTATTTTTGGCCAAGGTAGCTGCCAGCTCTTGGATCCCCGGAGTTTGTCAGTACTCATTTTTTTTAAATTTGTAAGTTTCTTCATTCCACCATAACTTTTGAAACACTGAACAGATTTGGTCATATGGAGCATCGTTAGAATCCTTACACCATTCTAAGAAACATAGGCTATATTTTATTGTAAAAAGTCGTTTTACCACAGGGCAATCGTGTTTTTTTTTTATTATTTACTTGTTTTACGAAAAATTGTGCTTTGTAGCACCATTTATTAAACTGTCAAATAGAATATTTGAATAGCTTTTATGAGTAAGTAATGATAACTTGTAATGAAAGTTTAGAAGAATTTATCCCTTGCTGGAAAGATGCTTTGCAAATAAAGCATTGTTGTAGAAAAATACTATTACATATTATAATGAATTTTACGCATTATATACCTATTAGTTTATGATATGATATTGTTTTATAAGAAACTACTAAATAATATGGCCACAATAAATGGTTCTACATGTGCAAAAACTTCTTGTTAATAAACTACTATACTTAAGTCAATAAGCTGCATGCTTATAATTTGCATGATAAATATATGGTATAAAAACAGCACAAGAATTAGATAGTTGCTGCTTACCGTGATAAATTACATTAACTACCTTTAAAAGGGTATCAAATTTTATGATGCAGTGGCTTACCTATTGACAGAAAAGTGCGTACACAGCTCAAACACCTGGATTGATCGTTCTAATATTTGGTATTCAGGTAGGATTTAATCATTAGTTTAGAAAGGATTTTGGAAAATTTTGAGAGTTTTTGATGAACATTCTGAAACTTTACCCACCTGTAAAGTCACGGGGTCATCAATAACTGTAAAATGCTTTATCCTGAGTGACTGACCGACAGACTAGGGACAGCTCATATGACTGCACGTTAAAGTTTGAAATTTTTAGGTAATTTTCCTACTTCCTAAGTACTCCAGAGGTGTACTCAGAAGGGATTTTTTTAAAGATCTTCCCTAAAGAGGAGTAACCGAAAACCAACTCAATATTTTCAAAAAGGCTGAATTTATTTTCATGGGATATTTCAAGCAGGTAGTGAACTATAAAGAATGACACAAAAGTAGTATTTTGTCGTAACAGTGGAAATCTGAGGTTAGATTTGTGCTTGGTAGAGGGCCCAAAGAGGGCTAAATAATATATTTTCCAAAACTTCCAAATTTATATTTCTTTTTTTTTGAGTTTATAAAATGAGGACCAGAGTTTTTTGACATTTCATAAGACTGCATAGATTAGATAGACAGAGGTAGGCTGGCAGTTAATTGGCCTGCATATAATTCTGGTAGTAAAACAGTGAAAATTCTGCGTACCCACCCTGCCTCTAGGTATGTAAGTAAGTAATGTAATTAAATCTAATTAAACTTATTAACGCTTTACCATTATTCTATCAATAGGATTTTTGTGAAAAATAATATTATAATTACTACTCATACTGGATCACCATCTTCTAGTATACCTCATGCATTGCTAGGTAAATTAGCAAAAGGGATGAAGCCCTCGCAAGCAAGATATCGCTTTCGTTATGTAACGATTTCTAGTTGCATAGTCATTTGGAAGGTAAAGCTTAGCTGACTTCAAGGAAATTCGGAGTGCTCAATAGAACCAAGCGCCAATTTACGCTAACTTCACAAAGCCCAACTCCTATATTGCTCTGGGTTGGAGCACCACGATACCAACTGCTTCCATTTAACCGGATCCAAAAGCGGGCAGTCCCATTTCTTCAAGATGTTATGTGATTGAGATAAGGTAGATTTAAGATCTTTTTCGAAATGAGTGCTGCTTGTAGGACTACTGCTTTCTGTATGCGGCCTTTACAGCAATATAAGCGATCGATAGCTTTTCACTTATATAGTTTTTCGTAACTGCTAATATAAACAACATTTGAGTCCACATGCTGGTATTATTATGATGTTTGATTATATTATGATGGTAATAATTTTGTCTAAGAGTTTTGATACTTGTACAGTGTGTTATATTCCCAAACAGTTGTTTGATAAAACCGTTATCACCTTTTATGAAACGAAAACCTTACCTTGCCTCGCTTTAAAACGCATATAAACAATACGTTTTATGAACACGCGTCCAAGTGCGGCCCTGCACGCTGCATTCGCTGCAAGCTCCCCCTGCTTGCATGCAATGGCTAGACAAACTTGCGTCTCTATAAAAGGGACAGGTGATTAGAGCCTAAGTACAATCCGGCGTACGCCGCGCCACCACATGGGATACATCTTGCGCATCCTTACACACGGATAATTACACTGAAAATGGTAAGTACTCACTAGTCTGTATGCTAATTGAGGACTTGTTTCTTCAATTTACATGTGTTGAACAGCGTTAACGAGGTGACCCTATTTCTGTTTTTAAAGGAGTTCAGCTTCTTTTTCTGCAATATATAAGTAAATAAACACACCTAATATATTCTTTTTACAATGACAAAACAGTTTTTTAGAGCATAGCACAATATAGTAAGTCTGATTAGTGATTACCATATGATTACGAATACAGGCCATTGGTATATAGTCACGCTATATGTTAAAAATTTGCAAGTTTTGAAAAAAAAATAGATTAGAAAAGGTGCTGGTTCTCAACTCAAGTAAACGCGTATGTAATTTTTTTACTGTTAGTTTTCGGCACAGTTTTTGCTTAAATGTTATTAACAACTATGCCAAATATTAAATTCTCTATGCATATTATATTTCTATATTATTGGAGTCATATATTACAAGCCATACACGCATACAGTTCTTTCGCCAATTTATGTCAATGCGAAAAATAACATAGGGTGCGATATGACCTAATAACCTTGTTAAGATTTACGATGTTCTGTGTAGTTACATTTATATGGAACCATTGGAAGCGAGATAATAGAATAACTTTATCTTGCTGAGGATCCACAATTACATAATTAGAATAATAATAATTAATAGAAAAGTAGTGCAGTAAACTAAAAAAAAAATAATAAAAACGTGAGGTATTTAAATTTTATTAAAATACGAGTAAATAGGAAGTGTCAATGACTTACAATGGCTTTGACTGAGGTATTTTTTTTCACGAAAGACCCTTAAGGTTACTTTAGTTTCGCTACGATGTAGCCTAAAAGCTAATTAGTAACTTAATTTTAACTTAAACTAATATTAAAACCTAGGTATATCTAAGAATCTGTCTATTGACTTATTATACTCTTTGAGAGCATTACAAACAACCGATATTTTTTATGTTAAAAGATCATATTATTGAAATGTTAATTAATTAGCCTATTTGCTGCAGTTCCTCATTTCATGTCAATTAGGAAGTTGCTAGGTATAGATAGCAATTTGTCTTTTGCATGGAAGTAAGTTCTTCAATTAGAACTAATTATTTCAACTGAATACTACAATATAATTTAGTATTTTGTATTTGCATTCAGATAATATGAAGATCCCTACTAGGTACATTCCCAACTGTTTGAGGCATTCTCACGGAATCTAAGCAAATCAGGGGTGGGTTAAGTTTAAAATATATTAGTATCGCTTAGGTCTTGTAAGGAACTATAAAATCATTGATAATTGTAACGCGAAATGTTTACTCATACCTTATGAATACTACAGTCGGACAATCGATACTGTTATATGAATATGTCAGTACCATTTCTTAGATCAGCAGACTCCAATATCCGAAAAGAGCGAAATTTATACCCAATTTTCAAGTTGTTTAATAAGAGTTAGTTATTTCATGATGGTATTCCTTTTAATTTAAATGACTATACAATATTGTAATTAATTATGTTATTGGTTATTAGTATTTATTTGCCTTTAATAACTACAAGCACCTTATATGCAGATATTTATCATATTGCACATGCGTTTAAATAGTAAATAGAAAATGACATTCATTTACATGTTTTTCATATTCATACACTTCGAGTGTCATAAAATGTGAGGTTTATTTAAGGGTGCTGAATCATCTTAGACAAAATGCTGTTTTCGGCCTCTACTTAATATCACATTTACTGATAGTACATAAAAGAAAGGATTTTTCTTTTTATGGATATTTCCATAACAGGCTGCATGTTGGTGTTTTTAATAAAAATATCATAAAGATTTCTCGGATATTGTAAAAAGCAACTTAATGTCAAAGTGGTTACTAAAATATACTACTTAAAGATCCTACTATTAAAATATCGATGTGAAAAGTATGTTTGGATGTTTGTAATTGAACCTACCCCGATTTTTTAAACATAGTTATAGGAAACTTTAACCTGAATGATGATCAATTATCTGAAAAGAATTTTTCTGGTCATAGTTTGGAACAAAACATGGCTATAATATTATCCCAAAAAATGTGCGATTCCCGCAGGATTTGTAGAGCACCGACAAAGATAAACGAACCAACGTACTTAGCTGTTAGCGTTCCTTATAGAGTTAAAGTAATGTTAGACTTAACAAATATTAAAAACCCGTTTATAGGTTGCCTTAGAACAGTGGTTCCCAAACTTATTTTGTCTACTGCCCACTTTGAGAATAAATATTTTTTTAGCGCCCCCATTTTTTCACCTATTTAAAAACCACTATAACTTCAAATTGAATTAATTAATTATTGTGACCTATATATGTATATTAACGGAGAATTCTAAACGAAACTTTTACTATAACCCGCAACTTGAAACCTGAGCGCAGTAGGTAACATACAACGGCGCTTAAGGTCTCAAGTTAACTCTTACGGGCTCCACCTGCCAATAAGAATGATTATTGAAACGCAACTTTATAGTATTAAAACAGAGTATCTTTTATTAAAAATATAACTAAAATAATCAATCCTTATATAAAAACTAATGTGAAGGATGAATCTGATGCTGTTTAATAAGTTTGTTGATATCAGGTTCCAATTTACTCAAGAACAGTCGCAAGTCGCCACGTTCGGTAACAAGCAAACGATTTCGCTTTTTAGTAAGCAATGTTGTCACAGCACTAAATCCACGTTCACACAAATATGACGATGGGAATGCTATCAAGAATCGTTGAACGATTGACCACAATCCAGGGTACAATTGCGGGATCGGTTTTTGTAGCCAAAATTCTTGGTAACCATTTTTGAACTTGATTTTTATTTCCTCGTTTGTTGTCAATTCTATAAGTTCTTCTTCCAGCTGAGGTGACATTGCTGTGTTGACATTTGAAAACGGATCCAACACCCAGTCTGGTATTTCCAAGTTCAAAATGTCCTGGTATCGTTCGGTGAAGTCAATGTGGAGGTTTTCCAAATGTTGGCAGTAGGCAAACAATTCGTCGTTACTGCATGATACTGATAAATTTGGAAAATTGTGAAACTCACGTCTGCCCAGATTCTTTTTGTGTAGAAGCAGTTTGGCTGCGAAAGCAGCAACGACGTTTTTTGTTTTAATTAAATTTAGTTTATCGCCTTGCATTTGGAGATTCATGTCGTTGAATAATTTATACAGGTCTGTCATGTAAGCTATATCATTTTTGATGTTGTGCTTGTCGTGCAATTCTGTATCTTTAGTTTCCAAGAACTCTATGAACTCTATAACAGAGTCAAACAGGTTGTAAAATCGAGTCAGACAATTGCCTCTTGATAGCCAACGAACTTCAGTATGATACAACAAACGGTTGAAATCCTCGTCATTAGTAACACAAAGCTGATGAAATAATCTATCATTCAAAGAGCTGTTGCGGATTTTATTGACTGCTTTGATGACATATTGCAGTGATTGAAATAGTTTTTCACTTAAGTTTCTAGCAACTAAATGTTGTCTATGAATAACGCAATGTACACCAAGGACATCTGGAATTTTATTTTTTAAGTACGCTATGAAGCCTTTATGGCACCCTGTCATAGCCGGAGCGCCATCCGTAGCAACTGAAATAATATTTTTCAAAGGAATCTCTTTCTCATCGCAAAACTTTTCCAATGTATTGAATATGGTTTCACCTTTTGTATCGGTCTCTAAATTTCTAGCAAATAATAGTTCTTCACATATTTTCTCATCTTTAATAAACCTCACGTAAGACAACAACAATGCTTCATTAGTTGGTAAAGTGGACTCATCGAGCTGAATTGAGAATTGACTTGTCCTCAGGTGATCGCACAATGATTCTTCAATGTTTTCAGCCATTTCATCAATTCGTCTTTGCACAGAATTATTACTTAAAGGAATTTTTCGGATAATATCTGCGGCCGGTTTATGAAGCACAGTAGTTATTACTTCATTTATTGCTGGCAATATTAACTCTTCTCCGATGTTATGTGGTTTGCCTTTTTGAGCAATTAACAAAGAGATATTGTACGAAGCTCGAAGTCCGTCGTCATCTTGCTTAGCAGCCGCCGAAAATAGTTTTGCTACACTTGGCTGTGTATTATGCTTCTTCTCTAGGTCTTGAAAATATGCTACATTCTTGTCTTTCTTATCTGGATGCATTTTATTCAAATGATCTTGCAGCCTTGAAGGCTTCATTCGACGCTCAATCGTACTCAACAAGTCCGAACAAGTATTCAATGAATCATCCGACTGCTACAGGAATGCACAATTCGGGTTATTTAACAAAAACTTGTTAAAACATGATAGATATCTACGAGTACTAATAACTATTAAAATGCGAAAGTGTGTCTGTTGCCTTTTTATTTGTGTCTACTTTCATTACGAAACGGAGCGACCGATTGACATGATGATTCATTTTTTCTATATTCAATAAAATATGACAGATATATGAACTACGCGGAGAGAAATATAGAATCGAGTTTGAGCAATCTTTTAATTCATATTAGTTGATGTTCACAAGTTGTTGTTGAGAGTCGAGAGCTCTTGCAGTTAAGAGGTTGTTTAAGAGGCCTACTAGCTAAATAAAATTACAAATCACCCCCCCGCCTCGACACAACGCCCCCATTTTCTTTCTGGGTCTCTTACCGCCCCCCTTGAGACCTGCAGCGCCCACAAGGGGGCGTTATCGCCCACTTTGGGAAAGACTGCCTTAGAAGATGCACTATTGCAGAGGGCGAGTGTTTTGTCGCGCGTGGCTTACGTAACGCGCAGTGCATAGTGCACACAGCATCCATAGCGCTAACCTTTGCTAATCGTTTTTGTTTGGATGTTTTAGCCTTCGTGGCGGTATTTATTGCTATTTGCTGTGCTCTTTCGCGAGCTGTGCGAATTGATGGCAAAAGTAGAGTTTTTGACACATTTGCTATGAATATTAATTAAAAATCTCTCTTATTACTTCTTGATAAAGTAAAATTACAAGTGAACTTTTTTCAATTAATTCGTTTTCAATTAAAGACGAAATAAACGAAATCAGTATATAATAAGGAGTTGTTGAAGAAGTGTTTATTTAAATCGGTTACTTAATTTTTGAAGTCTCATAACCAGCAGGAAAAATATCAAAACTTTCATTTTGTTTAATTTTTATGTTCATACAGAACTTAAAAATTAGACTTAATTTAAAATTAAATTCCTTTGTAATCTGTAGTCGAGGTAGTAGAGACATAGTTAAGAGCATTTTTTTTTGTTTCTAGACTGGTACAATAACTATACGGCCTACTAGTCGTTAATTTTTCTTGAATGATCCAGTTGTATAGATTGGTTTTCACAGATAAGAAAATACCCTAGGACCGTCCAGCCAAAGTCCGCCCCTGAGTTTTAGCAAAGGCGTGCGAGCGCCTAATTAGGCGTACCTTTTGTTTTAGCATGTCGGACATTGTCTTGTCGAGGCGACTCTCAAATTCTGTGTCATTTTCCCACAACTCATTATTGCAAGACTCTAAGTTATTATGCAGACATCTGCATTGGTGTACCAAGAAATAAATTAATGTTTTTCCAATTATAAAATACTTCGAATATCGAACATTTTATTTGTGAGTTTAGAATTCTGGAGATTTTCTAAGAAAATATCAACTTCTACGAGTATTAAACTGCAACTTATAGGTACTAGATATACCTACCTAACCTTAGAAATGAAATGAAATGAAATTCTTTATTTTCACATAGGCCTAAATAATAGGCGCCCATGAAAAGTCAAAAACTCTACCGCCAAGTTCGGAATGCAGACTTGCACCGAGAAGAACTGGCAAGAAACTCGACACTTAAAAAATTCTTCAATAGTATAGTAACCCTGATTTATGAGATGTTTCTTGACAGTGACTTTAAACTTGTGTACCTAAAGTAAGTCCAAAACAGATTTCGGGATCATACTGTACAAGAGTACACCCAACCCCATGCCCCATGGTAGATGATTCAATTTCGGTGGGTACCTTTTCAAAGTGAAAATGGCTTCTTTGCTTTGAGTTTATATAATAAAATAAATAAATAGTAAATCGTATCATTTTAAACAAGTTTAGGTGCACAGACACAATGATTTTTTAGTACATAATGAAATATAGTTATGAAAAGATGTATGTAAACCTAAAAAATCATGTGAAAGGAGAATGGCGAAGATTGGCCCAGCTCTAACAAAAATAACCCAGAGACCAAAAATAACCCAGAGAGAGAGAGAGAGAGATTCTGGAATGATTTATTTTGGATTGCTATGTTTCATAGACTTTTTTTTGTGTAAATACCATATTTTTAGAAGTAGGGAATCAAAAATAAAATACAATTAAAAAACCAGTCGAATGGCAATATTTTTTTAAATATGGCAACAAAAAGTCAACTTATCACCGACCCACTACTAGACGCGAGTTTTTCCGAATGAGAATGAATTTTTCTGGCTTTTTCAGATAATCTGCAGTAAAATTATTCACTTGGAAACAATGAAATATATCTAAACCTAACCTCACTTTTAACAATAATGTGAATATCTTCTTTCTCCCTACTTTATTTAATTGACTTTGTTTGACAGTTTTGTAAGTCTGGTTGAGTACTAAAAGTATCAGAAATTTCATAACTGTACGTGAATTGGAGTGGATTTTAGTCTGGGCCAGGAAATGTATGGGAGTTCGCCGGTCTCCTTTCAGCAAAGCAATGGCTCGAGTATCCTGTACTAAATCTTTTTCCTCCAATTGGATTCCAGCCTTTGGCTTTAACACTTTATATGATAATTGCCGTGCTTTAACACTTGATATTATAATTTATATTGATAATGAATATTGAGTCGATACATAAAACCACAAAGCGTTGAATATCAGAATGTCAACTGATAAACATTGTAAATTAATACTAAACATGTATAAATTAATCAATTTTATATAGATGTAAATTCAAACTAGATATTTAAGATATAACAAGCTAAAATTTTATCGAATTAGTTACAACTAAAATTCATTAAAAAAAGACGATATGAAATATAACTATATCCTGAAACAAAACTTGGTGGTTAACTCCTTATGTGGTTGATGTCCAGCAAGCTCGAACGAAACGATTTTCTTCCATTTCTGATACGTACCGCTACGGTGTGGAACACCCTTCCAGCTTTTGTGTTCCCAGCCAAGTACAACCTGGGTGCCCTCAAGAGAAGAGTGAATAGACATTGTCTAGGCAAGCGCGCTCTATCCTAGACCTCATCATTTCTGCCCGTTAGATATGATTGTAGTCAAGCGCAAGCCTGTCTATAAAAAAAAATGGTATGGTAGTTAAATAGGCAGTGTGAATTAAATCAGAATGTTATAGAAAGAACAATTGGGTTAACTCCGTTGAGGTTTTCTAGTGAAAATGATACTGATACCTATTTACCTAATCGAAAATTCAACAACTTGTTTTAAATCTAATCCAATGGGGCTAATCTAACCTGTGGGGTATAAGTCGTTGTAAGCTCAATAATGGCAGTATGGCTACTCTTTTTTATTAATTGAAAAAAAAAATTAAAAAGCAACCTTTGGCTTGATCCACGACATCAATATTAAATTAAATTAAATAAGGCTGTATTTACCTCCATGTGACTCCATCTAACGGCTGATAAATGAACGCTTTTATCAAGCTCCAATACCAAGCAAGTTAGCATCGATGTCTTTTGGCAACGAACGTTCAAAATCTTTAGAAGTTCACAAAGTCTCCAATAGACCGGGACACGTTCGTCTTATAAAATATTTTTGAAAATCCAAGCAAGTTAGCATCGATGTCTTTTGGCAACGAACGTTCAAAATCTTTAGAAGTTCACAAAGTCTCCAATAGACCGGGACACGTTCGTCTTATAAAATATTTTTGAAAATAATGTAAATTAAGCGAATTCTCTGGATAATTTAAGCGAATTTTACATAAAAATGGTATTTAAAAATCATACAAAATACCTTTACTATAAACTAGTACATTAAAATATTTTTAAAATAAATTTGGGATTACTTCCTCTCCTCTTAGGTCCACTTGCGGGAGTAAAATATTTACATTTTTAACCCTAGAGTCAACCTCTCATATGAAAAATTTTGACAACTTACTCTGGATTAGCGTACTATAATCTGAGTTAAAACACTAACCCAGGCCGACGGAAGTGGGCCTAGGGAGAAAAGAGCCCTTTTTTAATCCTTCTGCTATCGAGTGATGTTTTTTGGATGTAGAATGTAGATGAAAGATAGGTATTAAATAGCTGCAGTGCAACAATAAAACATAGGTAAAACACTTATTTCCTAATTTTGTTATCATTAATTTTACCTTAAAAATAAATATATTATTTTTCAGACAAAAAACTTGTTTTGAGGTAGGTATGATTAGTAGGTACAACGCGAGCAAAATCTTTATTTATTGAACCTTTATACTTAGATAAGGTAAGTATATTAACTTGAATATGAACTAAAAAAATGTCTCTCAGTTATTCACCTTCTTATACACAAAAATGCCTAAAGCGGGTATGCTTTCTCTCTGGCAGAAGAAATTGAAAGGACGAGGATCTTTTACCCCTACAAGCTTATCTTATCAATTAATTAATCACAACACTAGAACTTTATAAGTCACCTACTTATAAAGTTCTAGTATAACTATATATATCATAATAGGTACCTATTAACTACTCAATTATAATATGTCGTCGTAAAGCGAAGATATGTGAAGGTCAATCGTTATTCGCTACTAGACTTTACAAGAATTGTTTTGTTTTGAGGTGTCATTTATTGTTAGCGAGTGTCTTTTGACCTTTGTGCAATGTTGTTACTTACAATAGTAAAATCTGATAGAAAATAAAGATTTTTTTACTATCAAAAACGAGGCGCTCGAAATTGGGTTCAAAGATTGGATCTAGGACCACTCTGGGGGATGTTTGGATGTTATTTTTCTTAACATGCTGATAAATTTTCCTCTAGCATTATAGAGAGGAGGATGAATTTTGCCTGTTTGATAGTATTAGCAAATTAGTTGATCACTGCGAAGTGATTTTAGCTTATAAAACGTTACCAGGCGTATTCTATCTGAGTACAATACTCAGAGACAATACTAGAACGAACAAAAATCCTTTCAATTCAATTCAATTTCTTTATTGCGAATTTGGGTACAAAATATAGATGTCACAATATAATAAAATTGTTCTTATCCAAATTCTACCTTAAGGCATGCAATGTTACAGGATTATTACTTAAGTGTTATCAATTTACAAAATTATTCATTTACAAAATATGAGAAATAAAAAAACTGTATAATAAAAAATTTCATAACAATGTCAAATACCTATATCTACTATTAAAAAAGAAATGTGTATGTTGAAATAATTTACGCCTGTTTATCATTAATAAAATCACTAACAGTATAGTATAACTTATCCATGAGCCTTTTCAAAATCGAACGAAAAATCTCTTATTAGAGTTTTTGAAAGTTTTTTTTTAATTGACATCATCTATGGCATTAATCTAAATAAACGGCAAAAAATCACGTTTGTTAGGATAGGATGCCTCTGAAATTTTATTCAGTTTTTAGTATTTGTTGTCTAGCGGCATTAAAAATAAAAATCTGTCAATCAGCTTGGTGACAGACGGAGAGACGAACAGATTGATAGACAGACAGGTGGACAGCAGAGTCTTAGTACTAGGGTCCCGTTTTTACCCTCTAGGTACGGAATTCTAACAAGTTACAGCCGTATAAACAGCTATCCCACATATAGAGACGTAGGTATTATATTATTTATATAAAGAAATATAATTAAATGCTTACAGAGAACCATATTAGTATTCCTGGCCGTGGTAGCGATAGCGGACCTAGCGCCACAGAAGCCTGCAGATCAAGTTATTGCTATTCTCAAACAGGAATTCGATCAACAAGCCGATGGGTCCTATGTCTACAGGTGTGTTATTTATTATCTACTAATAATGTTGTCTATCTACTATAACTTAGCAACTTCGTGCGGGACCTTCCTCCGGAGTGACAGACGGCCGGGGGACGCAGTAACGCATACATGCAGAGAATGTTTCCCCTTCCCCGCTACACCGCCCGCTAACCGCTGATATTTAAGTTCCTTGCCTCCCCCACCGTCTGTCTCCCAGCAGGAGGGTCCCGCACGTAGTTGCCAGGCTATAATAGTCATTTTCATTTACTATCTAATTATGCTGATCAAGTTTTTTTTTCCCCCCTTATCATAAAGTACCATTGCCAAATGAATACTTTACAATATTATACTACAATCTAGCATATGAGCTAATTAGTAATATTATTCTAACTTAAATTTCCTATTATTGATTATTTTCATAAATCTAAGTTGCAGTCCAATAACTGTCCTTAGTTTTTTCTATTTTACTTTATGCTGATCAAGTGAGATTCACTGTTTTTAAACTTTTGGTCTTCCTGGAAAAAGAAAAAAAAAACTAAGTCCTGTTATGAAATTACGAGATCAAAATATATTTTTTTCGGCACATATTATATGTATATTCTGATTATAAGCAATAATCTATATTTAGTCCATTTAAACTACCTATTCAGCAAACATTCATATCCCAGATACCTATTTATGTACAAATGCTTGATGATGTCAAAGCATCATTTACATTATAATGTTAATACTGCTATCATAATAAATTAAACATTATTTTAACGATATTTACGGAAATTAAAATTGAAGACAAGAAATGAATACATTTTATAAAGTATGTAAATTGGAAGTTGATACAAATTATAATATTTAACTAACAGCTCCAATCACTTTTCAGCTACGAAACAGAAAACGGTATTAAAGCAGATGAGACTGGGACCCTTAAAAAGGCCAGCAGCCCTGACAGCAATGACGTCATAGTAGCCCAGGGAGCCTTCAGCTACACGGCGCCAGATGGCACTGTCATCAGTCTCAATTACGTCGCTGACGACGAAAACGGATTCAAACCAGAGGTAATTTCTTACATATCAGAGCCAGGACTTGGACTGCTTGGCGGAAAAAATGTCGCCAGTTAAAAAATTTTGCATTGACACCAACGGCATTAGTAGCAAGCAGACCACAGTATCGTTTATGGACCGCGATCCAAGCCACAGATCATATTTACACTATGTTATTAGTCCTCAAGCGGTTTTTGTACATATTATTGTGGTGTATTAATGGAAGTTTTGTCAGTTAGCGCTACTTTTTTTCTTATATTAAGAATTTTTATGGTAAAATCGATCAACCTTAGGTTCATATCGGTGTTTCTTACACAATTATTTATTCATTGGTGTATGAGCCAATATGTTGGTAATAATTAAGGATAATTTTGAACCTGAAGATTGAGTTTTCTCCGACCAGTTTTGCATCAAAATACTGAGTCAACTACCCAAACCATAGACTGTATAAACTAGTTACAAAATTTGTCTGCCGATACAACTTTAGGATCCTCAACTCTATTTTGCAGTTATTTTACTCATAGTCACAAACATCAAAGGAAAAATTAAAAACAGTGTTTAGAAATATAATAGTAGTTTATGAAACGGATGCATAATGGGGGGTATTAAAACATGAGTGTGAGTTTAAAAAACGAGCCGCAGGCGAGTTTTTTAATAGTATCACACGAGTGTTTTAATATCTAATTATGTAGAGTTTCATATACTACTTTATCTACGTACGCTCAAATTAAGTATCATAAATCCAAACCATAAAATCTTGCTAACGTTTGTCGTAAATCCTTCACTTATTGGCAAAAGATTGTGGGTCATTTTTGTTGCAATTACTAAAATGTCAGGTGGAGTTAAATTTTCTTTAGTAGGTTTCACTGCTAGACATTTTTCCGCGCTAAGTTTTGACTTAGTAACAAAAATAACATATTGAAATGTTAAAAGTTAGGTATGGCGCCAAAATTCAGTTGTAAACTGCGTATAGTCTGTTAAAAAAGTCATGAAACAAAAAAGAGTAGAAAAATATTTATACAAGTCAGATAAAGTATATTTTTAGTGGATAATTAAATAATCAAAAATTATACATAATTCTTTTCAATATTCTGTATGAACACACTTTTTAATCAGTCATATAAGGCAGGGAAAAATTATTGTTTCCGTGAAATAATTGTTGTCTATGGTCGATCATGGCGCATCCCATGACTACCAACTAAATGTTGTCTGTGGACTCCATATATAAAAAACAAAATTTAGGATTTTCTATTTTGGCTATGACGACCACAGAGAAAAGAAGTTATTCCCTGGTCTGTGATGACGACACATAAAAATACAGGAACCCAGAGCCGAGTATCGTAATGGAAATTATTCAATTATCGAGAGATATTTCCATAGTACAGTGATGTTATAATGAATAACTTTTTAATAATTATAGAAGTCTGTGAATAAAGTAGGTCAATATGTGACACATTTTGATTTCATAATTCGAACTTTAAGCAATGAGCGTAGATAATAGTGTTTTATAACAGTGTTTAGATATATAATAAAGTGAGCATAAAGATTATTATTGCTAACTTTATTCTACGTACGTTACACAAGTCACAACTCCTTTCCACGTGGAATGGTAAAAATACTGTCTGAATTCCGCACTGAACAGCTAGGCTGATTCGATGCGCAAAAAATGAGCCAGAGAGTCTGTCAGACAGGCTATTAATTTCGGGAAAGTTGTTTTACCTATATCTACTTTTAGAGTAATCCGTACCTAAATTTAATTTGAATTGAATTTAATTTCAGGGTGCGCATTTACCCACACCTCCCCCGATTCCGCCCGCAATTCAAAAGGCACTTGACTACCTCGCCACCCTGCCTCCTCCACCGCCATCCAGGAGTTAAACAAGAAGACCGTCCTTCAATGAACACACGACCACCTTTACCGCCGTACGATGACAATGCTTGGACCACTTTGAAGAACGCTTTCAATTTTAGGATTTCAATGTACATAATATAATGTTTCAAAAATAAGTTGACGAAAGCCTGTTTTCAAAACGGTACTCGATAATTTTATACTCAAAGCATATTATAAAATGTATAAAAATAAATGCTCAAAAATTGAACTGTGATAGTTAAGATGTTTATGAAAAATGATGAATATATTTATTATTTATTAAATAAACGCAAATTCAGTGCCAAAGATGCATTGCGGATAGAACTATGTTTTATTTATTTTTTTCTCAAACCTGCCTACTGGCTACTATAGATACTATTTTCATTGATATAGGTATGATTTAATGTAATTAATGTAACTTACTAACTTAGGAAACAATATATCACTGGCTTAACGGTGAAGGAAAACATCGTGAGGAAACATGCATGCACGAGAGTTCACAAAAATGTTCTCGATGGTGTGTGAAGCCCGCCAACCCGCACTTGGCCAGCGTGGTGGGCTATGGCCAAACCCCTCTCAGTCTGAGAGGAGACCCGTGCCCAGCAGTAGGACATAAAAAGGGGTTGAGATGATGATGAATGTAACTTATGATCAAGAATTTCTCGACTAGCAAAATATGGGGATTTATATAACAGATCTTCTTTATTTACATTTAAATCACAGCATATTCCCTAGCTATTGAAATTTGTGCCATGATATAACTCTTTATAATTATATAACAAAACTGACGTCAACATTAATTAGCACTGAAGTTGACAAAACTGCTGTCGTTAAGGTGTTAATAATTGTTGAGGTCATTTCCTACAAAGTTTAAAGGTAACTCACTCGAAAAACAATGCCTGCAATGACACAAGAATTAAAGATAGATTTATGATCCAACTAGCAAACGCCCGCGGCTTTGCTCACGTTGAACCTTTGCTTTACTCCCTTAGACGGTTAATTTCTAAAATTTCTGCCTAACCGCCATTTATTTTAATTTTGACCACAATTTTTTCTCTATGTTATAGTCACATATTGATTTTGAAAAAATTATATGCGCCCGCCCGCCCATACGGCCGTGCCTGCTTCCTACCACATGGTCAAATATCGATTTTCAAAGCAATCGGCTCAGTAACAAAAAAGTTCAAATGGTGGACACGTTTTTAAATTTTGACTACAGATTCCTTTTTTATGCTTACTGCCATAGTCAGATATAATATAATTTTCAAAGTAATCGGCCCAGTTACAAAAAAGTTCAAAGCTTTGTTGTTGTCATATTACCATATTCATTCAATTTCTACGATTGCTTCTAGATATGACTAAAAAAATATATGAGAAAAACATTAACAGTTATCGATAAGTCACGTGATCAGTTTGTAGATCAGATATGTGTTATCACTTTAAATATCGATTCAATTGCAATTAGTCGTAGAAACAGAATAGCTATGGTAACGGCTGCAGATATCGAGGAGTTTTCTCAAATTCATTCTATTTTGAACTGGTAAAATATGGCTATTTCGATAGACTTCAAATAACAATAAATAGGGGGAAATATAAAACACACAAACATATTTTGTCTGGGACCTGCACGCGGACAGGTCCACAGACAGTTCCAAGAAACGAGACATAGCGCAACTTGCAAGTGCAAGTAAGTGAAAAGCAAAAGTGACGCTCAGCAGCTCAGCTCGCGATATAAGCATTCCGTGTAACCTGTTTGAAGCGAGCGCCAATACAAGGTCACTGATGAGAACATAAACGGATATCGGCTAATGTACCTTTGCTTATATTGTTACAATTCATTTGTTGGAATAGACGATAATGAATGGGTGCGATTTTACAGAAAAAATGTCAGTAACTGTCAACAGGTAGATACATCCTTTACATGCGTAGGTTAATTTATGATTTAAATGTTTGATCATCATTTTTTTACAATCATATTAGTAATACGCATTGAGTAAGCTATGTTTGCATGTGTGTTATTACTTTACGCAACAGGAATTTATTAGATTTAAATGTTATAGCACATACTACTTTCGTCGTACTCTTTTCTCTGTCTATCTTTATGGATTAGAAAGAGAAAAAAAGAGCAACACTATCTCTACGCGTACATCCTTCCTCCGTTCTAAAGATTGAATCGGGAGTACCATTAAAAAAATTTGATACGTCAAGTTTGTAGCGTAATCATAGTAAGTTTAGTGTTACGTACGTTTATTAGTATCAGTATTTGTTAAGGAAGAAGTAAATATCAAAATAAATAATCCACAGCTTATATTATTTTCATCATTAAAACTGTACCTACCTGTGACTAGTGACATCACCAATTCTATAATTGCTGTTACCTATACTGCTATTGCATTCAGAAAATAGAGATCATTTATTAAATTAGTATTGCTTGCTATATAAAAAAATAGTTACCAAATTTATTTGTGTTGGTATGCACATAGACTGTATGTGAAAAAGCAAAAAGTATTAATTTTGCCATTTAGGTGATATCTAATTTGTGTTGTAGACAGTGGAGTTATAGTAGTAATTTGTTTTATGGAGATTTGTTTTTCGAGACAAAAGCAACATTTTTCGCTCTTTCCTTGATTGAACATAAGTTTGAATAACGAAGAAATAGTAGATTTCTATCCTTCTCAGAAACTTTTAAGAAAAATTTGACGACGATGATTCATATAATTTCCCTATAAGTTAAATAATGAAATTAAAGTAAGGTGTAAACGTATTGTTTTAAATGTTTTACCTAATTTAACTTAAAAATTATCATAACATAATATTAATATTATACGTATAATGATGCCAATGTTCCTTAATAATAACACGAAAACACGTTTAAAACCTTAATTATTATAATTATTTTTTGTTAAAGTATAATTGTATGTTTACCAAGAATAAAACTAGTCGTATAAAAACAGTAAAAAATAACAAGAATTAAAAACTAGATGAAAAGGTTAAAGGGCATATCGGTAAGCTAATTTTCCTTCTTAGTTTTGGTGGGCTTCGTAACAGGTTCTGGTGTGGTGGCCGTGGCCAGGTACTTGAGGGCTCGGGCGATCGCCGGCGGGACGGGCGGGGGCGTCGGGAGATGTGCGCCTGTGGGCCTGTACCCATTCTCATCTGCAGTGTAGGATAGACTGACGTCATTTCCATCTTTGTCCTGTAAATGTAACAGTGAAACTTAAAATCCTTTCAATTGATAAATAGGGGTTGTATAGAAAAAAATATGTAGTCCGCAATCTTGGGCTGTCTGCCATATTTTTGTATTGACGTCACTTAACTTATTCCTCCGAAAAAAAAAGTGTACGTCTTTGAAATATTTCATCTAAATCTGTTCAGGATATCTTTACAATTCATTTGCAGGTTTTGACACAAACTACCATGTAATTAAAGGCTTAAAAATTAAGCTTAAAGTTTAAATAATAAAATTTGTTTTAAAATAATGCACTATGTGATGACAGCTCAGTCAGTTAGTCAGTAAGTCATTAGGTCACTTTTTCTTTGATAGGTAGGTACATTAAATATTGAAATTTAATCTAGGTATTAATAATACCTAGATTAAATTTCAATAATTGCATTTTCCTGAAGCTCAATTCCAAAAATGGATGTCCTCCAACAAAGTATACCTACGTATTTTCGTCTAGAATAGATGTTGCAATTTTCAAGGAAAAATAGAACAAAACACACTACTATTATATTTTATTTTATATTGTTAAAACCTGTAGCAGGTACCTATACTAAACAACTTAAAATTCTAGACTAGAAGCGTTGGGATGGTCCGAACTTTGTTTTATAGTTCAAGGGCACAAGTGTCACCATTTAACCTTTATAATGATAATATCTCGTGGATGTTCATAGCTTCTCATATTTTATATTAATATGTGAACATTGAACGTAATTCATGATGATTCATGTAAATAAACTTTATATTTATTTTTTGTTGTAACATATTTAATTCACAGTAATATACCTAGCTAAACTTTTGTTAAGTAGAGTGGAATTTATAACTTTGAAGTTTTTACTGTAGTACTCTATGATTAGCTTATTGAAGAAATTAATAGAATTAATAGATATTGAAGAAATTAATAGTAGGAATGTATACAGTGCTAATATAACATTTTAAGAAGTTCAGACGTGTCTCTCCTACCCCCCGAGCCCCCTACCTCTACCAACATTGGTAGAGTTAGGGAGCTCGAATATGTCTTGCACCTCTGTCTTCTCGCAGAAAAGTTTATAGCGTGTTTTGCCAACTAAAATGTCATTAACGAGGAAGGAAAAGGAAACTTGCATTTCTTAACCTCTCCATAATCTTCTCAGCCGTGTATCAAGCCTGCCAACTAGCACTTTGCCAACGGGGGCATGGAGTACAAACCAAACCCTTTTCATTCTGAGAAGACACCCTCGTTTTGCGAGTATTGCCTAGTTTTGGGGCTTGAAAAAGGGGTTTAAATGAGACAGTTTACTTACCTTATAGAATACACTACCGACAACCGCTTCGCCAGTTCTGTCGCTGTCAAACGATTTCAGTTCCCCTTCACTCGATACTTTTGTACCATCACCGCCTTCAAAACTGTAATACATTTTTATAATTTACTAGCTGACCTGGCAAACGTTGTTTTGCCCTTAGGGGTATAAAAAAATAGATGAATTGAGATTTAAGCTATCCTATCTTGTTGTAAGTTAAATCAAACTGCACACTGTATGCAAATTTGATTAAAATCGGTTTAGTAGTTTAGGAGTGAATCGCGGATAAACAATGTGACGCGTTAAATATATATTAAGAGATTAAAATAGCAAAATCATCCCAATATTTAAGACGTTTACTTCCTATTCGGAGGTCAAAGTTACGCATTCCTGCATCATTCATGCATCTGTGACTTTTCGGGTTAATGGAAACTAATTTATATCACTTGCTTTTCGTGAGGAAACTTGCTTGCGTGAAACCTTTGTATGAAAATTTCGAAGATTGTGAACCCTGCCAATTCACATTCGGTCAGCATTGTAGGCTTTGACCTAAGCCCTTCACATTCTAAGAAGGTTGAGACAAAGTTACTCATAGGAAGCCTGAGCAGTTTGTATTTAAAAATTAAAAAAAAAAACTAAATATGCTTTATACATATTATATGCAACTGGATATCTATAAACGTGAGTTTTATTGCAGTAGGTGATGATAAAATATATTATATATTGTCGAATGTAAATCAAGGTTACTGGGGGGACTTTACGGGGCGCTCCCACGAGCCATACATTGAGAATTGTAGTTTAGTAAAACTGCAGTGCTATTCTACAAAATGTCCATCTCTGAAACAGCTGCCAGACAGCTGCCAAGCCGAAGATGACATACAAAATTGTACTCTATTACAACTGACAAATTCATAGATGCATAGATGTACGCTCGTCGCTGCTTTAAGTATTTTTGCAGAATAGCACGGCTGTATCTCATTCCATCAGATGCCAGGGAAGAATTCTTTCTATTTTTGCCACTAACGATCATAATAAATACGTGCAAATAAATATTTTTGAAAAAGTAATACCAAATATTACCTGTAGTGAAAATTTCCGCTGTGGGAGAATACAAAATTTTTTTCGTTCAATATTTTGACCACAGGGTCACGCTGCCGTATCTTTTTGAAGACCGGGTTGAATTCAGGTGGCCTTTTAGTAAATACTTTTGGTACGACAGTTCTTGGAGACGGGGAAGTACTTGGATTTCTCTCCGTTATTACTTCAGCTGTGGTAGTTCTGGGTAAAAATTTCTTCTCTTCAGGAGTAGTTTCAGATAGATTCTTATTATTAGAAGTTGGTAGACGTTTAGGCTGCTTACGCCTCTTAACTTTTACAACAGTACTATTTCCTTTGTTCTTATTACGCAGTACAGGTGCCGGTTCAGGTTCATAAATAACTGTTACAGGTATTTTTTCTGGAAATGAGCTTTCCACAAATGCCGTCCTTTTGGAGCCATTTTCTTTCTTAAGTTGTGATGGTGCGTTTGTAACAACATCATCTGTTTTTGTATTGTCACGTACTTTTCTAATTGCAACGGCTTCGGAATCACCGTAAATATTTTCGAATAACGGGGCTTGAGTATACTTATTTGAGGCTCTTATCACTCTTGCACCATTTAATTCATCTCGTGTTTCACTTAATGTTCCAGCGACAGTGCATATCACAAGTAAAAGCTTTCCTACAAGTCGCATGTTAAATAGTTACGAATTTGTTTATAATTTAAAACAATACAACATACCAGTAACACGTGTGGTACCGTAATGAAGATGAGTCAGAATAACATTTGAAATATATTTTCTAACCATTAATATTATTATGTAGACAGTGAGACCACTAGTCAAACAACATAAAGGAGCTTTAAAAAATATAAAAACACTGCGTCAATTGATAATACGGTTTTAAACATGACATCAACCTCACAAAACAGTTAAATTGCGGAAGATGTTAAAATTAGATTGTAGCTTATTATTGTTGTATAGACTGGGTCAGTTGGTGAACTTCAGGTTAGAGAAAGAATATATTATTTATTGATGATATTTATATATTAGAGATGGGACCCCAAATGCTTAAAGTTTTTAGTATATTATCAAGAAAAAAAACATTATTAGTGATTAAAGAATTTGTTTATTTCTGAATTTGGCTTTCTGATAAACTTCATATTATCACTTTTAACAACACTTTTTTTTATTTTCACTTAAGTTCTTTGAAATCTATTATACCTACCTACTGAACCAAATTAAGATATCAAATTACGGAGTAGAATCACAGGCAGACATGTAATATATCTTCGTATTCTGTTTACAAAAGATTATTTATTCAATGCATCTTGACATTCAAAGAAATGTTTACAAACTGCATATTCTCTCGCACCACTGAAAACTCAAGTGGGCGAAGTTTTCAGATGGTGGCAGACCTTGTTAGGAGTGTCTAGCAGTCGACTCGCGTTTGATCGTCTCCCTTCGTGTCACATTATTGACACCTCGTCGATTGTGCAATTTTCCGAAGAACACCTCAGTCAACCGCTAAGGTTGAAGTATTTAGCGTTCGGTTAAGGCTCCACCGGAAGGCGGGGGGAGGGTAGTGTAAATAGATGAGTCTTACATATAAGTGGTCATGAAGTCTGGAGTATCATTCATTAGTGTTTTTTGGGAGTGAAACGGATTAAAAATGTTATCTAAGCGTGTTTTGACAGTTTTGAGTTGTGTCCTTGCAGGAGTGGTAGCCGCGCCTGCCGAGGTGCCTCCGGAAAAGCTGCAACCGACGGTCATTCCGATCGTTGCGCAATCCGAGGAGTTAGAACCAAATGGAACCTATAAATTCAGGTACCTTGAAAATAAAAAGGAGCAGTGACAGTGCATTGGTTAAATTGTTCGAGTGGTTCGAGTGGGAGGTCGCGGGTTCGATTCCCACCACGGGCCACTTTGGAATTTTATAATTTCTAAATTGGCTCAGGTCTGATCTGCTGGGAGGCTTTGGCCGTGGCTAGTTACCACCCTACCAGCAAAGACGTGCCGCCAAGCGATTTAGCGTTCCGGTACGATGCTGTGTAGAAACCGTTGGGGTGACATAACTTACCACTTCCAAGTTAGTACGCTAACATCTTCGGCTGCATCATCACTTACCATCAGGTGAGATCAAGTACTAACTTGTATAACGTAAAAAAAAATGTCGTTTGGACTAATCGGAAGTTGGGACTATAAACTACTTCATTCCCGACTTTTCGCATTTACGTGGGTTTGAAACTTTGAGGCAACTTTAAGTATATCACTTGTTTACATTTCATCTCAAACCCTTCTTATGTCCCACTTTGGGCACGGGTCTCCTCTCAGACTGAGAGGGGATTGGCCATAGCCCACCACGCTGGCCAAGTGCGGGTTGGCGGGCTTCACACACCTTTGAAAACATTTTTGTGAATTCTCAGGCATGCATATTTCCTAACGATGTTTTCCTTTACCGTTTAGCAAGTGATATTTAGTTTCCTAAGAAACTCACATAACTCGAAAAAGTCAGAGGTGCTTGCCCAGGATTCGAACCTGCGACCTCCTTATGAGATGCAGAGGTCAGAACTACTTATTATCATTAGTTATTAGTATGAGTTGAGATTGAGAGGCAACTCGGACATGAAATAAAAAAAAATTATTGAAATATTTAAATCACTTGTTTACATTAATCAGGAGGAAACAAATCTTTATCATTCTGAGAGAAGACCTATATCCTATAGTGAATCGTAAAAATAAGTTAAAACAGTAACATATAAAGCTTCTGTAAATTTAGATCTTTGAGCTGATATCATTAAAGAAGTTGTAACAATACCAAATTATCAGTTGTACTAAAAACATTTATTATTTAATTCGGTGATGCAATGAATAGTGATCTAATCTAGATGTGGAATGGAACAACGTAATCTTCATAATTCGCCTAAAAACAAACGGTGGGCTCTACCTTACGTGTCTCTAGTAGCGCAGTACTGCAGTACCCTAAAAATTAATAATAATCTGTATGTACTCACTGCATAGCGTTGAATATGGGTGTTAAACAACGAAATATATATACAGTGCGACAAGGCTATTTTGGCGCGTGGCCAAAGTCTGAACTAACGCCGCTATCTTGTGCTACTGTTTGATAGTTCGCTCTGTCAGTATACCACTATTGTATGTTATGTTGTTTTTGATTACTATTAACTATTTTAAACTAAAGTTGAAGTAAATTTGAGGAGATTTTATTTTATGGCTGCCTTTGTTTTGCAACAGCGCCCTCCTTCAAGTGCCAAGAGAGCCTTGTCGGACTGTATATATAGTCTTTGAAGTAAATTAAAATCGTATGTAGATAAGTTCATCCTATTTAAATAAATACCAAGAAATGCCTAGTGAGTCAAAGTTAGAAAAAATAAATATCGACCTTGAAAGCTGCTTCCTCTTACCAATTTCTGTATCTTTTGTAAATTTCTGTATTTCTGCACATCTGTTCGGTTAGGTTAATAGAGTTAGTATGAATTAAAAAAATAATCTTTGATGTTAATTAAAATAGAACAACAAAATTTCGTTCCATCCAAATAAATACCGAGAAATGCTCAGTAAGTCACATTCGAAAAAACTCAATTCGACTTTGAAGGTCGCTTTCTTTTATCAGTTTCTTAGTAAGTACAAATCATAAAATTGAATTATCGTGAAAAGTTGGTTACACGAATTGAGAAGCATGTATGTTTACATTTTGCTTTGTAGTTTTTTTGGCTTCATATATTTAATTAAATTAATTTTATACACTTTTGCTACTAATTTTCAACGTTTCAAAAATGTGCCCAATTTGATTCAAAATAAAAGCGCTACTTATTTCGTATCTGAACACAGGATTTCAAAAATTCTAAAATTTTTGCAAACTTATAGAAAACAACAAAACTGAGATTTATGATATACTATAGTTTTCACGAGATTTCTTCGCGAAGAGACTACTTTGAACTAATTAGTATAATTAGTGTAACAATTATAGGGTAACTATTTTAATGTGAGTGTACGCTTCTAAATGAAGCCCTCCGCCCGAAGCTTGTCTTGCACTTACCTTTACATAGGTTTAGTCACTGTAAAAAACATCTATTAAATTAGGGCTACTATACCAATGAAGAATTTTTAAATGATAAGGATTCTTGGAACGATAGGGATATGCTACCATCTCCTCACGATATCTTAAAAATCTATACTAATATTATACTCGTAAAGAGGTAGCGTAACGGTGTTTGTGAGTTTGTGACGTTGTAAGGGGTATTCTCTGGATCTACTGAACCGATTTTCAAAATTCTTTCACCAATAGAAAGCTACGTTATTGTGGAGTGTCATAGGCTATAATAATTTTCAAAATTATTTACGTATCTCTACTTAAACTTGAATAATGTAATCCAAGACGTAAAAATAATTGCTTTCATCGCGTGCGCTGCGGAAACTATTGACGATAGAACAAAACAATGTTTTACAATATTAAAGAACGTATCAAAATCTGTAAAAAAGTCCGCAGTAGCATATGCCTATCTCCTACGGGTAACTCACAATAACTGCTTTTAATGTTAAAATTGTGGATAAAAAATAAAAAATTTTTGTGAAGCTTATTTAGCCCATATAGTATTAATTTACATATTTGTAAATATGTTTTCAGAAAGGAAACTTAATGTAGAATATTTGTGCCTGTTACTACATACAGTTTAAACAAATACCTTCAAAGATATTAGCAAAATAAAACCGTGTTGCGCGCCGCCGCGGCCGTTGCGTGGCGATAGGTAAGTATAGGCAGTATGATATCTATCCAAATGCCTCGCGTCTTGTGGGCTGTGGGTATAAGGCCCGGGTTCCACCAAAGCGAAGCGGAGCGGAGTTGTATTTGGGTAACCATTCAGATTAGTCATTTTGACATTTCCGAAACTGAGGGAAGAGGAGATGTCGAAATGATGAAATCTGGTTGGTTATTCAAACAGCCCCGCTTCTGTGGAAACCAAACCTTACGCGGGAAAAACGGGCCGGGACAAAAACATTTCTAACGCGGAACGGAGTCCGCGGGTACTGCTAGTATGTAATATTATTTCATACTGTATTATAAAATTAGTATATAATATGACATTTAAAAAAAGAGCAAGTACTGAGTTTCTTTCCAGTTCTTCTCGGTAGAGTTTTGACTTTTCATAAGAGCTCATATTTAGGCCTATGTGAATAAAAATGTGGGTCGTTAAAAATTTCAGTTACGAGACTGGCAACGGCATCATTCGGGAAGAAACTGCATACGAGAAGGTGCTGCCCGGGGCCCGGGACGCCAGCAGCAGCGAGAGCGGCGAAGACGACGATGACAGCAACGAGATTCACGTGCAACGCGGCTCCTACTCCTATACCGCCCCTGATGGGACTGTCATCAGTGTGAGGTAAGTAGGCTGTCAAGTATAGGCTGCAGCTTGTAGTCAAAATATACCTGTACTATTTAATAGAAGCAAGCTTTACATTTATCAAGAAAAAATAGCAGTAAGAGACTACCCACATTTGTTACTAAACTCACAACTATGGCCAGCAATCTTTAAATAACATATTGTTCTAGTCAGGTTTTTAGTCTAAATTTCCTACCTAATTGATATAAGCATGTATAATAAAATTATTATTTTAAAAAGCCCTCAAAGCCAGTGTATAGCATTCACTTATTAAAAAAATGTTGTCTTACAGCTTACTAAATGCCAAATCCTATGGCGTGAAAGAAAGTGTTAAATAAATAATATATCTTCCGAGCTAAAGTCCTACAAAATTAATTTTAAAAAATATTCGTGTACCAAAACATCCTCATTGTGTCAACATTCTGAAGTTGGCTCATGGGTGACCGTGTTTCACAAATTAATTGCAAAAATATATTTCCTGACATAATATTTTGGTTTATTTTTCAATATTTTTTTCACAGGTACATTGCCGATGAAAATGGATTCCAGCCAATCGGTTCTCACCTCCCAAGATCTCCAGTATTAGCTCCAGCTTCAAATTCTGCAGAAAAATCTAGTCGAGCATTGAAAGTAGCCGACAGTTCTGAATCTGCATCAGTTCCGGCTAAAGCTAAAGTAAATGGCAAATCTGCTCAACCGGATAAGGAAAATGAGAATCCTAAGCCAGAAGATGCACCTGTTGAAACTCTAGATGTATCAAAATCTATTGCAGCTGATGAAACTAAGCCAGAATCTGCGCTTATTTCAGCAGGAGAAGAAATTAAGGCGGAATCTACTCCTGCACCACCGACTGAAGAAAATAAGACAGAATCTGTACCTGTTCCTTCTACCGAACAAAACGAATCTTCTACAGCGGCCACCGTAGCTGTCCCTGAATCTAAATCTGATACTGATAATATATCAACCACTGAAGCTGCCGAACCTAAATCACTAGTGACTGAAACCGAGCAGTCAACAACAGAGGGCGTAATGACTACGACAATAGGTAGCACATCCGACGCCAGCACAGCAACAACAGTAAATAAAGATGTGAGTACCGAAGTAACTTCAACAGAAGCGTCGGCTCAGTCAACTACTGAAGCAACAGATCAGGCTACTACCTCTACACCAGTATCAACAACTTCTGCTGAAGTATCTGAACAGTCCTCTTCCACTTCAGCTCCTGAGTCACCGAGTTCTAGTGAAACCGTTGGACCACCAACATCTACGGAAACTGTTAGTCAGTCTCCTACAGAAGAGGTTCAACAATCTTCAACAGATGCCACTGAACTTACTTCCACTGAGCAGCCAATGTCTTCGACCACAGCTTAATGCAGTGCTTAAAAACTCTGCTAATTTGAGCAATTCATTAATTAGATAAAGTTTAGGATTGGTCTCCGAAATGGACTTAACTCGAAAATAATTGTCACTTTTTCATTGCATTAGTTGGGTATATACGATGACCAACTGTAGCTAAATTAATTAATTAATTATTAAATCATATTGTGAAAATGTCATTACATTAATTAGTTTCTGGATATCTATGAGGAATCCCCTGAGTCTAAGTTTAGTTAAACCTAGTTATAACCAATGTAAATAAGCTTTATTTATTAAAATATGTGTATATAATTTTTAAAGATGAAAAACTAATAAAATAAAAATAAAAAACGTGAGCCTTATTTACCACTATTAGTTTGCCTATAAAGATAAATAAAATAAAATTGAAAAATGTTTCCCAGAGCCGGAAAATCCGTTATCTGGCATCACAATACAAAGAGAGCACTTCCTTCTGTCAAATGGGGTGGAACGGCGATTTACGCAGACCGTCTGGCCACGCGCAATGTCGATAATACGGAATTGTTATATAACCGGCCCATCTCTTACTACACCAGTGAGCGCACTATTGAACTATATTCATACAATTCTATTGATATTTAACTGTTATTTTCAAAATTGATCGTTTGTCAAACGTCTGAATGTTATATAAGCAGCCTTTAGAATAGTCGACAGCAGTTTGGGTAATAGGTAACGTACTCGTATACAAGTGGGTCGTAATTTATAGTAAAGTAGGTGATACTCGTATCTTGATACAAATCTAAAGTAGATGCTTTATTGTTGTTGAAGTTGTGAGAAAAATGCATCACAGGCAGGTCAGTAAAAGTATAGAGTACGGGTTTGCTAATTAAATTTAATTTTACATAAAAATCAGTAATAGATTGAGTTATTATTTCCTACACCGGACACTCCAACCAAAGATTTTGATAAAAACAAATGAAAGTAATACTAGCTGCCATCCCCGGGTTGACCCTTTCATTCACCTTAAAATTAATATTTTTCTACAAAAAAAAAGTTGGTATTTCATCTTGTTGTTTCAACCTTTTTACGGCACAGGTTTCCGTGTTAATATGAAGTATGCAAGAGCCCACCACGATTGCCAAGTGCGGATTGACAGGCTTCACATGCTTTTTAGCTTTGACAAATTAAGGAAAAATCGAGACATGCATGTTTGAAAGAACACACATAACCACGAAACATCAGAATTTCATTCCTGGTCGAACCCCGGACCTCTTCCTTTAATGCAGAGGTTTGCATCACTGAGCTGCAATAATAATAATAATTTGCTGTAAATAACATTTAAAAAAAGGAAAATTGTTTTGTTGAAAAGTACATTAATTGCGGTAATCTAATATGGTCACTGGTATGCGTGTACAATGTACATCCGTGTGAACGCATCTTTCCTTTTATATTACTCATATATGTCACACATAAGCAGTTAATTTTAAAGATCAAAAAAAATCCTATACATTATTTTGCCGTGAATTTTGTTTCAGTTAGGTTTTGTTTGTAATTCTTTAGGGCTCATATTAAATAAAATATCCAGTTATTAAAAAGGTATATTAACAAATTTTTAAAACTCACTATGTTGTAACCTTGTACTGCAAATATATTGAATTTTAAATTATAAATGTATCAAAATCATCGCTGCCATTGGGACTTGAACCCGAAACCACCACCTTTCGCGATTGGCCGTTCTACCGATTGAGCTATGCGATTTGAGCTCTACAGATTGAATTTTTTTGACAAAGTTAGAACCTATCAAAATTGTTGTAAACTTGCAGTGTAATTGTATTACATGCTGACGTAATTCGTAATTACCTATGTTTGGATTATTTCTTATGCATTTGCCCAGTATTCAATTGGCATTTCCAAAGATATTTTTAATGTTTTATTGATACTAGACCTTTCGAAAGCCAAAGTATTATGAATGCCATTTAAGTAAAAGCAGCAATTAGAATTATGTAAATCGTTTTCGTAAAAAATATTATACTTGTAAAATTCGTAGCAAGGGATATGCTAGCTTAGCTAAGTTAATTAAGATAACCGTCATATAGTTTCAGAGCTTATTCGCGCTTTCGCATAGCGGTCCAAGCAGGCACTTTACCTTTCTTGATTAGGTACACTAAAACTTTATTTGCCTAACAAATAATCGTGGAATATTGGTGGAATAGTTATACTCTGCTTTAACCTTCTCTGTCATCAATCGTTTAATATTGGAAGGAAAAAGGACAATAAGAATTAAGTTTAAATCCTAGTTAAATACCTAACCTTTCTCAGAATTAGACAAATAATAATAATGAAAGATGTGTACTGAAAGTAGCCATTCAAAAACGTGTTTGAATGAATAAATATCGGCGATATATATTTATTCGTATTTTTTTACTAAATATACTCGTCTAAATCCTCTGAAGCCCGGATAATACTGACTTTAATGTGATTCAGTATATTATTTATTAAGTACAATTAAATGTAGGTATAGGTATGATTGTCATTCATACATAAGATTAAGTAGGTGAAATTATGTTTTAAGAAGCCACTGGGGATTCCATACAAGCAGCCTTTTGAGCTCATTGCACAAGCCGAGTTAACTTTACACTGACGCAAAACAACGCCTTCTTATGTAACTTTACAGATTCCTATATTTTTTGTCTCAATACATGAACAAAGCATCGTGTAAGCTGCTAATATCCTCAGGGTAATTTTTATAAACCCTATGCCATACCCTAACAGATTTAAAAAATACCCTATTCCATTACATTAACTGGAAGGAGTAAATAACCCCTGATGGTTTCTACACAGCGTCTTGCCGAAACGCTAAATCGATGATTGGTGCGTCTTCGCTGGCAGGGTGGTAACCAGCTATGGCCGAAGCGTCCCACCAAACCAGCCGTGCAATTCTGCAAAAATACTTAAAGCAGCGACGAGCGTACATCTATGCATCTATGAATTTGTCAGTTGTAATAGAGTACAATTTTGCATGTCATCTTCGGCTTGGCAGCTGTCAGGCAGCTGTTTCAGAGATGGTCATTTTGTAGAACAGCACTGCAGGAGTCTGATTGCAAAAGAAAAACGTAGCATAACAAACTCACTATACTATTGAAGGATTTTTCAATGACTCAAGATTCTTGGAATGATAGGGATATATTTCCATCTCCTCATGAGATATCTTAAAAGTTATGTAGTATTTTTTCATAATATACGTACAAGAATAATTCTATATCATGACATTTTTGAAAAGAGCAAGTGCCGAGTTTATTGCCAGTTCTTCTCAGTGCAAACCTGCATTCCGAACCTGGCGGTAGAGTTTTTGGCTTTTCATGGGTGCCTATTATTTAGGCCTATGTGAAAATAAAGAATTTCATTTCATTTCAAACTAAAAAGTAGTAATCGTTAACGAATTCTGCTCTCCGAGTGGATGACGTAAATGAGGGAACCAATCAGCGGGCAGAATTTTTAAACGATTACGATAACGATGTATATCTTTTTCTCAGACAATCTAACGTATTTATCTCGATATCTTAATCGTAAGCGAATTCTTCCCCGCGATTGGCTGACGCAAATGAGGAAATCAATCAGCGGGCAGAATTTGTAAACGAATTCGATAACGATGAATATTTTTTTCTTACGCAATCTAGGGGCAGTCGTCAAATTAGAAATGATAAAATTCTATAGTGGTCCGTGGCGGAAATCAATCCCGCAACCTTGCTATCGAATCCATTGCGCCAGGAAGGTCGTCGAAATTTTCAAAGATACTTACTTATAGGATAATATCTGGGTGACCGAGCTTTGCTGAGTCATATTCTTTTTTGGTAAATTCGACATTTTCTAAAAATGAATCCTAGCTAGATCGATTTATCGCCCCCAAAACCCCCTGTATACTAAATTTCATGAAAATCGTTCGATCCGTTTCCTAGATCCAGATTATATAGAAATATATATACATATATACATTTAAAGGTATATATATATAAAGGTATAAGGATATTTATGTCATAAATATGTCCCGGACACACTGTACAAACTAGCTGACGCTGAAAACGATGTTTGCTATTATGATGATGGGTATCGAAAATAGCTTACGACCCATTATTTTTATTACCTTCCAAATTCAAACCAATTCGGAGGAGTTTGGATGCAAACACATAAGAATTTGATATATGTAATAGATTTTTAACCGACTTCAAAAAAATTCATTGGAATTCGTCGGAATCTTTTTTTTTTATGTATGTTCACCGATTACTCGAAGACGCGTAAACCGATTTGGAAATATTTTTTTTGTTTTAAAGGGTATACTTCCCAGATGGTTCCATTTTTTTGGTCAGGATCTGATGATGGGATCCTGGAGAAGTCGAGGGAACTCTTCAAGTTTTATATGGATACTTGAAACAATTTGGGTACTGTTTGAAAGAGTAATATTTTCCAGCTTTTCCTATGGTCATCAGGTCAGGATCTGATCACGGGAAATTGGTAAAATCAAGGGAGCTCTTCAAATTTTGCTAATATACTTTAAGCGATTTGGGTACTTTTAATAGTAACTAGTGCATTGGCTTGCAGATTCCGACTTAATGACTATAGTCATCAAGTCAGGTTCTGATGCTAGGATCTCGGAAAAATTGAATTTGAAGTAAAATAATTTTTCAATGTACGTACACAAATTCGAAGTCGGGCAATTCGTACAATCATAGTCCTTTGTATTAATCGCCCGACTTCGAATTGGTGTACCTACATTGAAAAATTATTTTACTCTTTGTAGTGGCATTTGAAGTCGGTTTTTTTTTTAAAGAATTTTCCATTTTATATAAAACACTTTTAATTTCAATTTGTTTTTGAATGTTTAACTACTAAATTTTAATATTCAAATTAACCACCTTGAGTCTGAGCAATCTTAAAATTAATCATTTTAATGAACTCAAGTGATTACTATAGTATTAGTATAGTATATTAGTGATAATAATTATTTATGTGTATTTATGTTAAGTTTGTGATTTTATAAAATATAATATAAAATCACAAAAAAGTGGAAAGGCTCCTGGAGATGATAAAATATCTAACGAACTAATAAAACAGTCCCTACCCGCAATATCCAAATATGTGACCCATCATTTTAATGAAATAATAACAACAGAGCAAATACCGATTCAATGGACAAAATCCACCATCATCCTACTACACAAAAAAGGTGACAAAAATGAAATAAATAACTATAGACCTATAAGCCTTATGCCCAATCTATATAAAGTGTTCTCTAAAATAATACTCGGGCGAATATCGAAACGCCTAGAAGAAAACCAACCGAGAGAGCAAGCTGGATTTCGAGCTGATTATTCTACCATCGACCATATTCATGTTGTGAAGCAAGTAATTGAAAAGCTCAATGAATACAGGCAGCTGTATTATATGGCATTCGTTGATTATAATAAGGCTTTTGATTCGCTGAGTCATACTTATATATGGAAAACGCTAGAAAACCAAGGGATAGAAAGAAAATATATACAAATCATAAAACAAATTTACAAAAACACCACAGCAACAGTTCAACTTGAAAGAAAAGGCGAAGAATTTAGAGTTCAAAAAGGCGTAAGGCAAGGCGACCCACTTTCCCCAAAACTCTTCACAGCAGTGTTAGAAAATATATTTAGAAACTTAGACTGGGGAAATTTGGGAATCAATATCAACGGATTGAACCTAAATCACTTAAGATTTGCCGACGACATCGTTATTTTCGCTAAGGAACCAAGCATACTACAAACTATATTACAACAATTAGATGTTGAAAGCAGGAAAGCAGGATTATCAATGAACCCAACGAAAACTAAAGTAATGACGAATGCCGTAAAAGAAAATATAGTAATAGGACATGAAATTATAGAATAAGTAGAGGAATATGTATATTTGGGACAACTAATTTCAATAAAAGACCAGTATTCTAAAGAAATAGATAGACGAATATGCAACACTTGGAAACGGTACTGGTCTCTAAAAGAAATAGTAAAGAATGAAACAATTCCCATAACAATGAAAAACAAGTTATATAACACATGTATTCTACCATGTCTTATTTATGGATGCCAAACTTGGCCGGAGACGAGCAAGAACAACCAAAAGCTAGTAGTTTGTCAACGCAACATGGAACGAAGCATGCTTAACATAAGACTACGAGATCGATGGACAACTTCAAAAATAAGAAAAAGAACAAAGGTCAGTGACGTGTTACAAAAAATAAGAAAGCTGAAATGGAGTTGGACTGGACATATAATGAGGACTAACAAAGAAAAATGGTCTAAGGATGTAATAGAATGGTATCCGAGGAACGGGAAAAGACAAAGAGGAGGTCAAATTAAAAGATGGGAGGACGATTTACCAAAAGGATGGAGAAGGACTGCTAAGGATAGAGAGATGTGGAAACAATTGGGGGAGGCCTATGTTGATAGACAACCTGACCAGAGCTGTAGTTAAGTTACTAATACTAATATTATTTTGCTAAGGAAAATAGATTTAAAAATACTATTGTTTTTATGAGATTAGCATGTATAGTTTAAAGGTCAGTGAATAAAGGCTTTTATTATTATTATTATTATTATGTTAAGTTTAAGAATTAGATCAATAAACTAAAAAAAATCTGGCCAAGTGCGAGTCTGACTCGTGCACCGAGGATTCCGTACTACTATTCGTATTAAAAAGGAAAACCATAAGAATCATTTTTCTTGCCGAACCGCAAACAAAGTTCATTTCGATAGATTGCCCAATAAATAAAAAAACAGGCATAAAAATAATTAAAAAACGGTTTTAGAATACACAAGTAACGCAGTTTCATATGATATCCCACTCAATATGTGTATCTCGTTTTAAAATTTCAACGACTCGGCTTTAAATAAAATAAAAACGATTTTTATTTTTTTTTATGACTGCAATGACTTTGGGTCATTGTTACCTAAAACTGTTCCAAATTGCACGTCCGTGTCTTTAATGGTTACCGAAAGAAAGGGTTGTGATACACAGACAGACAGAGAAACAAACGGACGGACAACAAAGTCTTCGTATAAAACGTTTCTTAAGGTCCTGATATGAAGACTTTCTTGTCTGTCTGTTTGTCTGTCATATAAGGTTACAACTTTCAAGATCTTATAACGGTTCCGTTTTTTTTTGAGGTGCGGAAATCTATAAAGAAAATTATGTTTGTTTCCAGACAAATCGGTACAGTAGTTGCGGCATTAAGCATAAGGAGTATGTGACTGGGACCGTCGCCTTTATAAATTTACTGTGATATTGTTTAATACAATCATTATAAATTTCGCGCTGAAGTTCGATTCTTAAAATGCAACTGATTCCATGTGGTCAGGTAAGCTGAACTGACAACATAAATTTTCCAAAAGATAAGGACTTTAGTAAAAATTTAAACCCTAATCATTCTGTTTAATGAGTAATCTGAAGAATTGCGCCCTGATATAGAAGATTCAGCATATGGCAGCGACAAATCGGGTATGAAAGTGTGATGGCTCAGGGCAGAGCGCGAGCAAGTGGCAGGGGTGAAGTATATAAGAGAGCGCACTACTACCACTCTGACATAGTTCCGAGGAAACCACGTGCCTCGCTGTCGCACAAAAAAATCACAAAAACAACAATGAAAGTACTGGTAAGTTAAGTTCAATTAGTACATAAAAGTAACCCATCTTCAATTCATCGAAAAGAATCATTCACATTCCGGAGATTTCCTTAATTCTCGGAAAGCAATTTTTTATCTTCAATAAAATATTTATATAGGTCAGTGTGGCTTTTAATGACATATTGCTTTAATGTTTGTGAATTTCCGCAATCATCTGTTGCGAGATGCGGCACCTAATAGGGTCGGTAGACGAGTCGGTTGTTGAACTTTGACATAATGTTGGAATGCCTGCACCTAAATGCGGCATTCGGTAACTACGTTTACTTGGATAATAATTGTGATTAATTTTTATTTACTACCGAGATTATTCCATGGATTTAGCTTATTTTGATTGGTTTATTAATTATATCACTAAAAAAACATAAATTGCATGCAGTCATTATGATCGCTTAAAATATTCTTCTATTTTTTAAGTAGGTATGTTAAGAGGCCTGTGAACTAGATGTCTCCATTAATGCAAAATACTAAATCATTTGTAATTCGTGTATATTTCGATCATGTTGTGGTATTATTCGGATTCATATAGTAATAATCTATGCTCCTGGCCATATTTGGTTCTTGGAAATACTTCTTTAAAACGAAATAATAATCAATTTTGATCAAAATTTTTATAACTTTGATCCAGTTTCGTAATACCAAAAATTATGAATGAAAACTTGTAACTTTCTTTATTAACTGGTGTTTTCTTTTAGCTGGACAGTAAAAACTGTGCTCCTGAACAAATGCGACGTGAGATAATGTTGTTTTTATTACAAAACAAATAAGCAGAAAACATGTCCTCTTTGACATAAAAATAAGCAAAACTAAATTCGTTTACAATTTTGTTTAGCAACTGTATTTTGGAACCAAATATGGCCAGGAGCATATATTATTACTATATGAACCCGAATAACACCACAACATGATCGAAAATTGCACGAATTACAAATGATTTTGGTATTACGTTTGTATGGGAGACACCGTGGGTCAGTTGACTCTTAAGGTTTTGAATACTAAAAACAATTAATTTTATTTTCCTTTTTCATAAATTAAAATAACTTTTATAGATCTATAATGTTAAAATACAAAGTCATTAAAATCTGTATAAAATATACGTAATGTTAATAGTCCGTGTAATTAATATAATTAATATTTTAAAATAATCGTAAACCTATTTGTAACAATAACGAAGCATTAATGAAATCGATTCGTGTTTATGCAACATTCACGATAAGTCTTGTTGCCATTATAAAACTTTACGCTACTGTACGTAATAATTACGAGTAACCGATCGTCATAATTCATTACAGTAAATTACGCGTGCGAAAAAAACTACGCAATTGAAATGGGATGTTACACATCTATACATGATTAATGAATCACTTCTAAGCGGCGGCATTTCTTTTTGTTATTTCACTGCATGCATAACCTCGTTTATGAGACGTTTCTACATACGTCTTATTGAGTTGTTTATCGAACGAAATTGCGTAATATTATGTTCTGGGTCATAGTTAATAAATATGACCTATTACTTATATTTGGCAAATTGTAAAAACTTTTTAACACTAGTGTCTTCGTAAAACAGACCATACATAAGTTCTTTAGTTTGAATACGTGTCTCGCCATTGCCTAAAATTTCTGAGGGGTCACAGTAATAAAATACTAAGACCAGAATTTACTCGACATCCTTTTCGGTTAAGATGTCTGCAGTTCAGTGTCACAGAGGATCTTTGTCCTCTGTGACACTGAACTGCAGACATCATAACTTTCGTCCTCTATGACATAATGAATCCCTCTTCCTTCTGACCACGCATGCATTGATAATATTATTTACAGTAATTAATGGTAACTGTAATTATGTGATTTTTTTTAACTAATTAGACTATCGCTTGACTATGAGCACACCTGATCGAAAGTGATGATACAGTCTAAGGTGCAACGCGCTTGTCTAGGAGGTGCCTATTCACTCTTGATTTGAAGGCGCCGAGGTTGTAAGTGGTGGAAAAGACAGTGCCTGAAAGGGTACAGTGCGTATCACTGTAAAGGCCTGGACCCCTTGAACAAGGAATACAAGTGCTTTGTACGCGTCTTTGTCGACTATGTATAGGTGGAAGCCTTTTCGATGCCTTGCCATTCTATGGTAAAAAGGTGACGGGGGAACCAAATTAAATAGTTCCTGAACACACTATCCGAAATATTATATTCTATAGAATTCAGCCGTAATTCATTCAGGTTAGGTTTGGGATCCATCTCTACTTTTCATAAATCCCTCGCGATTGGATAATAATATACCGATGTTCTTGTTTCTGTTCTCAGTCCCTGTCCTAACCTATTCAATTTTAAATTAAATAGGTAACTGCTGCATTTAGCATTCGTGTTAACGGATTATTCCATCTAAGAGCACGCCATTTTATTAAGTTATTCATAAAGATAATATATTCTTAGTCTAATATTTGACATATGATTTTGGTTAATTAGGATCAAGGCCTTGACCTATCGGACCCTTTTTCGTATTCATTCATTAAAATGTAGAGGCAATAAAAAATAAGAACAAGCTTTACGAACATGTTATCTTGATCTTTGTCAGTATCATCTGATTGCGTAAAAATTAAAACTACAAATCTTGATCAATTAAATACACCGATGCAATTTAACTGATCCTTATGGTAATGTTACTAGCAATGTATGTTGTCCGGTGTTTTGTACAATATCTAGGTGTTCCAAATTTATTTTCAGTTAGGATGAGCTTAATTTTATTTATTAAATTCAATGCTGGTCCTCTGCAGTTCCTGCTGTACATGTAGTTTAATAAAAATGTAAATTTACATAAAACCAAGATTTTTCAGAAAACAATTTAATAAAATCTGAACTTGTAGCAAATATTTTAAACGAATTTTTAATGTCATTTATCGTAGTCCTAATTACTATTTTTTAAATTACCTATGACGAATTACTATTGTTGACATGTAGTTATTTACTATGTAACATAAGTAAGTGCTTGGCAGTCTGTAAGACCTTGAAACACACCTTCAATTGTTCATGCATCTTCCGTGGGATGCGTTCACGTTACACCATGCTTCGTGATGAAGTATGCACCTGCGCATCTCAATAATGGAGATGCGTTTGCGCATTAGACTTTTTCTAAATAAAATAGGATTTACGAAATAGAGTACATTTTAATGATTAATCTATGTTAATAAAATTATACCAACGTAGTTAAAGAATCTTATTATTGTTATTATTATTAAAAAAAGCTAGTCTGAATGTTATAAAAATTCTAAGTACTTATTCTAAGTAATAACAATCTGAGTATTATCTATGACCTCTTTTTAGGTATATAGGTGCTTTTTCCAGTAAAATACTCAAATACAATTCATACATTTTGAAAATAGTAATAAATTGTGTAGACTTCTCTAGTTTAGTCTAGTAGATAGTTTGATGTAAAATTAATAAACACGAATTTTGGTTTGTTTTTTAGCAGCCTCTTAAAAATATCCATAATTTCGTAACTTTAGCTACACCAAGGCAAGTCGGGTCATATTAGTCACGATTCTGTTAAATTTGGAATGAGCATCGTTGTGTAATAGCGATACCCGTCACGATATTCAATGCTAAAGCGTAACTAAAAAGTTATGCGTCTCAATGAAAACAATGCAGCAAGTGTGGATGTGTAAACTGCAAAGTCAATACATGTTTTGCCGGGACCTGCTTTCGCCCAAAGCGTGACGAGCGAGCCACGTGTCGCAATCATACCTATTGTATCCGCTGCTGAGATAAGTCATCTTACGACATCGCGAATACTATTAAGCTCTTCTCCATCTGACATCATTCCAGCTCATTATTCCTTATACAATGCGGCAATCATGCATCATTTTTATCGTATTGATTGGAAATAAGATTACCCACAAACTTGACCTCCCTGGTGCAGTTTTTGTCAGTTCAGTTTTTCTGGGAGGCTTGGATTTTAGTGGGAGGTGATTAAGCGTTTTGGTGCGATGCTGTGTAGCAGCCTAACCGCTTAATTACTCCTTCCAATAACATTGTTAGCTGCATCAGAACTTAACATTGATGCAATTGCAGTCAAATACTAACTTAAATCTTCAATATCCGATTTCTCCTGCACGCTCTTTTCGCTCAATTGTTAACTGAATTCCGAGTGTAAAATGTATAGTCTATCAACTACTCTTGACTTAATTGCAATACCTATGAATTCTATTACCTCGAATTACCTTTTCACCGTCCTTTTTCATTTCTATTTCATCTGCCTCGTTCACTCCTTGAACCTCCATTGAACCTACGACTATTATAAGCTAATGAATAATGATCTTAATTTTCCAGGTTGTGCTATCAGCTGCGCTGGCTCTAACAGCTGCGCTTCCTCAACGGAAGTTATCCTTAAATCCCGAAGGAGCAGACCAGCAGCCAGCTGAACAGAACTACAACAACTACCAACAATCCGGACAAGTCAAGGACTTCAGGCCACGAGTTGAAGTTGAACTCAGCACTGTCATCCCCATCATTAGTTTCGACAAAGAGCAAGGCACCGACGGCAGTTACAAAACTTCGTAAGTTTCTATTCCTTAAATTATCCCTACTTAACATTATAAATGCGAAAGTAACTTTGTCTGTCTGTCTGTTCCGCTTTCACACCTAAACCTCTTAACCGATCTTGATGAACTTTGAAACATAGATATATTAGAACTTGGGAAAGAACATAGGTTACGTTTCATCCCGAAAAATACCATGGTTCCCGTGGGATTTAGAAAAAACCAAAACTCAATGTTGCAATATATAGCTAAAGATTATTATAGCAAATTTCTTTGAAAGTAGGTATGACGGTTAGAAAAGGGTGCGGGAACGGGAACATTTTTAATCTCGGGGAAACACGATTCCCACGGGATTTGTAAAATCCAAAATTCACGCGGGTGGTGTGGGCAACAGCTAGTTTTACTATAAAAGAAAACTATGCCAATTATAATTTTTATGTTATTGAGTTAATTAGAAGTTATCTAATTAACTTAATAACTTGGGGGCATAGACTTCGCCAAGACCGTCTTCCTCATGCATCCGCTACCTCCGACCTTTTTCAGGCCTTTGGTTTAGCGGGCAGGAAGTAGTTACAGTAGTTGGGTTCTTTTTGATATAATTTCTGAATTTTTGACCTTAGATCAGCCCCATTAATATTCATACTTCACCACCCGGGAGCTATGTTTTTTTCCGGGAAACAGGAATAGATCTGTTACCCATACTACTTTTCCGTTAGCCGCCATATTACTTTTCTCCACCCAAAACATCAGTTAAATCGGTTTAGTAATTAAGGTTGAGTAACAAAATATACGCATACAAACGCATACGAACTTTTACCTTTATAGTATTCTGATTGTGGCAAAAAAAATATGTAATACAAAATTAGCTTGTGTTCTTCGTACGCTTCGTAAGACAGAAAGTAATACTTAATTCTCATTTTTATTCTTGTTCTGTGAATTAGTTTGTGACCTACGACAAAAAGTAACATTACTTTAATTTTATGCCTAAATTCAAACTGGTTTCCAGTATTAAAATATATCTATACACATAGCTAATGTCTTAAACTGGTCTAAGCGTAAGAATTATTATTTTTTATACCCTTAGCCCGTAGCTTTGTGAATTTATATATTCTAAAACTCCTGCTAAAACGCAACCAAACATTTAAAAAAATCTTTCCGAAAATTTTGAACTGTCGAGACAAAAACTATCCAAAATTATTATTTGCATAATCATATCTGTTACCAACATCAGGTCTCAGCATTAAAATGCATTTCGATTAAGACAGATATTAAAAAATATCTGACAAACATCTCAATTTTATTTATTTGTACTTTATAAACTGTTTGCGATCATATTTATAAATTTCTACCATGTTTGTGATTTCAGATACGAAACCGGAAACCACATCTACGCCCAAGAAGAAGGTTACTTAAAGACTGTTGGTGATAAAGAAGACGCTGTCCCAGCGCTGGTCCAGCAAGGATCGTACTCTTACACCGCTCCCGACGGACAAGTCATCACCATAGAGTACACCGCTGATGAGTTCGGATTCAAGGTCAAGGGTGACCACATCCCCACCCCGCCACCTGTGTCTCCTGAAATCCAAAAAGGCTTGGACCTTATCTACGCCGGAATCAGAGCCAACCAGGTAAATATTATTGTTGTCGGATCGACAAGCTATAAAATGTCCTCAAGACCTATCCGACTAAGGCGAACTCTGCATGTCGAGATTTTCCACAGGCGTAGGACCACTGATCTCTACTATACTAGTGCGCTGGATTACACATTCTATAGAATTAACAGTTCATTTTTTGTGCCGATTTGACGCTCACGCCATATTACGCACCAATCAGCGCCAAAATGCCGAAAATCAAATGTCTTCAATTTTACGTTGACAGCCTCAGGTGCAGTGTACTAGTATAATAGAGGTCAGATGTCAGTGTGAAACATTATAGTGTCTGTGCAAACACGATTGCTCTCTCTATGGGACGACATCTTCACACGACCGGAGAGAGATCAGGTGCAAGACCTAACGAGCTGTTCGGTGCACTGAACTAAAACACCACTAATTACCAAACTTCGGGCTTGTAATAAAAAATTTCTAAAAGAAAAATACATTATAATATTGAATTTTAATCGCCCAACCTGGAACTGAATGGGACCTCGTGAGCTGCAATCAAACATGCTCACCATAAGACCAACGAGGCGACGTAGTACACAAGCTAGTGCAATAGAATAGTTTAAATATATTCTGTAGTAGGATCTTTTAACAGTGTGCTAATAGTTAGAACTACTCTTTGAGAAAACTCTGTCAAGCTTACTAGAAAGCATCACCTTACGTGGTTTGATCATGGTTGATACCATGGTTCTACTGAAAAGTAGAGATAGTGGTTGAAAATCCGGGCTGCGGATATAAACTTTTCGAAACATATAACTTACTATGAGTCTAGAGATGCAACGAATATGTATTACAAATAGCAAGCGTCAAAAAAAGAATCCATGTTTTGTTATTAGCCTTGAATATTGAAAGGCAATAATTGTTATATTTGAGAATAATTTTTATTGAGTGCTATTTTATTTGAATTTCAGGAACGTAACGCCCTTGAACTTAAGAACAACCCTGAAGCTGCCAGGTCGCAGGAAGAGAACGCAGCTCTTGACTACAAGGGTTTCTACCGCCAGCAGTAGATTAGTGTAAACAGCAAATAGTGACTGTATACTTTTACAAATCAATAGTAGTGTCACAAAGTAACTGTGAGATTAGTACATAGCCGAGTGCTCTGTGAGCACAGTAAGAGTCAGTTTAGACGTAATGTTTAGTTTGTAATGTAACAACACCGCGCATCTTTGAATTCACTACAGCCATACAATAAGTGTATTTGGAGATGTAATTGTCTTCTCGATCTGTGCATCTTTTCGTGATCAAAACCAGTACTGAAATACAATGATTATGCGTGTTTTCGATATTCGTTGCCATTTATTCAAACATTTAGCAATTTCTTATATTACTTAAGCTTTATAAGATTACTAAACAAAAGTTATTTAGTTCATACTAATGATTCATTCTATTGGACTGTAACTTCGGTACCAAAACGGTCAAACGTAAAAGTAACTGTTAAATACTCATTATTTTGTTGTTTAAGCTTCATGACTCTTTGGTTTTTGTTGGAATGTGATAATAAATAGCAAAAACCAGTAGTTTTACTGTATGTTACTGAATTTTATACTTTTGTACATATTTTTATGTAACTTATCACTAAAATCTTCATAAAATAAAATGTTAAAGATTGAATGTATGGTTTTTTTGACATCCTTACACATTTTATACTTTTTCAAAATTTATAGGTATGCAAAGCCTGGATCCTCAGTGTAGTAGCGCTTGAATAAACTATTATATTATCATTATAGCATAAACATTATTTACTAAAACGTAGCTAAGTACTTTGTTCTCTTTCCGTGAGGCCGAAAAAGCTTCCTTCAAACACGTAGATACTCTATGAGATACTAAAATTATAAAGCGTAGTCAATAAAGCAAGGTAATAGTAGCTTATTCGAAAATTCAGAAAACTGGACTTTTCAGATTTACCGCCCAAAAAATTCATAGAAAGCAAAAATTTATTTGCAAAAGTTTATGCTGCCGTCTACTTCATTTTCCTATTCGCTTCAAAAGATACTTATCAGTTTTTCTAAATACACATTGAAAAAATGTGGACAAATGTCCACATTTTGTCAACATTCCTTCTATTGCTATTGATCTTTTGCGGCTGTTTTTCATGACTTTAGTTTTGGAGGTATTCATAAGAAGACCAACTTTTTCACTTTCTACGACTAGCTATTATAACACATTTACTAAAGAGGACTATGTCGTCTACAAACCTTAAATGTGTTGTATCCTCTTGTTTGATATCCAAATTACCTTATTCTTCAGTATAATTAACAGTTCAGTATATTATGTTTATAAACTAATCATTGTTTATTTTGTATAATTTCTTCGCTATGGTTAATGATGATGATGTATTAAACCATCAGATGTTTATAATATCGCTCGCGATTTTTATCGCTCTGTTTTGGATATTGATGATTTTGAATCCTTACATAATTATAAAAATTAAGCATAATAAATGTAACATTGAATATGTATTAATTTGAATATGTCTATATATATAAAAGAGGAAACTGACTGACTGACTGACTCACTGACATATCAACGCACAGCCCAAACCGCTGGGTCTAGAGACTCCAAATTTGGCACACAGATACCTTATGAGGTCTAGGGGAGCACTAAGAAAGGATTTTTCAAAATTCACCCTCTAAGAGGGTGAAATGGGGGTCCGAAGTTTGGATTTTATCAAGTTAAAATACGTCTTCACGCCGCAACTACTGTACCGATTTGGCTAAAATTTGGAATGGAGGTATATTATATCTTGCACATAGGCTACTTTTTATCCCGAAAAAAATCATGGTTCCCGTGAGATAAGTCAAAAACCGAAATTCACGCGGAAAAAAAATCTCACGCCGCAAGTACACAACCGATTTGGATGAAATTTGGAATGGAGATAGATTATATCCTGGGTTAATAAATAGGATACTTTTTATCCCGGCAAAATCCATGGGATTTGCAGGAGAAGGGAAAAACAGATATTCACGCGGGAAAAATACTACTTCCCGCCGTAATTACTGAACTGATATGGCTGAAATTATGAATAAAGATAGATTATATATTGGATTAATACGAAGGCTACTTTTAATCGCGAAAAAATTCATGGTTCCCGTGGGATTAGTAAAAAACCGAAATCAACGGGGGAAAAAAATCTTCATGCCGCAAGTACACAACCGATTTGGCTGGAATTTGGAACGGAGATAGATTATATCCTGGGTTAATAAATAGGCTAATTTTTATCCCGGAAAAATCCATGGTTTTTTGCAGGAAAAAAGGAAAATCGATATTCATACGCGAAAAATACTACTTCACGCCGTAATTACTAAACTGATATGGCTGAAATTCGGAATAAACATAGATTGTATCCTGGATTAATATAAAGGCTACTTTTCATCCCTGAAAAATCCATGGTTTCCGCGGGAAACCTGAAACATTAATGTTCACACGCGAGAAATACTACTTTACACTGTAATTACTGAATTGATATGACTGAAAATTGGAAAGGAGATAGATTTTATCCTGGACTAATACGAAGGCTGCTTTTTATCCCGGAAAAATCCATGGTTTCCGCGGGAAAACTGAAAAACTGCGAAAAACGCGCGAAAAATACTACTTTACGCTGTAACTACTGAACTGATATGAATAGAATTCGGAGAGGAGATAGATTTTATCCTGGATTAATACATAGGCTACTTTTCATCCCGGAAAATTTCATGGTTTCTATGATAATAGTGAAAAACAGAAATCCACGTGGGAAAAATATTCCTTCATGCCGTAATTACTCAACTTATTTGGCTGAAATTTGGAATAGAGATAGATTTTATCCTGGATTAATACAAAAGCTACTTTTCATCCCGGAAAAATCTATGGTGTCCGCGGGAAAACTGAAAAACTGATATTCACGCGGTTAAAATACTACTTCACGCAGTAATTACTGAACTGATATGACTGAAATTCGGAAAAAAGATAGATTTTATTCTAGATTGAATGAATACGTAGGCTGCTTTTCAGCTCGGAAAATTTATCGGTTTACATAATATTACTTTTCATCTCGGAAAATTATCGAACCGATTGGGCTGAAATTTGGAATGGAGGTAGATTATATCCTAGAATCAACTACTTTTTTTTCGGGAAAATCCATTGTTTTGGTGATTTTAGGGAAAAAGAGATATTCACGCGGGAGAAAATTTATTCCTTCACGCACAAATGCTGAAAATTTTTGGTTTAAAGTTGAAATGATAGATTTCATGTAAATTAACACAAAGGGTACTTATTATTCCGGAATATGGATGGTTCCCGTATAATAGTTAAAACTAAAATTTACGCGTGCGAAGCCGCGGGTATCTGCTAGTTATTAAATAACGTAATCAATTGAATATTGAAATGTTATTAAATAACGTAATCTTTGCAATCTATAACGCTATTGCTATCTAGGAAGTGCCTACGAATACTAATTGATCTAAATAAAATATAGTATCTATTTTCATTTTACGTAACATTCAAATATTTCAATTTTTTTACACTTCACAAGTTAGTTAGTAAAAGATTTACAAGGCAGCGAATCTAAGCTTCTCAAGGGACTTATGAAAATCACAATATTGGCGGAGGCGGAACTGCATGACCATGGGATTTCGTCGCTTGTATAATTGCGAATCCTCATGACCACCATGACCACTTTGTCAAGATTGAACGACTCCATTAAATCCATCCGTGTCCCGTTCATTTTTTCCAACTGATACTATTATCACGTCTTGTTTAGTTGGGAAGGAAAATATCATTACAAACCTGCATGCCTTAGAGTTTTCTAAAATATTCTCATAGGCGTTTCAAGCTGTTATTTTTTCGAACCGCACAATTCTCGTTGTGAGTAAAAACCCGAGTCCAGTCGTGGGTCATAAAAAGTAAATGATAAAAACTATTTAAAAAATTACCGGTATTTTACCGTATTAAGCTAGAAAAAATATTGTGTGTATTTTCTTACTGATAATCTTGAGCAAATTATATTGGATGTGTTATTGCTATATCATGCAAGACATTGTATTGCTAAAACAACAACTTTGGATGCATTATGCACACTAAAGATCCAGCTATACCTACAACTACATAAAAACTTTATGCGATTATTTAAATATAATTTATGTATACGATTAATGAAATAGTATGTTTCATTACAAGTGCGGAAAGGCTGTTATTGCAAAGAGTTCCGACAAATGTCTACCCGAGCCGAGGCGCAGCCGAAAACGAGGGTTGACAGTCGGAACAAGTTGCAATGACGGTTCCGCACGTGTACTGAACGATTATTTTTAATACAGTTGCGAAAAAATGAAGCAATTTAATAAAATAATAAAAACACAAAAAACTCAACTAACTTAACATTTTCTGAAAAACTATTTGCTTTTTTCTCTTCTCTCCACGCAATAAATTCGTCGTATGTAGATATGTAGCGACTTTTTGACTTTTCCGGTAAAATGTTCTCCGAAGCATTTTGTGCAACAAACAACTAAACTCGCAAAGAAAATTTCTGAAAAATGGCGCCAACCGTAGAATATAAGCAGTTTTTTTGACGTGACAACGTCTTATAAATTGGTTTGCCGGGTGACACTTCAAGAAACTGCGTTACGCTCCGCTCACGTTATGCGCTCACAATGAGAGCGAGTGAGAGGCACGCGTCCCTTCCCAAAATTATTTTACCACTCAAAGTCGTTGTCACGTAAAACTTTCGCCCGTATACCGACTTTACAGGCAACCAATTTTTTTTCTTCACCCATTCTGGTGATTTAAAAAAAATAAAAAAAAATTTGGTCATAGACTAAATAATATTCTGGTACGCAAAGGGAACTATGCCCATACAGCCAAGTCTTCAGTAGAAATTTTTTTATTGATATGAAATGAAAATGAAATTTAATGAGATGAAATGAAACCTAACCAAACTCATTCAATAAAATCTGATATTGAAACAAATTAGTAGTATTTGCATGAATCATAAAAACTTCTATGAATTTTTTTAGTAAAAACTTCATGGTTGGTTTTTCTTTTTAATAGACATTATTTTGACAGTTGGGAAAGATAACGCACGAGTATGTAATAGCCCACATCCCGAACGCTATACGTCCCTGCAATACGCCACTTTTTGAGCAACTGTATTAAAAAGGATATTAAAGGTAGCTTACAGCAGTTATTGTAGACTTTGCTATTTCAGCATTTTATTTTGTCATAAGAGTCTCTGTGTGCTTAGGCCTACATGAAATAAAGAATTTTCTGTTGTATTCAATTCTATTACCTTTTAATTTACGGGAATTTCGTTTTGATAGTATGAAAAAAAAAAAGAAATAGTACCATCATCAATCATCATTGTGCAATAATTTGAAACCCAAAAAAAATTAACTGCAATTAATAAAAATATTTTTCAACTTTTTGATTGGTAACTTTATTACGTTTTACATATTTTGTTGTATTTCTTACGAATGTTTAGCAACAGCGTGACTCGGATAGTTTAATAATCTATAAAATCAATAAGATACATTCAATACTTTCAGTTGAGTTAGCGGTTGTATAAAAAGCCGAATATCTAGGTATACGAGTATATACTACACTTAGATAGTTTTAGCCATGAGTATGGACAGTGGACACCTGTGTTTCCTTGAATGGGGTCGTAATTCCAACTGAGAAAGTAAATACCTACTAAGAATAAAAGGTAGCTCTACGTACCTAGAAGACGTAGAAGTAGGTCTTAATAAATCTATTTAATTTATCTCATGTTAGTAGGAATTTTATTAATGTTATTTAATACCACATGCCTAACAGGATTCCCAGATGCCAGTTATAGACATTTATACAAATTATTTATTATAATTTTGTAACATGTATCTTGCCCTTTAAGGAATTGGCACCCAAAACTATAATTACGGGTATGAATTTAACATGAAGCTAATTATTCTGTCTTCGCACATCAGATTCACTAGTGCACATAATCATATAGCAAACACCTATCATTTTATTTTAACTTAATCTGAACTATAACAATTTATTTTCATTTTGGACAAATAGTTAAAGCTCTACATTATATACAGTCCAGGAAATATCAATTAAGTTTATTTATTTACTTTATAGCTCATTTTAATTTAAGTTAATTTAATATTATAAAATATCTTAATATATATAAATCTCGTGTCACAATGTTTGTCCTCAATGGACTCCTAAACCACTTAACCGATTATAATAAAATTCGCACACAGGGTGCAGTTTGCTCTAACTTAAAAGATAGGATAGCTTAAATCTCAATTTATCTATTTTTTTTATATCCTTAAGGGCAAAACAACGTTTGCCAGGTCAGCTAGTATATATTATGTTCATAGCTGATATGGCATTTGATTATACTTTAATTTCACTCTAAACTGAAAATTAAAAAAAAATACTTAGTATTTTTATATTCTGAAATAAGACAGAACAATAAATATTTTTTTTAAGTTTCATCGATCGTAAATTTTCGCTCATCCTGTCCTACTCCTACTAATATTATAAACGCGAAAGTTTGTAATAATGTGTGAATGTATGTTTGTTACTCTTTCACGAAAAAACTACTGAATGGATTTTGATGAAACTTTACAACAATATAGCTTACACATCAAAATAACACATAGGCTGTTACTTATAAAGATATAGTGTGAATTATCCAAAATATATAACGATAAATGTCACGTAAATAGGAAAAGATTGCAATCTGCGACCTTTACTGACGTACGCCGCGAAAACCGTTGGAGTTACACGTATATAATGTATGATGGAAATGTTTATCTTAAATAGTTCTACAAAAAAGCCCGCGATAGCATATATCCAACTCTTATGTGTAAGCCATTATCGCCAAAATAGTGAACCCCGAGTGCCCGATACTAGGCGTTCCGACGCGGCCGGGCGACTGCGGGCGGGACGGGGAAGAGCATTTATGAGTGCGCAAAAAAAAAAAATTACTACCATCATTATTACAATTTTCCATCACCATCATCATTTTTTGAAACCGCGGCGCGGAAATATAGCCTAAACTCTAAAGATAGATACATAGCTCTGATGACATAACATCCACTAAAAAGGATTTTTAAAAATCTCGAAATTCACGCGGGCGAAGCTGCGGGCAAAAGCTAGTAGTCTAATAAAAGTAAAATAATAATCGAACATTTCGATACAAGTGCAGAAAGTTTGTCATTTCTTCACGAATCCGAGTTGTCATGAGTTTACGAAACCGGCCTTAGCCGAAAGCGCGGGTCATGAAAAGTTACAAGTGAAAATGACCATTCAGTACGCATACACGCAACGTCGTTTCGTAATAAATTTGCAAAAAACATATTTTTACATTTGCGACAAAATACAGCAACCAAAGGAAATCACGGAGAGTAAATTTATTTTATATTATTACGTTAATAGTATTTACGCTGTAAATTAGTTAAATTTCTGTACAAACAAATTGTAAAATTGTACAAAAAAAAAATTTAATGATTAAAATGCACATTTATGCATTTGAAAGTTTAATGCAGAGGGAAAACAAAAAACTATTCTTAATGCGGAAAAGGAAAACTTTCCGCTAGCTTAATTTACATAAAAAATTTAAGTAACTTTTTGAGGAGATGTTTTAAAAGTAGATTATACTAAGATTAAAGAACGTAGTATTTCATTATCAATGAAGCAAGGGACTACTGTGTTAGTTATAAAGACTTAAGTAGGTAATAAAGTACCTACTGATGTGTGTTCATCCGTAACTCGTTTATTATAATAGATATTAAGTTTTTCTGTAATCTCCATAGACCTTTACAGCAGACTGTAATAACTGCAAGAGAGGACTCAAGTATTGCAATGATGTTGCAAACAATGTTTAATACTCGTAGTTAGCCTAAGAGCGTTACAAACAATAATTTAATCGGTTCTGAGTATTTATCATACTTTATTTATTAAAATAACAACAAATAACTGTTAGTACCCTTACGTTCTTTTTCATACATTACTCCAAAATTATTAAAAACTAGATTAATTATTAAGTAGGTACTTATCTTTTTTAAACGCATAAAATTTCCTAATGCATGATTCTCCTTAGTTGGGAGAAACAGAGGGTTTATGTGAATCTTATCTTCTTCGCTTTCTTTTCCGCCCTGTTTCCATATCATGTGGGGTCGGAACAACACTTCATCTAAATGTTATTGGGTTACGTAAATATAATACCTACTGGAAACTGTATATAAATACATATATATATATATATATATATATATATACATATATATATACCCCGACGGACCTGCTGGCGGGAGAAGGGGATTTCGACTTTCATCCGCCGCTGCTTCGCGTCTTCTACGTGAAAGAAGAGTAGTCAAAATGTCTTTTTCACCATTAGGACATTATACACATTGCAATTTAAAACCAAAATAAGCGATAGCTTGTGTTATGAGACTAGATAATTGATAATAATAATATCACTGAAGCTTTTTTATCTACGTAGGTACCTTAGACCTAAAGTTGATAGAGAATAATATTGAAGCTTTAATCATAAGATTTATGAAAGTAAGAAGCAAATGTATGCAATAAGCATTTGTATTTAATTATTATTGGATATCATTTATTCAATTAGACATATAATATACCGACTCAGTGGAATCAGATATAAATGACCGGTACTGCTTTCTGATTTTATCGAGTGAAATGAAACTTGTACTTGGTAGAAGAGTAGGTACCGACTTATTAACAACTAGCGGTCAACCGCGGCTCCGCCCGTGTGAATTTAAAATATTATATAAGTATTTATGTACGAGTATATCATGTATTTTTTATAATTACCCATAACACGAGCTATGGCCTATATTGCAACGCAAATAAATATTTTCCGATACATTTATCTAGTATCTAGAGTACCAAGATATTATTATACTTTTCGTCATTATTACAATAATTATGAATCAATATTTTTCAGCATCATCGGCATATTACACCCAGATAAGTTACGTTATATACGAAACGGAATTACATTTATTCTTCATGAAGCATCTCAGATTTATTCGATAATGTTTAGTCATTGGTCCTTTTAGGTGTTACAAGGCAGAAAAAGGCAGGTTTCTATTGATAAACCTCATGAATCTTATACCTTTAAACGAGCAATTCTTGTATATATATTTCTATATAATCTGGATCTCGGAAACGGCTGGAACAATTTTCATGAAATTTAGTATACAGGGGGTTTTGGGGGCGATAAATCGATCTAGCTAGGATTCATTTTTATTAAATGTCGAATTTACCAAAAAAATAAAAATATGACTACTGCTGCCATCTATTGGCCACCGAGCGAAGCTCGGTCACCCAGATATTAATGATTTAATAGTTTTAAATCTTAAACCTCTAGTCGATAGTTTGTAAATTTTTTTTTAACCCCCGACGCAAAAAGGGGAGTGTTATTTGTTTGACGTCGATGTCTGTCTGACTATGTGTACGTGTATGTGTGGCTGTTTTTCTGTGGCATTGTAGCTTTCAAACGGATAGATCGTTTTCGATGCGATTTTTTTTTCATTTGAAAGCTCGTTTCCTTCTTGATAATGCGTTGAAGTTTATCTTATTTTTGAATTCATGTTGTATTGCATTTGTTTCCATATAAAGAATAACCTCTAAGGGGTTAGGTGTATGATATGAAAAATTATTAACTTAGAATAATTTTAAGACTCGAATTCGTTTTGATACCTTCGCTTTTGCTTGATTATTTTTAGATCAAGCCAGTCGATGGTATCTTGAAAGGATAGGGTCTGTTGTTTTCTTAAGTCCTATTATAAACAAGCATAAAATGTAAGAAAACCCATTACATTGAATTTTATAAAAAAACAATATTAAATGTTACTGACTGTTTACTGTAGTATACATGAATAACAGCGTAAAAAATCGTTACCTACTACAAAGGTTATGACATTCCTATGGAGGCTCTGTTGTTTCCAATAAAACTGCAATTATTTATAATGGGCAGCCATTATCAAGTTATTGTTTAAACTACCTACAGCAGTGGTGTGTGCGTTCGGTAAATATATTCATGCATGTATTTATGTGCGTTCGAAGATGAATCGCCGGGATGCACTTAGGTCGCACGAAGTTCATAGGTAAAGTTGCTGGTATATAAACCCAAGGCGGTGTTACTGTTAACACATTAGAGTTGAGTCTTAGTGCATCAGGACCTGGCATCCCTTATTCCCACTTGAATCATGGTGAGGAGCTTTCACACCCATTTAACTTTCGCATAATTCCTTCCTGTTTGCAAAAGCCTTTCAAATAAAAATACTAATAGCATTTCCTATCTTATTTTCAAATAAGTTATTCCCATGTCATCTTACTTCTTCATTCATGATAAAATAAAACAGTCAACTGCAAGTAAGATGCTCGCGCTATGTTTTTTACTATCTGTAGATTTAACAAAGAAAAGATAACTGCCTGACTGACCGATCGACTGACTCACTGATCTATCAATGCACGGACGCATCCGGATATACATATGCTTATTGCTAGCCACTAATTCACTGGTCTGTGTTGCTACTCGTAGCAATGATCATGTTTATGACGTAAGCGTTCACTTATACAACTTTTTTGAAAAGTTTAGTCCCTAACCCCTCAGGGGTCAAATTAAAAAAAAATAGTATTTAACGTATACCCCCGGATGGATAGAAAATTACGTTGGAAATGCCATGGGTGTCAACTAGTTTTTTGATATAGTCGCCAAAGCTTAAAGATATATCTGAATAGAATAAAACAGAAAAATCTTTATTTCATGTAGGCTTAGCATAGGTTCTTAGGACAAGTCATTTAATTTTAACTGTCTCTTTAATGGTGATAACTAAAACTAAGATTGTTCACATGCTCTTTGTGAAATGAAGTTTTTAACTGTCTGACTACAACAGTTAACAAAATATAGCCCTGTTACATGATATTTTGTAACTTTTTTATGTCCCAAATCCCAGACGGGTCTCCTCTCATAATCACATAATACATGTTTATAATAAGTATAGATAATATGAAGTATTATGGAAATCCAGTCACGAAATCCTTTCTTTCCTTATGTCTGTATTAACACTATGTTAAATTCGCGTCACGTTCTGCCAGAGACGAGCTTTTAACTTGAAGTTTATTTGTACATCTTATCCTTCATAAAGCTCTGGCATGCATCTTTTGACTGTTGAACTGTGATTTTTATTATAATATTAGAACCTTCATAGGATTGAAGAACATTAATTGAAAAGCTCACAATGTATCTACCTACGTAGAGTTACACCCGTTTTCATTAAACCTAGGAAACGCCTAAATCGAATGCTTAGCCCTAAGGTGACAGTTGTTGTAGGTGAAAACTGTCACTTATCGGCTAAGCATTCGATTTAGGCATTTCCTAGGTTTAGTGAAAACGGCTGTTAGCTATATTAATTATTATGGATGGCTTATTTATCACATCCACAGACTATTGAATGTTTTTCAGACTCTTTTAAAAATGATACTCTTATGGAAAAGAGCCCGTTTACGTTCAATATATTTTTTTGTTTTAAAATATAATTTTATACTCTAAAATTCTTATTTACTCGTATTTAGTTTATGTAGCGTTAATACATGTCGACGTCATATTACATACCTGCTGCCTGAGCCAAGTGTGAAGTGACAAATAAGTACTTAGCGTTACATCGCGACGTATGGAAATGGAACGAAATTACAAAAAAATATGCAAACCATTGCTATTTTGACACTTGGTGACGCTCAGCTCAGCGTCACTGAACGTCAAATCGCATACATTTTTCGACGTAACGCTATTTGTCACTTCGCTTAGGCTCCTATTCAGAAAACTTATTGAAAGGTTAACTGTGGCGTTTCCTTGAATCCTTATTTCACTATGCAAGTTATGTATAACTAGTAATTTAAAGTCTATGTTGTTTGTTCTGCAGATCTCCATAGTATTTGTAAGTTTGCTAGCAACAGCTATCTTCGAACTCACATCAGCGCAGGCGCAGTTGAGGCCGAATGAACCCATCCCTATAATCAAGTATGAATCAGAAGGGCCCAGTCCTGATGGAACTTACAGATGGCTGTACGTATGGTAGTAATTTGTAACTATCATTGCCTTTAATTGTATAATTTACCTATGTAACAAAAATAGTAGAAAAAAGTCGAGTTATCGATATTATGTCGTTGACACTGCTGCGTCTTTTATAAAATAACACGGGTGATGACTCTTTTAACTGGTGAGTGGTGGAGTTAAATTTTCAAGTGTGACAAATGGATTGCACGTTAAAGATCCCATTATTCCTTAACTGTACAACATTTAATAAATTTCAAGACACTTTTAGGCATTATGTACGTACTCGTATAATACTGTTTTTGTAATATTCTATATCAATATTTATAGAAGCCTACTACAGTAGGCACCTACTTAACTGTAGGCTTCTTTTAACTAGCTTCGCTCGGGATTCCACAGATATTTAGAAAAAACTTCCTTATACTACATACCTAGACCTAGACCACAAAGGGATCTTTTTTACATTTCAATTTTCTAGACCAAGAATTTGGGAAAGAATCAGTTTTCTTTTTAAATAAGAAATGCCTGCTATAAAAAAGAAAACTGTCTTGCTGAAAAGTAATAATTTATCAGGATTTTATACATCACCTTCCTCTATATTCCACAATATGTGCTAAATATAAATCAATAGCATATTTTTTGTTTGCGAGCTGCAGGTCTGAATCACTTTCGTTTCTAGCTTTCCTAATATTTTGAAGGTCACGCGTTAGAGCCAGCTTATAGAGAGAATATACTAACTGGCCAGATAGTCTAGTGAGTATTATAATTTCAGTTGAATATTACGACAGTGACGAGTTAATAGCTCTGTCAAACTTGTGCTCATCTACTTCTTGCGTTACGCGAACGCCTTGTTGTTTGATGTTGAATACCTTGATCCGATTGACTTTTTCCAATGTTTTCTTTATGTTCCTGCATAGTTGCTTCGTAAACACATTAATGAATAACATAAAACTAACGTGTTGTTTCGTATGGATTCATTAAATGTATATTATGGTGATTATAATTTAATATTATGTTTAAAACAACGCTGAAGATTGCATGTTGGAAGTAGATGATTATAATGTCAAATCTCCGTTCTATCTTAGGATTCTTTATTTTTTCTTGGTTTTAAATTCTGTCTGTACATCAACTATAGAGTATTTTCTGAGTATCCGAATGTTAGGTATTCTTAAATAACTTATAGTACATCCAGCCATAACACCCTTAGCTATTGTTTTTCTATGGGAAAAATAAAATCTGTGGGGAAAAGCAGAAAAATATTTTCTGGAAATTTATGAAATGCATGAAAATAATCGTCATCGATAAGTTTAACAAAGCCGAAAATGTCCATATATTCTTCTAATTACGCAATGATATCATACTTTTTAGTATGGCTACATGTGCTGATTCTAAAGACAAACAGCTAATAAGTTACTAATGTTACAGACGTAGATACCTATATAACTTGTAAATATTTTTACAGATATCAGACGGGAAATGAGATTAATGCAGAAGAGTCGGGATACGTGAAAAACTTTGGCAAGGGGGAAGGCCAAGAGGTTCAAGTGGCTGAGGGCAAGTTCAGTTACAAGGCACCGGACGGCTCGCCTATCGCGCTTCAATACATTGCTGACGAGAATGGGTTCCAGCCACAAGTAAGTACAGTCGCGAGTATAGTACAGCGGCCCGCAAATTAGGCATTAATGGACGAACGTGTAAATGTTTGGCGAGGCAGCGCCAAGGCACACCATTGATTCCATCAATGCCTAGTTGTGGCCAAGGCTTGTATAGGACTTTTCTCAAACAATGCACGAACTAAATCAAAATCAATCGTGAACAACGATTAACAATATTCCTTTCCGAGTCAGAAAGAAAGAAAAAAGCTTTTGGACTTAAGTCGTTCTTTACTAAAAACTAATAGATTTATTTAACATAAATGAAATGAAAATGTACCAAAAATAACCAAAAACGTACGACGAAAATGTTACCGACCAATATATTGTGAAATCGATAAATTTTATCAGTTTTAATAACATTTAAATGTAAGACATACCCCTATTTGGCGTTTTATGGTAAAAGCAGTCATTGTCTTGGAAGTAACTTTGAACAGATTCGGTGCCTCAATCCACCTTTATTGTGGATATCAGATCGATATCCACAATAAAAGGCATTTATATGTGTTCAGCATTGACCTACTGAGAAAATGAAAAGAAACTATAGATTTTTATTCATAAGGCATTTAAGTAAGGCACCATCGTAAAACATCCATTTTGAAAGACCCATAAAGCATCAACTGCAACTGGTTTTGAGCGTGTGCTCGACTCGTATGTTTGACATGAATTTGGCTTTGTTTCGCACACAATAAACCTCAGCAATAAACTTATTGTATAACATTGGCATTTGGTGTGGGTGGTGACAAATCTATGAATTATTATGCGAAATTGTCCTTGATTACGTGAATATTTCGTAATAATGTCATAAGCCTAAACTTTCTCAATATTGACATGCTTCGGTATCGATTCTATTTCAAGGATCTTTTTTAAATTAAATTAAAAAGATTTATAGTTATTCGCATTGGTAAATGTACGAGTAATATTTATTATATCTAAGTTTTTCACAATACGTATGTATATTTATTATTTATCTATTGCCCATAATTGTGTTATGGGTACTATATAAATATATATCACCTACTTTGGGACTAGATTGCGATGTGTGTAATGGTGCTGAAAAAAAATCAATTATTATTCATATTTGAAGTCTTATGATAGTGCTTGCCCATGATCTTGTAAAATAAACTAGCTGGCATAAAAATAGCTTACGACCTACTTTCAGACCTACCTACCATACACAAAATTTTCATAAGAATCGACCGAAACGTTTCGGAGGAGTTTGGTCAAAAAATATGGCACGATATATCAAACAAAAAAACGTACTCGTACCTAATAGCTTTTTGGCCACAAATCAAAGCAGGTGCTTGGGAGTGGTCCTGACTATAATGCTTATTAATTGGAAAGTACGCATGTCTCAAACCTGAATCATCAAACTTGCGTAAGGCGTGTGGAAGAAGTCTGAGAACCAGGCGCGGGTGTGAGGCGCAGTTGGCCAACATGTATGAGCAAATGTCGCTTCCAAATATCAAACGCCGACCCGTGACCCGTCTTGGGAAATGGGAAGTGTTTTCGAAGTATTTTAACCTACGACACCGGTATCAATGCCGTCGATTCGTTGAAATCTTCAAGGTTATTATCAATCGAACACCACTCGTAGTTTACGATGCCTTCGCAATTTCATCCGGTTATACCGCAGTTACAAAAATGAAGCTTTAGTCTCAATTTACATGCAATCGCAACGCGTTAGCTATGTTTAATTGAAATTCTAGTTAATTGTAACCTGTCAGTTAATTTTTTTGGATAGGCTTGCTCTTGACTACAATCATGCCTGATGGATAGCAGTGAAAAATCGCACTAACTAGAAAATCTAAATTAAATTATAATCTAAATTAATTTTTTTTCTTTTACATTTTTTTAAATGCTTAGTGAATTTATTCAAATTGGAATGATGCCTGATGGAAAGCTTCTAGCTTGGAGTGCGCTTTCCTAGAAAGTTTCTTGTTTCATCCTTTAGATTTTTTTCACTGCTTGATGGTGAAATTAGTTATATTATTATTAGTTCTATTATTATGTTTAATATTATATACCGTAAATTATAACTCAATAACTTACATTTACTGAAAGTTAATTAAACATTCTTCTGACTTATTTATGTTATTCAGAAAAGCAACAATTAAGCACTCCCTCCAAATTTTCGAGAAAATAGCCAAGTATCTTGTTTATGTGCAAAATACAATATGTAGAGCCTGGGTAAGGATAAGTTTCTTCTGTACATAAATTTTATTCCTTTAACATATGCAAATAGTAAATTTATGACAACTCTAATTGTGCCCCGTTAAAGAATTTTGACCAGATTTGCTGGTCCTTCTTCCTTTTACATAGAATAACAAGCTCATGATTATGTATTCATTACCCACATAAATGCCTTATACGACTGTTTTAGAAACAAAAACAATCCTTTGCATATTATTAGCATAATATTACCCTCTGAGAAAATGTTATACATGTTTTCGTAGATAGAGTATTTTGTATATCTTACAGAATAGATCGCATGAAATGCAATTCTGACGCAGTATCTACACGCATTTAATTTATGCTAATTACAGCGTGAGTTACATATATGTCAATATTAGCAGGCAACAATACTGCGTAATTATTGTTTACAAAGAAAGACTGGCCTAAATCAGTGTAAATTAAACTTGTGAGAAAATCAGGTTTAAATTTTTATCAAACTTAAAATCCATATAAATAAAAAGTCGGTCAATGTGTTGCCCCTAGGGTCTTGGTCACTCAAAACAAAATAATTTAGACCATAATATAACATGTATATTTATAAAATTATTACCATATTTTTTAATGCTAATATTTTATTTTCAATAAATTGATAAACAAAGCCAATAAACAATACCAAGATGATTATAAAATTAAACTAATGTAATAGAATTATAAGATAGTATTTATAGGGACACGGGAATCACTTTGCTCCCTCTTGTACTGTGACCTAACCGATAAGAATAGTCAAATGTAATGTCAGTTTGAGTTGTAGATTGTTGATTGGAACGAAAATGCAGGATGTTGTAAAGGGTTTTGTACCTAAAGGGTAAACACGGAACCCTATTACTAAGACTTCGCTGTCCATCCGTCCGTCTGTCACCAGGCTGTATCTCTTGAACCAGAATAGCTACAAACTTGAAATTTTCACAGATGACGTATTACCGTTGTCACTATATCAACTACTATTAAACTATAGTAAAAAATAGAATAAATTAAAGATTAAAGGAGGCTCCCACACAACAAACATGATTTTTAGTCGTTTTTGGTCGATGATCCAGTAGACCCAATATTACTCTACTTGTATAGTAGTAGTAGAAGAGTATTAAAATTGAGCGTTCTAGCTTCTGCGTCATCATCTCACTACGTTTTATAGATAGTAAGTACGGAACCCTTTGTGCGCGAGTCCGATCCGCACTTGGCCGATTATATTACTTTATTATATACTTATTAGTAACTGTTTTTTTTTTCAGGGTGCTCATTTGCCGACTCCACCGCCGATTCCACCAGCAATCCAAAGAGCTTTGGACTATTTGAAGAGTCTCCCTCCCACGCCTGCATCCGCGCCCGGGCCCGCTGGACCACGCCAACAGCGCCCATTCTACTAACAAGTTAATCGTACAGTCAGAGAAAAAATTGACTCCGCATGTATTACAGAGATGATATTTTAAATGACCTATTACATTAAGTTGGCCTTGACAATAATCGAGATAAGCAGGTCTGCTGCACGCATAACCAAATATGAAAGATGTCAGTTCAAAATTACATTATAATCGATCTAATAGAATGATTGTTTTCTTGTACCTGTAAAGTTCATCACACACTCACATTTAAATCATACTCATTATTTTCATTATATTATTACAGCATTAACTTATGACTAGATATATATCAACTTACTTTGCTAAGAATACATCGATTCTGCGAGTTTTCATACCACTTTGTATCATTTACTTCTTTATCGTTATTAGAACGAGTTCACCATTAATTAGTGTGAGCTTCATGATGATTTGTGTGTGTAATAAAGTTGATTATACATTTATTAATTATCTTTTATTTTTCAAGAATTTTATGTCAGACTCTCCCTTGAATATAATAATATGTATAACAACGAACATGAGGATGTCCCGGTGTCGGGACGAAACGTGCGTCGAAGATAGTGTTAGAAAATTGTTCGTGGTGTTTCATGTGGGTAGTGTTCCTGCATATTGTACAATACAGAATCTTTTCAAGTAACAAATTAATCTGTCCTGCAACTAAGTACTTATTCTTGTTAAAAATGGTTACTAGGTATTTGTTGAAAAAAAAAAATGACTTTAGCACTCGAATTTACTAATTTCATATTTTCCTGACAAAAAATGTATTAAAGTGTCTGATAAAAACAATGAAAAATTAATGTAGTCCGGGAGTTTTAGATTAAAAAAAAACTATTATGTTTTCAATGATATCAGGTACCTATATATCAGGCGTAAAAACAAAAGCCCGCTGAATAATGATCTCAAATTTTATCATGACATATCATATCTTCATCAATTTATTTTATTAAAATTACATTTTATTCAAAACTACATTATATCTTCTAACTTTTAAAACCATTATAACATATTATATGGAATAGAGTTACAATACATGCAATATCTCTATATGGTGCCTTAATTTTACCAAATTTGACCTTGGGTTGATTTGAATAATTCTTTTTTGGGTGTCTTGTTTTTGTAAGTTGGTTTATTTTTACTTTGCGACTATAATATGGTTATATTTAGGTACTATAGCTGAGAGTGAAGTCGGTGTGCTGCTAGAGCTAGCATGGACTAAATAGCCTACACACATTCCCAGGAACTCACAAAAATCTAATAAACAATTAGAACCGAAAAAGTCTAAAATTTGAAAAATTGTTTAAGAAATCTAAACTTTAAATTACATTATGTTAAATCTGACATTAATGCCGAGTAGGTACGTTCGCTATGATTGCCTTAGATCATCTTTTAATATCAAATATTTTATGATAAGCAATGCATTAAAGCACTAAGTAGGAATGTTGTATTATACAAGCCAGCATACTTTGTTAATAAAGGTGCACGGTTGGATATTTCATGGTGTCGTGGGTTCATGACATTTATGTCGAGTTTAGAACTTGGCCACATCAGGACTCATACAATCCTGTGCGGCGCGGTGATAATTTATCCATAAACTCTAAGGCCATTTGGACACGACTCGTAAGCGTAAGCATAGCGAAATCCTCGCGTACGACGTGAGCAGTACGAGCACGAACAATTTCAAATATGTCCGCAAAAGAGCCGGTGTTGCAGCGAATCGTAGGAGGCGTATTTGTCATATTGTTATGCGTAGAGTTATAACGATACGCTTACGCTTACGAGCCGTGTGCGAGAGACCTTGAACTTTACAGGTTCGAAGGTAATCAGTATCACTATCCTAACGCAAAAGCTCTGTAGAGCAACGCAGAGCTGTTTTAATATGCTGGTGTTACGCACCGTGATGATCTGACCGAACCCTTTATACTTAATATTTTTAACCGACTTCAAAAAAAGAAGGAGGTTCTGTATTCGACCCGTATGTATGTATGTGTGTATGTATGTATGTATGTATGTTTGTCCGCGATTATTCTACTATTATTTTTCTTCATTAAATTACATACTTCTCTGTAATCTGTGTAAATAATGTATTAGAAAATCTGTGTTATGTAAGCAGGTATTCTTTTATTCATTAATTGAAAACGATTAAAAGACAAATGCAGTTAATATTATATCTACGTTGTTTTACCATTGAATCGACAAAAAATACAAGTTTTTTTTCAAAGGGATACCTATATAGTTTTAAATGTTTTCATAATATGCATTGTTTATCGATTTTGCTACCAAAACATCATACGCGTTGCATCACTGAATGCTAATGGGGTCAATTATTGTAAGTCAATTATTGAAGACGTTCGATCGATTCACCGTAGATAATTCACAGAAACTCATCAATCTTAGCCCTATACTTGCGCGCAAATATTTTGACATTCGATATTGCAAGTAAATGTCATAATATGCGACTGCACCATCCTGTGCCTAATTTGTGTAAAATCCACCGATTTGAACCTGAGGATGAGCTTATCCTATCCTATCCTGTGGCACTACAGCCCCTTGGCCCTGGCCTTCTCCACTATATTCCTCCACTGGTCGCGGTCCTTCGAGTCCCTGCGCCAGTTGGTGTATTTACCAATGCTCCTTAGGTCTTCTTATATGCCATCGGCCCATCATTTTTTTGGTCGTTTTTGCCAAGTACCGATTCGCAGGCGAAATCCTTTATCCATTTCCATTCTCTGAAATCGTCGGATTTTAAGCGTTCCGGTATTTTCTTCTGTGTCGGAATTCACAACCATTTGAATTTTTTGATATGTTTAGTGGTTAGCCCAACGATGAACCCTCCTCATTTATCTGGGCTTGGGACCGGCAATGTTGGGGTCAATACATCTAGGAGCAGTTGTAATCACCACATGAGCTGAGGATGAGGATGAGCTGAGTTGAGGTTGAGGATAACCTAGTCGGAATACTTTACGTTGATCTTCTTCATACAAGAAAAAGTATGCCATTTGTCAAAACTTCCGCTAATATGCCACAACATGATGGAAATCATCCCAGTGGAATCTCGGACTGCGGACTTAGCAAGTGTAGTGATCTGTGGCGTGGACCGCGGACCATAGACAATACTGCGGTCGGCTTACAAGGCGCTACGCTGTTGGTGTCAAAACCAACATTTTTGACCAGTAAACTTGCAATACTTTTTCACGTGGTCCGCCGGACTCTCAGTATACGTCTACTGTATACCCTGCTGTGCAATCAACAAATTGTTTATTACCTTGTCGCTATCCTCAAAAATCGACGACCTTTTTGACAACCTTTCTGATGTACAGGTGTGATTGCTGATAATAAAGAGCACTGGTTTCGATTTCGTTGTTGTATAATATGGTAAGTAGTATGTGGTAATGGAGAAGTCTTCAAGAAATGCAAAGTCAATACGTCCTACAACCTAGGTTACTTTGATAAAATGTCACATATTGCGTATCCTTCGTAAGGATACGTTAAGCGTGTTCGAAGCGGAAATAAATTACGCACAGAACGTAAGATACGTCTATATTTGTGGCATAATTAATAATATCTACAATGATCTTATATACTATATTAAAACTATGAGTTTATACATTATATCACGTAGTGCTATCGATAATGCTAAATGCATAATACGTGTTCGTAGATATTATATACATATAAAAATTATAAGACTTTCTGTTGATGTAAAACAAAATACTTATTGCGTAAGATACTCAATATCACACACAGGATGTAATTAAATGCTTACCATTTCATTATTTTTCATATACTGGTTTCTTCGGAAATTTGACTAAATTTCAAAAGAAACGAATAATAGAAAACTGAAATTACTAACTGAATTATTATGAAATTCTTCCAAAAACTTAGATATCGCAAAAATGACTATTATATTGAGTAATATTCCTGAAAATGTTTTTGTAAGACTGAACTATTAAATAAGTCAATTTAAATGAAGACCAGATTTAAACTTCTGTGGACTTACGATTGGCTTAATAACTATTCCATTCATGGATCAATTGACAGATTCGCAATATGTAGAATTGTTAATGAGACAAATGTCAGTGATGAGTTGTACGGAAGATTTATGAATCAATGAGCAATTACTTCAGTTTCAATGCATTGAAAATATCATGTACATACCTAATCTTCATACATGTTATATACCTCTTACATCAAACAATTTATACTGAATCTGAGTTTCCACAATAATTATAATCTCTCTATCTATAGCTAAATGCTTGTCATACTTCTATATTCTACTACATTTACTCGTTTCTTGCAACTCTATTTTACTACTATTTTTCCTTACCATATTTATTGTAATATATTCATCGTGATACACAAAAATAAATACCTCGAAGAGAAACGTATTCATCGTTATGAATGTTCCCTGACTTACGTCAGCCAAGAATTTGCTAACGATTACGATAATGATGAATTATTAATTAGACTCCAGTACGTTTTATCTTCAGTTTTTGCCGGTCAATTTTTTTTAAAAAATAGTACATATTCCCTATTTGATTTGGAAAGTTTTGTTACAAGCACCCTTAAGTACCCTTGAGTATACGCAGTAGGTATATAAACAAAACATAACGAAACGAGTACGTATATAAACTAAAAATAACGAAAGTTCACCTGCCTCCCTGACCTGAGATGCTACAATCTGTCCTGCAAATCTTCGTACCTACTCCGCAAAAAGGTGACGGTTGCAATAAAATAAGATAATAAGATTATAAAGAATAAAGATCATAATCAGATCGTAATGTATCCGTTTACAAACAAGCTACTGGATACTTTATACTACTCATGGCCTTGTACACACAAGAGACTATAAATTAATTGGAAATTGAGAATCTTTATAGACATACATGTCGTTGCGATCCTATTATTTTATATTTTGCCCTACAGCTTACAATGACTAAGAACTCACCTCTTTCGCATACCTCTGTTTACCTCCTATATTTATTCAGATATTTTTATTAAATTACTAGCTGACCTGGCAAACGTTGTTTTGCCCTTAAGGATATAAAAAAATAGATAAATTGAGATTTAAGCTATCCTATCTTTTAAGTTAGAGCAAACTGCACCCTATGTGCGAATTTTATTAAAATCGGTTAAGTGGTTTAGGAGTCCATTGAGGACAAACATTGTGACACGAGATTTATATATATTAAGATAAGATATACCGCACATACGAGTAACATCTATGTTTTAGAAAACCACGGTTATCCCCAGTCACTGTTTGAACTTAATATACAGTTCACTGACCTAACATAACAAACACGTTATTTAAAGCCAAGTAAGTAATCTCATGTAGGTAAAATGATACATATTTCATGTTTTTTATAGAAATTAATATTTGCTTTAGCATGCATATCATATAATATTTAGATTATGGCTGCGTATTGGCTCGCGTGTTTTTTTACCAACTGGAACTTTTGCTTTGTGGCATAAATAATATCTACGATCGCAAATTCCAGAAAAATTAACTATTGAGATGCTGTTGCGTAAAAGAGTAATTAAGAAACATCCAAAAGTATTCGAACATTGTAATCTGTCGTGAGCAAACTCAAGTCGATTAAATTAGGACACTGAAAATTAAAATTAGTCGATATAATTTTTTTTCTGGTGTTTTAAGAGATGTTTAAAATCATGCTATGTCAAGGGTGCCGAAAGTGTTTTCGCAAATGTTAGGTCACAAAGGTGACCTATAGACCTCCAGTTCTACATTTAAAAAGCGCAGGCTTGAGACTCACAAAGTAAATCGTGATTTAATGTCACATCAGAATTTGATCGTCTATTGCTCGTCTATTTATGATATATTTGATCTTAGCGTAGGTACTATTTTGGTGATGTAATGAAGGTAACATTAAACTATTTAATTTATTGACTCGTTCGCATTATTAAGCTGTACATCTCCCAGGCGCGCAGTTGATAGGTGCACTATTTATATTGGTATAGTACGTAAGAGGATTTAATTTGACTGAATTTACTTTTTTTCTTTTTCACTCTAATGAATAAATGGTGGATGCGACATGCAGCATTGCGGAAGAATAGAACAGAAAAACGACGTTTAACCTAATTACTAATAAACTGAGCTAGTTATCATTTGTGTTTTTTTATTTATTTAAATAAAAATAACCTTCATAGTTATTTAGGTGTAAATGAAGTTAGTGGCATCGATTTAGTATTTGCGAATGATTAAATAGATGCCATTACATAAATAGAAAAAACCTAATTAAAAGGATTTGACCGAAGAGCCGCAAACGCGTTTTAGTCTTTTGTTAGCCTAATGAAGTCGCGGGCACACGCTAAAAAGATAAAAGTACGGTTACGGAAAAATATTGTTATGATCAAAGCATGGATTACATAACATTTTCTTTTTGCATGACCTTGAGAGCCGGATGATGATTATGATGATGAACAGACAAAAAACAGTCGGGTCTGATTTCATCAACTGTCAAAAATCCATTTATGAAATGAGTATAGGTGCGTTACAGTGCATCTATGTAACTTTTTGCTACTTAATTCTTATTCTAGTTCGTTTTTATAATAAAAAATGTATTTAATACGATATGACATAATAAACTATTTATTTGATTGAATTTTATGATTTTAAGTTACTTTACTGGACAGACAACCTGAAAAATGTAGCTGCTACCTAGTAGATGAGGAAGGCGGAGGAATTGCTGTAGCCAAATGGAAACTTACTCTTTATAATTTCATAATAATCAATTTTTTATCAATACCTTACTGGTATTTTTTTATCATATTGCACTATTATTACTGACAAGGTTATTGGTGCGTCCATCTTTAAGCAAAAAAAGTAATTTTTTTTTAAATAATTGGTTCGGCCATCAATATATATTCCGCATTCTATTATCAAAATTATATTAAGATAATAATCCATTGTTATTTGAGTCTATAAAACGTTTACGTTGACCTTTTTTATTGCGGCGTTTTAGTCGCTGATTCATCTTTATGCTACAAAGACCTGCGAATGAAATTGCAAATACTAATTTTCCCCAAAATAAAAATTATAAGCGATAACCAATCCTAGTGCGTAATAATTTGTCTGTAAAAACCAATTTTTTTCAGATATTCGAAGGCCCGAACAGATGTGAAAAAAACTATGAAATGGTTTCCATTTTAATTTGGTAATTTTAAGAGCTTACTAAGTCTGTGATTTTAGTTGTGCCAAGATCACAGACGGATAGTTAAACTTTACTCATTGGCATAGAGAGATAGGCCGATTATTATTTTTAAAGGGTGCAGAAACTATCTGGCTATTTATCATTGATTCTATTAGATGTAGATTCACATTAATATAAAACCTAAATGAATAATATTGTACTGAGTTAAGCTAACTAACGTACGAAAATAGAAAATTATAGGTCTAATAATCTTTTAGTGCCAGTAAATTGATTTTGTGTGGCGCTAATTGCATCAAATAATTTAATACACGAGATTTGGCCTTTGAGAATTAATGATCAAAAATATTATGTTGCCATGTAATGGGATAAGTTATTGTAATAATACTAACTGCTAGAGGGCACGCCTCGTGGTGATGCATTATAAAATGAAATATTACTGTTTGTGATGATAATGACAATCTGATCCCGCTAGAGTTCAGCTGTGCTATTCTGCGAAAATACTTAAAACAGCGACGGGCTGACATCTCTGCATCTATGAATTCGTCAGGTGTAACAGCGAGGCAATACGTCATGTTGCATCTGATTCTACAAATCATAGCTGTTTTGTTGGCGAATTGAAGCCAACCGCGGTATCGGCGCTGTTATTAGTGATGGACACAAATATAGATTGAATGCCGGTAAACTATTTCGATTCCAAAATTTAGGCCTTTGAATAGTTCTTCGATGATATTAATATATATTTTATCATTATAACATATGTTTAAATGTTAATATTCTAAATACACGTAAAAGTGACATAAATTATGCACTATGAAGGCAGAATGCTAGAAACACCAGCGACGACGTTTATAAATCTATGGCTAGAAATCCATTATTATCTTTATTATCTTCTTGTCTTAAAAAATAATGTCAATGGTGTGTCACATCGACTCACTGTTAGACATTATGCATCGACCATTGATATATAATAATAAGGATTTCGGGTCAGCGCTAAAAAGTGTCAGAACCTAATGAAATCCAAAACTCGAAAAGAGTGTCAATCGCATTTAAGCAAAATTAGGATGTATAATAGTGGTTTAAGACATAAATTACAATGTTTTAGTTTGTTTATAAAAATGAAATGAAATTTATTTATTTATTTATTGGAACATTAACAACTGAACACAGTTTATCAAGAACGATGACAACTGTAAAAGTAGGTATGAAATGCATTACAGTTATCACACCCACCTCCGAAACATAATGTAGCAACTTTTTACTATTAGTTATTACAAAGTTATAACTTAACTTTATTATAATGTACAGTCGGGGAATGAAAAGGTTCCGCTTCCACTACTATACTGCAAGAGTCCATTATGCCAACATACCAGTGCAAGAAACAATGCTGCTAACATTTAAATAAATATGACGTTTGCTATCAAATAAGGTTTTGCTTGTTTTTCTTCCCATCAATGCAATGACGAAATACGCTACGCTCAGAGGACAGGAAAGATGTGACGTATGTTAAAGCCAAAAATTTCTCAAATATGCAGTTTTGACAAATTAAAAATCCGGCTTCAGGGAGGAGCCTAAAATTGTATGCGTGACGTCAGTAAGTGCTGATCCTTTAATACGTTTAATCAATGCATCAATGCAATGTTATAAAATGTATTAAACTGATTAAAACAGCAATAAAATTACAGAAGAAAAAGTTAGTGAAAACTACGAATAAGTTTAATGACATTAATTTTTAATAACGTGTATAAACACCATATTTAGCTTCAATCACACATTATAACCTATTTCTCATGGAACCTACGAGAGCATAGATCCGTGCCTCTAGTGTCTTTCCTATAATGCCATTGAATGTAATGTATTTCTTATCACTCTTGGACAAACATCATATATTTGGGCGAAATGATTCGCTGACAAAAAGCCGTTTTCTTCATATTATTGCCTTCTCATGCCTGATTTTTGTGCGGCGTTAAGGATAGGACGGCGACTAGAATTATTGTGACGATGATCGACTAGTGCACCATCGTCGCATCGTCGCTATGTCTTCTTATCCAGAATTCCACACTATCTCTGGTCACATTTAGACATGTTGTAGCCAGCTTCACGTTCAGCAATAATTGCTGCTCTTTCTTCAACACTTCGTCGTGGCATTATAAAATAATTATAAAATAAAAGGAGAAATTATGATATTTTGCAATGATGACTGACCGATTGACAATAGTTCTAACAGAAATAATAATGGCAGGTTGAACCAACAAGAAGGTTGCAGTTTTATTTTTATAGACACTTATTTCGTGAATTTCGTATTACACCTGGGGTCCATAGATTTATATGTCAATGGCATCGACGAAATAATGTAATGCTGTCAATCACAGAAAAAATAATAAGTAGCTGTCAATCATAATCGTATTTACATAATATTTACACTATATTATCAAGTGCGAGTCGGGCTCGCGTACTGAGGGTTCCGTACTATCATTATAGTTTAGTTTACTTTAATACTATTGAGGATTACCTCAATTCAAACACAAGCAAAAAATTACGTACGTAGGTATGTTGACCCCTGTTGTTGTATGGAGACCCCATTAAATATAATATGTGTTTTATTTGAATAAAATAACTATTTATTTTTAAAGTGAATACCTATATTGTTCAATATTCTGTGAACATTTGATGCGTCTACCTGTACCGTTATTAATATTGAGCAAAAACAAGCAAAAAAATCACAAAAGTTTTGTATGGGAGCCCCCTTAAAATATTTATTTTATTCCATTTTTTAATATTTGTTTTTATAGCGTCAACGGAAATACATCATCTGTGAAAATTTCAAGTCTGTAGTTATCGCATTTCACGAGATACAACCTGGTGACAGACGGACGGACGGACGGTCAGACAGCGAAGTCGTAGTAATTTGGTACCGTTTTTATCCTATGGGTTCGGAACCCTAAAAAAGCAGCGAAGAATTCGCCAGGTGTAACAGCGCTGCAATATTTCATGATTGCATGCGATTCTACAAGTCTTAAACATCATAGCTGTCTTGTTGGCGAATTGATGCCAATCGCGGTATCGGCGCTGTTACTAGTGATGGACACAAAATATAGATTGAATGCCGGTAAAATATTTCGATTCCAAAATTTAGGCTTATTAATAGTTCTTCGAACAAATTATTATATATTTTACCATTAAAATATATGTTTCAATGTGAAACTGGACGATATTTAAAAATACGTATTTAAAGTTGCGTATCCTATGAAGGCAGAAAGCTAGGAATCCATTACCTTCCTGTCTTAAAAAAAATTGTCAATGGTCTGTCACATACACCAAATTAGACGTATGTAAGTCTGTCAAGCCAATAGTTATCGTATTTACATACTTACATATTTATATAGTACTAGCAGAAACCCGCAGCTTCGCCCGCGCAAATTTTAGTTTTCCCTACACACGGGAACCATCTATTTTCCGGAATAAAAAGTAGCCTTTGTACTAATTTGGGACGAAATCTGTCTTCATTCCAATTTTCAGCCAAAAAAATTCAGCAGTTGTTGTTTCCTGCAAAAACCATGGATTCTTCTGGGATAAAAAGTACCCTATTTATTAACCCAGCATAAAATCTATCTCCATTCCAAATTCCAGCCAAATCGGTTGTGCACTTGCGGCATGAATATTTTTTTTCCGCGTGAATTTCGGTTTTTTACTAATCCCACGGGAACCATGATTTTTTTCGGGACGAAAAGTAGCCTTCGTATTAATCCAGGATATAGTCTATCTCTTTTTCAAATTTCAGCCATATCAGTTCAGTAATTACGGCGGGAAGTAGTATTTTTCCCGCGTGAATATCGGTTTTTCCCTTCTCCTGCAAAACCCATGGATTTTTCCGGGATGAAAAGTACCCTATTTATTAACCCAGGATATAATCTATCTCCATTCCAAATTTCATCCAAATCGGTTGTGTACTTGCGGCGTGAGATTTTTTTTCCGCGTGAATTTCGGTTTTTAACTTATCCCACGGGAACCATGAATTTTTTCGGGATGAAAAATAGCCTATATGGTAATGCAAGATATAATATACCTCCATTCCAAATTTTAGCCAAATCGGTTCAGTAGTTGCGGCGTGAAGACGTATTTTAACTTGATAAAATCCAAACTTCGGACCCCCGTTTCACCCCCTTAGAGGGTGAATTTTGAAAAATCCTTTCTTAGTGCACCCCTAGACCTCACAAGGAACATGTGTGCCAAATTTGGAGTCTCTAGACCCAGCGGTTTGGGCTGTGCGTTGATATGTCAGTGAGTCAGTCAGTCAGTCAGTCAGTCAGTTTCTTCTTTTATATATATAAAGATTAAGTATTTTTAAAATTAATTGGTTCATGCCACTTATTAGTAGCAACTAGGAAAAGCCTCAAAATTCGTACATTCATTGGGTGTCCTATGGATTGGGTATCGTGCAAAGCTATAAGATTCGACCTATCTGCGCTCAAGATGGCACCACCTGGAACCATCACCTGGATTGAACCACGGAAGTAGATTGTGAAATGCTTTTATAGAAAGTACCATGACAGTACAAACTACAAAATTACTGCCAAGGCCCCCAAGTCATACTTATTTGGTTTTTGATAAAATAATGGTAAGTTTCATAAAGGTATCAACTTAATTACGTAATTTTAATTACGTAAGTCCATACCTAGTTGAATTTACAATAAATCACTACCTTAATAAAAATTTAATTATTGCAGTTGGTCCGGCAAGGTCCGGTGGCAGAGTAAAATCAAGATATTCAGCAATATGGACCCAAAATTGCCCTAAGGAGACCTAAGCTACCTCTGCGATAGATTGTTTCCTTACAAAACAAGTATTACATGAAGCTTTATAACTTTGCCAAATAATTATTATAGGACACCAATTTTATAAGTCTTGTGTCTATAGATATTAGATATGTTTAAAGATCTTTCTGTATTTAGAATAAGTAAGTAAAGGGAAAGAAAAAATATTAATTAAGTTTGAATAAATTTTATTTCTTTCTAAAATTACAGAATTAAATAAATGATATAATATGTAAATTTCATTATACATTTCATTATACAATTTTCCCCTACCTTTAAACTTCCTACAATGGTACCCTTGGTACCTAGGTATATCTTAGCAGCAGCATTTATGTGAGCACATTATGCCTAAATGGTGAAGGAAGTCATGAATAAAAGCTCTTTAATCTACGATATGCCTAGGTACTCAAAGGTTTGTGAAGCTGACAGCCCACACTTGGCTAGGGATGGTATCGGCTATGACTTTATGTCCTTCCAATTATGAGAGAGTCTCGTGCTTCGTAGTAGGTCTGCTTAAGATGAGCTGAGATGAAATCACCAGGGAGCGTGTCTACCAAAATCTTTGTTGTAAGTATAGACGGAGTCGTTCCTATGATAGCAAGATATAATGTTCAAACCATTTTACGAGACGTTCAGGGACCGTTTAAATATTTTTATTTCCGTAATAAGGTACTCTTCATATTTCGAGCGTATAGATAAAAACTATGAATTCGTAAAAACTCATAGATTTATAATAGGTCGTCGCTTGCGGACCTCTATGTAAATTTTTTATCTTCACTCGCAATTGTATTCACACTTTAGGTTTCTAAAACAACATTGTCCTCAAGAAAAACACTTAAATTTGTTACTCAAACACTAATTTCGGCATTTTCCAGGACGAAACCACCAAACATCCACGAAAACCTCTACTTTTACTAGCTTTTCGTTTGACAGATAAAGTCTAAGGCTGGGATGCGGATGTACCGTCGATGGTATGTCATCAGAAGTTCCAGAATACCATTTTTCACACAAATAAGAAATGCTTAAGTTTTCTACATCTCCCGTTACCGCTAATGTAGCGCTAGTGTCGCTTAGGTGGTAGTCGAGATACAATTTGACATTGCATCTTCGGTATGACAGCTGTGTCAGGGATGGACATTAGAATTTCAGAATACCATTTTTCATACAAATAAGACAAGTTGAAGTTTTCTACATCTCCCGTTACCGCCAATGCAGCGCTAGTGTCGCATGGATGGTTGTCGAGCGAACTGAAATTAATTGCAGAATACAATTTGGCATGCCTTCTTCGGCTTGGCAGCTGGCTGGCAGCTATTTCATTATGTAGAATAGCACTGCAGTACTTAATACAATATCTGAAATTATACAAACATGAAAGACAATGTTTGTCACACATTAATTGTATCAATTTGTTGACATGATACACCCTCATACGTAGGATTTTCCAAAAAAAATTATGACGAGGTAATAAAAATATTCTAGGAATGTAAAAAACTTTTGTGCATTTTAATCAATTGTCTTACGGCAGGTTGCAAAATAAGCTTCAAGTGAGACGAGGCAACTAATGGCGGCAGAAAAAAGAGATTTCGAATGTTCTTATCCACAAAAGCGGCTTAATTTTCAGCATGGGAAGAGATTTGTATTAAAACCACCTAGCCGACAGTTTAAAATAGTTTCTAAAAATAGACAGTATGTTTATTCTGTGTTTAATAATTTTCGGAACAACCTAGTATGAACTGTTCCGTTTAGCGGATTGACGTTGGAACCCAAAAGAGAATTTATATTTTGAATTCTTCTGTTATGTTTCTACATTGCCCCATAACTAAACCGATTTGGTTGAAATTTAGAAAAAAAATGCTATACATAGATAAACTCTGGACTAAAGCAACTTTAAAGCATAAGAAAACCAAAGTAGCGGGCAAGACAGAAATTCATAATGATCAACGTATTAACAAGCAGTTACCTACGCATCCTTAGAGCACACAGAACTTATAATATTATCATAATTGTAAATCGATACGGAACTCTACTACTTGGAGCCAATCAGCCGTCAGTTTAATTGACAGCAATGTTAACACTTAATAAATGAGTACAAATGGCAGTACGTAAACATAAAATACCATAGCGATGTATTCTATTGCATGTATTATTAAAACAGCTGGACAGTGTAAGAATCTGGTCTTAAGGTACACCGTATCTTCTACAAAAGTTAGTTGTTATCTGTCTAAATATGCATTTATTATTTAACTTCAAAATGCGAATAAGAGGTCTGCACAAAAAACCGCAGTTTTTAAGAATCATTATAAATTAAGTATTGAAAAATCTAGTTTCTGTCTTCAACTTGCCTTAAAAATTATAGTTTATATTATTGCATTGTAGTTTTCGATAAAAATTAGAAAAATGGACATTTTCAAGCAGCTTTTGGGAATTTTTTAGAACTTTCTATCGAAAAAATATTATCTCATCGTTTTTCTGCCTCTGAGAGAATTTAGGTTAAAGACTCAAATACCTATGTAGCTTTTAAACTGCAGGTCACTAATCGCAAATAAAAACGACCGTTTACGCCGTAAAATAACACGATGTGTTCATGAGTATTCTTTCTTCAAGCCCTAAAAAGATTAAAATGGATTTTTAACATTGTAAATTGTTATTAAAAATCAATAATTCTTACATGTACAATGTGCATGCTTATAAAAATCATCTTTAACTATTGCAGAGAAGTTCTTTAATTTACAGACAGGATAAATCGGCATATTGTGATCGGTGCGATGCAGCGTGGCGGCAACTCTTTGATGTACTGGGTTCGCGCCTTGCGCGCCTTCAAATAGCGATACTCCAATTTCACGCAGCGCAAACGCCGATTCATATAAAAGCTGCTGCGAAGATCTGAAAAACCATTCCAGTCTTACACATCCACGGAGGATCACATACTATACTTAAGATTAGATTATAAACATTTATTTAAAAAATAAAACAATGAAATCGGTAAGTTAGAGATCACAAATAAAAAAATAAATTACGTGTTTTCATGTTTCCTATTTAACTAAACCACTTATTTATTAAAATAAATACCAATTAAACACACAACCATCTTAATTTAGAATCTGGTTACTAAATAATATCTTTCTGATTATTTATTAAAATAAAAATAAATGGATACAATTTAACAAGAAACGCTAAATTTTTAGTTACAATGATTGAAGTACGTTTATTACAATTTTATTAAAAAATAAATTTATTATTTTATTTTAAATGCTCGATACTATTTTTGTAATATTTTAAAATATTGCATAATTTATTTTAACATCGGTTACACCAAATTATCTAAACCCTTAACCCCATCAAAACACGCATGAATTCTAATGGATTGTTGTGATGATAGCTAATGGTCATAAAAATTGATACGGCTCGCACTTTTAAAGCTTTTTTTATTGTTTACACCTAGTACGAGAAAGAACGTGAAGATAATTTAAAAGAAGTTTGAAAATACTTTTATAAATAAAAATCTACCTAAGTCTAATCGCGACTTTATCAGTGATGATCATGATATCATGAAATTCTCTACAATAATTTTATTATTCTCTTAACTAATAATAAAGAATAGTAGTAACAATAGGTTAAGTGTTAATGAACTTATGACCAATCTTACAATATTTAACTAATATTATTTCAGTTGCTAAAAGCTAGTTATTTTTCCTATGGGCCTATGAAAGCATAATAATTTTAGCCTACTATTTTCATCCATTTTTTACAGGTCATCGTACTCTCCGCCCTTGTGGCCATAAGCTACGCTGCCCCTCAATTCAACCAATACCAGCCACAGCAGTACCAGGTTATTCCCATCCTCAGACAAAACCAGGAGATCAACCCTGATGGTTCCTATCAGTGGAGGTAATATTCTCTCTAATATTCTCGCTAATATTCTCTTACTTTCTTATTAGACAAACATAGTCCCAATAGCAAAACTATTGATCTATTACACTGAAAACAGAATGAAACATATACTACTAAGATAATTCAAGCCTGCTATTTTCTTTAACATCAAATTATGAAACAAATCCTTATTTTTTTGTGGACAAATGTGATTTTTGCCTAGGCAATAAATCTAGTTTTGGCAGATGCGATTTAACTTCATGTTTACCAGAATCTTTTTTTTATATTACAGTAGGTAGATTTTTATGGAACTAAAACACATAATGGTATGTCGTACGGGAACAAGACAAAATATCAATTTTTCTGTGTTAGTTAATTTTTCTCATGAGCATAATTAAAAGGTATAATTGTTATGATTAATAATGTTACCAATAGTCCCTTTGATATAAAACAGATAATGTATGCATATCGTTTTAGTTACTTTGTAGAGAATACATTCTTTCTGTACATATTCGAAATATAACGTTGATTTAGTAGAAAGTTTGAGTCACTTCTGATCATAAAATGTTCGAGTCTTGGTCCCGGTTATCAGCCGACATCCCACCAAATCTAAGTTCTATCCACTGGGGTTTTAATGTAATAAACGAACTGAAAGTTACCAATTACAATATTTTTATTTTAAACGTAATTTTCTAACATATTATTTTAAAGTTATTTAAAATATAAGAGAACGGTAGAGCAATTCGTTTTCCATACCCATTGCTACAATACTGATATATGTGATATCCAAAACATTTTTTCTTAAAGTTAGATTTCATTGACGCAATTTTTTTCTAGAAAATTATCACGTCCTTGACTCATATTTCATAATAGATGAACACATGATTAATAAAAATTTAATTAATAAAAATTTAATAATGTATGTGTGTTACAATCGCTGTTTTCAAATTGAAATGTATTCTAGAAATTTAATGTAAAAAGTCTTTAAACGACATTTGAAAAATGATGATGATACAAAATAGCAAGTAATAAGAATGTGCAAGCGCACAAATCGACCTTAGACTTGCAGCATCATAAATTTGACACAGAGGAACAACCATTAATTAATATTGCTGTAAAATATTTCCTTCGTCTCATATCAAATCCAGAGATGCGGGGTTATTGCGAAATATAAAGTCGAAGTATCATAAATGGGCATTCCTTTCATGTCAAGTAGGTATATTAAGGCTTAAATTGTGGGAGTCATCTTTAGGATAATGTTCTCAGCCCAGCCCTGGTTACGAAACGAAACTGGCTTAGTGTCACATCATATGTATATTGCGGCTTTTACTATAATTATATTACATAATATTTGTTTGGAAATTTGAATTACATATAAATAATGTATAAAATGAGGTAAAATTGGAACAAAACCTAAGTAGATTAGAACATGAATTTATATTTCGTGTTTTTATATTAAATATACAATATATTTTATTCATAAAATTTTCATATTTTTTTTTATTCTAATATTATGAGGTCATAGATTTATAATAGGTCGTCGCTCGCGCTCAGATTAGATAAAGCCCTACCTAACAACGACATTTCCGTAAGTGCGGCAACTTTTTTTGTAGAATGAGTGTGTCAATTTGAAATTTGTATGTTGCGCGGATGCTAGAGTGCCTGAAAAATTGTGTAGCGACGGCTCGGGTTTGTTAACTTAGACAAAGTATTTATTGCCGCACTTTTGAAGTCGAGGGCGGCGTCTTAGACCGCTATATATGAGTCATTATGACTATCCTTTACACAAGCGACTTTGCTCACGTGACCCACTACTTTGCTCCCTATTGAATTTTGGAAAATCCTTTCTGAGCGGATTGTTATGTCGCCATTGCTGTCTGTGTGCTTGGCAGGTCCTTTGAACGATTTGCGTAGTCATAAAGCTATCTGTATGCCAAACAACCAGATCCTTTCCGAGGATTGTGCTGTCAGGTAATAGACCATAGTCATATTTTTTATAGCAGGAAACAATCTATCAAAGAACTTCACATAATATTGAAACTTCTTATAGCGTACTTATAGAAGAATTTAAAAAGATAAAGTTGACGGAGTTTTCCTTAGGCTTACTTTAGTTAACGATTTGTTTGTGATCATCCTACTTTTTATGACGAACACATTTTTAAAGCAAATTTGTTATGAAGATAGTAATCGGTCTCCTTACTTATATGGTAAAACAACGATTGCTATCAATTCCAGAAACACAAAGAGCGTCCGTGAAACGTGTACTTATGATAAAGTCTTGCGGGTTAAAAACTTTTCCAGAAACAGGATACAATCTTTTCTCCTTATTTCGAATTTTAAAATGTTGAATATTTTTAATAATGATGCTATCATCTATGTAGGTAGATGGTAGATGGTATTATCCTGTTTGATGGACTTTGTATATTTTTAATGGTTAACGCATAATTTTAATGGAACTAACAGTGTGTTTTGGAAAACATAAATTAGAATTTTAATCTCAAATAATATCTTTCTTAGAGATTTATTTGTAAGAAGGAGATAGGACCGTCTTCCTGTAAAAAACTTTTAATTATACTATTCACATGTAGAACAAAACATTACACATTACAGTTACGAAACCGGCAACGGCATCAATGCTGAAGAAAAGGGATACCTCAAGAACGCCGGCGCCAAGGACGCTGAGGCGCAAGTTGCGCAGGGCTCCTACAGCTACACAAGTCCCGAGGGTATACAAGTCGCCGTGCAATACATCGCTGACGAGAACGGTAAGATTCACTTGCGTGTTCACCGCGCTCCTTCCAGGCCCCGACCCGCCACATGAGCGGCTGGTCCCATCGCTGCTGCCGGCAACCTAGCCGCTGCCAACTCCTCCGGCGAGGTTTGTCCTTAACAGGACACGCCATCTCATCGGCATGTTGATGAAGTTCGGGCAACGGACGCCATAGCCCCTACGTACATCACCTGCTGGCAGGCGCCCACGAAAGCCGAAGAAAGACGTTCGCCCTTCGGCAACCGGTGCATCCCCTTTGAGAGGGATGAGCCACCATAATTACCCTGTCGACGGGCGTTCCCGCCCACTTCGGTGATTTTTTTACGAAGTTGTCTTCCTCGTAGTGCCCCGAAGGGACTTGTGGGCTTTTTCACCCCCTCTTTTTATTTTTGAATGAGGTTTTCTTGCTCCTGTAATGTAGGTGTAGACGTTTCGACACTGTCCCCTCTACTCAGAGGGATACGCGAAGAAACGTCCTAGCACTCGGGCTCTCGTGGAGATTACTTGGCTAGCCCCCCTCACATAGGCCAGCTTACAGACGCCTATGAAATGCCAGACTACCGCCACGTTCGCAAAGCAGTTTTTTCAAATAGAGTTTAGACTTATCTAAGTAGAGATTACCCTTCCCGTCCTAATGTATTATATCTAAAGGTTTTTTCGTCCATTTTATAGATTTGGCTACCAGCCAAATACCGGATTATAAGAGAACACGTAAGAGACAGAGGTACCACAACTGAAATGTTTATGTATAAGGTGTACAGACAGAACAGCTGATGTTCGCTGAAGCATGCCTTGTCTGACAGGCTTCTTCATTAATAACGGTATTGACTGACGTTGTACGAGCACAGATAAGTCACTAATGAGAATCACTAACGAGGAAGTCAACTTATGGATGACAAGAATAAGGATGCGCACGAAAATGTTATGCACTAGTGTAATATCTCAAAATACATATAACTATATATTTACGAGGAAAGTCTGCATAAATATTTTCGAATAGAGGGCGACCCTCATTTTACTTGTGTGACCTTTATCTTATCCATCTTCAAGGTTTAATTTCAAAATATCCTAGTCTATGTCATCATTTGAATAATTGTGATATTGCCAATAAATCACCAAAAAAGTCAGGTTGAAATCAAGGAAATTTTTCGAAACATTTTGGAGGATATCGCGTAGGGGGCAGAAAAACCACGTCACGAAGAAAATCTACAAAAATTTTGAATGAAAGTTTTGTTTAATAGTTCAATTTCTTGGAATAGAAACGCATGCAATCACGTATATAAATTTGGCATTGAACTTGTAAGCGCGAGCTAACTTTGAGACTTTGTTTCTACCGGTTCTCCCTCGACACTCATGACTTTTTAAATTATTGAATTTTAAATTTTTATTGGTTTATTTATTTCACAGGTTTCCGTGCCGAGAGCCCCCTAATTCCTACTTCCCCTCCCATTCCTGAGGCCATCGCTCGCTCGCTAGCGTACATCAAAGCCAACCCCATACCAGAGTACCAGCCGCAGTACCAACAAGGAAACCAAAACCAATACCAAGCATTCCGCGGTTAACTTCTGCACACACAAATCCCAACGACACCAGTTGCCTCTACTGAAACTTTACTTCCGCGATTATGTTACACGTGGAAAACGATTGACTCAATGATGTTTAGTTATAAGTATAATCCTACTGTGATTTATTTTATTTTATAAGTAACTATGAGATTAATAAAGAATATTTTAATAGAATATTTTCATTCGATTGTTCTTTTATTGTTTTAATGTTGCTCTCTATAGTTCAAAATTCTTGTACTAAGGCTTAAATTACAAGTAAGTGCGATTTTGCGGCGCTTGCGTTTGAAACTCTGGGCCCATGGATGATCATAATTAGGATACCCTAATAAAAATTCGTCAATATTATAGTATCCCAAAAATTGGCCTAAAATCGCTATGAAGCAGAAACACGATTAGGTAAAATTTTCTCGATAGAAAGTGCTCCCAAAAGTTGCACCCAAAATCTCCATTTTTCTAATTTGTTGGAAACTTAAATGGATTTTATTGTAATTTCTGTTTTAATGTGTCGGTAATAATAATATCCAAAAAAGCTCTGAACGGGTTTTTGATAACTGGCATAGTGTTTTAGTAATTAGGTGAAACGTCATTTTTCTGCTCTATTCTTCCGCAACGCTGCATGTCGTACCCACCAACGTATTCGTAAGAGAGAGAAGGACAAAAATAAATTCGGTTACGAACAGAATGTGCATTGTGTGGTGGTTTTCCCCACGGGGGTACTGGGGTGTGTTGTCCCTTCCTTTCCGCGCGCTTGTGTGTGTGTGTGTGTGTGTGTGTCTGGTAAACAGCGTGTTACCAGGGCCCCAACCCGGCTTTTAAATTTAACATTTTTGGCAATCCAACTGATATCCAATTATAATGCAAAAAAACTTCACTTGTCATTCATCATTCACTAAGTGACAGACCAAAGAGTATATTGAATGACAGACTAATAGTAGAGGAGCCCAAGATGGTAAATCGGCAGTTACTCGAGGGTCGTGAGGATCTATTGCATTGCAAATATTAGTTGCTAAAATGAAAAAGAGGCTATTTGAAGTTTGCTATTTCAGTAGTTAGCATACATCATAATGTAACCAGAATTTTTAGCATCTAATATTGAAAATCCAATAGATCCCCACGACGCTCGAGTAACTACCAAAATCTCCATTTGGGCTCCCCTACTATAACAATTTTATAATTGACGTACGATCGAAATAGTAGACTAGAAAAATCGGTAAATTATAACAATATTGGAGCAATTGAGATGTAATTGTCATAGCAGACTTGTGGCCCAGGTGGTAAGTCGATGCTTATTGCCGCTGTTACCGACAGTGGGCATAACGAGACAGGGTACTCCATCATTTTTTGGGCAGGACGCGGTTTTTGCAACGAATTAAATTTAATTAGGTAATTTAATAAGAGCAATAGAAAAAACATAACGGCTGAATCGGAGGAAAAGGTTTACAAAGGTGGTTGTAATTTAATGTTTATCTAAGAGTAAATAAATTAAATATATCACATTGTTAAAGTAAGCGATAGCTTGTATTTTGGGCTTAACTAATAAATATGCATAGTAGTTATATTACTTATACAATATACATATTATATAGACTTACCTACAGGTTGGTTCTAAATCGGTTTTGCCAATAGCGAGATAATCAGAGACAAACGTCATAAATAAAAACATAGGGATCAAACTAAGAACATCCTGCTTTTTTTAGTTGGTTAATACACCAAAACCTTCTTCAGAATGTAGCAAATACTTTACTGAAAACCGCATCAAAATAGGTTCAGGCCAACACGAGAAGATAATTGCAGACAATACATCCATACAAACATATGGGACAGTTAAATACAGAATCTCTTTATTTTTGGTTGGTTCATAAAGTTCCACCAACTAGGTAGGTATTATGCTACACTGAATCCTCAGAATCTTTTTACAAGCATTTTTTAGTTTTACTTAGTAATTAAACGACACAATACGAATTTGGGCTCGTTTGATTCGTTTTGACGAGTAATTTAGCACTAGATGGTTAACATCTATGGTCTGATAAAGAAGCTGAATGATGGTCATAGGTGCTCAGTAATTAAACGACATAACGCTTTGATATTTGGCTTGTTTGATTCGTCTTGACAAGTATTTTGGTACTAGATAGGGGGTTTGCTGCTGAAAAGAATGACAGCAGTTTTTTAAAACATATTTTTTAAAAGACACTTTTTTACACAAGTTAGTACTTGACTGCGATCTCACCTGATGGTAAGTGATGATGCAGCCGAAGATGTTAACGTACTAACTTGGAAGGGGTAAGTAAAGTCACTCCAACGGTTTCTACATAGCATTGCACCGGAACGCTAAATCGCTTGGCGGCACGTCTTTGCCGGTAGGGTGGTAACTAGCCACGGCCGATGCCTTCTACCAGACCAGACCTGAGTCAATTTAGAAATTATTAAATTCCAAAGTGGGCCACTTTGGAATTTAATAATTTCTAATTTTTTAATTTCCCGTGGCGGGAATTGAACCCGCGACCTCCCACTCGAATCCGAGCGCGCTTCCCCTGCGCAAGGGAGGTCGTAAATGTAAGGGCAGTAATCCTGTTCCGCTCATTACGTCATCTGAAATATCTTTACCAAAAAAGGATTTATGGAATGAAAATTCAAATACAAATTTCCTGATAAAATAGTTTTTTGTTTGTACAGCGCCATCTGATATAGATACACTGAAGCTTTTATTTAAATCGAACAACACATGACGTGAAGATAAGATTTTCTACTGATCTCAGAGCGCGGAGAGATCTTTGGAGCTGCTGGCATTAAATTTTGCTCATTACACGTTAGGTGGCGCTGGAAACTTTATCTATAATATTTTATCTATAATATTTTATTAATAACTGGCGTATAAATAAATTACAAAGTAGTCATAGTGATATGATGGCAATATTTCAATCCACGACGACGCGTCCGCTCTGTCAAACTTCATACGAATCTATTGAAATATCAGCAATTTTGATAGAGTGGGGCGCGTCTTCATGGATTGAAATATCTATTTGTAGATACTTCTGAATTATTATTATGGAAAAAAAATAAGGACGTGATCTTCAATTAGCACACAAATTTAAAAAGTGTATTACGAATTAAATTGTCAGAATATAAATGACATCGCCATAAAATGATTCTTGCCTCCTGGGATTATTAAAACTATAATATTTTAACCATACTATTTAAATTCTACAAAGTTCTTTAATTACTTTTACCAGGAGATGGATTTCGATTAATTTTGTGAGAGCACACAATGAAGTTTCACTATAAATTTAAAGGATAATGCTGATTCTTGTATGAAAATTGGGCTATACCTTGCGTCTTTACCAAATCATCGGTAAAACATTACAAATATTCTCAATATTATGTAAAAAAAAGATTTTGTAAGATATAAACAGGGAATTTCTAATAATCTGATTTTCTAAGTGATTAATTTTCTAAGTTTTATAAGTGGTTTGGCGGTTCCACAAGTTTCGAAACGTTTAATTACTTTTTTTTATAATACTTTTAAACCCCTGTTCACATTTCACTATACAATAAATATATGCGATATTAATATTTGAAAGAAGATTCTTCATGCATGCTTCAGACGCAGAGTTACGCAAATATAGCCCATTTTGCGTCATTCTCCTTTATTTGACTAGTGTCAATATTTTCTTTACTTAACGATTAACCTAATACCCCTAATCGCATTAAACGCCAATTCACACCAATTCGCTTCACTTTTGGTCAATGCACGATGATATTTCACCGTTGGCAATAAAGGTCTCTTATGTAATTCAGAGATGCAATATTGGGGATCCAACATGCTCATTAACTCACCTATGATCCAATGGCATATGTCACAGTCGTATTCACCAACCTTGATCAGAAATTTCACCACAGTTTCGAAACTCACTATACATATAGTATTATCAGTAATGGGTGGACCGCGGACGAAAGCTACCTATTCAAAAAAGACAAAGCCATGATCTTTGTAGTAGGGGAGCCCCCGATGCTCAATTGGTAGTAAGTTGACTTTCGTGAGGATGTATTTTATTGTAAAGATAAGCTACCTAAAATTGATGATTAAACGAACTTACCTGTAAGTGAAGTTCTATCACAATTATGTGAATACATTTTATTCGAATATAATAAACACAATTAGGTATACTTTCATTTTACTGGCAATTTCGCACTTTTATTTATTTTGTTTTTTAAAACTGACCACCCTGATGGACACGCGGTCCCCAGCCTACCTCCGCGTCAAGCTTCATTCTTTAGAGAATATTTAACAAAATTTTCGTATTATACTCATGGGTTTTGGGTATGGGCGGGACCTTATATTATTATATTCGAATAAAATGTATTCACATAATTGTGATAGAACTTCACTTACAGGTAAGTTCGTTTAATCATCAATTATATTTCATACATTTTATTCTTCATATAATAAACACAATTAGGTAGATGTTTAGAGATGAAAATTTTTGTTAAATTATGGACATTAACAGATAGTAAATTGTTTCCTATTATAATAGGAAATAGGTCCTCTTTATACCACAGAAGTATTTAATTAACACAATCTTTTCGTTCAATTCCTGGATCAATAACCCAGTCACATTATAAATAGGTTTAATTTATATTTAGATAGATTATAATGATTAATGATTAGAGAGCAAAAGAGCTATTGCGACAGAAGCATCATCGCTCAATAAGAGGTTATAAAACTTAGGTAACGTCCGTAATGGTTGTTACCAGCAGACTGCTTTTCTGATGAGGTCAAGCAACAAACTACGTGCTCGCCGAGGAAGTGTTGCTGAGTGCACTGAAACGCAGACCTCTCTCGTGAGAGATTATATTCCTCGGCAGACACGTTCTCACGGTGGTCTGCCTGCAGGCGACCTTATGAGGTCGCTTCAACATTATCAGGAGGTTGTCTATTATATATCTTGGTCTTAGATTTTGTAAACGACATATCGATTTGTTTTTCAAAGCTGTGGCAAATTTTTATACTTTCTCTTCAGTTTTAATTATGGTATAATTAAAACTGGTTCGCCCTGAGTAGTAGCTGGCGTTGTATAAACTCAATAATTCCCTTGAATTATATAAAAACAATAATACTAACTTTAACTAATGCTAATGTTCTCATTCTGTGCTGTGTCTACTGCCTAGAGCTAAAAAAGTTACAAGATCAGCAAAGCAAAGTTACGGAATGAATAAACTCTTATTAAGGCCCATTGAGCAATGTGTTAGCATACTATATTGTGTGCTACTATGTGGTGTTTGATGTTAATTTATCTATTCATTTTCGCAATATAATATATATATATATATATTTATATATATTTTTTTTTTTTATTTGACCCAAAATCATCAGCAGAAATTAAACTCAATGCCGAATGATAACAAGTAATCGTACCATATGCTACGTCGTTAACAAGTTGTTCTGTTGGAAATTACGAGGTTGACTTATAATGTAGGTACGGATTGTACGGATCTCAGTCGTTATTAAAGCAGTATTGCCACAAAACTTTGTAAATAACACAAAATTTTTGAAACATATAAATTATTAAAAATTCCAACAAAATGTCCTTTTTTTTTTTTTTTTTTATGTATATATATATTTTTTTTTTTTTTTTTTTTTTTTTTTTTAATGCCTTCAGAGAACTTCCTCCAGTAATTCCTATGGATTGTGGTTTTCTAGGGAAAGACCATATTTATTTATTTATCATCAATAAATGTACTATAAGAAGTAAGTCTTTTGACACCTTATGTAAAAGAAGAAAATCCAAAGTTGTAAAGGTCCTTAGACGATGTATGTCTAAAGCATTGTCTATAATAGTATTTTTAAGCATTCTTCCTCTAGAAGAATGTATAGAAGAGCAAAGGTAAACTTGGTGTTCCAAAATGTTCAGAATGCGTCTGTTTCTAAGACGTCTGGGTTCGTATTGATTACATTTCGCATTATTGCAAGAAGCGATAAATTCAATAACTGGATTGAACTCTTTGAATAACTTTGAAGTATATAATTTTACCGCGATAGCTTAATCCCATTAACTGGATGTAACTCTTGGTCAGCTTTTGATTATCTTTAATTTCCATATAAGAAACAATTAACCCAATCGTTTAAATGAGGATATTTGATATCCTCTATGCAACTGATGTAAATCATGTGTATCAAAATAGATGTATCGAAAAATATGGCCATCAACTCTGTAAAGAGGTATTTCGATTCATCTTAACGTTAATTATTACAAAAACAAAAATCCCTCTAATGAAAAGAATTAGTCTTCATCTAGACCGGGAAATCGTGTGAATCACTAGTTCAACCTTTTAGGTTTAAGGGAGTTAGATGACTTAAAAAATGTTTTGTAACCACTGGCCATCTGATAGGATAACCGATGATGGACGAACAGCTGCGTCTAAAGTCTAATTTTTCTTACGGACTACATTTTTTGTTTCTACAGGCGTTCTGTGTAACCCCATCCATACCTAATAGCTGGAGAAGTGGACTTTAGGACTTTTAATCGGAATTAAGCTTAACTCTTAGATGATACAACGAGTTAAGCGTATAAATTCTTTACAGAATTTGAATTGTTACATAATTCACGTCATAGTTTGCGGTTGGGTAACGATACTGCCATATCGTCAGAAATTAAAATAAAACCAGGAAACTGAGCATGTTTTGAGGGTAGTAAATAACTTTAACACTCTAACACCTAACAAATCTTCATGAAAAAACCGCGGTAAGTATCTGAGATGAGTCACAACTTCTTTATGTATTTTACCAAGGATGAATCGGTACTTTAAAATAAGATTCTTCAGTTCATAGGCATAAAACCCTTTTTAGGTATTCGCTTGTAAGCTGTTCTATGAACTATCAATTTCAAAAGATTTTGAACTACAAATTCATTCAACGCCTTTAAATTTAGAATGTATCTTTTACCACGTAAGATTTTGAGGTTAGACACATCTTAACTATAATCGAACATGCAGTGACTCACTCCCACATTATCTCACCCAAAAAAGAAATGTCGATTGTCAAAGACATTTGTCGCTTTTTCTTTGTTGTGAACGTGTAAGGCGGTACACTGTGTTAGTGTACGATTTTAAAAATGGTATTATGTAATAATAATTTTTTGGAGCTAGTTCCTTAATTTGTTCAATTCATTAAAATATTTTATTGAATGTACGTACATTTGTACACCTAGTGAAAGTTAAAAAATAGTCTTCACTTATTATAACTCCCGAAATTCTAGATCATGTTATAGATCGTGACGGATTCCTTGTCAGTGATATGTAACCAATAAACTTCAAAATGTTGAAGACAACTGGCATATAGGTACCTTAATGTCTAGCGTCGTCGATGAACCTGGTCCTTGTTGTGGCTGATGCTGGAAACTTGCTGTCACGTCGCATCTTCCTCGCGGCTGATCGCCAATACTCAAGTGTGTCACGCCCCCCCCTGCTGGCCGAGCCGTAACGAGAGGGGGCCAGCTAGTTTCTCGAGAAACGAGATTGCGCTGTCCCAGCGGTGGGTGTCGATAGCAAAGTCGCCCGCCGCGCCCTGCTGGTTTCTTTATTTACAACACCTGACGATCAGTAACCATTGAAACTAGTATAATGCCCGAAACTATTTCTCCGAAAAAACATCTGGTCCCGTTCGTGAACTTTAATTACTTGTCATTTGTCGAAACAAAATGTCATTTGTCAATACTTAAGCTTCTTCTCAGTTCAGGACGCGTTGTGGTTTAAGATTTTTATTAGTTTCAGAAAGAATTTAACAATTCACTTCAATGAAACTTTCAGACTAATGGTACATTATACATAATATTGTTGAGCTAACAGTTAAATTATCATCCCATTACACAATCTGAACATTAATTTTCGAAAGTAAGTAAAATTATTTTCCACCACAAAATCTAAACATTATTGTTGTAGGTACATAGTTAGAAAAGTTCGACGCGTTGGTACCCTCGTGGGATTAGTTTTTAAGTCGTGAAATAGTTATCACTGATAAAAGGCTATAACATTTAACTGGCTATTCATAAGCCAGGCAAGTATATCAAATAAACTATTTGATTCTTTGCAATGAAGGTCGGCTAGAATTTTATAACTGTCGGGACTAACCATTAATATAGTTCTTGTGACTGAGCGCCGATAGCAATTCGGGATCAAAGTCCGGGAGGTCATGCGGAGCCACTTGTAGTGAAGCCGAGAACAGCGCCACACCGACATCGTCCCCCGTTGGTATCCGCAAAGTCCTTTGAGGTTTTTTTAAAATCCTTCGTGTTGACCCGCAGTCAACCTCCAGGAGCATTGACGCATCATGCTATGCTTTCGTGGTATCCTCAACGTGATACCCTCCAAGCTAGCTTAGAGATGCCTGGACTATTTCGCGCATCATGCTATACTTTCGTGATAACCTCAATGTGATACCCTCCAAGTTAGCTTAGAGATGCCTTAGGATTTCAATTTTTGGACACACTTTCGTCAGCATTGATATTTGAGTTGATGTGATATCTGGGAAAAAAGGTTAATTTTCACTTACCCTCTTTCCTCGGAGTCTGACGAAGATGAATGCACAATTATATGATTTGATTTGATTTTATTTTTGTTATAATAATAAATTTTACTAGCGTCTAAGCATTATCAGTATAGAAAATTAAGCAAGTTTTAACACTGAACACTTAATTTTTTTTTTTTTTTACTTTGAACCTAAATTAACAAAAACGAGACGTGTTTTTGTAGTCGAGTGCTCATTGCCGCGCACAATAAAAGAATGAAGCTTGACGCGGAGGTAGGCTGGGGACCGCGTGTCCATCAGGGTGGTCAGTTTTAAAAAACAAAATAAATAAAAGTGCGAAATTGCCAGTAAAATGAAAGTATACCTAATTGTGTTTATTATATGAAGAATAAAATGTATGAAATATAATGAAAAATAGTTGTGATGTGATGTTTCTACAGGTTTTCAAAAAATTCAAAAAATCTGGCCTAGTAAGTATACTGTGTCGTAATTTTTTTTACAGATTTCGGCATAATTCTCGTCAGTACGACGAGCACATCAAGAGCCAGCGTCTGCATAAATTTTTTAAAATCATGATTTTTTTTCATTCCTCACCACTGAAATAGCATATATCATAATATAACCTTATTTATTTTAGCGTCTAATATTTTTTTTTACAAAGCTAGGTCTCAACAATGCTTGAGCAACTACCGAAAACCCCTCTTGGGCTCCCCTACTATTGCTGCATTATACAATCGATCGAACGCTTGTAACATAAGCCTTCATTTTATTATTGTTATCAAATTGACAACTATTCAGCTGCTGCAATACGATGCGCAACCTAAGTATGATTGCTATGGAATACAAATTGCTTAACTATAATATTTTACTGAACTACAAATTTGTAATCTTTTTAGGTTTGATGAAAAACTAAAAGTTTTCTCAGATATATTGATGAAAAGATTATGTAGATTGGATCATCTTTATTTTCAACAATTATAATATTTTGAAATAAACGAAAAATAAAAGTACATGAGATATATGTATTGTGTTGTAACATATAATTTTCTGTATCATTCATAAAACTTAGGTACCATTTAAGGTAGAGCATAACGTCTTGAGGTGGTATTAAACGTTAGACACGAAAACACAAACATTGTGAAATTTATAATATATTTTGAATAATTATATTTGTTTTTTTTTCACTTTATATCAATTTAATGCCGAGTTACTCTCGTACTTATCTTCAGTCTGTTTGGTTTCACATTATCCGTTATTAGGTATCATTTTTCTACGTAGATTGTAGGTAGATGATGGCAAGAGGGATGAGGAATATGGATCAACAATAGTATTGTGCCTGACTTCAGTTTACTTTCCAAGTAACGTAGCCACAGCAGCTGCTGGTAGACCATATTCGGTTCCCTTCTAAAATACAAAACATTATGATAAACATATGATAAACACATAATTAAACTCGATTTTATATTATTTAATGTTGCAAACACTTTACTAGAACAAACTACAACACCGAGCAAACGTAGTTGTGCGTTTCGTAGGGATATGAAAAAAATTTTATCCCGGAAAATTTCATGGTTTCTATGATAATAGTGAAAAACAGAAATTCGCGCGGGAAAAATAGCCGCCGTCACGCCGTAATAACTACACTAATTTGGTTAAAATTTGGAAAAGAGGTAGATTTTATTCTGGAATAATACATCGGCATCAGCTAATTTTTTTATCCCGGTAAAATCTATGCTTGATAATAATGAAAAACAGAAATACTCCTTCGCGCCGTAACTATTGAACCGATTTTTGGTTGAAAATTGGCATAGAACCAGATTTCGTCCTAAATTAACACAAAAGCTTCTTTTTATTCCAGAAAATCCCCGTGTGTCGGGAATACTAAAATTTACGCGGACGAAGCCGGGGGTCTGCTACCTATACATATTATGTTGTTGAACAAATCTGATTTTTTGGGTTCCATACCAAAATGATAAAAATGTAACCCTTATGGCAAATATTATATATTCGGTGCTTATGGTGAGACTTTCTCCGTCCGTCCGTCCGTCTGTAACACTCGATTTTTTTGAGATGCGATTAGATTTAGCTTGTAGTAGGTGATGAGTTTACTTACAAGGTTACAAGTAGGTACATTACTTTTAGATATTATATGGTATGTGCTGCTATGTGTATGTTGTTATGTATATAGGTTATTAAAATTTGCTGCAGCGTACTTACTTTGAATGGAGATGTTATCCTATACCCTTTATCATCAGCAACGTATTCAACGATTTCTGGTTTACCTTCTTCATTTATGTAACTGTATCGTCCTATAACTAGCATACTAGCAGGTTGATCAGGTAGTTCATCAAAGAAAATACCAGATTCCTCTCTAAAAATTCCATTCGATGTCTTAAAACTGAAAGAAAGAAAAAAAAATTGTTTTCAAGCATACAAAAATAACATGACTTAATTTAGGTCAATTACGTACTAAATTTGGCTAAATGCTTATTAAAAACACCAAAAACAAACATGTTGTATCCCCAGCTTCCCAAATTAGTGTTAACTTTATCTTGGAAAGCAAGGTCTTCCTTCCCTTTAATGTGAACTAACATCTTGAGCTGTGCTTGCAATAAAATGCAGCAAGGAACATGTGTATTCATGAGGCCTGCTACATTCATCGCAGAATAAATGAAATAAAAGTACGCGTTTATTAAATTTCGCGAAAGAATATGTATATCATTTAATGAAAGTTATACTACTACTTCAAGTATTTCTTCAGTATCTTCATAAGAAAGTCCATTATTACCACCAAACCTAAAGTTGAGTATTGAAACTGCAAGTACTTATAATAAAATCAAATAGGCACAATAATGCAATTAGTCATAGATAACTCCTTGACCGGTATTCGAAGCCTCGACCTTTTCAGAAAATACCCATCTTACGTATACTCTAACCATACACATGATGATCATGGCATTTATTTGTAACTAGAGAATACCCTCGGCTTTGCTCACATGACTCCCATTTTATCCCCTAGGGGATTTAATTTTTTAAATACATTTTCGGAGTTTGTTGTTCTGTCTATATAGATAGCTCTATCTGTATGCGTTTTGCCTGATACGTCCTTTGGTTTGGGCTCTGTGTTGTCGATAGGTAGTAGGTATTGTGTCAGTCAAACATAATTTCATCAAAGATTGAAATCGCAATGTGCGTCCTAAATCGCTCACATCAAAAATGTTCACAAACATGCTGAGCGCACTCGCTCAGCATACTTGTGACACTCACTTGTGACATAGACGTTTATGGAGGTTAAGGGCTCATCTAGCGATTTAAATCTTTGAACTACATAAATAAATCGCTTACATCAAAAATCGCTCGCATCAAAAACGTCCACAAACATGCTGAGCGAGTGCGCCAGCATGCTGTAGTTGCACTTGTGACATGGACGTTTTTGGAGGTTAAAAGCTCACCTAGCGATTTAAATCTTTGAATTACATAAATAAATAATTTCCGATGTAAGTAATGCCGAGATAAAACTATATTTTAAGCAATTTATTGGTGTTTATTAAATGTAAAAATGCGCCAAAAATGAAAATTTCTTCACATACTTTGCAGGTATGTGGATAGTGGTACTGTTTAATGATTTTGCAATATTATCTGAGCTCACTTTTATTAATATAGCAAGTAGCAACCTACCTGAATTTATAATTCCCCTTTTCATCGATTGTATATTCGTTACTTATTATTTCTGCTTCACTATCGCTGGTTTGGCTTGTAGGAGCAGCGCAGGTCAGCGCTAATGCAAAACATACACATACTAACCGCTTTTTCAAATGCCTAATCTACAACAAAACCACATCACTTTAAATAAAATTAATTACTACGTATAAATGAACTATACGAAACGAGGTTCTTATACCTGCGACATCTTTAACTTAAATATAGTATGTAATTTTAAAATTAGAGCTCGAGTTAATTTATTGTATTTAATAAGACCACCGAGCACTTGAAATGATCTGAGACTCTGAAGATTGAATTTGTGGATGGAAATAACATGATTGGCCGTTAGTTCTTATACAAAAATTTTAAAGACGCGTAGTTTTTTAAAACTTGTTTTAGTAGCAAATAATAATTTTTGAAGGTTGCAAATGGATGCTTCGTGCGGCCTTTATTGCAGATTTATTAATATTATTATTATTTAAACCAAATTTAAACACATCATAAACAAAGGTTGATGTGCCGAGGTAGCATGTCAAATTTTTTATTACCTATTTTTTTTTTGCAAATTTAAAATAAATATCTTATGATATCGGCCATATATCAAACACATTGTTGACGGCTTATGGCAATGGTATGATGGGTAATAGATCCTTCTTTTCACAATTTTTGAACCAGCTGCCAGCAATTAGTATTTATTCCCTTGAAGCTATAACATGGTGTTATGCAAGAGGCGGATAAACAACTCTGCAAAACATTTGAAATTCCTCTGGTGTACGAGTATCATGATGGTGTTTCACGTTTGCTCAATACAGTATTTTTAAGTAAACTTACTATAAAAAAGTAACTGCCGCCAAATACCGCAATTATTACCATACCATATTTAATACTGATAAGATATTATTACCATACCATATTTAATTCAAATGTAAATGGTTTTTAATTGGTCCTAAAAAAGTATCAAAGAAATCTTGCGCCGTTTAGTCTACTTGAAATTGATGGAGCCTTAGCCTTAACCTTGTATTATAATTAGTAACTTATTTTAAACACCAACTACTCATGAGATCACCATCCTCTTTACGAAACTTCAATAGAACGGATGTCTTCAAATATTAGCTCTGAGCGATTACTATAATTTTATTTGTACATAAAATATTAAAGGTACGTAGTTTTTATGTGCAATGATTTTTACTTCACTGACATATTATATTAATATATGTAAGATTAATTTATTTTTTCGTATAATATATAATTATATAAATCATTTTTTCCAGATACACTGTTTGATACTTCTTTGTGTTATGATATTAACACAAGCATATGGGGCAGTTATTAAAAACGCTTTGGAAAATGAGAGAGAAGCTCAAATTATAACCAAAGAGTATACTATCGACGATAACGGAAATTACAGCTTTAGGTATGTCCTTTTCTCTAGATTTGAATTTGATGGTATAAAACCCCTACTGCGCGAGTCCGACTTCCAGTGGACTTTCACTTGGTCGAATATTTTTTCCTATTGAAAAGATTTATAAAGATATATTCGTTTTTCAGTTACGAAACGTCAAATGGGATAAGTAGATCTGAAACTGGTACAGTAATAAATAAAGGACAACCCGATGAGCATGTTGCTGTCGAGGGCTGGTACAGTTATATTAATGCAAAAGGAGAGGAACAAATTTTCCGGTTTGTTGCGGATGAAAATGGCTACAGAGTGTTACCGTTACCACGTATCGTAGTAAGTTGATGTTGTATATGTTTTATGTATTATGAGTTTTACTGTATGGTAATTGGTATAACTGTTTGTTTGAGGCGGAATTTGTACCTGTATCTCCGGTAGTGTCGCTGCTTGGCGGAAAAAACTAATATGGATGTGAAGTATTGAGTGTACTACTTCTATATACAAAATATTTTCTTTTAAAGTTAAATATAATTTTCTTTTAAAGTACTTATTATAAACGCTTGATTGCAAACATTAAAAGATATTATTTTGAAATATGGTCGAATTCTGTAATTGCATCTCATTTAAATTGGGAATACTTTAGTCTAAGATTGAAACTTGAGACGGAACGAGCTAATTAAGTTTTATACATTTTAAATATCTGTATTTCAAAATAAATAAAGTGATTATATTTCATACATTTTATTCTTCAATAATAATAAACACAATCAGGTATACTTTCATTGTACTGGCAATTTCGCACTTTTATTTATTTGGTTTTTTAAAACTGACCACCCTGATGGACACGCTGTCCCAGCCTACGTCCGCGCCATGCTCCATTCTTTTATTGTGCGCGGCAATGAGCACTCGACTACAAAAACACGTCTCGTTTTTGTTAATTTAGGTTCAAAGTAAAAAAAATTAAGTGTTCAGTGTTAAAACTTGCTTAATTTTCTATACTGATAATGCTTAGACGCTAGTAAAATTTATTATTATAACAAAAATAAAATCAAATCAAATCATATAATTGTGCATTCATCTTCGTCAGACTCCGAGGAAAGAGGGTAAGTGAAAATTAACCTTTTTTCCCAGATATCACATCAACTCAAATATCAATGCTGACGAAAGTGTGTCCAAAAATTGAAATCCTAAGGCATCTCTAAGCTAACTTGGAGGGTATCACATTGAGGTTATCACGAAAGTATAGCATGATGCGCGAAATAGTCCAGGCATCTCTAAGCTAGCTTGGAGGGTATCACGTTGAGGATACCACGAAAGCATAGCATGATGCGTCAATGCTCCTGGAGGTTGACTGCGGGTCAACACGAAGGATTTTAAAAAAACCTCAAAGGACTTTGCGGATACCAACGGGGGACGATGTCGGTGTGGCGCTGTTCTCGGCTTCACTACAAGTGGCTCCGCATGACCTCCCGGACTTTGATCCCGAATTGCTATCGGCGCTCAGTCACAAGAACTATATTAATGGTTAGTCCCGACAGTTGTAAAATTCTAGCCGACCTTCATTGCAAAGAATCAAATAGTTTATTTGATATACTTGCCTGGCTTATGAATAGCCAGTTAAACGTTATAGCCTTTTATCAGTGATAACTATTTCACGACTTAAAAACTAATTCCACGAGGGTACCAACGCGTCGAACTTTTCTAACTAGGTACCTACAACAATAATGTTTAGATTTTGTGGTGGAAAATAATTTTACTTACTTTCGAAAATTAATGTTCAGATTGTGTAATGGAATGATAATTTAACTATTAGCTCAAAACTCAATAAGTTAACAATATTATGTATAATGTACCATTAGTCTGAAAGTTTCATTGAAGTGAATTGTTAAATTCTTTCTGAAACTAATAAAAATCTTAAACCACAACGCGTCCTGAACTGAGAAGATGCTTAAGTATTGACAAATGACATTTTGTTTCGACAAATGACAAGTAATTAAAGTTCACGAACGGGACCAGATGTTTTTTCGGAGAAATAGTTTCGGGCATTATACTAGTTTCAATGGTTACTGATCGTCAGGTGTTGTAAATAAAGAAACCAGCAGGGCGCGGCGGGCGACTTTGCTATCGACACCCACCGCTGGGACAGCGCAATCTCGTTTCTCGAGAAACTAGCTGGCCCCCTCTCGTTATGGCTCGGCCAGCAGGGGGGGCGTGACACACTTGAGTATTGGCGATCAGCCGCGAGGAAGATGCGACGTGGCAGCGAGTCTCCAGCATCAGCCACAACAAGGACCAGGTTCATCGACGACGCTAGACATTAAGGTACCTATATGCCAGTTGTCTTCAACATTTTGAAGTTTATTGGTTACATATCACTGACAAGGAATCCGTCACGATCTATAACATGATCTAGAATTTCGGGAGTTATAATAAGTGAAGACTATTTTTTGACTTTCACTAGGTGTACAAATGTACGTACATTCAATAAAATATTTTAATGAATTGAACAAATTAAGGAACTAGCTCCAAAAAATTATTATTACATAATACCATTTTAAAAATCGTACACTAACACAGTGTACCGCCTTACACGTTCACAACAAAGAAAAAGCGACAAATGTCTTTGACAATCGACATTTCTTTTTTGGGTGAGATAATGTGGGAGTGAGTCAAGTATGTTCGATTATAGTTAAGATGTGTCTAACCTCAAAATCTTACGTGGTAAAAGATACATTCTAAATTTAAAGGCGTTGAATGAATTTGTAGTTCAAAATCCTTTGAAATTGATAGTTCATAGAACAGCTTACAAGCGAATACTTAAAAAGGGTTTTATGCCTATGAACTGAAGAATCTTATTTTAAAGTACCGATTCATCCTTGGTAAAATACATAAAGAAGTTGTGACTCATCTCAGATACTTACCGCGGTTTTTTCATGAAGATTTGTTAGGTTTTAGAGTGTTAAAGTTATTTACTACCCTCAAAACATGCTCAGTTTCCTGGTTTTATTTTAATTTCTGACGATATGGCAGTATCGTTACCCAACCGCAAACTATGACGTGAATTATGTAACAATTCAAATTCTGTAAAAAAAAAAAAATTATACGCTTAACTCGTTGTATCATCTAAGAGTTAAGCTTAATTCCGATTAAAAGTCCTTAAGTCCACTTCTCCAGCTATTAGGTATGGATGGGGTTACACAGAACGTCTGTAGAAACAAAAAATGTAGCCCGTAAGAAAAATTAGACTTTAGACGCAGCTGTTCGTCCATCATCGGTTATCCTATCAGATGGCCAGTGGTTACAAAACATTTTTTAAGTCATCTAACTCCCTTAAACCTAAAAGGTTGAACTAGTGATTCACACGATTTCCCGGTCTAGATGAAGACTAATTCTTTTCATTAGAGGGATTTTTGTTTTTGTAATAATTAACGTTAAGATGAATCGAAATACCTCTTTACAGAGTTGATGGCCATATTTTTCGATACATCTATTTTGATACACATGATTTACATCAGTTGCATAGAGGATATCAAATATCCTCATTTAAACGATTGGGTTAATTGTTTCTTATATGGAAATTAAAGATAATCAAAAGCTGACCAAGAGTTACATCCAGTTAATGGGATTAAGCTATCGCGGTAAAATTATATACTTCAAAGTTATTCAAAGAGTTCAATCCAGTTATTGAATTTATCGCTTCTTGCAATAATGCGAAATGTAATCAATACGAACCCAGACGTCTTAGAAACAGACGCATTCTGAACATTTTGGAACACCAAGTTTACCTTTGCTCTTCTATACATTCTTCTAGAGGTAGAATGCTTAAAAATACTATTATAGACAATGCTTTAGACATACATCGTCTAAGGACCTCTACAACTTTGGATTTCCTTCTTTTACATAAGGTGTCAAAAGACTTACTTCTTATAGTACATTTATTGATGATAAATAAATAAATATGGTCTTTCCCTAGAGAACCACAATTCATAGGAATTACTGGAGGAAGTTCTCTGAAGGCATTAAAAAAAAAAAAAAAAAAAAAGGACATTTTGTTGGAATTTTTAATAATCTATATGTTTCAAAAATTTTGTGTTATTTACAAAGTTTTGTGGCAATACTGCTTTAATAACGACTGAGATCCGTACAATCCGTACATTATAAGTCAACCTCGTAATTTCCAACAGAACAACTTGATAACGACGTAGCATATGGTACGATCACTTGTTATCATTCGGCATTGAGTTTAATTTCTGCTGATGATTTTGGGTCAAAAAAAAAAAAAAAAAAAAAAAAAAAAAAAAAAAAAAAAAATTATATTGCGAAAATGAATAGATAAATTAACATCAAACACCACATAGTAGCACACAATATAGTATGCTAACACATTGCTCAATGGGCCTTAATAAGAGTTTATTCATTCCGTAACTTTGCTTTGCTGATCTTGTAACTTTTTTAGCTTTAGGCAGTAGACACAGCACAGAATGAAAACATTAGCATTAGTTAAAGTTAGTATTATTGTTTTTATATAACTCAAGGGAATTATTGAGTTTATACAACGCCAGCTACTACTCAGGGCGAACCAGTTTTAATTATACCATAATCAAAACTGAAGAGAAAGTATAAAAATTTGCCACAGCTTTGAAAAACAAATCGATATGTCGTTTACAAAATCTTAGACCAAGATATATAATAGACAACCTCCTGATAATGTTGAAGCGACCTCATAAGGTCGCCTGCAGGCAGACCACCGTGAGAACGTGTCTGCCGAGGAATATAATCTCTCACGAGAGAGGTCTGCGTTTCAGTGTACTCAGCACCAAGTACGCAACACTTCCTCGGCGAGCACGTAGTTTGTTGCTTGACCTCATCAGAAAAGCAGTCTGCTGGTAACAACCATTACGGACGTTACCTAAGTTTTATAACCTCTTATTGAGCGATGATGCTTCTGTCGCAATAGCTCTTTTGCTCTCTAATCATTAATCATTATAATCTATCTAAATATAAATTAAACCTATTTGTAATGTGACTGGTTTATTGATCCAGGAATTGAACGAAAAGATTGTGTTAATTAAATACTTCTGTGGTATAAAGAGGACCTATTTCCTATTATAATAGGAAACAATTTACTATCTGTTAATGTCCATAATTTAACAAAAATTTTCATCTCTAAACATCTACCTGATTGTGTTTATTATTATTGAAGAATAAAATGTATGAAATATAATTGATGATTAAACGAACTTACCTGTAAGTGAAGTTCTATCACAATTATGTGAATACATTTTATTCGAAAATAATAATATAAGGTCCCTCCCATACCCAAAACCCATGAGTATAATACGAAAATTTTGTTAAATATTCTCTAAAGAATGAAGCATGGCGCGGACGTAGGCTGGGACAGCGTGTCCATCAGGGTGGTCAGTTTTAAAAAACCAAATAAATAAAAGTGCGAAATTGCCAGTACAATGAAAGTATACCTGATTGTGTTTATTATTATTTTCGAATAAAATGTATTCACATAATTGTGATAGAACTTCACTTACAGGTAAGTTCGTTTAATCATCAATTATATTAAATAAATATTAAAATGTACGTCTAACTTTATTTTTGTAAATTAAGCCTGAATACTCGAGACTACCACGATTCATTTTTTATAAGATTATATTACCTGTTTATCATGTAACGGGCTTAGCAAAACAAACCTGTATAAATCGTTGATTAGGTATATAGTAGGTATAAATACAAAAAATAATCATAAAATCATCATCCTTAATACAAACCCTCGACCTGAGTGGAGGTCTGCGTGACTTAGTTGTAACTTGTAATATCAGATTCTAGATCTAGACATCTCGGTTTTTATTTTTTGCTGTAACAAAATGTTGAAGGTCTCCTTAATCTAGCTTTGCCTTACAGTAAGTAGTTAATTTGTCCATTCTGTATTTTTTGTTTTTGTTCCAGCTTCTAGCTGTTCTCGCTTTAATCGCACTGACGTCGGCTGCCCCTTTAGACAAGGATAGTGAGGCGACAATAACAAAAAATGAATTTACAATCGATGGAAAGGGAAGTTACAAATTCAGGTAATACTTAAGAGTAGTATTAGTAACAAAGTTACCTATATTTACGTTATCAAAGTCCACAGGTTGGATTTGTTGTCGACGAATAGGTAGTGACTATTCGTCCTTCCTATGACTGATTAATTTTGGAATTATTGTACGATGATAACTTACAAACACATTAAATATGAATTCTAAAGAGTTTTTCATTATGTAAATGAATTTGCAGTTATGAGACATCGAACGGATTAGAGAGATGGGAAGAAGGGACTATAGAAAACGAAGGTCAGCCGAATGAGCATATTGTTGTTAATGGTTACTATATTTACTATGACCCAGATGGAAAGAAACAAATGGTACAATACTCAGGTGACGAGAATGGATTTCATATTTTGCCGGAAGTAAGTATTCATCCTCCTGCCATTAGTGGGTACAAGGTAATATATATTACTTAAAAGAATACGTGTAGAGAAAATCTCGTGGTTTGATTGTAAGAATTACTTTTTGATTCTACTACAAGTGACGTTACAGCCGAAGAGGCTATTGACAAATCATAGAGATTGTTATATTTTGAAGAATTATTTTATATTGTAAATTTTATTTTCACCGAGGTACCAAAAGTGTGTTAAATCTATGAAGACGTGCTCCACTCTTTCCTATAACTCCTTATGAATTGCGTGAAGCATGAGCGATTGTGGGATGAGTGTTTTACTGTGACGATCTTTCGGCGATATGTGTTGCCGGTACGACTAGCTACGATTGAAGCCTCCCAAAAGAGGGACAACATGGAGGTTACAAGTTGTGGGATAAAATTAGATTCTCATGTCGATCCGGTTTCGGTTTCACTATAAAATCTATGTACGGGGATTAATCGTACCTAAACGTGCAACTCTATCGAATTCTTATCTTGTACAGCCTTATCGGTGCAAATTTTGAAAGAAATCCATACTCGGAATAAAACTCGAGACTTTTCATTACCAGCCAAACCGTGGCAAGGGATCCTCAAAAAAGGGGCTGGATAATTTTGCATTGGGTAATTTGCACATAAGGTACTGTAATTGCTTATGAACTTTGCTACACAAACCGTGGTAATCTTTTTATTTTTAGGATTCCGTACAAAAAGGGTAAAATCCCATTACTAAGACTCCCCTGTGTCACCACTCTCATGAATCGTGATAGTTAGATAATTGGAATTTTTACAAATCATGTATTTTCGTTACTCGATTTTTAATTTGAAAGGTAGAGGTGTGTAGTTTACTTTAATAACATAAAGATTTGGTTTTAACAGTACAGAGCCCTCAGTGTGCGAGCCTGATATTTGTCCAACTTTTTTGATAAGGTAACATATAAATAATAATTAATTCCAATTTATTTAGGTTTCAGAGGTTGAAGCTTTGCCGCCAAATGTTGTTGCATCTCTACTAGGACGCTAAACTGGGAAATGTTGAACTGCAATTGAAATGCTGCCTCTAAAGAGCATTTAGAACGATTTGAGAAGAATTTGAGGTATCTGTTAATTGTTTTGTATCAGCACTTCACTATAAAACAGCAGATTACTGTCTTTTATTAATAAAAATACCTAATAGATAGAGTGGTTTGGATACAAGCTCTATTCACATGCGGCCTAGGTATATATTAAATTATATTATTATTATCTACGGCAAATAAAATCTTTTCGTAGTTTTCAAATTACATGTTTCCTCATAATGTCGCTGAGATAAAGAAACAATATATTGTGATAAAAGTCATTATTATTATGTATCATACAAGTGAAGCCTCATACAAGTGATTTAGACTCTGAGTGAAGTGAGACTGACAAGAAACCATCAAGCTGGACAAGTTCTCACAGATTGTGGATACACAGGGCCCATGTACAAAGTTGAACTATCCACATGATTACTATAGCTTGGCAACTTCTGCTGGGCGAAAGATGGTGGAGGAGGCAAGGAACTTAGATGTCAGTGGTTAGCGGGCGGTGCAGCGGGGAAGGTTACACTTATCTGCATGCATGTATGCGTTACCGCGTCTCCCGGCCGTCTGTCACCCTCCAGGAGGGTCCCGCACGTAGTTGCCAAGCTATAACTAATTAGTTGTAGCCGATAAACTTATGTAGATACTAGCCGATACCATCAAAAATTCCTAGATCATTTCATCATTCCACATAGACCTCTCGGTATATGATGGTCTGGTGTTACTAGTGGTCAGAAGGCTAGGTAAAGCTTTAAGAAAACAATTGTAATTTAATGCGTTTAAAAATATGACCAAGTACTCGACGTGACAGAATGCGCATATCATTACTTTAAAAAGTACCTACTAAGAAGTAAAGACAAATAAGCAAGGAGGTCAAAGATGTCCTCCTAAAAACATATCTTTGTAATAAATTACGTTACGGTTACAAGGGCACTCGATCACAAAATACATTTTTAGTTGTACACTTATTCACAAACAATAAATAAAATACAAGTGCTACCTGCCTACAATAATAAAATAACCTATGGTTAGCTATAATTGCTATAGGATTTAAGTTTGACAGGATCTCGTCTACAACTTTTACTGAAAAATATTCATCTGGTAAACCCACGATATAGAAGTAAATATTTTAAAAATTAAAAAACACGACTCCCCTGTGGTAAAACGACTTTTTTCGAAAAAAAATAACCCATGGTACTCCGAATGATGTAAGGATTCTAAAGACACCCCATATTATATCCAAATTAATTCAGCCGTTCAGGAGTTAAGTATGGTGGAATAAAGAAACTCACATTTATACATATTGCATACATACGTGAACCCTTAAAAACATTACACTCCTTTTTGGGCAGTCGTGTAAAAATTAAGGTACTTAAAACGAATGTGTATGTCGAGGACATACGAGTAGCTCTATCGTTTAAGTATTTTTCCACTGAACCCTATACTGGTCTCTAGATAATTTATGCGTTTCTGTAATAGACTTGTGGCAAACACAGGCAATTACGTTCGAGTTTTTAGCCAATCAATTGTAAAAGCCATTCCAGTATTTACGTAACAAGTGTGATGGTGTCAATGACATGACAGAGTCCTTGGAGTCGCATTGTTTGTAAAGGAATGAAGTCCAGACTTGACATTCTTGAAGAACTGGATATAAGGTGTGGGCAGTTGGTACGATGGCACAGTACACTTAGACACTGTGAGAAAAATATTTCCCAAATATGGTGAGTTGGACATAGATTTAACTTAAAATCATAGTAGCCCAGAACTATCAGCCTGATCTGCTTAAATTTTACATGCTTATAAGGTTTTGGTTGCTTTTCTGACAGCCACTGATTGGGTTCCTGATTTGCGTCAGACAATCGCGGCGCAGAATTCGCTAGCGTTTACGATAACGATGAATACGTTTTTCCTACGCAATCAGGGGCTGTTCTTAATTTTCTTGTCTCTATGAGTTTATGCTTTAAACGCAATGGAAGAAAAGGAAAATTCAAGAAAACACCGCACGCTTTAACAATACTTAAATATAGATAGGTACGCTGGTAATTTTAGAAGGATAACATTTCTAATAAAATCATGTAATAGTACATTATTTTATCGAAAGTAAAATCAGTGTATTATATAAATCATCATAATTTTAAAAGTTAAAATTATGCGTATCTCTCTACCTTTTCTCCAAAAATAAAATAATTGAATAATAGCTGCGACAGCTTGAGAGAACGCTCAAGTTGATGATAGAAAAATTATGACATCTTATATTTTTTTAATTGCTAAATTTAATTTTTAATGTTATGATGTTAAGTAATGAGTAATTTTATTAGACTAAAGAAATTATTGTGTAATTTCATTTTTAATGTGATGACTGAATATTGTTTAACTTAATGACTGTGTGACCCAGGGAAACGTATTGGATTTTTCTGTAATGTGTTCCTGGTTATGTAATACTAAATAAATAAATAAATAAATAATAGATATCTTAATATAAAATTCTCGTGTCTTGTGTTTGTTACTGAACTCCTCCGAAACGGCTCGACCGAAGAATTTAGTTTTTATTTGGAATAAATAATACGGATACATTTTTTTACAAAGATTTTATTCTTCTAAAATTCCAGCGAAATACTCCTCGCTTCTGAACTGTTCGGCCATGACATTTTGTTTTTTGTACGCAGGTAAAAGGCATGCGCTTCTGCTTTTTAGCAGCCATCGCCTACGCGGCTGTCTTAGCGCATTTGCCCAGATCGGCCGGCATTGAGCGACAAATTAAAAAGCTCGTTTATAATAACAATGGATTTGGGACTTACAGTTTCGAGTAAGAACAATAATGATACATCCTATTTCATATTATATTAAATAGGACGAAATTTTCCTAGTATCCTATTTATAAAATCCAATATTTAGTGGTGTTTGTACTAAGGTTATGTGGTTGTAACAACCACATAACCGATTTGGCCGAATTATATGTATAGGGATAATATGCTAATATACTCATATATTATTTTATGCTTGTAGTTTGTATCTTGAAAAACGCCAGGGTTCCCACGGAGTTTGAAAAAATCCTAAGGGTCCATTTACACTGCGGCCGCGGCGGAATGCAATGGAAGCGACTTTTTTACATACTTAGCAACTTTATGACAACTGTTATAAGACATAACATATAAATAAAATAAATAATTCTTGTGAATGCGCGAGGATTCTTCGGAAGACGCACGCACCTTTTTGGCTCCTATTTAGTTTATATCTAATACAATTAATTGACATAAAGTAAAAAAAGACGTGTGGCACTCGGACACTGCCGCGGCGCTATCGCATAGCAATTTTAAGCTATTTTTAGTTTTTAGTTTTGCCATCTATCGTAACGCCGATACAACCAATGCCACCTAGAGGCGATTTGCAGAACTAAGGAGACAAGAGTGATATTTCAAAAAATCATTAAAAGTTCTGCTATTCATCGATAGACGGCAAAACTAAAAACTAAAAATTTGTGAAGGTTTTTCATTCATTCATTCATTTAGGTTATTTTCGTTAATTCTGGATTCCTGGATTTGGTATCCACGCTAAAAGCCCGCGATAGAAGATATGCAATAGCTTAAAAATGCCATGTAAAAAAAGTCATCTCCATTCCATTCTGCCTCGGTATAAATCCTAAATAGACAAAGACGACGAAGGTCGGTGATATTATGCGTCCAGAATGAGTGCATCCGGCATAATTAAGCTGTACAATGTACATCGCGCCGCCCAGTATATTCGATGAAAATTGTTATGAATAATAAATAATCGGTATAAAACTTTATAGTGATGAATTACAATTTTACAACTTATGATATATAACAGCCATTTTATTAATATCCGCTTGTCAAATATTTTATCCTTATTGAAGTTTTATAAATTTCAATTAATATGCTAATAATAATTTTTGTAGGGAGGTTACTCGGTAGCATTCTATTTTTATCCCAACGATATTTTGCCATATAACGAAAAAATACGAACAACCATGCTACTTTTAACCATTGATTTAACATTTTAAGGGATCAGCACTTATTGACGTCACGTTTAAATTTTTAGGCTCCGCCCGGAAGCCGGGTTTTAAGTTGTGAAAACTGTAAAATGGCGCTAATTTATGTGACCGACTGCGGTATATGCTATCAGCGGTACCGAAATGTCTGAAGCGCGTCGGCCATATTAGAGAAATTTTTGGCTTCAACATACGCCACATCTTTCCCATCCTCTTAGCGTAGCGTTTCTTGTCATTGCTTTTAACTGATTATACCTGACGCAGTGAAATTTTTTACTAGCTTAACTTGTATCTGCAAAATATTGTGTATGTAGATACTTCTGCCAGTTTCTGTAACCTTCAAATTGCCATCAAAATTAATGTTATCTATAACTATAGGCACCTAAAGGCCTTAACTGTGGCTTTCCACTTTGCGCAAACAAAAGAACACCGAATCAAATTTTATATGCGAGTAGGTACGGGTAGATTACTTACTGAGGTAGGTACTGAATTAATGCTCTTGCAACAGGTGTCTCCGTATCTCAAACTCGTAGTTCAGGACACTATAATGCTGAATTATTTAGGTCCTACTCTTACCAATTAGCTTTATAAGTTCTTTATCTCTTTCTGGACTAGAAGTTTAAAAAAAATGGGAAATGCTTTCCAAAAAACCAACTTCAAATGCCACTACAAAGAGTGAAATAATTTTTATTTAATTTTTAGGTACCTACACCAATTCGAAGTCGGGCAATGTTTTATACAATCCCTAATAGTCCTTCTTACTTACTTGATGTGCAAAGAAATGACGAAGTCATAGACAATCGCCCGACTTCGAATTGGTGTAGGTACCTAAAAATTAAATAAAAATTATTTCACACTAGTGGCATTTGAAGTTGGTTTTTTGGAAAGCATTTCCCATTTTTATTTTTTACTTTTTAGTGGAAAACAATAAAATGCACAAGGCGTTGTAAAAATACCCGAATCGCTTGAGGTGTGTTCATAAAATCTGAAGAGATCCCTCAATTTCACCAAGATCCCATCATCTGACCCTGACTTGATGACTTGAGTCACCAAATCAGTATCTGCTAGCAAATGCACCAGTAACTATAAAAAATACCCAACTCGCTTCAAGTATACTAGCAAAATTTGAAGAGTTCCCTCGATTTCACCAAGATCCCATCATCAGACCCTGACTTGATGACTTTAGTCATCAAATCAGTATCTGCTAGCATACGCACCAGTAACTATAAAAAATACCCAACTCGCTTCAAGTATACTAGCAAAATTTGAAGAGTTCCCTCGATTTCACCAAGATCCCATGATCAGATCCTGACCTGATGACCATAGGACAACTTGGAAAATATTACTCTTTCAAATAATACCCAAATAGTTCCATGTGTCCATATAAAATTTGAAGAGTTCCCTCGATTTCTCCAGGATCCCATCATCAGATCCTGACCTGATTAAAATGGGACCATCTGGAAACAATACCCTTTTAAACAAAAAATGAATTTTTCAAATCGGTCCACGCGTCTTCGAGTAATCGGTGAACATACATAGATAAAAAAAAAAGAAAAAAAAAAAAAAAAAAAAGATTCCGACGAATTGAGAACCTCCTCCTTTTTTTGAAGTCGGTTAAAAAACAGGCCAAAATCTTTGGCGTCGCATTGATCGAAACGTAATTATATTATCATTAAATATAGAAAATCTTTAAACTGGTTTATCCGGTAAGTATTTTGTAGACACATCCTAATTTTAAATATGTTATTTATAATCTGTGTGACATTTATTCGATAAATATTAATTTTGCCTATATTTTGCCAACAGCATCTTACACGTCTAATTATGAATATAATAATATCTAATTGTAATTATTCTCTTTTGTTTATTCATAATAATTATTTACAAAAACAATTTTATTTCAAACAATATAATATCCTATACCTTTAAACGAGCAATTCTTGCACATATGTACATATATTTCTATATAATCTGAATCTCGGAAACGGCTCGAACGATTTTCATGAAATTTAGTATACAGAGGGTTTTGGGGCGATAAATCCATCTAGAATTCATTCATTCATTTTTAGAAAATGTCGAATTTACCAAAAATAAATATGACTCCTGCTGCCATCTATTGGCAAGTAGAGAAAATACCGAGCAACGCTCGGTCACCCAGATATTGTGAAATAAATAGCCTAAGATTGTCCGTTTTGGATAGCAAGATTTATCCGAAAGTCAACTCTTGCGTCTCTAGGACCAGTAGCCATGTTAGCGTATCTATTATATTTCTACGATATGGAATTAAAAACACAAGGCATGCGATCAACCTATCGATCAGTACATCATTCATAAATATTTATTTAGTTTTTAATACGGTAGCAATTGAAGAAATAGACTAGAAAAGTTAAAGTGTCTATATGGGTGCACGAGGGTTTTGTGTTTACAGTGAAAATAATTGGTAACTATTACTTGCAGGTTTCAGACCAAAGATGGAACATTTCGAAAGGAAGATGGAGGTATTATCACCAAAGATGGCCGCGGATACGTCGTACGCGGTGAATATGGGTACATAGACCCTCAGGGAGGTCAGCATGTGGTGCGATACGTAGCCGATGCGAATGGCTTCCAACCGCAAACGGAAGACGATTTTAGATCTAATGATAGACGAATTATATAAGTTAAAAGTTTTAGAAATAAAAATCGTATAAGTTGAACGAGTCTTTATTTTTAATGAACTATATTTTAAATAGTAATAAAAACTTGCAAATAAAAATTTATTAATTCATGAGCCCTCTGCTACTGGAATGGAGAATCTCCTTTGAGCTCCTGGAGCTACGCATCGGTCGCAGGATAATCGATAATAACCAACACTTTGGCCTGACGACATTCCTGAACCTCTGGGGAAAACGGGACGAGTGTGCCCTTATCAGGAGGCTTATATCCAACGATGGATAAAACAAGGCATCTGAAGAAGAGAGTCAAATTAAATATTTCATCAATATTTTTCGCTGGTGATGTGCACGTAGGACAATTGCAGATGGAGACCTAAAGTGCTAGAATAGAGACCATGCACCGAGAAACGTATTATTGGCAGACCCCCTCGATAACATAGAGTTGCAGAGAGTCACTGGCTGTGAGACCATGACGCTTAGCGATTTTTCTTATAATTGATAAGCTAGCGCTTGACAATCATGTCTGATGGGCAGAAATGATGAGGTCTAGGATGGAGCACGCTTACCTTGAAAATTCCTATACACTCTTCTCTTAAAGGCACCCAGATTGTGCTTGGTTGGCAACACGGAAGCAAGAAACGTGTTACATAACCTAGCGTTTCGTAGCAGAAACGCGGAAGAAAAACGTTTCGTTGAAGTATGCTGGACATCTATTTATAAATATAAAAGAATGAGGCATTTTTGGTTGTTCCACGGATTCCGCCTAAACTATAGGTCGTAGAGATCCGAATTTGGTGCCTAGGTAGATATTAGGTCATGAATTCGTACTAAGACGGGGATTCCAGAAATTCCAATGATAAGGGGTAAAAATGGTACATTAAAAGGATTTTTCCATACAAAAGTGATTTTTTTTCGTTGTTCCAGGAATTCCCGAAAAACTAAAAGTCCTAGAGATCTGAAATTTGGTGCCTAGGTAGATATTAGGTCATGAATTCGTACTAAGACGGGGATTCCAGTAATTCCAATGTTAAGGGGTAAAAATCGTACATTAAAAGGATTTTTCCATACAAAAGTGATTTTTTTTCGTTGTTCCAGGAATTCCCGAAAAACTAAAAGTCCTAGAGATCTGAAATTTGGTGCCTAGGTAGATATTAGGTCATGAATTCGTATTAAGACGGGGATTCCAGAAATTCAAATTTTAAGGGGTAAAAATCGTGCATTCAAGGGATTTTCCCATATAAAAAAGATTTTTTTTCATTGTTCCAGGAATCCCCGAAGAACAATAATTCGTAGAGATCTGAAATTTGGTACCTAGGTTGATATTAGGTCATGAATTCGTACTAAGACGGGGATTCCAGTAATTCAAATTTTAAGGGGTAAAAATCGTACATTTAAGGGATTTTCCCATACAAAAGTGATTTTTTTTTCGTTGTTCCAGGAATTCCCGAAGAACTAAAAGTCGTAGAAATCTGAAATTTGGTACCTAGGTTTATATTAGGTCATGAATTCGTACTAAGACGGGGATTCCAGAAATTCAAATTTTAAGGGGTGAAAATCGTACATTTAAGGGATTTTCCCATACAAAAATTACGAACTTTTTTGTTACTGGGCCGATTGCTTTCAAAATCGATATTTGAGTATCGGAGCAAGCATAGAGAAGGAATTTGTGGTCAAAATTTAAAAAAGTGGCCGCCATTTTGAACTTTTTTGTTACTGGGCCGATTGCTCTGAAAATCGATATTTGAGTATCGTAACAAGCATGGAAAAGGAATTTGTGGTCAAAATATAAAAAAGTGGCCGCCATTTGGAACTTTTTGTTACTGGGCCGATTGCTCTGAAAATCGATTTTTGAGTATCGCAGCGAGCATAGAGAATGAATTTATGGTCAGAATGAAAAAAAGTGGCCGCCATTTTGAACTTTTTTGTTACTGATCCGATTGCTCTGAAAAATCGATATTTGAGTATTGCAACAAACTTGGAGTAGGAATTGGTGGTCAAAATTTAAAAAAGTGGCCGCCATTTTGAACTTATTTGTTACTGGGCCGATTGCTCTGAAAATCGATCTTTGAGTATCGCAACAAGCATGGAAGAGGAATTTGTGGTCAAAATTTAAAAAAGTGGCCGCCATTTTGAACTTTTTTGTTACTGGGCCGATTGCTTTAAAAATCGATATTTGAGTATCGCAGCGAGCATAGAGAACGAATTTATAGTCAGAATTAAAAAAAGTGGCCGCCATTTTGAACTTTTTTGTTACTAAGCCGATTGCTCTGAAAATCGATATTTGAGTATCGCAACAAGCATGGAGTAGGAATTTGTGGTCAAAATTTAAAAAAGTGGCCGCCATTTTGAACTTTTTTGTTACTGGGCCGATTGCTCTGAAAATCGATATTTGAGTATCGCGACAAGTATGGACGAGGAATTTGTAGTCAAAATTTAAAAAAATTGGGCGCCATTTTGTACTTTTTTGTTACTGAGCCGATTGCTCTGAAAATCGATATTTGAGTATCGCAGCGAGCATAGAGAACGAATTTATGGTCAGGATTAAAAAAAAAGTGGCCGCCATTTTGAACTTTTTTGTTACGGAGCCGATTGCTCTGAAAATCGATATTTGAGTATTGCAACAAGCTTGGAGTAGGAATTGGTGGTCAAAATTTAAAAAAGTGGCCGCCATTTTGAACTTATTTGTTACTGGGCCGAATGCTCTGAAAATCGATCTTTGAGTATCGCAACAAGCATGGAGGAGGAATTTGTGGTCAAAATTTAAAAAAGTGGCCGCCATTTTGAACTTTTTTGTTACTGGGCCGATTGCTTTAAAAATCGAAATCTTACTATGACAGCAACCATAGAGAAAGAATTTAAAGAAAGGAAGAAAAAAGTGGTTTCAATTTTTTACTTTTTTGTTAATGGGCCGAATGCTTTCAAAACCGATATCGGACCATAGTAGCAAGCAAGCACGGACGGACGGACGTACGGGCAGACAGCGTAGTCTTAGTAAAATAGGGTTCCCGCGTTTTACCCTTTAGGTACGGAACCCTAATTGAACTATATTAAACTTTTTGACGACCTCATATTTTCAAAATCGATAAGTGACTATAGCAGCAAGAACAAAGAAAGAATTTGTCGTAAAAATTAAAATAAATAGCAGTTAAGTATGATAGGAATTTTGGAATTTAAACGTCTGAGATTGTAAAGCAGAGGTTAATCGTGAGCGAAGCCGCGGGCGTCCGCTAGTCAACTATATAAGAATGCCACTTCTGTGTCTTCTTGGCGTCTTGCGGTTCTGTGGTAGAAGGGTGAAGGAGGTACAAAGTTTTGGAGTTCTTTCCACAACTTTGTATCCAAAAAATATCCTGTAATAATTTCCTGTAATAGTATCCGCATAAAGAAAACACTGTGGCGTTTTTTCATCAAGATCTCCGTCTAGTGGACTTTCATCTGCTGAAATGAATAATAATTATTATTTCTTATTTAAATTTTACTATGCCATAGTGTAAAGTTTATGAAAATATGATCTAGTAAATGCAGACTGCGGTATTAGTTATCGAAAATTGTTCCAACGCCTTAAATAACAGTTCACATCGCAGTAAAAATATGCATTTCATATTTACCATGACGACAAATTCAATTTATGCATTCATAATAAAAACGAAATTGCCTATTTTGCAATACATACTGCGAATTCAACATCAACTTGTACATCTTGTTCAAGTTAGCACAAGAAGTAGGCGCCTAAGTTTAATTGACTTAAAATATACCTTCGAGTATGTGGACATTAGCAAATTACCTTTTGCCCTACGCCGTGAGTCTCACTGATTGCATATACGAGTAATTTATTTCAAAATATCTTAGACTGACCTTTACCATTAGTAGGGCTTTTATTCTTGATAAAACTATCAGAATTGTGTTTGTTAAATATTAATACAAAATGATAGGAGTTTTCAGTTTAAGACAATAATTCACTTTATCACATAACCCACTCATTGTATTTTTTAAAATTTACCTTTTATTAAAACAAAGTTAAAAAAATTGGAGGAAAATTGATATTATTCGTGACGAAAATCCCTTAACGAAGATAATCTATGAATACTACTGAAAATCTAGAATGAAAATTTATCTTGCTAGTCAACAGAATGTGCACGCATGCAATCACGGATATAGATTTTATATTAGATCATTGGCACTCGTTAGCGCGAGCTACTGTAAAAGTATAAAATTAAGTTTTCTTCTTGTCTTCTTTTTATTTTAAATAATATACTTATCCTTTCTAGTTACTTCAATCCCAAATAAGGCAAAGTTATGGCGTAATTTATACTTAGTGAGTAATTTCAAGTTTCAGTAGCGATAGATTTACATTATTAAAATAATACAAACAAATCTAGTATCAAATCTGTTAACAACTTATCAGAATTTTTATTTCAGTGAAGATGTAGAATTAAGAAGATTATTTGCTAGTGAATTTCCTCAAGATACTATAAGAAAAAGTGGTGCACTAGATCCTGAAGTTAGTATTTAGTCGGATATTATAAAGAAGTTTCACAATTAGTTGAATTTAATTAGTAGACGTCTATAGTATTTTACCTATGCCCTCCCAAAGATGTAATAATTTCCTTCTCTTATAAACAGTAAATTAAGCAAAAAGCCGAAATTAACAAATTAATTTAGGAAATACATTTTTTTTAGCATTTAGGGCGTTACAACGAACTGAGTAACTATTATAAGAACCCTAAGGCTAAGATTAATAGTCATTTTGAAGAACTGACATGTTATAATAAGGAAGAAGGAAAAGTAAGTCCTTAAATAAATACTAACTAGGTACTACTGTTTAATAAATACTAATTTTTATTTAAATCCTTTAAATAAAGAAGGTAAAAAATTTTGAAAGTTTAGATTAAAATCTGTGGTTTAGGTGTGCTTTTCGCTGGTTAACGCTTGATACAATAGGAGAGGTGTTATAATTGACTGATTGACTGGGCGATCTATTGCATATCACCGTAAAAAAATGTGGACCGAAGATTATGTATTCCGTGACCGAAGTTCAAAGTGAAAGAGCGAAGCTGTGCCTAGTACGGGTTGTTAGATTTCGATTTGAATCTCGATTAGGTGTCGCAATGCAATCTATACGTGGGCTGTAACCAAAAACGAATACTTCTATCGAGTTCTTAGCATTATTATACCTTTTGCAAGCCCTGCAGTGCTGTATCGTCTCGAAATAATCTTTGAATTTACCCGAGACTTCATAATTGTCGATTTACATACCTACCTATTTTATGTTAATCCCAGCCGTTATGTTGTGCCTAACTGATTGACTGACTTACAGACTGAATGATGTATCAATGCGCAGCTAAAAACCAGCAGATTGGGCTAAAACTTGGCATACTTACTTGACTTTTATGACGTAAGCTCAGATAATTATCGAAAACTCTACCCCTATAAGGGGATAAAATAAACATCACGCGAGCAAAAGAACTATATAGTATCCTCTAGTACCTACTGAATAAATAGTATTGAAATTTTAAATATTGATTGTTTCGAATGGAAGCAGGCGTTATTTTGCGGAAATTCCTAATTAGCAGGATAGATTAATTTGTTCTGCTATAATCCGCTACTTGAAAAATTGTGTATGGCACAATATGCAGAAACACTAGAGATCTCTACGATTTCGCATTGTGAAGTCAACATCTCCTGAGGATGTCCCGGTGTCGAGACGAAACGTGCGTCGAAGAAAGTTTTAGAAAATTGTGTGTGGTGTTTCATGTGGGTAGTGTTCCTGCATATTGTACCATACATAATCTTTTCAAGTAGTGGATTATAGCAAAACAAATTAATCTGTCTTGCTATTGATTGTTTATTAACTTTACTACTTTTTGTAGATATGCAGTGTGGACGTGGATCGATATTCACCCGAGGAAAACCAATATTACATGTCGTCTAAGGCTGAGAGCCATGTCGATCGCCGGCGGGTGTTCTGTTTCATGTTGCTCTGCTTTACTGAAGATGAACTTGACAGAGTTGTTGCGTCTTTTTAGGACAAGCAAAACATGCTTATTCACCATAATTATTTATCCTTGTACAATTTTTCTAACGCATCCAGCAACGAATATTCATAAACAACATTGTAGAGACTAACTGAAGTAATAACATAATTAATTTTATTAATATTTCATGAATGCCTGCAGCTACAAACCCATTTTATACAAATGGAAAATTAAAAAAAAATTAAAACACCTACGATTTTTGTAGACTTGTAATTGAAAAAAGATTATTTTTTTTCTTTTGATTTGATTATACTCTCCGAGTACATGAAAGTTAGAATAAAGAACCTATATAATTTAAGTGTAGAGAACACTTCTTTTATAGCTTAGTAGTAGAGTAGGTGCCTATGAAACTAGCAATTGCAGTTCCTGTAAACAAATAGTCGTAAAATAACGTTACTAATATAAAACTTAGGTACATTTCTAACTATGCAGACTTTCGGTTTCGTGAGTTACCTGTCTACGAACATATGATATACCTAGATAACTTTCTAAGTCACGATACTAGCTTTTAATATCTTCCGGGATCATAAGTGATAAACTTATTATTGTAGAGGATCACATTATACAGGATATTCATCTACACAAGATTGTGCTCAAATATTGAATATTATATTCTGAAAAAAAAAATTGGTTGCCTGTAAAGTCGGTATACGGACGAAAGTTTTACGTGACAACGACTTTGAGTGGTAAAATAATCTTTTTATGTCTGTCTCTCTCGCTCTTAGGCGGGCTAACCATGCCCGAGTGGAAGGGACGCGTGCCTCTCACTCGCTCTCATTGTGAGCGCATAACGTGAGCGGAGCGTAACGCAGTTTCTTGAAGTGTCACCCGGCAAACCAATTAAGACGTTGTCACGTCAAAAGGTTAAAATAGTGAAGGTCTTAAATAGTCGGTGTGCAGTATGGTTGAGTTTGCTTCTTTTGCGCTTCTATCTATGTCTATTTATCTACTTTTGTTTTAGATTTTCAATTCTTTTTTTGGAAAGGCCATATTATTATGGTATGATTGTTTTTTCAACATTTTTATTGCAAAGTACAAACGAATCTACAAAGAAATCTTGTCGGTTTCAATTTCACCTTTCGGGTCCCCGATGGGTGTATTCTATCACCGCTAAATCTTCATGTTGCCTGACTTAAAACGGAAAATTAAACCGACCATCCATTCAGAGAATCCACAATCATCGGATCACTTCGAATCACCAAAGTAATGACATTTTATACCTACCTATTAATCGTGAATTTAGTTTACAGAAAAAAAATAGTTTGTAAAAATTTTCATAACGAGGTTATTTAAAAACAATGTAAACATATTTTGTAATCCTAAAAACGAGGCTTACATAATTAATAGGTAGGTACGAGGATGAACGCTATAATCACAGCTACCGACTTTTAGCTCAGCTAATGTTAGCAAGAACCTTCAACTATGATGTTAAAGTTCATACTCTTACCTACGACATAGTAAAGGAGATTATACAAACAATCTCTACTTCACCGTTCGGTTCACGAGTACATTACACAGACACAATAAGTGCTTATATAATTGTGGCAGACACTAACGATTTGCCGCACGATCGATCTCTCCTAATCTGATAACACTGTGCGGACGACTCGATCATATCGTTCCCATGGCCTAATCGGTATAGTCATGATCCTCATAACAAATTGTTACAATCATTACCACAGTGAAGGTGCGGTCACACTGTATTGAAAAAAAAAGAAATGCAAAATGAAATACGACACGCGACGACGCCGACGCTCAAATGCCATAATATATGCCAAAATATTTAGAAACAAAATTGTACTATAATAATATGATTTGTTATTCATATTGTTATCAATATCAATAGTTAATAAATACTAGAGTTATAACTTTTAGAAATAAATTCTTACAGGGGTTTCCACAATTTATTTTTCTCGAAAAAGTGATGGGATCATGTTTTTAATACACAAAAGGTATCTCATAAATATGATCAAAATGAACATACAAACAAAAGCAATAGTTCAGCTCAACTTATTTTTTCTCTCTCCTTAAAAAACAAATGTAAACGAAGCTTTATAAAGACAGAAATCATCAGAGCTACCTAGTTATTTTCCGTTTCACAAAAATCGGTTAATCTCGATCGTAAAGTAATGTGAATTTGCAATAATATACAAGATCAGTATCGCAATATTTCGAAATATTTATTTCTCGGTCATCACGATAAATCTTAATTAGATGCAAATTATCAATTTTTTGTATCAAAAATTTATAATTCTATTAGATACAGCAGTGCTATTCTACAAAATGTCCATTTCTGAAACAGCTGCCCGACAGCTGCCAAGCCGAAGATGGCATGCAAAATTGTACTTTATTACAACTGACAAATTCATAGATGCATAGATGTATGCTCGTCGCTGTTTTAAGTATTTTTGCAGAATAGCACGGCAGGTCTACTATAAATTATAATAAAAGGTATAAAATAACTATACACTTGTTCATATAATAAATATTTCATGCCGTAGATGGTTTTTAATTAAAAGTATGATAACTGATAATCCTAAATGATCTAAACTCTAGTGAAATGATATTATACAACAATTAAACTCAATATGTATTGCCTATACAAGTAAAAAACTTGACCTTATACGATCTCTTATAGGATCTTAAACGCCTACTAGAAGAGTTGTCCAAACACTAGACATAGACCCTATAATTAATGTCAGTGTTGAAGACACAACAACCTTGTGCAGTATGAAAAAGTGCTAATCGTTAAATAATGTATACTGACTCAGTAATGATCGCATACATTTTCAAGTTTGACCCCAGAATCTGCTGAGCAGCTGGCGAGAAGAGTCTTACTCAAGCGATTTCATCGTTAGGTTAAACAGACGACCATCCGAAATTGGATAAGTTTATCATAAAATCTTGACAGTGTAGATTGCAATAGTTCATGATAAGCTGGCACGTCTTGCAAATTTTTACAATACATTTTAATGAAGCTGTTATAAATATAGCAAGAAATGCTATATTTCGATTCTTGTGATTTCATTTTAGCATTAAGTAGTGTGTTATTTAAAATTGACACGTCTTGCATAGATTTTACTATTTTAATAAAGCTGTTCAAGGGATGCGTATTTCGATTCTTGTGATTTCATTTTAGAATTAAGTCGTGTGTTATTTAAAATTGACATGTCTTGCAAAGATTTTACTATTTTATTAAAGCTGTTCATGGGATGCGTATTTCGATTCTTGTGAATTCATTTTAGGTGTACCTAAATTCTGTCTAATTTAAAATTAGATAAATACGAAATCGCAAAACGCTGTCTAGAATAAGGCCGCTATAGAGGTCAGGTGTACGCTTTGTTGGTTCAACTAGATAGTTCAACACTCTGTGACATAACGACTTCTCAGCATCTGTTGAGGTGACGAGCTTTTTATTTACATATTCTTTTCCATACACTCACGACAAGTCCTAAATGATTGTTTGAAAATAAATATAATTTGACCCATTTCTTGTGAGCTATTTTATATAAATCATAATATTTATCTTCTTCTTCTTTAAAATAAAATTCGTGGACAAACAGGAATTAAGTGTATGATAATAGATACCTCAATAGTTGGTTGTCAAAACTGCGAATTTTCGGTTCCAATCAGTTCCTTAATTACTCAACTTGAGTTATTCGGGGCTAGATTTGTAAACGAATATATTTTTTCTCACGTTCCTAATTATTATAATCCATGCAAGAACACATTTTTCTAACACACTCGTCAGAAACCAATTATTTAGCGTTAAACGAAGCCTTGACCTTTTCGTCGAGATTATGAACATAAAACTTGCGGTTTGAACATTTTCCATTTATCTATCATACGAGATGATTTTGCCAGTTGGACAATCTAAGTTCAAGTTTTAGGTAGGTTTTAAAAGAAATAATGAAGTAGGGAAGTACCTACGAGTACATTGCATTATTCAACTGGTACTGACTAGTGACTAAGCTCCGCATTTCTCCGTATTCCTTGAATCAAAATCGCATCAAAATCATTACTCGCGTACGTAGTTTTAGCCCCTTAAATATAAATAAATATATAAATGCTAGCTGACCCGGCAAACGTTTTGCCATTAGGGATTTGTAAAATAGCTTACAACTGTATATTTAGCGCTCATGTTTAAAGCTTCTGGGATCTCATACATAGACGTAGAGTAGAGTAGAGTAGAGACCTCACCCCTACCGAACAAAAATTTCATAATAATCGGTCGAGCAGTTTTGGAGAAGTATGGTACCTAACAAAAATTGGCACAAGAATTTTATATATTAAAGAAAAAGATATACATATCAATGATTATTATTATTGGATTCTTTGTGTCTATGTAACCTTCGTGATTTCGTATTACTGTTATTTTATTTCTGAAACGTCTTGCAATAATTGTCTAAATAAATAAATAAATCTTCAGTGTAGTATCAGCCACTTACTATAATATAACATGTACTTTAAAGGCCGGGTTGAGCACTCGAATAGATTGATGTGAAATAGAACCTTACAAAATGTTTGTATGATGAATAAACACATTAATGGGTAATCTAATCTTATAAGGGATTTTGATCGCACACAAATTGAACTAAACTTTAAGTTATGTCTACAACAAATTATTATTACAGGGTAAAAAAATGTGAAGCGTTTATTACTTATACGCATATCAAGGCCCATAAACATTAACTTTTATTGCCTTTTATATCGACAGTAATACAACTTCTTAAGTAACACAGGTCATAGACAGTTTAAAGGTACGTAATATATCTATGACCATAGCGCACTTACAAGCTTTACAGTACAATTATAGTTATTGCTTTGAGCATAATAAGAAAGACCGCGACGATGTTCGGTGCATGTTGCAACCTGGTAATAGAAGAAATACCTACATATATAAGAGGGACGCCTGTGTACGTAATCATTCCATACACGAAGTATTCTCTGAAGGGTAAAGACAATAGACAAATAATAAGCACAATGAAATTGGTTAGTAAGCGAAGAGAAATGTAAGATTTACATGAACTTCCTATCAGTGAAATTTTAACGCATCTTCTTTTTACAGCTCTTGGTACTTTCCGTGGTGGCTGCAGTATCAACCGCTCCACAAAATCCTCAAGATGTACAAATCATACGTTATGAGTCTAATAACGCCGGTTTGGATTCATACAATTTCGTGTAAGCATTGGATAATCAAACCGCAACATTAATTAGCAGACGAACTCGTTGTTGCCTAACTTTAAATCGAATCTTATATAATTATTAAATCAGTTCAATTTGTACGCAGATGGGAAACGTCTGATGGCAGCAAGCATGAGGAGCAAGGTCAGTTGAAGAACCAAGGAAGTGAAAACGAGGGCTACGAAGTACGAGGGCAATATGGATGGATCGGCCCTGATGGCATTGAATACATTGTCACGTACACAGCTGATGAGAATGGGTTCAGGCCACAAATCCAGCAAGGTCCAGGGGGCGCAGTTCCAGAGGCTGTTATAACATCCCTTCTAGGTTAAGATAAATAAATTAATATAGAGAATCGTAAACTGTAAATATAGCTCAATACTCATGTACTGTATATAACATTTATGTACGGTTTCATTAGACTAATAAATAAAACGAATTTAATTAATTTCAACCCATATTTATTTTATATTTTCATAAAAGTTTTACCCACTAAATACCTGTCACGTTTTTCTGTTACTGGAAGACCCAAGAGAAATCAGGAACTAATCTTCTCCAATTTGAATACAACAAGAAACACGACCGTTTTTTTTTTAAGTATTTAATTCCTTATCGTAGTTTTATAAATAAATCTTGGAATGAGCCCAAAAATAAAGGTGGAAATAAAAACTTTAGAATATTATAATTTCTAATTGGCTCAAGTTTAGTCTGGTGGGAGGCTCTTTGGTAAAGTGGTAGTTCGATTTTGCTGGTAGAGTGTTCACTCTACCAGCAAAATCGAAAATCGATTTAAGGTTTCGGTGCGATCCTCTATAGAAACCGTTAGGAATAAGTTCCTTACCCCTTTCAAGTTAGTACAAAACCACCTTCGGCTGCATCATAACTTACCTGTATCTTCTTGATCACGTGATAAGTGGACCTGGTCTACCCTCAGGTGAGACCGCAGGCAAGTTTTAACTTGTAAAGTAAAAAAAACCAAGTTAAATCGAGTGACCGTCTGTCAATTACTATTTATAAATTATTTAAATCAAAGAAATACATATAGAAATCTAATTTACGATTTATCGCTAAACTATGACTATTTTATTTACTATCGGTAAATGTATCATGTTTAAATTGATGTAAAATTAAGCAAGATATTTTAACCGACTTCAAAACAGGAGGAGGTTCTCAATTCGTCGGAATCTTTTTTTTGGAGGTAAAAATTTAAAATTTCTACAAAGTAAACGCAAATTTCGTAAGATACACATACGTGTCTATGACCGCTATATGAAGAAAAAGTAAAATTTGAATCACAGTTCACGGTTTTCTTTTATGACAATAAAGTTTGAATCGCACTTGACGGTTTTCTTTTATTCCTTCTCTTAAACACTTTCTAGAAAAAGTAAAATTTAAATCGCACTTCACTGTTTTCTTTTATTCTTTCCTTTAAACACTTTCTAGAGAAAATAAAGTTTGAATCGCACTTGGCGGTTTTCTTTTATTCCTTCCCTTAAACACTTTCTAGGAAAATTAAATTTTGACTCGCACTTCACTGTTTTCTTTTATTCCTTCTCTTAAGAGGGATGGGTAGCATCCGGGCGCGAAAATACAAATTTCATTTATGCGCGAAATATTAGGCCCGCAAAATGCATTGCCAAAAAATCTACATTGCGTAGTTAGTCTAATATTTGCGAAAAACTAAATAAAATTTGAATTAAGCGGGCTGGTAGGGCCGAAACACCTAAAACACTTTCTACAAAAAGTATTGTTAGAATCGCACTTCACTGTTTTGTTTGATTGCTACCCTAAAACACTTTCTAGAATAGTTTATTTTTTTATTTTAAAACATTCTTGATAGATTCATTCTTGATAGATTGATTTGAACAACTTCGGCTACATAATAACATAATCATCATTATAATCCTGGAATATCGTTTCTTCGCCCTCCTTGGGTCCTAATCGTATCTTTAATATTAGGATTCAATAAACTGGGTTTTAATAATTATTTTATAAAAATATGTTCAAACTCATAATTTCATTGCATAGGTACAAATTTTACTCATTTCATTAGTATATAAAATAAGTATAACGATATTGCTCGTAGCATATATTTATGATTATACAATCATGTCATATATATGACAAGGGATGATAGTCCAAAAAAATCTAAGCGTTATGTTAGAAACAATATTATTACAGAGAAAAACCTAATATTGAGGTGTCTGATCGGACTGTGATTGGTACTAAACTAGAGAGAATCGGGAGAAACTATACCGACTAGTAAAAAATAAAACTTTTTATGTGTGTGTATTTGCTAAAGGAAAAACGGAACTTCACGCCGGCGCTTAAAAGCTAGTTAGTATCTAGTAAAGAGAGAGAGAGAGAGGGGTTAAAAGCACTTCTAAATTATATCGTTTCTAAGTATGTTTAAATAACTTTAATTAACACTTTAATATTTATTCAATATTCATATTATTATAAAATAAAATACACATAATACCATATTTCGGTCTTATTAAGTGGAATCAAACACGGATGTTAAGAAACTTTGCCGTACAAAGGGTCAAACATTCTCGCAACATAACATTAATTCCAAGAATGCATTCAGATGATACCTATCCGCAAGACACGCCGGCGGTGATGGTGTATATTTTGTCACTCTGTGTATTTTGTTGTTTTAATCGAAACCAAGCAGTTTACCTTCACCAAAGCTTGATCAACATTTTGGGCGGTACATTGGTCTTCCACAAATAAGTCATCTGCTACAGATATAAAGGATGACAGTCACACCAGCGCGTTACATTCTTTAGAATAGCCAAGGTTGCTAGACCAAATCCAAGATGAAACTGGTGCGTACAATATATTTTATGAAAAGTTCTAGTGTTGCAGTGTGTGTAACTGTGTATCTTATAATAGTGTATTTGACAAAGGACTCCTAATTTATTCAGTGTCAAAAATCACGAATTTTGATTATTACCTATTTAAAACTTTTACTTGTTATTTATCAAAATCAAGGAGTGTTATACAGTGATACTTTGTATTTTACTTTTTTTTAATTTCAAATAGTGTTCAATAACTTATGCGAAAATAATAATGCCAAATTAAATATTCAAATAAAATTGATTTCAACTTTTTAGTACAACTTAAAACAATAGCAAATATATTTTAACTCCGATAAAAGCTGGCTTTATTCTTAGATAATGTGATAAATTAAAGACATTGAATCGTGATAGGGATTAATTTCTTTTTCCAGTATTTTGGAATTTGTAAATTGTAAATAAATTGGTTTGAAAATTATTAATCTCACCAAATAACAGAATTATTTTTTACTTTCGCGATCAATTTTCATCAAAAAATTAAAATTGTTTAATTATTGAATCAATACTCAAGATACTTTAAATTTATTTTTCAGTTGATAGTCCTGTGCCTCGTAGCCGTGGCGGTTGCAGCTCCTCAATCAAATTATGAACCTCAGCTTCTTCGCTATGAAAATGACAACGACGGTCTTGGACCCTACAGATACTAGTAAGTTCTATGATATTATAAAGTAGTATACCTACCGTGACCTATCTTCATTATAGGATTGTAGAAGAATACGAAAATAGAATTATTTATATCAACGAAACTTCTTTCTAGTCGGTACTAACGGCATAATGTATATTCATTTTCAACGTATACCTACCTAGTCTCATTTTCAAATACAAAGTTTAATAAACTAGTGGAGGACAGTAGTCGTGCTTTTAATCTAAAAATTAATAAATCTCGCAGATGAAAATGATCTTATACCAACTAATTAATTTGTATACGAGACATAATGAACATGCTTATCCAAATTAAGATATAATTACATTCAATGCATAAATAAAGTGGACAATCCGGTTTTTTGTAGAGTCATAATACTGAAATGAGTGTTTGGTAAAGTTCACACTGGCAACTGGATCAAAAGAATTTAAATCTCTATGTATTGTTCGTGAATAATTGAGCGCGTAAATAATATGCGTTTAATTTAATTTAAATCAATGGTCATTGAAGCGAGATTGGGCTATGAAAAAACACTCGCAGTTAACGTTCATTAAATATTAATAAAACTTATCAACAGGACTCAAAAAGAAATCTGTATGGTTTAATATGCAGAAACACCGCCCATATGAAACTCGACACACAATTCTTGCAAAAATTTCTTCGACGGACGTTTCGACATCCACAGATGTTGACTTTACAATGCGAAATCATAGAGAGAAACGATTGTCTGTAAAAATTGTTGAAAAATTTGTGTAGGCGGTGTTCCTACATATTGGACTATAGAGATTCTTTTTGAGTAGCAGATTACAGCGAAACAAATTACAGGTGTCTGATTTTGCACAATCAAGGGGCTGTTTTGCTAATTATGAATTCCCGCAAAATAACGCCTGCTTCCATTCAATAAACATTATATCTTTTTCCTTTCAGCTACGAACAGTCCGATGGCACCAAACAGGAACAGCAAGGAGAGATCCGCAACCAAGGACGCGAAGACGAGTCCCTCGCTGTGAAGGGTGTCTACTCGTGGATCGCTCCCAACGGCATAAGATACACCGTCACGTACACCGCTGATGAAGAAGGTTACAACGCTGATGTCGAAGAGGCCCCCGGGGGCGCTCCACCAGCTCTCGTCGCCTCCCTCCTGGGTTAAATTACCATTCAATCAAATTAACTAGTCCACATCATAAAATAAGCTATTTTTAAATTGTTATAATTATAAAAAAAACACCTTACTATATATTGTTTCATTCATCACCTGGATATCATCCTACTAAATATTACCGTAAACGCCTTAACTACTGAACCGATATGGAATTCAGGCAGTGTATGTCATCCACTCTGAGGAGCTCCAGATTATGCAAGCAGCTGAGCCTTTATCTCCCTCGAGGCAACTTTGGCCCTTTGAGGCAACAAAGGAGAAGAAGATATTATGCATTCTACAAAAGTTACATAAATTCCTTGTAACGACAACAGAGAACAAATTTTTATAAAACAAGTAAAAAAAACTTGTCACGTGCACAAGCGAATTCACAGAAAACCGTCGATTTGAAGCCTATACCTTGATTTTGCACCAAAGATGCTCTATTAGGTTTAAATATTATGAATGGCCAGTGTTAGGCAGAAATTGATCGTGATGCGAGAAATTTCTTGAGGGTGCGTACAGTAAGTAAGTATTCGTGCTGGAATGTCCAAATTATCGTTAGTAAGTCTTCAGCATAAGGTAACAAATAAATTCTAGTACATAAATGTTCTAGAATCAATCCACGTCCCTTTCAACCAGCTTAACAGGTCCAAAATCATATCTAGAATTTTTTTTACATTTCCTCTACAAGTTTTTTTTGTCACAATCTAATGATTTATTTGGAGGACGATGTACATATTCGTTTTCCATCAGAGCAAATTTTGTTAATTTTTTAGGGTTCTGTGACCAAATGGCAAAAAACGGAACCCTAATAGATTCGTCATGTCTGTCTGTCTGTCCGTCAGTATGTCACAACCTCATTTTTCAAAACTATAAGAACTATACTGTTGAAACTTGGTAAGTAGATGTATTCCGTGAACCGCATTAAGATTTATTTTTAGGGTTCCCCATACTTACTACTGAAACTCAATTTTTTTTCTGATAAGAAATAAAGATAAGATAAGAAATCTGTTTATTGAATGTTTGTTTTGTATCTATGGATAGCTTTTCAAAAATAATGTTGAGGTTTCTTATATAATTTTTTCTAAATTGAATAGATTGCGCGCGAGACAATGATAAAACTAAAAAAAATATATGAGGAAGATTACCATGCAAACTTACATCGAAAATTGGTTTGAACGAAATCGAGTTAATAGTTTTTTTAAGGATCACTTAAGCGATTTTCCCATACAAAATTGAAATGTTTTTCATTGTTCCAACTATTCCGGTTAAACTAAAAGTCGAAGAAATCTGAAATGTGATACCTAATTTGATATTAGGTAACGAGTGTGCACTAAGAACGGGTTTCCCGAAATTCAAATTTTAAAGGGCAAAAATCATGTATTTAAGGGATTTTCCAACGAACTACAAGAACTAAAAGTTCTTATTATTATGCTACTTGCTGCTACGGAACCCTTCATAGGCGAGTCCGACTCGTACTTGGCCGCTTTTTTTGTCTCAGGTTTATTTATCTATTTGAACTTTTTCCTTACTGAGCCGCGAAGCCGATGTGACTATCGCAGCTAGCATAGAAGAGGAATTTGTGGTCAAAATTCTAAAAAGTGGCCGCGATTTTGAACTTTTTTGATACGGGGCCGATTGTTTTGAAAATCGATATGAGACTATCGCAACAAGCATAGAGAAGGAATTTTCGCTCAATATTTAAAACAGTGGTGGGCATTTTGGGCTTTTCTGTTACTGGGCCGATTGCTTTGAAAATCGATATGTGACTATCGCAACAAGCGTATTGAACGAATTTATGGTCAAAATTTAAAAAAAGTGGCCGCCTTTTTACCTTTTTTAACTGTTTTTTTGTGTTTTTTTTGTTACTGTTCCGATTGCTTTGAAAATCGACATCTGTATATGGCAGCAAGCATAGAGCAGGTGGTCAAAAAAAGTGACCGCCATTTTGAACTTTTTTGTTGCTAAGCTGAGTACTTTGAAAATCGATATCTTTTATCTATGCATCGCAGGAAGCACAGAGAAGGAATTTGTGTTCAAAATTTAAAAGTGGCTGCCGTTTTGAACTTTTTTGTTACTTGGCCTGTACAAAAAATGGCCGCCGTTTTTAAATGTTTTGGTCGATTGCTTCGCTAATCGATATCTGTCTATCGCCGTAAGTAAAGAAAAATAATATGTGGTAAAAATTAAAATAAATGACGGTTAAGATAGGAATTTAGGAAATTAAATTCCTGAGGTAAATCAGAGGTTCATTAAAGGTTTATAAAATCAATAACGAACAAAGTAATAACTAATTTTCCATCGGAGTGTTCTTTCGTTTTATTTTTCAGTAATTAATCAGCTCATGCTGGCTCTACACGCTGTGCACCAACATTGTAACCACCCCGCGCGCCTTCCAACATCTGTCACCAATATGTCCTCTATACACTGGCCCAGCTTAGTTGGTCAACATGTTGGCCTAACGTGTAGAGCATGCAATTAGAAAGAACAATGGTGCGGGCCCATACATCGCTTTCGGTCACGTTACGCTATTGCAACTATAAATGAAAAAATATTTTTTTGGTTGGACCTGCAAGTCTGAACTCAATGCTAAAAGATTTTTCTTACAAAAAAGTGGAGAAAAATTAATATTTAATTTCAAAATATTGTATCTGAGTATTATAACAACTGCGACCTCCGCCATGAAGCATCTGAGAGCATAGACAATACACTATATACTCTTTGATAAATACTTGTCACTTGTCCCAGAATTTGTCAATGTCGACAGTTGAGACCATGTAGCCATCATGTAGCTGTCGGACAATGTTGCGAGATGCCGGAATTAAAAAACTCCAATTAACTGAAAGAAAAATCTAATTGAGTTAATAAATTAATATTGAATTACAAAATCACAAACTCAAAATATTCAAACAGTTTATTTTAGTGAGACTGGCTCACACGGAAAAATAATATTCAGTTTTACTCCAACGCAATGGAAACCCCTAAACTAATTTAATCTTTTTATGTAAATATATTCGAATAAAATAAAATGCAAAAAAGAACGATTGAAATCGACATTTATATTTATTATTTAAAAAAAAAGCAAGTGCCGAGTTTCTTGCCCGTTCTTCTCGGTGCAGTGCTACTTTCCGAACGAGGCGGTAGAGTCTTAACGTTTCGCAAGAGCCTGTAAGTTAGGCCTATGTGAAAGAATACAATTTTTGAATTTTGACACAGTTATTAGTGTCTTGTATTCTACAGTCTGATCTAAGAATTAACGTAGTACTTGAAAGTAGGTTTTTCTTTAGTATAGTCTGTTACATGTTGTTCATAAAAGATGGAGCATAAAAGTGGAAAAGTTTGGCATCCGGCAACACTAGCAGTCAGGAATGTGGAAACGGAACCTATCAGTATCAATTGAATTTCTTTAAATATTTTATTTTTTGACCCGTCCTTTACAATAACCGGTGATACCTTGAAAAAATTCTGTTATTTATTAGAATCGTCTTGTAATAAATATTACATCTAGACGCTAAACTTTATTTGTGTACATTTCTGCCCTTTAGATAAAACCTTCGTAACGTTAAGTTACCTTCTTGGTTGTCAAATTATCAAATTTTGGAAAATAATATCGTTCCATTTTTATAGTTCCATTTATATACAAAACTCATAGTTGCCGCCGTGTAGGCAACTATGAGTTTTGAATGGAATTTATACGACCACTAAATCACGACAGATATGGATTTTCATACAACTTTTTGCAGTCGCTGATTGGCCGGTACAGCAAATTCGATTTATCTCGAAGAATTTGTAAAAATAATGCTCAAATTTTCAAGCATTTTTGAGAAATAGTACTATTACACACATTAGCCTTGGCCACAATTAGGCATCGATGGTCTTCCATATTATGTGTGCCTTGGCTCTGCCTTGGCCCCCATTTACACGTTCTTTCACACTTTTGCTAGCCGCTGCAGTTAATGCACTTTTTAATTTTATGGCGTGAAGATTTAAAACCTGTGGTGATAGACAGGGTTCATTGCAATAAGCATGGTCTTACAGCACTAGTGATGAAAAAATCTGAAAGAGTTAATTAAACAAATTGAGACTACAATCTTCAAAAAAATTAAGAGGGATCGGGTCCAGCAGCGCTTGCCATATGACATATTGCTATACGATAAACGGAATGGAAATGGAACGAAATTAAAAAAAATGTATGAAATTATGGCTAACCTGATCACATGACTTCCACGCATTCTTATACATTTTTTGTCATATGGCTAGACATCGAGGTGGGAGCACGCTGCCAAGAAAATGCCTAATCTTTGTGCTATTGCTAATTCCTTAACAAGCTTAAATTAACTGGCTAATTGAGGCCCTGTGCAATATAATTGACATTTACCTAATAATTCTACACAGTTATTAACCCGCCAACTATGCAAATTGTTATATTGCTAAAGACTTGCATACATACTTTGTCCTCACACATCCATGGATGACCTCCGTAGGAGTGGCAAATAGTTAACACAAAACGCTGTAACGAGTTAAATTCATCGAATAATAATAATGTATGTTGTAATAATATAATATGGTAAAGTGGTAAAGTATAAAACATGCGTTGGGCTTTATCGAGTAATCAGTTTTCAAGTGAAGACGATACCAACATCCTATTGTAAACATGAAACTGGTTAGTCAATTTTGCGTGCTTCGAAAATAATGTTTTATTCGGCAATTTTACTATTATAGATACGAAATAACGTTTGCCGAAACGTCCGTGACAAATTGAGTGATTAGTGCTTGTGTTGTGGTTTCGAAAGAACTTTGATATTCAAGGACGTTCTTTGGTCAGCCTTAAGGATGGAAAAGTTACAGTGATCTTGTAATAAAACGGAGGATGACGCATCATCGACCCCTTTAATTATAACGCCCATTGCTGGACAAAGGAAATGTGTCTCCTTTCAAAATGTGAAGGGTTTAGCAGATTGCCATAGCCGATCAAGCTGGCTAACGGCGGTTCCCAATATTCGATCTATGAACCATGGTTTGCCTTACTAGAGATGGAAATTTGACATAAGGTCCACTTGAACTTATATCAAATTTCTATCACTAGTAAGGCAATCCATGAATATATCAAATATTTGGGAACCGCCATAAGTAAGGGTTTTGGGAGGCAGGCTTCACAAATCTCGGATATAATATTAAATGTCGGTTCATGCCGGTTTCTTTAGCAATGTTTTCTTTCACCGGTTGCCATATACGGACCCTTCTCCGAAATTCTATAGATCAAGCTCCGGTCCCACGAATACATGTCCTTTTTGACGCAAAAATAAGGAAATCGAATTTATGTTTCGTTTTACAGAAGTATTTCTGAACCAAATATGGCCAGGAGATTAGATTATTACTACATGAACCCGAATAACACCACAGCACGATCGAAATATGCACGAATTACAAATGATTTGGTATTTCGAATGTATGGAGACATCGTAGGTCACAGGACTCTTAAGTTGTCCAATCATAATCCTAGCCTCTAAACTCTGCCACCACACTCAATTCTTATTCATCCAGGCAAAATAATCTGTATGGCACGATATGCAGTAACACCGCCCACATGAAACACCACACACAATTCATCCAACACTTTCTTCGATACACGTTTCGTCCGACACCGGGACATCCTTAGGAGATATTGACTTCGAAATGCGAGGTTTTTTTTCAAAATAGATTATAGAAAAAATTCTATCCTGCCGAGCTATTCTGCAAAACAGCGACGAGTGTACATCAATGCATCTATGAATTTGTCAGTTGTAATAGAGTACAATTTTGCATGCCACATTCGGGTTGGCAGCTGTCTTGCAGCTATTTCATTTTGTAGAATAGCACAGCTAGTAATTATTATGGATTTCCGCAGAATAACGCCTGCTTTCATTCAATTTATTTCACTTTTTTACGACATTTTCTTTCAGTTGGTGATCTTAGCCTGTGTCGCTCTGGCCGCAGCAGCTCCGCAAGCTCAACGCTCGGGACCAAACCCGGAAGATGTGCAAATATTGCGATACGAAACTGAGAACGATGGGCTCGGCACCTACAAATTTGCGTATGGAAATATTAAATTATTATTACCTTCTTTTAAATAACAATTATAATATCACGTTAATTAATTTTATCAGAAATCTGACTTCAAGTGTCATCAAGGAATATACCCTTTCCAATTAACAATTTAAGACTTATATAGTTTCCTCATGGACACCATTGTCAAAACTAGACTAAATTGAAATGGGACCACACGGGAAGTGTCAGCTCTCTAACAAAAAAAAGAATCATCCAGTCAAAAGTTATGAGGTAACAAACATAAATAAAACGAAGTAGAATTGAGGACCTCCTCATTTATTGAAGTCGGTTGAAAAAGTATTTAAGGGTCATTTTCACGCATTATATGATATGTGTAAATCTTGCTACATTTTAAGTTAATGAAATTTACATAAAATGCTCTACAAATTAGTTGTTGTGTGAACTTTGAAACACTTTAATATTATATTACCCAAAGGCAAACAGGTAATGCCTGTGTTTACAATGACAGCAAAGTTTTTGTCACACTTGTTTGCTTACAAGATCTTCTTGCGTGTACTCAAAGTTTTACAGCCTGCTTTCCGAATCTGGCGGTAGAGTCTTGACATTTCATGAGAACTTACATCTAAGCCTATGTGAAATAAAAAAAATTATTTCATTTCATTTCATTTAGCCATACCACTATTACTACCAGTCGCTAAATAGATTTGGATTCTGAATTCATTGGAATTACTATCTATATCGCTATGTCATTCACATATATTTCTCAGTTTTAAAAGTGATAACAGTTGTACCTAATAGGACCAATGTAATATAGCTAAGAAAGAGTCGTTTTATGTGTTTTTTTTCACAACAACTAGGGGCTTAAAATTTAAACCACCCATTTATTGTTGTTGTAGGTGACCAATTCTTTTTCATGTTTTGGCTTTTTTTTAACTTACTTAGGAGATGCCTATTCACTCTTGATTTGAAAGAGAGTGGGAAGACAGACAACCATACGATGTTCCTACTTAGTAGTTTGAGTACAATTTCCTCAATAATCTCTATTTATAAAAATGAATCGCAAAATGTGCTCGTAAGCGCATAACTCAACAACGCCTGGACCAATTTGGCCAATTCTTTTTCAAATGTTCGTTGAAGTTCAAGGATGGTTTTTACGGCAAGAAATTCCAATAATTGCCGGAAAACCCCCTTTGTCTTTTTCCCATGAAAACGTTTTCTAACTAAAACGTAGAGTCAATTTGAGCTTTATTGCTATTTGATAAAGTTCATATTACCAGCACTCACTGTTTTCTAAGCAATGTAGGTGTGTTCCTAACGTCAAAGAGTCAATTAGCACTCTGCCACAATAAAAATCTTTTTGACAGGCCGAAGTCTGTCGGGTCCGCTAGTAAATAATAATTATAACCTCTTTTACAGCTTCGAACTAAGCGATGGTACGAAGAGGGAGGAGCAAGGTGAACTCAAAAACGCTGGAACTGAAAACGAAGCAATGTCAGTCAGAGGCTCCTACACTTGGGTAGACCCCGAAGGTGTCAGCCATCTCGTGACGTATGTTGCCGACGAGAATGGGTTCAACCCCACGATAGAACAAGGAGGGCCCGGTGGTGCTCGGGGTTGATGACTTAATAGCCCTGTTAAAGAAAAATACTCTTGCCAAGTATATTTATGTAATAAAATAAAAGTTATGTGATAATTATTTATTAGTTTACTTTATTTCATTTTAAATCCTTAGTTTGAGCAGCAGTAATTATCTAGAAAAAAATAAAGTAAACCTTAGAAACTCTACTAAGTTTGTAACTTGGTATTTTTCTTAACCAATCAAGTCATAACTCCTTACCTACTGATTTGGCTGGGAATGTAGACAGCTTATAGACAGCTAATTATAGAAGGCTACTTTATTTCATGATATAATCCTCAGTCCCTGTGGAAATAAAAATAAAAGATATTTCATCAATGTACCTAGCAATAGCTCTATGAGTGAGGGAGCTAAAATGGGAACCAGAACTCTCGTGGAAATTCACGTTTCCAACGAGTGGTTTTGTGAAAATGGGCGGGATAAAACCTAGATAATTATTATGAGCCCCGTACTCAATTAAAATCTAATGTTTTTTTTGCCTCTTCAATGCCTCGACTTAGCTGTTTCAGATTTATGACAGTCATAATTCATTCACGGTCTTTCCCACCCGGCACCCCTAAAAAACTACCCCTTCCTTTGTTTTAATTTTATATCTATATTAAATATCTATTACAATTAAATATATTGCATATTATGAATTCATTATTTCCTTTCCTGAGCTAAAAACCCCTTGCAAAACAATTATAGGTACTACTCGTTCCCACTAAAAAGGAGTTCAAAAGAAATCATACTTATAACTGATCTATTACAAGAAAAATAACAGTTATAAGTATTATTATTTCCTCATGATGTAAAAAACGAAATAGTAGTAAAGAATACTGCATCTTGTTGGTACCTGTAAACTCATTACCTTTTGACGAATATAAAATTATCCTTATGCTCTTTCTAATGTAGGTTCCGTCTAATTCATACTGGTATTTCCAATCTGATGTGGTCATGGGATCGACATCGTCATATTTTATTTGACATCCTTAAAATCCTTGGTGTCTGAGTTTTAGTTTGGTTATAGTACAAACATTTACAGTTTAGCACAATTTGGCATAAATAATAATAAATTATGTTTGTATTCTACAATGGTTAGTACATGCATGCGATGGTAGTGCTTCGTCCATGAATGACTTACTAGCGGACGCCCGCGGCTTCGCTCACGATTAACCTCTGCTTTACAACCTCAGACTTAAATACCAAAATTCCTGTCTTAACTGCCATTTATTTTAGTAATCTTGACGACAAATTCTTTCTTTCTAATTGCTGCTAAAGTCACTTATCGATTTTGAAATATGAGGTCTTTACAAAAAGTAGTTCAATTAGGGTTCCGTACCTAAAGGGTAAAACGCGGGAACTAAAACTACGCTGTCTGCCCGTATGTCCGTCCATGCTTACTTGCTACTATGGTCAGATACCGATTTTCAAAGCAATCGGCCCAGTAACAAAAAGTTCAAAATGGCGGCCACTTTTTTTAAATTTTGACCACAAATTCCTACTCCATGCTTGTTGTGATACTCAAATATAGATTTTCACAGCAATCGGCCCAGTAACCAAAAAATTTTGAAATGGCGGCCACTTTTCTTGACCACAAATTCCTTCTCCATAGTTGTTGCGATCCTCAAATATCGATTTTCAAAGCAATCGGCCCAGTAACAAAAAAGTTCAAAATGGCGGCCATTTTTATTAATTCTGACCATAAATTCGTCTTGCTGCGATACTCAAATATCGATTTTCAAAGCAATCGTCCCAGTAACAAAAAAGTTCAAAATGGCGGCCACTTTTCTAAATTTTGACCACAAATTCCTTCTCCATGCTTGTTGCGATACTCAAATATTGATTTTCACAGCAATCGGCCCAGTAACAAAAAAGTTCAAAATGGCGGCCACTTTTTTTAATTCTGACCATAAATTCGTTCTCTATGCTTGCTGCGATACTCAAATATCGATTTTCAAAGCAATCGGCCCAGTGACAAAAAAGGTCAAAATGGCTGCCACTTTTCTAAATTTTGACCACAAATTCCTACTCCATGCTTGTTGCGATACTCAAATATCGATTTTCAAAGCAATCGGCCCAGTAACAAAAAAGTTCAAAATGGCTGCCACTTTTCTAAATTTTGACCACAAATTCCTACTCCATGCTTGTTGCGATACTCAAATATCGATTTTCACAGCAATCGGCCCAGTAACAAAGAAGTTCAAAATGGCGGCCACTTTTTTTAATTCTGACCATAAATTCGTTCTCTATGCTTGCTGCGATCCTCAAATATCGATTTTCAGAGCAATCGGCCCAGTAACAAAAAAGTTCGAAATTTTAAAACTTCAAAATTTGTATTTCAAAAATCCCCGAGAAATCTGAGTACGAATTGATTTTGCTACCTAATAAAAACCTAGCTACCAAATTTCAGATCTCTACGACTTTTAGTTCTTCGGGAATTCCTGGAACAACGAAAAAAAAATCACTTTTGTATGGGAAAATCCCTTAAATGTACGATTTTTACCCCTTAAAATTTGAATTTCTGAAATCCCCGTCTTAGTACGAATTCCTGACCTAATATCAACCTAAGTACCAAATTTCAGATCTCTACGACTTTTAGTTTTTCGGGAATTCCTGGAACAACGAAAAAAATTAACTCTTGTATGGGAAAATCCCTTTAATGTACGATTTTTACCTCTTAACATTTGAATTTCTGGAATCCCCGTCTTAGTACGAATTTATGACCTAATATCTACCTAGGCACCAAATTTCAGATCTCTACGACCTATAGTGTAGACGGAATCCGTGGAACAACCTAAATGCCTCATTCTTTTATATATATAGATAACAGACTTTCATCGAGCTGCTAGATAAAAAGGACATTGTTATGGTTGTTTGTATTTTATCAAATTTCTTGAGTCTTCTCTATACTTATGTTTAAACGATTTTAACAAATTTTCTTTTCTCTATAATAATATGGTCACCATGGTAAGTGACCATATAATTACATCGATATCACCTTTAATATCACCAACATATCGAAATTCACCTAACATATCTTGACTCTTGCCTGACCACTTTACAGACCACTGTTTGAACATAACAATGCATTAAGAAATTATTTTTTTTTCTCATTTTTTACAGTCACTTAAAATTGTGACAGCTGATGGAATTTTGTCTTGTTATTAACCATATTGTATATTAGTGAACTTTTTTACTTTTTCTTCCCATAACATTAAGCCTATTATTTATTTCTATAATTTATTTATAAGGAAATGCGTAGTTAAGGAACTCCAAACAATTACGCTCATAACTCATTCTTAGAACCTCATTTATTCTACAAATCATGACTTTATATTCCCGTCACAAATTCATACGTTTGGACGGACGCGATCAGTTAAAACGTATCTAAGTTATTTGTGATCTAAATTAATTCGTAATATTAAAATATCAAGGATAACAACAATAACACGATAAGAATTATAATTTGTATCGCAAGACGCAATTATATGTTTCAATCAATAATCATGATTCGTAATTTAAAAACGGTAAGTACATTTTAATTAATCACACACACAGCCATGCTTTTAAACACGCTTTGCTGTTCTTTAACTGGATTTCCAACTTTTTTAACATGTTATTTACAGATACTTCTACTATACTTTGGTATATTATTTATCGGAGAAGCACTATGCGAACCGGTAGCTGCACCAGACGATTTTTTTTCTACAGGCGTAAATTTTTTAACAAACGCAGCCAAATCAACATTTCCTAATTTAGGCTTCAGGAATAAACAGTAAATATTTTTGAATAATAACATACATAATAATGTTAATAATAAAATAGTTTTGCATGAGTAAAACGCTTCTCAGATTATTTTCATTTTCAGATCCTCAAAGCAGAACTTATGTATATAATACTGAACGAAATAATGTACAAGATTTAAGGCAAAGAACATTTCGGCCATGGTTTAGTGATTCTAGACAATACTTTGCCGAGAAAGATAGATACGGAAATCAATATAAATTAAATGCCAAAACTAATAATATACAATGGAATGCCAATACTGAACAAAGCATTGGACGATTTTTATCAACTGAAACAAGTCAAAATAACGTCGTTGGTAGCAGTGACCAGGCGACTCAAGCTCTTTCTGTTAACTTCAATGAACGCATAAACGATAACGATTTACTCGAGAGTAACAAATATGGAACCGAGACGACCGAAGCGAGTTCCGAAGCAACAACAACAGCGTTTACAACAGATTCTACGGAAACAACAACTGAGGTAAGCTAAAATTAATAAAAAATTAAAATGTTGTCTGAACATAACCAAATGAATTGAAAGTGGCTGGATCGATAATACAATTAGTTTTTTCTAAATATACCTAAAAATAGGTTTCACTGACCTCCCTGACGTAGTTATCACGAGCTTCCGGGTTAACCTCCGGCAAAGGCCTGTTTAAGATTTTTTAATATCTAAATTCGCTGAAGTCTGATCTGGTGGCAAACTAGCAAAGAGGGTGAAAGAAAAATTAAGAGTCATCATTCCGGTATGTAGCAACCGTTACGGAGGGAAATTAACCAAATTAGCACAAAAACATCTTAGGTTGCATTTTCAAATACTATCATACGAGATTGCGTTGAAGTAATTGCTGCAGTGAAAAAAAAAATAGGAAAATATACTTTAGAAATTGAGAAAATTGGGTAAAGTGACTAGTCGCTTGTCTAGAAGATACGTACTTGTTGGAAATTGGAAAATATAAAATGGACAACCTTTCTTCAGATAAAACAAACATTTTTATTACACATTTTGTTAATTTTATTATTTATTTATTACAGTCTGATGAACTTACAAATAGGATATTACCGCCTCAAGTTGTTGCAACGCTTCTGGGATGAAAAATCAATTCAGCTCTACTTATCTTCTGGTATCAGTAATAATTAATTGTCACAGGAAGTATATATTTGTTAGCTTTACCTATGATTACTAATAATAATTCTGTAATATTTCTGTGCTTATTATATGTTATTTAATAACAGCGTAGAAGAATAGGCCGCTGTCGGTGGGAATTGATTCCAAAATGCTATCGATATACATATATTTGTTTGTGTTGTTTGTGGCCTCGTTGTATATCGATACTTACCATAATATAAGTACAGTGCGACAAAGCTATTTTGGCGCGTGGCCGAAGTCTGAAGTAACGCCGCTATCTTGTGCTACTGTTTGATAGTTCGCTCTGTCAGAATATCACTATTATATGTTATGTTGTTTTTGCTTATTATTAACTATTTTAAACTAAAATTGAAGTAAAATTGAGGAGATTTTATTTTATGGCTTTCTTTTTTTTGCAACAGCGCCCTCCTTCAAGTGCCAAGAGAGCCTTGTCGGACTGTGTATTGAATATAGGATACTTACACTTTATGCAAAGTGAGAAGGCCATCATTTTGTTCACATGTCATATATCTCATTAACTGAGAATAATATTTATTCTAAGTAAGTAAAATTAAGAAATTTAAAAAAATGTCTACCTGATGTAATTATGAGATAAGTGTATTTTTAATAATTTAACGTAAAATCGTTTATTTTAGTTTTAAAAATTAGTTTAAATGTTAAGTATTAAAACAGCGAATTATAATTATTTAGATAGGTATAAATTTATTTTACTTAAGAAATCTTGAAATCTCTCATTAAAGATCTACTTACCTATGAATTTAATCTAATAAAATATTATTATTTAATTTATAATACTGATATAGAAATCCTATTGCCCCCGCATTTTTATTACACACACACAAACACACAATAATAATGCAATATTTTCGCATACCCGTTTATCTAATTAACACTAAAAACTTTGCAAGCAAGCAAGGCGCTACTGTTTGCTCGTACGGAAAAGGTTAACTTAAATCGTTCGGATGTCCATATCCTTAGGTTTCTTATCGGTGGTTTATACACATCCATCTTCAAAATACAATATTTTATTGAGTGTAATAATTATAAATTGTTTTAACTATTTTTCTATCTTAACCTCAATAAAACTTTATCAGTTACATTGTTTGTAAGGGTGATACATCGTACCAATGTTGATTGGTTCAGCTAGTATTCTATATTTAAGTAAGTATAATATTATCTTTAAAATACAAGATAGGTTATTATTTTCAAGTTTGAATAACAAAATATCACTTATGTTCGTTCAAGGATAACGGTAAGAAGGCTTTTAGTAAACCTGTAAGATAAAATAAGTAGGTATACAAGGAAAATCAGAATCCCAACATATATTAACAACACAAAAAATTATGCCAATGCCAAGTTCCTATAGAAAAATGCGTCTTTTTAAATATTGTGATCAATTAGACAATAGTTTGTTATAATTGTACGTAATAATTGACGTATATGTACGTCCTTATTTGATAGGATTTCATTACTTCTTCTTAGTATTTATTTCAGCTGATCTTTCCCTGTATCGTCTAAAAGAGAAAAATTTTACCCATATTTTTACCGCACCGGTGTACCTATACGGTAATGTATTCTAATAATAGATAAAAAATTAAATTAAATTAATTTTCATGAATTGTGGGTTATAACAAGATGACATAAAATACAATTATCCCTCACAATCTACTGCTAACAACAGTGTGCAAATATTTTAAATTCAAAAGCATACTTTATAGTTTATTTAGTTATTATCTAAATTCCTAAATTCTGTCGGTCTGTGTGATTACAGAATACATTCTCCGTATCAGGTGCAATATTATAAAGGTGAAAGTTTACATACAAGGCAAGACACACACACACACACACACATACACACACACACACACACACACACACACACACACACACACACACACACACACACAAACACACAGTGTATGTTTCTCTTTCCCAGCCGAACAACTGAACAATTTGGCTTAAATTTTAAACATATAACCTGGATCAAAACATTTATCACAGCTACTTTTTGAACCAGAATAATATATAGTTCCCGTGGGATAATATTTAAAATCCCTAATTTTCTACAGTAATTTATAGCGCCACCTATACGTAGATTATTATTTAGCAAACTTCCTTAAAGTAAGAACGGAAACTAGGAAAAGGACATTTACGATTCCCTCCGGATGCGTGAAGAACCGAAAAACGAGGATGGAGTTGCGGGCAAGAGTTCTGTATAATATTTATGAGTATTCAGTGCGCGCCCTCAATTGCAATTACTAAACCAATAAATAGGTAATTGATAAATAATTATTTTAATTTTGTTAAATTACCTCTACATATTATTGTGTGACAGTGATCAAGGTTATGAGTGGGAAATTCTTGTAGAAAGTTCCGTGTACACGAAACACTGCGACCTGCGTTGTACGGAACTTGACCACGCACTAGCGTACATACTGCGTTTTGAATAAGTCAACTATCATTGATCGAACAAAATGATTTGTGATTATTTTTACGGTCAATTGAAATTGATCGCTCAGTAATTCAGACATAAAATGGAACATTATGGTTACGCATTTTCAGCATACCAAGTATTTTTTATTTATTTTTTAAATTATGTTGAGTTTTCACAGTTTAAGAGTGAAATCATCAATGTAGCTTTTGCGTACAGCTTCACTCACAGAACCTTTATTTTGCCCATAAGGGGTTAAATTATTTAAAAAAATGATTTCTTAGCGTAGGATCACATCCGGCAAATTGCAGCCAAATCTACAAGTGATTTGATAGACAGTCATCATTATCTGTGAGCCAAATAAGGACTTCAAGATATGGCCAACTAAACTTAGAAATTGAGAAAAACCAAATAAAATTACAATTTGTTGTAAGAGTCATATTAATAGTATCAATAAATACATCAAAGACTAAAATGTAAATGATAAAATATTTTGTTTGTATTCTACGACTGTGATGATTATTGATTGATGAGTGAATCTTTAAAAAATCGTCATGATATTAGACATAACTATATATATCTTCTTCTTAATATATATAAATCTCGTGTCACAATGTTTGTCCTCAATGGACTCCTAAACCACTTAACCGATTATAATAAAATTCGCACACCATGTGCAGTTCGATCCAACTTGAGAGATAGGATAGTTTAAATCTCAATTTATCTATTTTTTAATATATATATATATATATATATATATTTATATATACATATACTAGCTGACCTAGCAAACGCTGTTTTGCCCTTAGGGGTAGTAAAGAATAGATAAATTGAGTTTTAAACTATCCTATCTCTCAAGTTGGATCGAACTGCACATGGTGTGCGAATTTTATTATAATCGATTAAGTGGTTTAGGAGTCCATTGAGGACAAACATTGTGACACGAGATTTATATATATTAAGATATATATATATATAATATAGATAGATTTGAACGACAGATAGCAGAGTAAGAGCACTTTATGTTGCTGCATCACACCTTTATAATACCAACCTTATTAATAATGAATTGAGTATCAAATGAAAATGAAAACCTTTATTTTTATTCAGGCCTAAAAAATAGGCTCTTATGAACAGACAAAACTCTACCGCCATTAGGTTGAATAACTGTGACTCAAAAGAAATGTTGCAGTTAATACTATTATGCAAGAAACTATTATTATTGGTTTTAAATCAATTCCCTGGCGCATGTTATCTTGATGCCATATTAACCCTTAAAAATGTACCTAAACTTCTTCAGTATATAATGCCAGAGAATCTGCACGTCAGTAGTAAATAAAATAAATAGTTTACTGAAGTAACTACAAAATATTTTGCAGTTACGATGTATCTATTCTCAATATTCAAAATAGTAAGTTCATTTTTAATTTATGTAAATATTATACTGGCCTGCGAAAGTAAGTATCACACTTTTCAAATTAAATTGATACAAAGTGTGATACTTACTTTTGCAGGCCAGTGTATTTGCGGTATTAATAATTCATTTCTTTTTGCAAAACTGCAATGCATCAGAATCCAATATACTATACAATAGTACTCCTAGATAAAATGGAATTGAAGAAGACTAGGGCACTGAAGCAGACATACATTCATTCATATGCAATTACATACATGAACCCTAAAAACATTACACTCCGTTTCTGGGCAGTCGTGTAAAAACGTGACCTTATAAATATAATTATAATTACATTGTTTTATCAATTATGTTCGCAGGTTGTTTTATTACTCGCCCTATTATATTTAGGTGACTCTTTATGCGCGGACAGTGCGAACAATGGTGAAGATTACTATGATGAAGATGACGTAATGAAAGCTGTCAATGTAAGTTAAAATAAGATTAGAATCATCAAAAACACAACTTAAATAATTGACACAATTTTTTTGGGATGGTTCACTAGGATCCCCTAATCATCCCCCAGGGGATCCTGATCAACTGGAAAAGTTCAACAGGATCATCTGTATTGTTATATTAAAAGATTATTTGCTTGTTAACGTTACGTCTACTACTACTGAACGATTTGGCTGTGAAACTGATATCCTGGATAACACGTAGACTCGACTCAACTATATTGAAAAATAAAAGATTCTGAAAAAAAGTGTAAGATTTTCATTCAATGATTTTGGTCCCGGAAAAGTTTACATTTTCCGCAGGATTTAACTTGATAAATATGTATATAATTAAAAATGTATATTTAATTTAAATATACATTGTTTTATTTTTTACAGGCCGGTCAACCTACAAACAGAGCCTTACCTCCTCCAGTTGTTGCTACGCTTTTGGGATGATTATCTCAAGGATGAAGAACACTTAGGTTGGAATGGCAATTTCATTTAATATGAAAATGTTGAATATATACATATTATTTGTAATATAAATAACAAAATAGTATTATTTCTATTATATCACAGATACACAATTCTAGAACGACCAGCTCTATGTCGTTTTTTCAAAATCGATATCCATCCATACATTTTTACAGGATAAGATACTAAAGATACATTGAAATATACATAAACTACCCACGCTATTTAGTGTGTAATGCTGTTATGTAGCAGTCTGCGATAGCTAACGATAGATGGCATAACCAGCGCAATAGCACACACTAACGAAGTTTTCGACTAGCGTTCTATAAATATAACTTCTGACGTCATAATATGCTTGGACCCCTAGCGGTCCTCAGGCATAACACATGCCTGGAGCGCCCTAATACCTGGAACAGAAGTACATAAAACCATTACATATTTACTAAATAAGACGCGACAACGTAAGTAATGGAAAGCCGCCAAACTTTGGTAGGTATTGGTAAAATATAATAGGTTCGGTGGACATGTGTAGGTATAAAACTATGATGGATAGATAATGTATTTATCTTATTTAATCTATTCTATATTTCTCTATACTTCTTTTTAAAGTTGGTTTTTACGAAAAATCTTTTAATTTAGTTAATTCATTAATAATTAATTGATATGTTAGAATTCAAAAGCCATAACAAATCTCAGTGTCTAAAAAAATGCTGAAAAATTTTGCCACATCTTGGAGATCATATATCCACATTGAGTTAAGCACGTTACCATTGTCATCATAATCTTAGTAAAATAAGCTAGTAACTTCTTTTGTAGATAGGTTACCAGGTGCAGACCTCAGAGCAGGAAGCACCGCTTAGCGTTTATTTAAGCACTGACTGATATATTACTTACATTACGCACTTTACTAAAATATACGTTGCTGAAATTATATCATATACCTTTCAACGAGCAATTCTTATATAATATGACTCCTGCTGCCATTTTTGGTGGATAGATATAAGCCAGATATTAAAATTAAAATCAGTAAAGTGAGTTCATGCGTTCCTTGTTCCCTATGTGTTATTAAGTAAATAAAGTGAGCGGGAGAAACTTAAAAATGCCCAACTACTTTATCACATTTTGAGAAATGTTAACAATAAATAAACGTAAGGCAAGAAACTCGTAAGTATATTGTACTTAACTCGAAAACTGATAAGCACATTTTTTTATATTATTAAGATAAATTTTATTATAAGGTAATCAAAACTTGCTTATCAGTCCAAATTGCGGACAATTCGCAATGTCCATTTATTTGAAGCCGTTTCTTCACTAAATTTTCTTGCTGCATTTAGATTAAAACGGTACTCTGTTATGCGAAATTGCAATAACGGTTTGAAAGAAAAATATTTTTATGAAGAAAGCTTACTTTGAATTTAAAGACACAGATTTTTTTGCCAACTTTTCCATAAACTGCTACTAATGGCAATAAAATACGTGAAGATGTCCTGCATATATCTCAAAAATTAAACGTAACTTTTAATAACCTAATACAAAAAGTAGCATACGTGTAATACTTTTCATATACACATTTAACAGTTGTACATTACAATACTTAAAATTGAATTAAGAAGAATACTTGTTTTTTCTATTTAGTACTTTTTCTTAGTCTCTACTTACTTTACTTACAGTAGCTTTCGTTGCGACTGACATTTTCCTTTACCTATTGAAAAATGAAAATGGTGATCATGTTTTTCATGCCTATTTCGTAATAAAAACCCATCTATTCTTTTTGCTGATCATGTACCGTATTTTTCATTTAGACTTCATTTGCGTCGATTCAGATTTTGAAAATGATCAAAAATGATTTGATGGTAGGTACATCATGTTCAATTTACCTGTTTAGGCAAGTGAATAAGAGGGCGTCCATAAATTAGGTGAGGTATTTTTTTTAATTTACTGATGGTGAGATGTCGTGAGATATTATTCAACCCCTTCCCCCAAGCCACAATCTCACGTGAGATTTTTCAAAATGTGGGTTTCTGCGTTATTGTAAAAAGAAAAACAATATAAAAGGACGAAGCTTTTATTCAATCTCAGATCACTCATTGAGTTATTTGTGCTAGTCTCAAGTTATCTGTGCTAGTAATCACTATTGCTGAGAGTTTAATTATAAGTGTAATAATTATAAAGTTAAATTATTATTTATTTAAATTGGATTAAATGGACCAATATAATTTTTTTTTTGTTTTAATCAGAAATAAAATTTCGTGATATTTGCCGAGACCCCACCTCTTCCCAACGTAAGATTAGATCAGGGGGCACGGCAGTGCCCCCACCAAAGTCAAAGCGCGAAGCAAAACTGCCGTACCATCTTTACAGGAACCATTTCGCCGCATTTTCGGGCTCCTATTTGAGAACCTCTGGATAAGACCAGAACGCTGAAATTTTCGCTATCCAGTAAGATATAATCAGATACTTAAAACCCAAAATTTCAAGTCTGTAGGTTATATAGTTCCGAAGTTATGCGAAAGCAAAGTTTCGCATTTTCGACACTGACTGACTGACTCATGATCATCAAAATAGAACTAGTACTTCCCATAAACTCAGAGAGCTGAAATTTGGTACAGAGTTAGGGTTTAATGGCCACATAAAGGGAAAACTGTAAAAACTAGGATAATCGAAGATCTGGAGTACCTGGTGATCACTGCATTAATAACTTTGTAATTCCATATAAATTATATCAGATTACAAAGTTATTTATGCAGTTAATGTATCTAGAAAAACGGACAGAAATATTTTGTAATATTTTGAAGTTTCTACAAAAAGAAGTGAAATCCCACTAAAAACATTCTGTAAAAAACTAGCCAAAGTCAAAATGGAGCTGCTTGTTTATCTCTAAAAAGTACTGAAATCTAGACAAAGTCGTGCCAAGTCTAAGGTTCCTTACTGCGATTTCTTTATTATTATAGTTAATGTTGTGTGACTTGGCCGTTGAAGACCAAGAACCGCTACTCATTGACGATGAATTCTGGCGACAGATTGGTGCAATGGTGTCATGGAGCACCTGGTTTGAACCCTTGTGTACCCTTCAACGGCCAAGTCACGCAACATTAACTATAATAATAAAGAAATCGCAGTAAGGAACCTTAGACTTGGCACGACTTTGTCTAGATTTCAGTACTTTTTAGAGATAAACAAGCAGCTCCATTTTGACTTTGGCTAGTTTTTTACAGAATGTTTTTGGTGGGATGAGATTTGACTAGACCCCCTCCCCCCTTAAACATCTCACGTATTTTATGGACGCCCCCTAACGAATATCCTAACATTTCCACAAGCCTATATTCAGGTCGATAAAGAATGATAAAAATGAACGACTCGATCGTGTAAAAATATGATATTGAATAATAAAACAAAGTGTTAGGCATTTGGCAATTACACACATTTATGGCAAAGATAGATGGCATAAGATAGTCGTGAAAATCTACTGGATCAAGAGATTCAGGTTGGAGATCCCTTCAAATTTGATTATTTTAACGTATTTACCACTGATCATAAGTTTCTCCGTCTTTATGTAGATCATGGTTTAATTATATTACCTACCTATTTCTTTCCCATAAATAATTGCATCGAAAAAGTTACAGGCGTAACTAAGCTAAAAAACTGCCAAGCATAACAATGCCAAATGGATAAAGCCGTATTACTATATATTGTTAAGTACTTAACTACTATCACTAAAATTTTGTCATTTTGAAATAGACAATCTAATATCGATCATATACCGATCATCTCTGGTGCTAATTCTGTTTTACAAAAGCTCTAAACTACTTAGATAATTGACTCGTCAAAATCCTTTTCCATGAGGAGCATTTTAAAGATGAAATTTGTTTAGTTAGGAGACTTTGTAACAACTGTTTTACAGGTATACCTGCTAAAAATCCTGGTCATAATAATAAATGGTTTAAAACGTTCACTACAGTTGCAGAAAAGTATACTTATGAGATAACCTTATTTCGTGCATCCGCCTTGCAGCTTAATTTAAGCCACTTTTTCACTGTCGATTTCTTAATTGACTCGATATTGACGCTAAGAAGCTATCAACAAACACGTACTGCCAAGGAATTCAGTGTTTCGGTGTGATGCTGTGTTGTAACTGTCACTTACCATTTCAAAGTAAGTACGAAAAAAAACCGTTGTGACTGAGTTATTTATGAAATCTCGAATTTGAAGCTGGTAGAGCCGCAGGCAAAAGCTATTTTAAAGTATAAATTCAATCAATTCTAAGAATATTTGGGTGTAAAATAAAATATTGCACGTACCTGTGTGTTAGAGACTTTTACTATGCCAGCAACCTGCCTTGACTCTTGATGTAGAAAAGGGAATAAGGGGCAAAATCTAGGAGCATCAACGTTGAAGTTATGTCATGATTCAATTACACGACTGCTCAAAAAAAGGCATAATTTTATATTCTGTGGTAATCGTATGAATATTTTTGATTATCTGTGCCCATGTCTACCGCCATTTTAAGAGAACAAATAAACCTTACATCTTATTGGTCAATAAAATTCCCGCTCATTTTTCTCAACCAATGAGAACGTCTCTTGTAAAAACCAATGAAAAATCTAGTAGGCTATGGCAGAAGGATTATGATTTATGGAATTGTCGGAAGCAAAAACTACATATATAATTGATATTGTACTGATATGAATAAAAAACTATGTAAAGTACTCATTGCATCGTAATACAAGAAACAAGGCATATGTATGTCAAAGTTTAAGCGATAAGAAGTTTAATGTAATACGCTAGTACTTGTAATAAGGAAAATAAAGTGTATACTATGAAGTCTGGATTTCATTCACAAAAGTTATATTTATATTTATGTATCCTTTTACTAAGTCTGTGGTTTCTAATGAGATGAAAAAAAAAATCTTTGAATATTTACTTTTTTGTAGGTACTTAGTTACTGTATTACGCAAGGATGAACAGGGGTCTTTACTTTCCAAGTTGATTCCTTTGCGTGATAATCTTGCCTGTGTAAATCCATTAAAATAATCAAAGCTTTTTTTTACTTAAATTGTGAAACCTTTTATGTTGTAAAAGGTTCGATGCCCTTAAATTAAAATTGATGATTTTATGATTCCATTGCTGATATTAGTACCTACTAATTAGTTGACGAGGAGTACTTTATCCAGGTAACTCCTTTATAATGAGTAAGTATTTAAAAATCCTCCCATAAGTAATATTGAGGCATTTTCAAAAAATTCAAATCAAACACAAGGCGTTATTTTCATTTCTTTCAGGATGTAGGTATAATATCTTTTTTAAGTTTTCATGATGTCTTATATAATTGCACCCTTTAATTTACCAAACGCGTTCCACTAGTGAAGAAAGCATGAATTTAAAATATAGGTACTTTTACAGATCCCAATAATTAACATAATTTTCTGTTTAAACAGGTAACTTTTTCAAGCAAGGAACTTTTGTCAATCTTACTTTAAACATGATCTAAAAATTTCTCTAGGTGTGCAATCATCAAGTATATTTAAAAAAAAAAATATACGAGTATTAGTAATGAACACGACGATGAAAACATCTGATGTACGAAAATTTATCTGACCCAAATTCCACTAATTGAGCAATTTATTTTTTGAATAATAATTTGTAACTGATTGCCCATCATCATTATTTATTCCAGTCAAACGCAAATTAACAGCATATTTTATAGGTACCTAACTACCTACCTAACGACTCAAAACACACCAAACTAACTAAAACTCTATCGTGATAACTATACCTAGCTTTCACTTTAATTCAAACATAATTAAAATTGAAAAACACTTTATCATATCGTTCAAAAATTTAAAAACATTCTGTATTCGCTGAACAAATAATATTACTAACGATTAAAGTAAGTCTAAAATAATTAAACAGTAATTTCGAATGGGGAATAATGTAATAGACGAAACGAGATTATAATCACTTTTTATCCTTGAAAATTCGCGAAAAGCCGAAATACGAGAAGCATACCACGGGTAAAACTTTGTGCAATATTAAAAGTATCGTAAATAATTGGAATAGTATAATTATGATAATGATATCACACCACAGCCGATAAATATTTTTTATTCTCTTTTCCAATACTAAAATGACCTGTGAACTTTTTAGAATGAATGCACCTGCATACATGTTTGATGAAGATAATCGTGTAAAATATTTATATCGCATCAATTACTTATTAAAAATATTAAAAATAGTAAAATAAAAACTGTTTGAAAGTTTGTGATTTTCTAAATTCGTGAAAAACCATCCAAAATCTTCGAGGAGGATATTAATAAACAGTCACTACCCAATTGAAACATTTAACAGTTTGCGGATATAATTGAAGCGAAAAAAACCCAATTATGACAAGTTTGATATAAAATAAACCTTTCTCTCTCATCTCTAAAGTTAGTGTACCTACACGGTAACAAATATGTTACATTGCATATCCGTATTACGTAGGTAAGGGTTAAAACCAGTTAGTTCATTAAGCATCCACAGTATTTTTAAATACGAAAGGATCGACAGTTGATTTAATCTCGTACACGTTACGCCTTGGTTCAGTTATTTTATGCCCGTCCTGTGTTTCAGCTCTCATGTCAATCGTGGCGAGATACAAATCAAAAAGATTTAAAAATTTAAATTTGACCTCAAAAGCATCATCAACGTCGATTCGTATTTTTTTTATTTTGTGGGTAAACTCCTTGTCTGTACTACTTGGTTTGCTCGCAGATTCACCAGCGTTATTTTCGTTTCTTTTTCTAACAAATAACATGGGAATCACGGAATTTCCCGGCTCAAAAATTTCCCGTTCCCGTACCCTTTCCCTACATTAAAACCTACTTAAGTGGCAGTGCACTAGATAAATCTAGCTACCTACAGCTATACATTGGAATAGAAAATACCTATTATATTTCTCACAGTAACCACGAATTTTCCGGTCCTAGGTACCTACAACTACTGTCTACTTTCCACAGCCAAATCAATTCAGTAGTTGTGGCGTTTTGAGAAACAAACATCCAAACTCGGAAACGTATGTTCACTACGTTATAATATTCTTAAAGTAGGCTGTATCGTTTTTATATTTACTCCGTATAAATTCACCATTCCCCTTTTTTCCCGTACAAGATGTGATGATGTAAAAATCTATGCGATTCCATGCAAAAATCACGTTGAAGCCTTGAAGGGCGAATAAAATAAGAAACTCTTTTTACCTATAGACTATACTGAACGTACTCTTGTGTGACACTATAAAAACGCAATATTATTAGCAAATTGTTTATTACATATATAAGTGATTTTCTCAAAAATGGAAACACAGAGAGTTAGTTTTTTGTCAACACTGTTTTATTTGGTCTAAATTTTGATATTATGTAGAGCTACAAAATGTCTTCATTTCTGTAATTTATGCAAGTTCAGTGTACTCTTCAAGGCTGATTGTGTGACCTTCTCTTGATGTATTACATAGTGGGTATCAATTGAGTTTTATGATTTGCCGTAGGTGTTTAATCTTAATGTAATTTGGTTCTTTCATATAAAAAATGAGCACTTTCCAGCAATGTATTACAGTTTGGACGCTTCATGTAGAACAGAGCTAAAAGAGCCGAAATTTGTACACCTTTGCGGCTGAGTCATATAGGAAAGTGACATTTACCTACATATTTTATTTTGTTACGAACAGCATGCGTGCTAATAAACATTACAGCATTCCGTGAAAGTGCTGTTGTCCTTATAATTCCACGCACGGTCTCGTAAAATAAGAAACCATCTATCGTCCTTCGAGTCAGTTAAAATAAAGTAAAATAAATATGTTCCATATTTATCGAACAGAAACATGTTAAAACACGTATTTTTCCCATTTATAACCATGTACCGAGATATCATGCTTTGGAGCAATAGAAATCATAATCAAAATAAATAAAATAATGCATGTGTGTGTGTAGGTTTTTGGGGGAATGGGTACTAACCGGTTCCGGGGGCGAAAATTCAAATTTAATTTAGTTTTTCGCAAATAATGAAAGATGGTTTTTATTTTATTTACATGATTTTAATAAATCGGAAATACGCGCTTAGTTTATAGCTTAGGTTCCCGATAGCTCTGCAAATCTGGGAAACTTCAAAAATTATCTTTCGGGAACCGATATGAGGTACATGAGAGTTTTCGAGCAAAGTTTTTATTTAAAAAATGTGCATGGATAAATATTATGCTCGTAACTCATTGTCCTAAACCTACAATGTATAGTTAGTCGTTGCAAAGAAACTAAATAAATTTGAATTTTGTGGCCTAGTCGGGCCAAATAATAATAGTGTTAATAGTTAAATAAACATGTTATTAGTTGATGTTTGACCCAAAAAATAAATTATGGTAAAATACTTATGGGACGTAAAAGGATCCCATAATCAGAGACAAGGATAATTTACAACTTACAAAATATATATTTTTAAAAGCGTGACATAAACCTCTATTAACATAATATGAGTTTTGCTTTAAGAGGAGGATGATAAATCTTTACCTACTAACACGTATTCATTTTATGAGAAAGGGAAATCTGAAGACCATCAAAAAATTTAAAATTAGCTTTTAGGATATGAAATTGGTCGGTTTGAGGAAAAATGTGTTGTGTTTATCCATAGTTATCATTTATTAGGGTTATAAGAGATGAACTAGTCTAGGCTCATATAGGGCGGTGGAGCAGCTTATTTGTAAGGATATGCTCATATCGACCAGTTGCACTTTTAATTTTTTTTATAATTGTGTAGATCAAATTTAGTAAGGTGTAGTACACGAAGTTAAATTTAAACTTTCAAGCAAGAACTTAAGTTAACACTTATCGGAAGTGTTAACTTAAGTTCGTGTTAAAATAAAATGTCCAAATAAATCTGTCCACAATGCTATAAAAATAGCATAAGTGAATAAATGCATAGTATGATATTTTATACTTATCAAATAATAATGTTAGGAGTAGAATGGTAATAAAGTGTAAAAATTCAGTTCAAAATAAGGGACGAAAATCACAGATTACTAAAATAATAATTTGTCTTCAAATTATACTGATCCTATACCTTGAAACGAGCAATTCTTTTATATGTATATGTATATATATTTCTATATAATCTGGATCTCGGAAACGGCTCGAACGATTTTCATGAAATTTAGTATATAGGAGGTTTTGGGGCGATAAATCGATCTAGCTAGGATTCATTTTTGAAAATGTCGAACCAATAAAAAAAATATGACTCCTGCTGCCATCTATTAGCCAGTAGTTATACAACCGAGCGAAGCTTGGTAACCCAGATATTTTAATTTAAATTCAAAAAGCAAAATAATTTATATATATATATATATAAAGAAATGTGTTATTTATTATTATATAGTAATATTTCCCCTACCAAAAGTATCAAAATAAATATACTTATATATTTTTGTGGGCATGTATATTGTATCAACATAGTGAACATATCCGCATTTGATGTACCGCTTTGCTAGAGTAGAGCTAGAGTCATAAAACGTACGCAACCAGCTTACAAAACACGTCTACTTGCAGTTTGAAACTCAAGTACTAACTTAAATAATAAAATTTATCTAGATAATATTACGATACTAACGATATGCCTACGGTAATTTTACGATACTCGCGAATGTAATTGGGATATTGTGAAACACTTCGCGTCCTCAGTTAAATGACAGTAATATTTCGTGTTTGCTAGAAAGAGTTCAGGCGATGGGCTGTGACGTAATGCGCCGGTAAATCCTCTTAGAGTCTCAGCCCATTCAAGTGCCAATCTCAGGTTGATCGTCGCCTAGAATTAGCTCAGTTTCCAGTGCAAGCCGAGCTCGACGCGTTCTGTGTGCGGGCGACCAGCGCGACCATCGGGGACTCTTAATATATAAAGAGATCTTACGAAACCGTTAGCACATTCGGACTATAGCCTGTCCAGGAAGTCACCTGTAGCCTCTCTCACCGGACGACACAACATGTTACTCTTACTGGTAATTATCACGTGTTTATACTCGTTGCGTTTCATACTAGAATTGCTGAAACTATCACGTGACGAATGTTTAGGTGCATGTGTCACGAACTTTACATCTTATGACCTTCCCACTGATTGCGCTATGTTTTCAAAGACATGTCGCAAAAACTTAACTTGGAACTTCTCAAGTACACTGTTTAATGGCTTTGTACCGGTGCGTAAATGTCATTAGTAGGTACATTAGTGTTACGAAGCCGGTATTTGCATTTAGTCATTTAAACGGAATTCAAAATTTAAGTTTTTTTTTTTTGAAAAATTATGAACGTAACTTATATTGATAAATAATTTGATATCTATAAACATTATAAGATGTTAAGGTCGAATTCTTTGTTATTTTTCTATCATGACTGGTTTTGAACAAAAATAATTATGACGGCATATTATTATCCCACATCTTCACATAAAATTGTATTTGTTTGTTTTGTAAATGATTTTGACTTGTGCATGATAATTAAATTTTAGATTTATCATGCAAAATTGTATGAACGTATTTTAAATTGTCATAATTCTCAACCTAAACTGTAATCATGTCAATATTTCAGGTTATCGGTGTATCTGCCTTGGTAGAGATCTTAGGTGCTAGTCCTGCAATTGAGAATCAACCTAGACCTCAAGTCATTCGGTATGATCTTGACACAGGGAATATGCCGAATTCATACAAATACCAGTAAGTTGCCTATTTGTAAATCTTTCTATTTTTTTCCTATAAATAATATTTAAAAACAAGTTTGCTTCGATCAAGGACTATTGAATATGGCTACAGCTATTAGCTATTATTATTATCCAAATACAATGGTTTTATCACGGTATATAATCATTATTATTACTACTTCATCTGCGTGAATTTCGGCTTCTCTAAACTGTTTGTTTTACGTAATTAAAAGTTTAATATTTCGCAAATATTAGAATAACTACCTACATATTGTAGGTTTATGGTAATGAGTTTTGCGAGCATAACTGTACTCGAAAATTCCCATTCACCTCATATTTGTTTCCGAAAAATTATTATTTTTTGGTATGAAGTAATTTTTTTACTAAAAACATGAAGATGCACAGAAGTTATGCTTAGACCTGCCATGTATAATTAACCCCCTATTAGCACTATTAGCGAGAAACTAAATAAAATTTGATTTTTCGCACCCCGACAGTACTTTCATCCCCTCACATACAATTACACTGATTCAATGGTCTATCAATTTAATATAGAAACACACTTTCGTATTTATAAATAGTAACTACCTAACAAAACTTTCACCCCATATTTACCACGGTGTGACGGTTATTTTCCGAAAAAGTTTATACAGTTTTTAATATAAATAGAATTATAAAAATAAAAAGCCGAGTATAAGTATTGACCAAATTCTTTAAAGGAAACAAAAATTCCATGCAAATTTTTGGGTTTGCTTTTGTATCTAGTTTTGTGATGACGATGACTCAGTTCTTCACTTGTGTGACCTTCGATTTTTTATGTTATGTTTTATTTTATTGATGCCAATAAATAGACGCCAAGTCAAGCAGATTTAAAGGTACCGTCAACTTATCTTTTTAATTTTAATTTATTAAAACCAACAATATTTTTTTTTCCATATAAATCATTTCTAAATTAAATTTAGGAGCATGAAAAGTAGTTTATATCCTATTTATAGACACCAAATATACACAAATAAAATCATAAAAATCGTCAAGACTATCGAAGAGTTTTCTAACATGATTGTGACAAGAAAATTTTATTCAGGTAATTAAGATTGTACTCGCATAGTATAAAGTAAAATAAAACATTTATATACATACAGCCAAGTTTAAAAACAAAAAATGAGTCACGGATGTACACATTTATGGACAAGGTTTTTTAAATTTTAATATATTATACGCTTTTTTCTATTCTTATTTAAATCGGTGTCCTAAGCTTTTAGTACCTACGAGTATGTCAGCTATCGAAAGTTTTTGCTCATTTGCATTAATGGTGTCGTCAGAAACTATAATGTTTTGGAATTTATTAACTCTCAGGCATCCTGGATTAGGTTACATAATGAGACAACTTTACAAACTTTCAACGATATTTTATTGCATGTGCTGATTGAACTAGTAGAGTCATAACTGTGCTTCTTATTCTTTTCATAATTATAGTTGTCAAAAAGTACACAATGTACACACGAGTGTAACACAATGTGCACATGTACATAATGTATACCATGTATACATATGCACACAATGTACACATATGCACACAATGTACACATCACGTGTAACACTATTTTAACGCCTGTCAAAGACGTCTTGTTGGTTTATTTTTAAAATGCTGTAAATCTGAATTATAGAAAATTGCATTAATTGTGCCTAAATGCTTTTCAAAAGTTTTATTTGCAAATACCTACTTATATTTCAAAACTTGTTATCCTTCTATTTTACATTAATTACATTAGGTTCTTTGACCTCTATTAAACATTTTTAGTAATTTTGTAATTAAATGCATAAAATATAATATCCGTAAGATTTCCCATTTAAGCAAAAAGCGTGAGAATTAACATAATGATAGAATTAATGCATTTTTTATACTTTGAACTGTGATAGATAAATCTTAAATTACACAAAGCGTATTTAAGCGTTGCAAAATTATTTCTGACTACCTAGTGCGTGCAAATAGGATATAATATGTTTTAATAAAAGGATACTTAAAATCAATTTCTTTATTGCCTCACGAGTCAAAAGTTATGTCGTATTTGTTACTTTTAAATGCGTCATTAAAAATAAGAGTGTCATAATTATTTTAAGATAAATTATAATGGATTTTAATTGAGGTGTAGGGTCAGACTCAAAGCAAGTGTTATTATATTTGCCAGAGATCGTTAATTACGAGTACGTACTGAATACTGATCGAAAAGCTTTACGCATAACTAAAATAATTTATGATAATAACATTTTGCAAGAATATAGTTTTACAGAATTAGTCTCCAACAGAAATCTTGGCAAACCAAAATAGACGCAAAATATGAGTAAGTAAGTATATAATAATTGTTTAATGTTTCAAAGAAGGCTCGCCAGCTATTTTAATGAATTACATTAAATTATAATATAATATCCTAATAAATAAAATTCTCGTGCCTATTTCTGGTACCAATAACCAAACTCCTCCGAAACGGCTCGACTGATTGTTATGAAACTTTCTATGTAGGTCTGAGAGTAGGTCGTACGCTATTTTTGTTTACATCTTTATATGGCAAAACAACATTTGCCATATAGGGATGTAAGAAGATTCATAAAATATATATTTATCAATTGTTTAATAAAAAAGCGAAATAAAAAGCTTTATATGCTTCAAAGCAGCTTTTTGTAATTCTTATTACATAAAATATTTGGGTTTTTGCTGTTTGAGAGGGCTCAGATGATAAAGAAAGCTCTGAGTCATTATCTCACCAGAATGTGGATAAAGACTACGCAGAGCACTCACTGGAATGTAAAGTATAATAATGCGATTTGCTTGTTGTCCTTACGTGAACAATTGGTAATAGCCTCATTATCCGCATACGTGATCTGGTACCTATTTTTGGCGAAAGCAAATATTATTGAAAATCGTTGATCCTTGATTATAAATTCGTAAATTGTACGCATCGGACTAATATTCAATCTCTCGTAAAATAGACCCTGCGGAACGCCCGAAAAAATGTCGCCAGTTCACTGGGCTCAAAAATGTTTTTATTGACACCAACGCGACAGATCACAATACAATATTATTCCGCATGCGAGTTTCCGCAGAGATGATTTCCGCCATGTTGCGGCATATTAACGGGACAAATGGCGCTACTTTTTTCTTGTATGAAAAAGTTTGATGGAAAATCTTCCTATGGGCTTATCCTCGAGTTCATATCGGTGTCTCTGATATATTTTAGTTAACTCTCTAGGTAGGTACCTAGTCCATTACTTATTGTAGAATATGACAACGTGCAAAAACTCATTTAGCTACCGAAACCTGCAGAATGTTTTTGCCGGTTATGAAAAATTAACAGTTCATTGTTGAATAATACCAACGCAATTATCATAAAAAGCAAAGTTATATTACAATTAATATGAAAAACACATCAAGAAAAACTTGAACTTGATCTTTTAACCTTTATGATTATAATAGTGTTCATTAACCGCAATTTGCTCTATGCTCTAAGTTTGACTGATTCGATACATAGATCATACGATTTCCGTGGTTTTTTGTAGATCAAAAAAAAAACCTATTATTTGAATAATATTCTAAACAGTGTGAATAGGAGAGTTACTACAATCTGGGGAGCTATTCACGTAACGTTTTCACACACTGAGTGATGTGAATCAGGAAATAAAATAAAAAATTAACACTGAAAAATTAACTTTACGTCTATTGGTTAAGAGTGAAAAAAATGAATGTAGGTATTCGTTATTTTGTGGAAATCCATAACTAGCAGGTCAGATTAATTTGTTTTTCTATACCTAATCTGCTACTTGAAAAGATTCTGTATGGTATAATATGCAGAAACACCACCGACATGAAACACCACACACAACTTTCCAACACTTTCTCCGACGCACGTTTCGTCCCGACACCGGGACATCCTCAGGAGATGTTGACTTCACAATTATTTCAACATAGGAAATACAAACTTTCAAACCGGAAAGTTAATTTAATTCCACGACTGTCGTCCATGTGAACTTTTGAACTATATTCAATTTTACGCGCTATGTCACTAGTCGTAAAATAATGTTTTGATTTCGAAATGCCATGACCTTTTTAAACATTTCACTTCATGAAATGTAGCCGACGCGTTACGTGAATAGGCCCCAGGACACTGTAACCACAGATTTTAATTGTAACGCATCGCATCAGCGTTTTTATAGTTTTATACACGTCTTTTTTTATTTATTTAAAAATTTATGCATAAATCATATCGTAATCCACCGAAATCACTTGAAACAATATGATCTCTTTACGGCTACTCAATATTCTTTCGAAATAACGGTGAGCAGTGAGTAATTAATTTAAAAATAAAATTGGCGGCACATTAGCCAACTTACACCACACTGGCTGCTTCTTCTGTCATGTTAAAATCTTTAAATGTTACTGTCCTTATAAGGAATAATGAACTCGAATGCGACAATGACGATATAAAAAGTAGAACAGAGCCATCAAGTGAAAAAACCTGGTTCTTGAATAATGTGTTACGCCTTTTCTCCAAGTTAAATGCCCGTCTTTTTTTAATGTAGTTAGCTGGTACTTACACTGTTAAAATCTTTATTTTTAGGTGTTGATAACATTTTTTTATAATATGTAACGTCGTAAATATTATATGTAGGTACTTATTAGAATACTAGAAAGTTTAAGTACCGATTTAAGTTCCTGAAAACAAGATACAAGTGATTTGATATTTCGAAATAGGGAAGTGTGTGTTCCTAGATATTAAAAATTAGTTAAGTGCGAGTCAGGCTCGCGCACTGAGGGTTCAAGAGCAATTCTAACCAAAACACTTCTCAGTCTTCCCATGTTGAATTCATATTCAATATTTAGTTTGATATTTTAAATTTATTTTTATGCCGATAGATCAATAAATCACGTTTATTGTATGAGAGCCCCTTAAATATTTATTTTATTCTATTTATTGAAAATTTCAAGTCCGTAGCTATCACGGTTCAAGAGATACAGCCTGGTTACAGACGGACAGACGGACAGCGAAGTCTCGCTAATAGGGCCCCTTTTTTACCCTTTGAGTACGGAACCCTAAAAACTTATTATAGAAGACGTAGGTATCGATATTGAAAACTTTTAAGGGCTTTTAAAGGGTGGGCAACATATTGTTTTTTTAGCGTATATATCCGGCAAGACGACCAAACTTAAAATACTACTAGCTGTTGCCCGCGGCTCCGCCCGCATGAATTACGATTTTTTTACATATACCGTGGAATTCCTTGATTTTTCGCGGGATTCTGGTGTGATGTTGTACAGAAGCCTTTTTTACTTCGCACGGGTTATCTTGTGGTGATTTTGAAAACTACTTTTTCTCAATAATAATATAAAGTTTCATAAATACATAGTCGAAAAATCAAAAGTACGATTTTAACTGTCGATATTTCGATACATTGGTACAAGTCGTGGTCACGTAGTGACCACGACCTGTGCCACTGGGTTCAGGTGAGATAGAAGTGTAATTGTCGTAACTTGATAATAACTTGATAATTGTAGACTTGTTAAATAAAACAAAACTTTGTTATTTCAGAGAAACAATTTGTGTTTTATTTTGGAGATCCTCAATGTCTTATAAAACGACATTTAAAGTTCACTATATCTCGAGTCCTCAATCACATTCTTTCTATTAGTTTTTATAACAATAAAATGCACAAAACAATCCGCGCGTCCCACGCCATTTTAAATCATAGACACAGATCAATATCATAGCTACATACAGCTGATACGCGAAGCGCGGCAAATTCAAACGAATGAAATGTCACTCATTTCATTACATAAGTATATATATATATTTAGATAATAAAACTGTAAAGGGTCGAATTCTGTACATTGAAGATATTTTGAAAATTTTTGTTGTAGGACACTATTTAGTCGATACTGAAGCCAAAACTGTAATTTTTTTAATTTTTGTCTGTCTGTCTGTCTGTCTGTTTCACGACCGCGCATCACGGCTAATCCGCTGGATGGATTTAAATGAAACTTGACATGATTATAGCTCATACCCCGAGGTAGGACATAGGATACTTTTTGTCCCGAAATTCATCATGGTTTCCCTGGAAGACGGCATCAAAGTCAAAATGTGTATTTACTTATAATTCATTAACGCGTTGTCTGATTTGATACATTCTTTCTTTGTTAGAAAGGAGGTTCTTTAAAAATTATTCCATACAAATCTTATCATCATCACTTTTGTAGTTCAGAAATTACAGACATCAGAACCTTTAAGTTCAAGTAGGTGACTTGAAACTCGGAATGGATAAAGATCCTAGGGCTAAGACGTAGAGCTAAAGTTAGACTGGAATATCCTTACAGCCGTAAATAAATAGGCTTAGCAGGAGATTTTGTATGGTTTAAAATTTTTCACTTTTAGGGTGAACAAAAATCATGTAACTGGGCGTCATCACTACGTTATACCGTATAGCGCCATCTCTACAATTTATGTGGAACTTGAATGTAAAACTCTGAGATAGGTACTACCGAATTTTTTTAAATAAAAATTAACTGTCATGTTATTTACTGTTTCCTGACTTTATATTAAGATGGCACTGTTAACATATGAACAGATTTAAACTTTATCATCCGCAATATGGAAAGGGTAAGATAATGGTTCACAAATATTTTTAACTCTTAGGTTTTATCGATCCTAACCGACTGACTGTCATCTAAGGTCTTTTTATACGTAAAGAAATATATAGCCATTGTCCATTCTGATGTTTTGGATTGTATTGAGATGAAGCAAAGATTTTTAAAAGACTCTTATATTATGTTGGGCTGGGGAATATTGTTAGTAGAGTAACTTATCCCAGTGGTACCTACCCGGCCGAACTCTGAAAGAAGAGTTCTACCACCAGTACAACTTTTCACATGGTTTAATAATTTTTGACATATTTCGTGGTTTCAGAATAAAAATCACAATGAAAAGGACGATTTTAACTGTCGATATTTCGATACATTGGTACAAGTCGTGGTCACGTAGTGACCACGACCTGTGCCACTGGCTCGAAATATCGACAGTTAAAATCGTCCTTTTGGTCTTTCAACTACGTATTAATGAAACTTTATATTATTATTAAGAAAAAGGAGTTTTCTAAATCACCACAAGATAACCCGTGCAATGTAAGAACAGGTTTCTGTACAACCTCACACCAGAATCCCGCGAAAAATCAAGGAATTCCAGTAGGAATAGGTATATTATGTAAAAAAATTGAAATTCACGCGGGCGGAGCCGCGGGCAACAGCTAGTAAGTATATAAGATTTTCCTTTATTTTTATAGTGTGTCGAAAATCAACACAGTATAAAAATAAATAAATCCAATTACCTGAAAAATCGTATTAAAAAGAGATAAGGCCTCTTAACGCATTTCAGCTGTTCCATATAATGGTCAGTACGTGTAATAATAATATAAATAAAAAAATCTCGAAGTGGTGATGTCAACTTACTTAGCGTATCTCAAAAGTTGACAAAACCGTCGGTTGTTATGCCACTCCGCGATTTATCTTCTTTTTTCTTGTATCATTTTAAGCAAAGCAAGTTTTACACCTTCCCAGCTGGGACACCTCGGATATTTGTGTGATAACGCCAATGGTTTTTACAATTAATGATGTAATCGAACTCTCTTTACTTATATGCACCTACACTTGCATAAATACTCGTATTGACACACATGTAAGCATGAATAATTCATTCGCTCTGCATTCCCTCGTTCATTCTTTCATTCTCTGGCTCAAATTCGTCCAGCTTAAGCCCGTGAACCTATAGGAAGCTGGGATTATACACAGAGGTTCTAATGATAGCCACATGTAGGTATAATACTTTTATCACGGAATACCATAATAATACCTTCTTTATCGCAATTATTTGTAGTCAAGCAATCAACAGTTACCTTTTTGGATGGCACTGTAAAGAATTTAGTAGATGCATTCACTTTACACCCAAAATAGTAGCAAATTCCAGCCACCCAGGTACCTGTCACTTGTGCCTATACAAAAATTTAAGCTATCGCAAATAAATTATTCAGACAATATCTGTTTTGTGCATCTTTGACATATTATCGCTTTATGAATACGTTTACGTTATATAAAACCAACGCAATTAGATACTTAAAGAGACGTGTTTTTGTATAACTAATGTTATAATAATTTACCTCACGTAAATGAGTACTTTATTTCAAAGCGATTTATTTCTTGTATTTATGGGAAATTATCTGTACATAATGCAGACACGTGACGTAGGTATAAGTGTATAGGAACATCTAATGAAGTGCTAAATCTTGCTTATTTACCAATTATGTAGCTAAACACGATGCTTATAGTGTTATACTTTTCAAGCAAAGTTGCTGAGAAATATGAATGTTTGATGAATGGCAACTAAATCTCGCAAATTAAGCTCGTATGGTCTCTTCATCTAAAGGTGTTGTTACGGCTCTACCAGCCCACAAAACTAAAATTTTATTAAGTTTTTCTCAAATATTATAGGCTCACTACACATTGTAGGTGTATGGCAATTAATTTTTCGGGCATAATATTTATGCAACTACATGTTTTTAATAGAAACTTTGCTTAAATGTTGTGCTCGCAAAACTCATTGCCATAAGCCTACGGTGTATAATTAGCCCACTTTTAATTTTCGCGCCCGGATGGGACACAACCCCTTAAGCAAAGCTCTCAGACTTTATTAATCTGTGCTCTAAGTAGGCAATAAGTAGGTATAAAATTAACAGACAAAATCTGTAACAAAAGTAATATATTAAGTAAGTTCGCAAATACATAAATAGGTAATTATGTTCATTATTTTAATAAGAATTTCGAAGCATTTCATTACTATTTCACATAAATACAGCTCTATTAATAGGTAAAGTCATATGCGTTTATCCCCACTATGCAGGTACCATTTTGTTTTTTAATCCTCGTCGTTAATTCTGATAGTAGGTACCTAATACACCAATTCTCTGGTAGCTAATTAAAGATCGTAATTAAAATATAATTATAGCTAGTTTTAATAGAAATTATTAATTAATGACCAAATCATAATAATTTGTGCTTTTTTTTTCAAAAAGATTGCTAATGTAATGAATGTACTACTTGGATTTCACCCAAGTTATTTCGTAATATTTTATACGAGGTTACTCCACATTGAGTGTATCTGCTGGTAGAATTTTAAATTATCAAAATGAATGCACAGAACGAATTCGCGCAACAGCTAGTTTGGTAAATTTACTTCAAGCAAAGGTTTAGAGAGAGCACCGGTTTATACAGAGCAATGTCTAACATACTTACTACTATTATTTCCAACCTCCGAAAGGAGACGGCACTCGAAGAAGAAAAACACACAATTATTCTGTTTATTACGTCAGTTTCTAAATCCATTATTGTTAATATTAATTTCAGCTACGACGCAAGCGACGGGTCTTCGCGAACGGAACACGGGGCCATGGTGGAGTCGGGGAAGGGTCAAACCGCACTGGACGTGCTGGGCGCCGTCCGCTGGTACGACGAGGAAGGCCATCTCTACGAAATGACGTACAAAGCGGGAACAAGAGGCTATAGGACAATAATAAAAATGTTATCTTAAGGATCACACGAAACAAAATTCAAACGAGACTGGATGTGATAATTGTAATAATTTATTTTATTGTCCATTATTTATTTATTAAACTAAGTTATTGACTAAATTAATCTTTTAACGATATTTCCTACTCGTAAGTAATTTTTAAAATATACTTTATTCAAAAGTCTTGTCACCAACAAGGGAATAATAAAAAAAATTTTTTGCGAACAAAAGGTAAAGGTTAAGTATATAGGTAATCTGAAAATTTTATAAGGCTTAAGTATCTTTTGTTATTATATTTATGTTGAATCATGCCAACCTCATGCCAACGCATGTCACTATTAAAAAAAACTTTAAAAATAATTTTATACGTTGTGTTCGATTGCAAACAGAATAAAATATAGTATGATGGAACGCGTTTGTAGAAATCGGGGACACACTCAAACTTTTTATAGAGATGTCCTCGCATACGCCACTGTGTCAATCTATACTTGACACCACATTTCATCATTGATCATCGTTATCACGACCTTAGTTGCAAACAGCTCACACGCTGTAACTTCAGCAAACAATTTCTGTATTTAAGAACAATATTTACTTACCTTCAGTCAGTCTCGGAAGGACATTGGCATCATATCAAGAAAATTCAAACAAAATGCTCGCTTTGGTAAGTTCTTGACCTATGGTTTTAATATTTAATCAAAATCTTCTTCTACATCCAACTTATATTCAAAATGTTAAGATTTATATATTTAAATTACTCACGTAAATAAAGTACGCCAAAACTACTAAACCGATTTGGCTGAAATTTGAAATGCAAATAATCTTAATTGTATTATTAAAATAAACATCCTTTATTTAAATATAGAATAGCACCTATTCATCTAATTTTAACAGTAATCTGGTCTAATCCTTTTATAAGTAGAGTCGTATCATACCCGTACCTACTTCGAATCGCAATCTACTTCAGTATATATTTTCGTCTATTTTAATTGTTCCAGTAAGTAATTTAACTTAAGAAAACTTAAAACTTAACTTGTGTTATTTATATTTTAATGTTTTCAGAAGTTCGCCGCGCTTAGTTTATTGGCTGCAGCCGTGTCGGCGCAGGATGCGAAAGTTCCAGTTGAAATTCTCACTGAAAAAACATTTGTCAACGAAAACGGATATAACTTTGAGTAATACTTTTTCACATATTTTTACTAAATATTGTTTGAATCAAATCAAATCAAAATATCTTTATTTCACATAGGCCTAACATACAGGCTCTTGCGAACGTCGGAAGTGATGTAATTATTACTATGAAATACCTACGCATTTTAGAGCGCCATATCTTAAAAACCCTAAAGGGTCACTTAGCCGTCAATTACGCAATCCAATCTAAACATGCATGCGAGTTATGTCTGGGATCCAAATAAATAGAAAAAAATTGCAACAGTCAAAAATTCACGATCATCCAACATTCAAAAGTACTGAAACAATTTTAAAATTTGAATGATTATTGTTGTAAATTGAATCTTTATTGATAAAAAAGATCTCTTTCCAAGAAAGAGGACACCGAAAAAAATATATAATTTTAACACACCTACAGATTTATTTCTTTAAATACTATATATTAGAGGAAAACGTAGATTACTACGTTGTAGAATTATTACAATTTTAATTTATGGAATATCATAAATTATATGGTAGAAGACATAATCATAATAGGTACGTATTGCGGAATCATTTACTCGCGAGATCAACTCGCACTTATCCAAATTTTTAACGTTGTAAAATATAATATTTCAGGTATAAAACCAGTGATGGAGTTTCACGTAAAGAGGAAGGACAACTCATCACGGTAGGGGATCACCAGGGCATTGGAGTTAAAGGATCCTATTCATATTTGGGTCCTGATGGACAGGAGTACTTAGTAACGTTCACGGCTGATGACAAAGGGTTCAAGCCTACGATAAGAATTGCTCCTGACAATAGTTGATAAATAAACTTGCAAAAATTAGTTTTAAATAATACAATTTAAAAAAAAAATACCAAAATACTCTCGGTCCGCAGCAACTACCATCCAAACTTACAATATTTTTTCTCGTAAGTCTTCTCAAAGTTTTTTGTTAATGCCGTAAACGGTTTAAGCGACTTTTAGTAGCCTGCAATAATTTAAAAACTATATAGATAGTTACTTTCATATTTAAACATCATGTATTTTGGGTATTTAATCTAAATTCGCTGTAAAGTAGAATCACGGTTGGATAAAATTGTCTCGATAGAAAGTTCCTTTTTTCTTTTTTTTTTTTCACTTTTTAACTTTCTTATTTTTATCGGAAACTACAGGGGATGTAATATCAATTTTTGTTTTAATGTGTCGGTAATTATAATTTCAAAAACGCCCTGAAACAGTTTTTTTCACATCGTTTTTCTGTTACATTTTTTCACAATGCTGCACGTCGCACCCACCAACGTATTTATAAGAGTAAGGAAAAGATAAATTCAGTGTATCCTCTTAATAAAATTAATTTGATTTCCCGACATCGCCCGAATAAAATTAACAGAGTCATTGAACGTGCGTAGTATTTAGACATTTTATGCAAAATTAAATGTTAAACTTCTACATTAAATTTTTCATAGAAAAGGCCTAAAAAGAGTTGCTAGCTTTAATGTATGGAATAGTGATATTTTATGTAACCCTATTTGTATCTAATAATGCACTTAATTAATCATAACAATTGTAAGTGTATATCGAAATATTGTTAATGTTAAAATCACAGTAAAATATACTGTACATAGAAGAATAAACAAAATGGTTTTATTTCCATAGACATAAAAAAATCAAGTCCATTTAAAAATAATTATGATAATTTAAACACACTTTAAACACTAAACAGCATTGAACTTGACCGAAATGAAAACATGAACTTAAAAACTATTTTATTTATTTAAAAAGATATATTTAATCACAAGGTCGAACGAAGACTAAACTCAATAATTGAATGAGTAAATTAATTTTTCTCAATGTTGCTGTTGGTGAGAAGATTAGTTAATTATTTTATTTATAAAATTAACTTAGCCGTCTGCAGTACTCCTAATACAGTTCAAAAATTGTAAATTATTGTTTTTACACATTGGGACTTACATTCACCAAGGCTCGGTTACTTGACTTTGCTTAACCTTCTTTCGAAAAATATAAGAGTCAGGCCGCGATATTTAACTATAACGTTTCGGTTAAAGTCAACTTAGAGGCATTTATGAAAAGTAATTACTCTATCACCAGCTTCTGAAACTTGAAAGAACCGGCAAGGCAATAATTATGTCCTAGTTTTTTTTTAATATCAAGTTTATAATTTTGAGCAGACGAAATCTATGTCCTTCAAAGAATCTTTGTTATTTAGGAATTCATCGTATACGGTATAACCCTAGCTTATTAAATGTTTTAACAGTTTTTATATTGCCTAATAATATTTGACTTGCAGTGCATACCTTTACGATACCTACACACTAAGGCACTATGTCTTGTTATTTATTCTGTCGTTTACTGCAGAATATTATAATACCTACAGCATAAAGGTCCCATTTTCCAATACTTTTACGTCACGACAAACGTCAACTAACGGCCGGTTTCTTCACCTGACTTTACTGAAAAGTAATAAGCAGGACATATTAATTTGTTTTGTTATAATCCGCTTCTTGAAAGGATTCTGTATGGTGTTTCATGTGGGTAGTGTTCCTGCATATTGCACCATACAGAATCCTTTCAAGCAGCGGATAATAGCAAAACAAATTAATCTGTGCTAGTTATGGATTTTCGCGAAAAAACGCCTGCTTCCATTCAATATTGAAAAGTAATAGTTAAATATGGCGGTCTAATCCTTATTTCTTTCGTGATAAGGGTCAGACCACCATATTTAACTTTTACATTTCAGTAAATTCAGTTGAAGAAACCGGGTGTCAGTCAGAATTTTGCTATAAGTAGTCATAATATTTTAATCATTGTCTGCGATATTAGAGAAACTCCCTGGAGGTATTCGATAAACTCGTGACATTTTTGCAGAACTTAAGAGTCCTGTGAACTACGATGTCTCCATTCATTTAAAATACTAAATCATTTGTAATTCTTGCATATTTCGATCATGTTGTGGTGTTATTCAGATTCATATAGTAATAATCTACGCTCATGGCTATATTTGTTTCGGAAATACTTCTTTAAACAAATATATAAATCGCCTCTTTGACATAAAAATAATCAAAACTAAATTCACAAACAGGTAGAACCCCGATTAGTCGTTAATTTTCACTTATTACTTGTAGAGCTCCGTTTTTAATCCACCAATGTAGACCTTCATCGAGTCTACCGTGGGCCCCTGAGGGTTCAACTAGATCACTTTGGGAACAACTGACACGAAGGCGAAGGCATAATTTTTGAATTTGATTTGAAAAATTACATTTAAATAAACTTATATTTTTTAATAAAACGTAAGTAATTAATATTTGTTAAAATTAGTTTCATTCACGCTATCGCAACTATAAAATACACTTCGCTCTTTATAGACGTTATTTGATATACCTACTTTTAGTTAAATAACAAGAATTGGATTGTGGAATGTTGCTGCAAAATATAATCGGCTTTTTTTTCTCATCTTGACGAAGGCATCCTTACAGGTAGTACAATAAAAACAAAATTATTAACTTTACATGTTTTTTATTCGTTTATAGACAAGATTGACTTTTACACAATAGACTGTGGGTGGAATATTTAGAATTAAAAAAATGCCACTCCCAAAACAGGCCGGTCGGTCAGTTGTGAAATAATCATGTTATTAATAGAATAATATTATTAATTAGGTATTTTTACCGACTTTAAATACTACAGTAATGCCTTGACTTACCGAAATATCACATTTAGTTCTTATTTGCTTTACCATTGAAATACAATCACGTATGATATAATGTACAATAACAAATTCGGTTTTTTATTGTTTTCAAACAATCTTTTCGGTTCACAATCTTTAAGACCATTAGAATTTGGTGAAGTACTCGTATGTGTAAGAAAAAACGAACGTATTAATCGTTATCGGCAAAATATCCTAAAAAACCTCAGATTTGAAGTTATGGCGGATAATTTTCAGCAAATCAGTGACAGAACTTGTTGACGATTACCATAAATACGTTTACATTTTCTAAGGCAATCAGGACAGATATAGGAGAGGAAATTCCTCACATTTACTAACTTTACATATGCTTGATTATATTCATTAGTATTTGCCCCCCAATCGCGTAATAATATATCAATCGTTAAAGAACTGTATCTATTGGCCAAACGTGATTTTCAGTGTTTTGATTCGTTAAAACCTATGTTTTAATATTGATACATTTCTTTGATGATTGATACATTTTTACGCGATCGGTCTGCTGATACACTTTGGTTACGTTTTAGAAACTATAGTCAACGATAAGGTAAGTAGTATCAATCATATTTGCTATACCTAGTTGATAAGAACGCTGCGCTGAAAATTAATTTGTTTATTTGAATTATATGGCATATTATATTTGGTGTCAGCAGTCAACCCTATCCTCCTGAATTAAGCTTGGGCTGCGGGTTGGTTGTCGCCGGTGCTTTCGGAGGGTTGGTATCCATTTTTATCGGCGATGAACGACACGGATATTTGCTGGCCGTCGGGAGCGACGTATTTGTAGCTGCCCTTTACGGATAATCCTTGTTGGTCAGTGTCGTTCTTGTATTCGCCTTGCTCTTGTCTGGAGGTTCCATCACTGGTCTCGAACCTGGAGATTTATAATACTTTAGTGTTTGAGACCTACTTTAGACTAAAATATTGCATTAATCAAAATCTTATCTTGTCTACAAATTTGGACACAGTTCTTAGAATAAATTAGAATTTTAAAAGTTACTTAATAAAATTTAGATTAATATGCATTGAGATTTGAGCTAATATTTAGCTGCAATTCAATAACAAATGAGTAGTTTACGCAATCCCTCAAATGTGCATCTTCATTGTGCATCCGCTTCTCAAGGTCTCACGTGCTCATTTTTAATTTAAATCCTATACATTTGCATATTACCTATTTGTTTTATAACACACTGTTGCTAATAAACACCTATGTTTCTTGTACGCTACCAGCTCTGGACATATTATAAACTCATTCTTGCATTTACACATCTTGCAATTGAGCTCGCATCAATAAATAGTAAATCACCCTTAGTAAATACTTTTTGTTTTAACGCACGATAAAATTTTTACCTAATTATTAGCTGACCCAGCAAACGTTCTTTTGCCATATAGGGATATGAAAAATAGCTTACAACCTACCCCCAGACCAACCGACTATACACAGAAAATTTCATAACAAACGGTATAGCCATTTCGAAGGAGTTTGCTTTGTTTTACAGCAGACATTTTCTGTGCCTACCTATACTAAGGATTTCTAGCCTTATCGAATGACGACTCCGGTGGTTATACTTAATTATCACCGTCATATCGTCCGACGAAACGACACGATACGACGATCTTACTAGAAAGTTATAGCCAATTTTAAGTCTTTTAATTAGATACAAATCACCGTAAAAATTAAATTAAATCCCATTGATGCATCTAATAAACATTAAAGAAGATAAGGCTTTATAAGCAAGTTGATCACTCACTTGGCCAGTTCTTGTATTAATAAAGACTTACGCAAAGTTATATCCATTAACATCGACTTCCGAGTCTTGTTTGACTATTTGTACAGGAGGCTGCGCCTGCGCCTGCGACGGGTCTTGAGGCAAAGCGCACACCAGCGCTACGGCGGCTAGTGCCAAAAGCGTCTGAAATAAATAACACAGGGTTTTCAATGAGTAATATTAATTGGTAATAGAAGTTATATCATGTTTTTAATATAACGTGAAGATTAAATGCCCTAATCAGCCGTAAGCCTAAAGTAGGGAACAATGTGTAGATGCATGAAAAAATATCACAAGAAGTGTAGCTCAAATCCTGAGGGAAGTATAGGGAGTTTGATGTATAGGTTCGTTGATGTTACATTTAGGGTCGCTAAAATTTATTTTTCTTAATGAAATAATATTTTTTGTATTGAAAATAAAATAAAATAATCAGGACTTCTTATCACGCTCCTGTGTTTCTAGGATCAAGTTAAAAGATTATAGCTACGGGCACACTATGCGAATTAAACCACACCTTGTAGAATGAGTAGATAGCACGAAATCCTTGTCTACAGGATAAATTATCCCAACTTTATCTAATAAGTTAAATATTAAAAAAACTCACAATTTTCATCATTTTGATTGTAATTTTTGGGGCTGATGGAACTAGTACGGATGGTCGGACGAGTCCTGAACGTCTATGCTCTGTACAAGAACCCCGAGCTATAAATATCTTCATTGTATTGACAATGCGTTGTTACGAGGTTCCATTGGCATCAGAGGTGCTAATCACAATCATGCAAACAGTTTATTTAAGTACAGCCACAAAAATGTTACAGGGATTTGTCAATTGTGTGAATTGCGTTGCATACTGAATTGTGATGCTGGCCCGTGCACTAGATCCTACATACATTGGAATAATATGTGGCTCTGCAAACCTCTCCTTATACTTACCTTAATGCCTAATAACGAGCGATTGTAATCACCTACAATACAGCAGTGCTATTCTATAAAATTTCCATCTCTGAAACAGCTGCCAGACAGCTGCCAAGCCGAAGATGGCATGCAAAAAACGAAAAAATTGTACTCTATTACAACTGACAAATTCATAGATGCATAGATGTAGGTACGCTAGTCGCTGCTTTAAGTATTTTTGCAGAATAGCACGGCTGTTCTAGAACAATACTTTAACCTGACCTATACAAAGTGTAAAATAGGCACAAACTCTAAATAGGAACAGAAAAAACTGTCTCATGAATCTTTTCCTGAGTTATCTAAAAACGATTCAGGCATCCATACCCAAAGGGTAAGAAACGGGACACTATTACTAAGATTCCGTCATCCGTCTGTCCATCTTGTCTGTCCCCAGGCTATATCTCTTGAACTTGAATAGTTAATGGTGGCATTTTTAACGGTTATGTATGTGAAAATTTGTTAAAACAACCACTTCCTTTCCCAAGTCTTTCCAAATGTCAGGTGCAGGCGAAGAATTCAAATACTATGATTAATCTTGAAGAATTTCTATTTGAAGTTTATTTAATGTATTTCTTGTATTTTTAATGGTTAAAAATACAAGAAATCAAATCAAGAAATAGAAAAAAATGAAACAAAACGAAATCTGGATTCTCCAGAAACAATTTAAGCGAAGCACCGAAAACCCATGCTTCTATAACTACTTTCTAAAGTCCTAAAGCCCTTGACAACGATCCAGAATAATAATTCATAGCTACAAATTGGAATGTGCGGGAAACTTTCTTGATGCCAGAACTCAATTAGTTCCATATTTACGAATAAAAACTTCTCATGCTCATAATATTGAATATCCGAGTATAAAACACGAATTCCGTTTTAAGCTACCCATATGTATTTACCCACTACTAACTATTGGTTAATCTTGCGGTCTACTCCTAACAATAACAGTTACATAACGTAAGGTACTCATCTCTGAATACCATAATGTACATGTGGGTTAGAGCTCTTACACACGAACGACTGTCGTGCTTACGAGTGACTTGATTTTCGCTTTTGGTATTTCCTACTATAATATTATTAAAATCATATTATATAGGCTGCATAACATGAACCGTGAAATAACTTTACCAACATTAATAAAAATTACATTTAAATAAAACAGCGCGTTGCTCTAACTTCTTTTGTTGGCTTTTTCTCAGTGCAAGTTACATTCGAACTGTAAGTTTAGTTTTAAGACTATCGTCTAGTGACGAAGCGCGACGCCAATAGGTGCTTTCAAAAATGCTATTTATGCCCCTATGGAGTCCTACCTTTTGTTCTTGAAATATTGCTTCGGATGATAAAGTTTTTACCCCCCTAACGTTTACCAAATTGGATACCCAAGTCAATATCCACGACTTTGGTAGTATCCAATTTGCTAAACGTTTTGGTAAACGGTAAATTGTACTTTATGGACCCTGGATTTATAGACCCTGTGTAAAGACACAGGGTCCAAATTTTACTGACTTTTCTTAATGCTAAATTTTTTGAAATAAAGAACTTTGAACTTGTAACAATCATTACAATACGGAACTCTTCATGCACCAGTCCAACTCGCAATGTTATTTTTCAATCTCCTTTTTTCTCAGTGTGCTGTATCTCCATTTTTACATACAGCTTTGCAAACACCATACTCAATGGACAACTCATTTGACCTTAATAAATGACGAGGCGTAATAAGTTTTTTTATAATAAGTACAAAGTGTCATCGTGAGCGTAAACATTGTCACGATCGTGTTCACACATCACGGTGCACGACAAAAGAGTAAAAGGGTCGTCCGTACGTTAATTAGAAACGAAAACTGTTTTCTGCAGACCACTTTTAGCAGCTTTGGTCTTGCGAAACTTGCAAGACTTTGATTTTTTTATCTGGTGTTACAATATAAATGACTAGCTTTTGAATTCCTACAGCAAATCCTTGAAAAGTCATGGATGAATTTAATCCGGTACCAGGCGAAGTCAACTCTGAACTTAAGTTTTTATAGACTATGATCTCCACATTAACCTCTACAGGAAACTTCAAACTTGAAAGCAACTTTTGCTGTGCATTGATACGAACCTAAAGGACATGGCCGAAACTTGTATGGAGCTGTGCCCTGGAAAAAATATTCATGGTCATCGACAAACAATACGTCATATTAAAGCTTATAATTATGTCTTTATATTCGTTTAAGTTTTATGATCAGAGAACTAGCGAGAGAATCATATATCAGCATAACAATTTGCAACAAAATGCGCCTAACCGTTTTTAATAGCAGTGATTTTTTAATAAAAAATTGCTATGCAATATACTCGCATACATACGGATACTCGCATTTTCTACAAGTTATAATAATTACATCATATTATTCATCATACAATTTCGGACACTAAACAAAAGTATATTCAATCATAGTATTTTCAAAGAACTTGCGGTTGGCGCCAAAATGTTGAATTCCTTTGACTATTAAAGCAGCCGGTAATGTAGGAAGGTAGAAATAGTGACAGTTCCAAAAAACAGATGGCGCTTCAAACGTAAATGCAATTTCGGATACACGCAGTCTTCAATAGGATTAGGTACCCTATGCTTGCGTAAAGTAACGTGATCATTTAGTGCTGTGCATAAAAAGCCTTGTTTGCGATAGTCGTGAATCTTATACATACTAAAACAATAATTCTGACCGTCGTGCATTATTTTAATTTATATTTTTCGTTAATATCTGACCATAAGCGCTAAAAAAAAAGCGTTTATACTATACGTGTATCCAAACGCCAATGCAAAATGTACCTACCAATTATAAAAACAAACAAAAATAACAACTCACATTCATATTTTTTTGTGATTTTTCCTCGCTAGTTCTAGAGAAATATAATTGTTGCGATATATTTTATTTAATTATAAAAGGAATTTTCACATATTAATAATTATTGACCATTAATGTTTTTTTTTGACGATTCGAGGGCAGAATCTGGCCATGTCATTTTTGTACGTAAAATTACGTTGCGGATTTAGAAAACAAATACCTTTTAGGTACCAATGGTGCACCTTAAATGCGTTTTGTCCTAGAATAATTCGTGAAAAAACTTGATACCACCTTTATATTATCTTCTCCTTTTTTCAATGTTATTTAGTCTGTAGGTAGGTTTTATAATTAAATGATGTCGAAAACTCATGATTTGGTGTGAAATCGAATTTATGCGTCTAAAATGTAAGCCATGCGTGCGATGTCATTATGATTTTGTATGAAAACACACACATTTGAGTTTTTATAACAAAAAATGTTAAGTTTGTTATCTACTTTTGTCTGAGTCGAATTAAAAACTATTATATTTTTAATTTACCGCTAACAAAAACTCCTATCCTCTTGTAACGCCACAAAAGTATAAGCTAATCATCAGTAGTGATGTTTACAAACAGTCGATATCGATATATCTTTATATTATTGATTAGAAGTAAGAAGATAATGATCAGATTTCTACTAAATTGGAACCTAAACAACTGTTAACCACTCATCAAAAAAAATCTAAATTGGTTAAGAATTAGCGGAGTAATGGACGGACATTTATAATATAATCTAGTGTATAATTCTACATCCTAACCTGGAAGTCGATTTAAGTCTGACATTGGCAATTTAAAAATTTACCTTGTGCCAAAAATCCACGATTTTCACAGGGGTCAAAATCTAACTTATCTAACGCTACGGTCCCAGAGCTTTTATATCTCCATAGTTTACTCTAGCTTTTAAACAGTTTCAGTATCTATGTAGATACGTTTTTATGATGAGCAAACAAAATATACACGCCAAAAATGAAATTGTAGGAAAAATGTACCTACTTATCCGCGTATTTTTCCCTAGACTAGATACATACCTATTATAGTCTATTATAAGACCGAAATAAAGGAGCAGTGAAGCGTTATATAATTTTTACAGAAAATAATAAAAATAATATAAACATAGAAGTCCGACAACCTATTATAAATCTATTAAGAAAAAGTATAGAGAAATGATGGAGAATAATGTCTTGAATATAATGATTGGATAGAATAATATCAACCAGAAGGTAGCAATTGTGAAGAAAAACTGCTTAAACTGTTTAAAAATTACAAAAAAAAATTCTTTGAATAAATGAAATATATTAATTAGTATAGTATAAGTGTTAATATTTTCATTACCTAACTAATTAATTTGATAGTGTTAATATTTTTATGAAATATATTTTTATCTTCTAATCGAGGAATTGATTTTGCACATCATTACCCGTAATGTGTTAACAGTTGTAAAAAGGTGAAGGTTGTTTGCGTGTTTGGATAAGTACATATTACTCAGATACCTACTTTTTACTGTACTCGCGTAATTATAAGCACCTTTGACCGCACTCGAATAACCTCGCAAAAAATTATGACTATAAACCTTTTTATAATCAGTTAAACTAATATGAACCTTCCTATAATAGGAAATTAGGGGATTCTAGGAAGTACAGGAATATTTCTCTACCTCTCACAAAATTGTGTAAAAATGTATATTATTGTTTCATACATTTTTTTGATTATTATTTTTCCTGTAAATTCATCCATCTCTCATGAGATTTTGTAAAACTGAATATTGTTTCATACTGTATAATTCTTTTTTTTTATATTATTAAATTTTTGGAAAAGACCAATCACCGAGTTTCTTGGTGCAAAACTGTCTTCCGAACCTCGCGGTAGACTTTTGACTTTTCATAGAGTTCCAGGCTAAAATATAAGTTAAAAGGCTTAAATTTAGGCCTATGTAAAAAATAAAGATTTTCATTTTCATTTTCCTGGCAACTTCTGTTGCTCTTGCAACTTTGCAACTTTGACGACTGCGGTGCTGCCCTCTACGTCGGTAGTACAATTGACAGAATAAGAAAAGTTGTTTCAATAATATCATGTTTATCATGAATGTCATCAATCATCATCATCATCATATTATCATATCATGTTTATCATGAATCATCATAATATCATGTTTATCATGAATGTTTAGCCACTTGGTTTAGTCTTCGCCCTCATATTATGTGGGGTTCCTGGCACCAAGCCACGGACACGTACCGCTTACCTTTCATCGTTTAGTTACTTAAGTCGATCGTCTAGTGACTTAGACTTAGAATAGGTGTTTTCAAAAATGCCCGAGGTTGCAAGTCCAGAAAAAAATGTCCTACATTTTATTCTTGAAATTTTGCTTGGGGTGATAAATGATAATTTATCTCACCTAAACGTTTACTTTAGTTTATTTAAATAAAGAAAAATACTCGAAAAATACAAGTTACTAGGTCAAAATATGGATTGATTTTACTCAAATAACTTTTAACATAAGCAATTTTTCTTAAAAAAAAAAAAACATACAAGCGTATTACTTTATTGTATCTGCAATATTTCTAATAAAATTATGAAATTCGGACTGCATTTACGGGTAGGAAAATGTTATCGCTTTTTGTATAAAAGATTACAGCAAGACGATCCTCTTAATTAGGGATGAATAAAAACATTAGGCATTGCAATCTCTATAATGCTTTTGAAGCCTGGTAACCTGACCTGACTTACCAATTACCATGTACACACAGGATATAACTGAGGAATTGAGACAAATAATTACTGCTTGTAATATTAGGTATATTTAATGACCAAAATTAGTAAAACCCTACCGATTATCGTATACACGTCAGAGCTAAACTCAGAAGCTTTCAGAATCCATAATATTTTTTATCCATCTAAAGCTCGTTTTTCAGTTTTGTTGTCAATTAATATTTACATTATTAACATACATATATTATACATATAGAAGCACAATCATTAATAGACATCCTCAGAAAATTTCAAACATTAGACGACGATGTTAAGAAATAGTACGTGAGTGAAAACACAATGGGCCAATCGAAAGTTTCATACGCCAAACTAATGTTGTGACATTGCGACACATGTGCAAATAATGTAGACATGTCATTTAGAGGTTTTTATAATGTACAAACAAAAAATGTAAGTATGAGTGATGCTGACGCCTTTAATTTTTAGCTGATGTAGGTATAACAAAATAATCCTTCTTTATATTACTGGCGGATTCTATTTTTGGGTAGAGTTTTAAAATTGGTTGGTTAGATTGACCCTTAGCCTATGCTTAGCCTACATTGCGCACATCAAAAACGTCCACAAATATGTTGAGCGAGTGCTCTCAACGTGCTATAGTTTTACTTGTGACAGAGAGAGTGACAACGTGGCACACAAAGACAAAAACGTGGACGTGTTTGGTGGTTTAGGGCTCATCTAGCGGTTTAAATCGTTCGGTTAAGTATGTCAATCGTTGTTGTTAAGATCAGTCAGTCAGTCAGTGCAACAATCAGTGTATAGAAGTAAAAAAAATATTTTAATCCAATGAAAGATGCATTTAAATAATTTTATAGGAGAAGACTTTTTATTTCATTAAACAGCTTTACTCCTGTTGCATCGGATAAAACAAAATATTCCATTTTCCTTTCAGCGGAGGTTACTCGCATATCTCTGTTCAGTAAGGAAGCTTTACCGACATTGAAATCTGAAAGCCTAAGTTTAACAAGTTACAAAACACTTATTTTAAAGTAGCTTTATACTATAATATCAAGAGACAAGGATACCTACTCACAGTCTTTCTTTCAGCCCCTAAAATATGGCGCACAAGGCCTATTTCCCAAATGCTAAGCGATTAAGTATGAGGAGGGAAGGTAGAGTCCGACATTTTGCTTCAAATACCTGTAAGTTAGGCCTTTGTGAATGAATACACATTCTTATTTTGATATTTAGATTTTGAAAGGTATGGTATATTGATTTTTTAGGATTCTGTAGCCTTGTTGATAGACTCGCAACTAACCCAGTTTTGTTTATTGATGTAGCCCTTGTAATTAAAGCAAACCTGCTTTAATTACAAGGGCTACAAAATTTTAGAAAGCCCAATGTAAAGCTCTTAAAATGTTAAGTTTTCTTCTACAATAATATTAATAATTAAGGGCAAAATTACACAAGAATAAGGCAAAATTCAAACAAAAGAGCCTGAAAACCTGTAGGACATATTTGAATTTTTACATGCGTTTTAAGGCGCATTTAGAAAAGTATGAAATATTTTATTTAATAAAATGAAAAATACGCCTATGCTCAAAACACGAAAGCGATGAAATTAAAATCGAGTAGCGCACAGTAAAATATAAAAAATCAAAAATGCAACTAAAAGTTTTAACGTCAACACAGAGTACAAGAGCAAGTAAATAAAACGTAATACTTTTCTTAATTGGGCACGTACTGTAGTACTTAGGTCAATATTGAGTGTATTGTCAGGCAGTTTGTTTGCAATGTTAGGCAAAGTGTACAAGAAAAGATGAGACATCTTCAAAGGAGAGTGGTGGTGCGTACACCGCTCCATCTTGATATGATGTCAGCCTCCTGCAAATGCTGCATCTCAGATTGCATATAAAATCAACGATTCCTCAATAGATACTCATTCGTTAGTTTGTGCTCACAAGGAATATACAATACTGAACACCATGCTTAAATACGTGAGTCTCGTTTAATTTTTAATACTTATTAGATATCCAAATAATTATTTGTTGCCTAATAACTAATAAGCTTCAGGCTTTGATGGTTGGAACACAATGATTAAAAATTAAATTACTTTTAACGGTGCTGAAGGTTTTTGTGATATTTTGTGTAGTTAAAATAAACTTAAAAGTGTGACGTTTTTAATAAAAAATAGTGCTACTTAACTATTGAATTCGAACGTGATTTGCGATTACCTGTGACTCGCGTTACTTTAAGAAGAAAACTGATTTGTAAATACGGTAACAACATAGAAACATACGATAGGTACCTACGTACCGTACTATTTCGAAATAGTGTAAAGTTCACACAAGTAACTTAAGGTCTCCAACGATATTAGCATTTCCATAGTCATTATATTTTCAATCAGTAGTTTGGTTACAGTCTAATAGACTCTGTAGTGTTGAATTATATTATGTTGACTGGCGGTAATCCTACAGCTTTTAGGTATAAACATTACTGATAGGGACGGATTACTAAATCAATTTATCACCTAGATATTATAACGTAGCCATCGACTAAGAAAGGATTTATGTAAATTCAACGCCTAATGAAGAATATAGGAGAGCAGATGGACGAAGCTGCGTAATAATTAATTTAAAGTTTATCATCTCATTTTGAAGCAAAGAACTCATGTTAAGAGTTGAAGTTCTGGAAGAATAAATATTATCACTCACAGATTCATTTATTGTAATTTAATGCGCAGTCAATGGAATCCATGAATTAAAATACATTTTTTATTATACCTACTCGTATGTTAAGCGGATAAGTCAGGCACACAAGCACTCCGAGCTTACCGACCCAATCCACCAAAAAAATCACATACTTAGTAGAGATTATAAATAAAATTATTTTTACATAGTCCATGTTGCCTGTTGAGTTTATGAGCCGCATATGCAATATATTTTCAGTACTTACTGAAAATTACGCCATCCGCACTTATTTCAACTCTAACTTCATACGTTGGTGGTTGGTGGTTGGTTTCAGTTTTAAGTCGACTTGTAATCAACATATATATAAAATCGTAATTGGCAAATATCATATTAACGTTTTACAAGAGCCTGTACGTTAGGTTAGCCCTATGTAATATAAAGATATTTTGACTTTGACTTTGGTGTTATGAAAATTACACGTAGCGCTCCGATTATCTTGTGAAACTTGTATGGTTTCGGCGGTACTAAACTATAAACAACAATCAATGGTACAAATTCTGTTGTACAAAATCTCTTAACTATAATTGATAATTTGAATGAAATAGAGAAGTTTAATTCTAATAAACGGACAATCGTAATTTGACGCGTTAAAAACAGTGATATCCTTTTCAAAATACTCCCCATTGCAAAGTATAGCATTTTTTTAGATCAGTTTTGTTTATAGATTTTGTTAACAGAATTGGCATCAATCTCTGTAATATTTTCCGTTAGGTGACAGTTTTTTGCGTCCTTGCCGCACTTTGCGCCGGAGCTCCCCAAAATCCCCAGGATGTGCAAATCCTGAGGTTCGACAGCGACGTGCAGCCTGATGGATACAGTTTCGCGTAAGTTTACTTGCTCTGCGGGCCTAGACCAAGTGACTTGTAAAAACCACGTGACCACCCGTACAAAACAAATGAAAGCACAATGTACTCTATGCGTGCTGCTGCTGCTGCTGTCGCTTGTCACGCGAAATACGCTATTCGGTCACGTGGTTTTTTCTACAGTCACGTGGTTTGTCCATACATCTACGCTGTCGTCAACGCTAAACTGTCGTCAACGCTAAACGACTGTTACTTTGTCTAGCCCCGCTGAACTAATCTAATAAACTTTAATTTATGAGTAGGTATAGGCTAATAAAGTTTAGTTTATGGTAGGATTTATAATTCTTACGATTAAAACTTCTTTAGGTAAGCTTTTGGTGGGTCAATGTGGATAATAATTAATATTTATTTAAAAGTCTCATGTACCAATAGGCGACTTTATGCAAACCTCACTGATGATGAAGCTAATAGTGGGTATAGTCAATGTGGGTAAGCAGATGTAAATGGAAACGCATTCAATTATTGACGGAAAATGCCTGAATGATTTATTTATTTATTTATTTATTTATTTTATATTACATAACCAGGAACACATTACAGAAAAATCCAATACGTTTCCCTGGGTCACACATTCATTAAATTAAACAATATTCAGTCATCACATTAAAAATAAAATTTCACAATAAATTCTTTAGTCTATAAAATTACTTATTACTTAACATCATAACATTCAAAATTAAATTTAGCAATTAAGAAAATATAAGATGTCATAATTTTTCTATAATCAACTTGAGCGCTCGCTCAAGCTGTCGCAGCGGGGTGTGAAATACGTCCAACTCTGGATACCTACGGGTTAGCTCATTGAGCAAGCGCAGTGACCGAGCTACTGGCGCATGCTTCGCCATCTCAGTTTTGCAGTACGGGGGCGCAAATAGTCTGCGACGACGCGCACTTGCATACCCATCCGGTACATGCAAAGCTATCGCCTCTAGCACGCATGAGTTGCTTTTTTGACCTCGGAATAGATCTATTACATTCATGATTAGGGCAACAGTACGTCTAAGCTCCAACCTATCATATCCCACCATTCCTAGAAGGAACATGCTAGGATATATTGTTGGATACCCAACGGAATATCCGTACTGTTTCCTGTACAGCCACCGAATAAATTTTTTTTGAATTTTTTCAACTAAATCTATGTATTTGGCTTCATGTGGATTCCATATTATAGCATTACTTTCCAGCTTACTTCGCACATAAGCGTTGTAAAGCAGCTTAATAAGGTTTATAGATTTAAAATGCTGCACTTGCCGGAGCACAAAACCTAGCATTCTATAGGCTTTGGTGCAGACGTCTCTAATATGTACCCGAAAAGTTAGGTCAGCCGACAGATTTATTCCGAGATCCCTAATGGAAGTAACGCGTGATATACTATTGTTCCCTAGTTGATAATTTATATTTATTGGGACTGTTTTTCGGCTAAAAGTAATGACAGCGCACTTTTTATCATTATAGAATAACTTATTCCTGTTACACCATTGCAAAACATTGTCCACATCACGTTGCAGGATCTGAGCGTCAGAGCATCCCTCAATTTTGAAAAATAGCTTTAAATCGTCAGCAAACAATAGGCAATTGGCACGGGTTACTATTTTTGGCAAATCATTAATCAATATTAAAATGATGATATGTAGATGTGTTTCGTTACACTCTGAAACTGATATTAACTAAAACTACGTGCGTTTCCATTTACATCTGTTTACCCACATTGACTATACCTACTATTAGTTTCATCATCAGTGAGGTTTGCATAAAGTCGCCTATTGGTACATGAGACTTTTATATAAAAATTAAAATATTAAATAATTCAATTCATTTGCAAAATTTTTGGTATGAACATAAAGCTTAAAACTAAGTAACGTTGATTCTAATTTACGCTTAATTTACGCTTAATGACGCTTGTCATTGATTAAGCGCATTTACGAGTATGTATGTGTACTCGCACGATTGCAAATACAAAGTATTGTAAAGTATGTCAATAGCGAAGGCTGGTATTCTAAAGATTCCACGTAATCAAAGGTGCTCTCTTTGAACTTTGAACACATCACGTTTGAACTCTCATATTTGTATTGAGGACGACCTAACTACCAATCTGATCCTAGAGATTTATCTGCAGGTGCTTTCAATAAGTTTAAATGTTTACCGTGTTTCACTGAGGCTTGAAAGCTATTTGTGAAAATTATCAAATGTGTAATTCTACCAATTGTATATAATTTAGTTACTTTACGAGTAATTGACTATGCTGTAGTTACTGTTATGTACAAACTAAAAGTTTGCCTCGTACTATTTATATTTTTTGTCTTTAACTTTAAATATGCAAGTACTTATTAAAGGAAAAAGTAACTGACTAACTGATTTATCCACAAACTACTCTAACCACTGGATAAACCGAGATATTTGGAAATTCAACCTTCAAAATAGAGAGTCACATAAGCGACACCGCAAGCGGCTACTTGTGGTTAAAGATTAATTTGTCACCATAGTCATTAAAAAATACTTATTCAAAAGACTGAAAAAAAAAAAACTTTTTTCTGACATAAACATTTATAACAAGCACGTAATTTTAAAGTTCATCGAAACCACACTCTCACACAATGAATGCAAGTATATTTTTCTCCAACATGCTTCGAAATTTTGACAGCCTTCTTCGAGATAAATCGACCTTGCTGTACCAGCCAATCAGCGGCTGGCAAAAGTTGTATGGAAATCTCATATATGTCGTGTAATGTGACTTTTTTTTCAACCTAAGGCATGGCAACCAAGGAGGTAACTTATCAGAGGTTTATTTAAATCTCAAACTGGCTTGCAAATAGAAAGCTGTTATGAAAAATAACAAATTAAATTTGCTCTACATTGATCGATTTGAAAATTTCCGCTTAATTTTAAATTTCCGAGTATGTGTGCCTCGGCTCCGCCTTGGACCACATTTACGTGTTAGACTATCACTGCCTCTTTTCCTGGCCGCTGAAGTAATGTATTATTACTGTGTGATTATAACAGGTATGAAACCAGCGACGGCACTTCAAGGCAAGAAACAGGCAAGATTGACAACCCTCAGTCAGAGAACGCTGCTTTGACTGTAACCGGGCAGTACGCGTACGTCGCTCCGGACGGCAAACAATACACCGTTACCTTCACCGCAGACACCAACGGATTCCAACCCAAAACCTCTCTGGGGCAGAAGTAAAAGAAATCAAACATAATTAATTAATCTTTGACCATGTGTAAATAATAAAATGTTGGTCGATGTCAGTCTATACCTACTAACAGAAAATAATTCTCGATCTCAGTTACAACTGCGTTATGCCTATGAGAAATACTGTATCTTACTTGTGCCATAGGATACTTTTTTTACAGTTTTGTATCGAAGCTTTCATAAAAAAATAAATATTTAAAGTTATTTGCTGTTTCACTTTTTCACCGTCGTTGGATTGACTTGATATTTTGTGCATTATATCACTGGAAATCGATGCAAATCGTCATTGTATCGAATTTTTAGGACATTCAAAAGATTTTTGCAATGTTTATTTTAAACATATATCTCCAGGAAAAGTAGACATTTCCTAGGTATCTATGGATGGTAGGTTTTAGGCGCGCTTAAGTTAAAGAATCTATTATTCGCTAGAATGTTATTATGACCTTGCCAGTTATGGAGGTTATAGGGAAATTCGGCACTAGGCAGGAATTATGCCATCATGTGTCAGAATCCGTTTCAATACTATTTCCAATTACTTATAGCCTAGGATCCCGCTATACAACGACCTTCACCGAGCTGCTTATTGGATGAAAACTATTTTATATCCAATTAAATATGTCGATAAATATATCGCAAGTGGGTTGCCTAAAAAATTTCAGTCCAGGGTATGATTAATTAAGAATTTAAAAAAAAACCATTGTAACATGGACTCCTATTTGTTACAGTTTAGTTGACGTCGTAGTTCAAATTAGATTGGATGTTATAAATAGTGCTTTTTGCCAGAAATAATTTCCTGGCTGAGGAAAGTATTTCTGTTCTATATTTTTTGGCAAAAGAAAGTTAACGTATAATAAAATCGTAGGTTTTATGCACAATTATGCACAATTGAAATTTGCGACCTGAATCGCTCATCCAATGTAGGTAATTTGAACTAAGATGTCAACGGAACTCTAACAAATAGGAGTTCATGTTACAATGGATTTTTTTTAAATTCTTAATTAATCATATCCTGGACTGAAATTTTTTAGGCAACCCACTTGCGATATATTTATTGACATATTTAATTGGATATAAAATAGGTTTCATCCAATAAGCAGCTCGGTGAAGGTCGTTGTATAGCGGGATCCTAGACCATTATTTCCTACCAACCGATAACATGTACTTAATTGCAGAGGTACTCAAGTATACTTCTGCCTAACGGCTAACTAGGTACTTACTTTGTATTTATTTCTCAGATGATCCTGGAACATCTTGGCACCTTTCAATAGTGGATTTTTTTTAATTTAACATTCAAAATAAATTCTTATTTGATTCACTGCCTTTCATGAAATACTCCTAAAAAATAATAAAATTCAAATAACTTTTTATCCCATACTTACGTTACATTAGGTACAATTCTCGTCTTCACTGTGATGACAAAGATTGTAATAAAATATTGCGAAGTCTACGAGTAAATAGCATGTAACTTGTGGTTCCTATAAAGACTTAGGCAAATAAAGATTCATGTATGCACTTACTATAATATTATACGCGATAAGTTGCTAGCAACATCATATTCTTACTAGGAGTAACAATATGCTATAGGTTAGGTTATATACCTCAACGAACATAAAATATTACGTTGTAACCACCTTTAACCTCAGATTCCATTATGAAAGGAAACCGAATACTGACGCAGACGATGCGCTGTCAAGTGTGCTGGTACCTAATCACAATTTTCGAACTTGAGGAAGATAATGTAGATAATAAACCTTGTATAAATCGAGCTCTTCTTGTTTATTCAGTTCGATATGTAGGTAAAGCCTTAGCTTAGTGAATAAACTATTTTTAATGTTAACACTAATATTTTGTATTTATAATATTAGGACCAGATACTTTAAGCTGTATAAAATAATACATAATATCTGGATTGGATATTCGTACAATGATTTCTAAGTCAGAGTAGAATCCCAATGCTTAGTATAAATAAAATTCTCAGCCATGTGTAATAAGTATGAATTAATAGAAACACATAAGTATTATCTACAGGCAAAAATATGGAAAAGATTTACTTTTAAAAAGTGTTTATTCGTACTCGCAATATCGTTATCTAGGCAGACGGGGCAGGTTCCGGTTCAGGCATTTTGGGCAGATGATCACCCTCGACCTGGAAGCCATCGAGACCGGCGCTGTACTTGGTGACGTACGTCTTGCCGTCGTCTCCGACGTAGGAGTACTCTCCGTCGGTGATGAGCACGTGGCCGGTGCCGTTGCTGTTGGGCACGAGGCGGCCGTGCGCCGACACGACGGTGCCTTCTGCTGTTACGTAGCGCAGCGAGTACTGTCCCAACTCGTCGTGCTCCTCCTGGTGTTCTACGGCTGGCTGTAGTCTCAGGGCAGCTTTGCCTGAGGGCTCGATTACCGCGCACAGGGCCACAGCCACGCAAACAGACAGGACGATGAACTGAAACCGATATCACGAATAATTAATTAAATTATGTCTAAAAATATTAAGTTCTGAAGGCGATTTAAACTAACAAAACGAACTAACAAAAGTAACTAATAAAATTATTGAAATTTGAAATTAAAATTATTATTTAACTTTAAAGATGGACTGAAAAAGAAGGAATCAAATAATAAATAGGTAGTAAGGTTCAAAAAATACTTACGGTTTTCATGGTGATGGTTTAGCTATCTGATGTTGACCTTGATGCCAAAGTGTCAAGCAGAATATGATGGAGAAGTATACGAACTTTGTCATTTATAGTGTTTGTAATGATGTACTTAATTAGCAAAACATTTTAATGAATTACTAATAGGCAAATGCAATTCATAGTACTTACCATCAATAAACTTGACCATCACATAATTATTCAATTATAAAATTGATTTGTGACGAGTTCGATGAAGTAACAATTTAAGTAGGTATCTCTAGAAAGGTGCGTTTCATTATTCTACACTGCATTTAATCCGCAATACTTTATATCAAAACTCATGAATCGAACCATGTCCAGATTAGTCGCAATCGTAGTAATAATATATTTGGTCAAGTGCGAGGGTACCAAACCCTCGCGAACTCAGGGTTTCGTACCATCAAGGCATCTAAGATCAAGACCAATTCCACCCAATACACCTCTGCCCACCAAATTCAAAACCTAGAAAATAATTACCGTTTTTGTGTGGGAGGCCCCTTTAACTATTTTATTTTCTTTTAATTTAACTACTTATTTTTAACAAAATTGTATTGTAAAAAATAAGTAATTATTGTAATAATATTTTGTGATTATATATATTTGTTAAAATATTTTGTGAATATTTTAAGCGTTTACCTGTTGCCGTTATCAATAGCGAGCAAAACTAAGCAAAATAATCACGTTTCTTGTATGGGAGTCCCCTTAAATATTAATTAAATTCTATTTTTCAGTATTTGTTGTCGAAGCGGCAACAAAAATATATCATCTATGATAGTGTCTATCACGGTTCATGAGATAGACCTGGTGACAGACATAGGGCGAAGTCTTAAAAGTAAGGTTTCGTTTTTACCTTTTGGATACGGAACCCTAAAAAGCAGTGTGTAGATATTTAATAGTTTTAACTCGGTTATAAATTAAATTGTGTTGAAAACGAATGTCTTATTGTACAATCTTCAAATCTGGCATTGGTTGGTAGCGAACAATTGTAACACTCTCTCTTAGTAGTAGCATTAGTTGTAGTAGTTAGAGGAAGTAGCATTTATGTGCTACTAGTTTTGGCTCCCTACTCTACCTATAAGCCTGAGAGATACGGTCTATGCTTTATTACACTACCCCAGGAATTATGGATTTTTTCGGGGTAAAAAATAGCATTTGCGTCAATAAAATAAAAAAATAAAAATAGGTAAAATAGGTACGTTGATAATAGTTACATACTAGCGTTCTACCCGGTGTCTTAACACCCGGTGATTAGATCTTTCTTAGTAGATCATATTTATTATGCCTTCATATTTGACTGCTGACGATGACGGGACCCGCTGCTGACGTAGCTGGTCGAGACCTGGTGGAAGTGCGGTGAATACAACAGTGAATCCCGTACTACTGCCAGCAGGTCTGCCGTGAAAACAGACAGTTTTTAGTGGGTAGTGTAATTTCAATACTCTCACGTTTCCCCTGACACCCCCTGAAGTTAGGCATTTTCTGTCCTAAAAAAATACCTACATATTTTGTGTATCGTTAATCGTAGGATCAACTTAAAGAATTCCACTTTTATGTAAATCTACATAAGAGTAATGTTAATATGGGCATAATAAATGGTGAACGAAATATTCCTCTTTCGTAGATTTAGTTCTTTGTATATCTCAAAGATATGAAAGGTCCCAGGCGGCTATAAGCCGCTTATCAAGTAATTAACCGACTTCAAAAAAAAGGAGGAGGTTCTCAATTCGTCGGAATGTTTTTTTTTATATATTTTATGTATGTTCACCGATTACTCGAAGACGCTTAAACCGATTTGGATTTTTTTTTTGCTTAACTAGCAGATACCCGCGGCTTCGCACGCGTAAATTTCAGTTTTAACTATTCTACGGGAACCATCCATTTTCCGGAATAAAAAGTACCCTTTGTGTTAATTTACATGAAATCTATCTTCATTTCAACTTTAAACCAAAAAATTTCAGTAGTTGTGCGTGAAGGAATAAATTTTCTCACGCATGAATATCTGTTTTTCCCTATTATCATAAAAAAAAAGTAGTTGATTCTAGGATATAATCTATCTCCATTCCAAATTTCAGCCCAATCGGTTCAGAAGTGACGGCACGATGGAGTATTTCTCCCACATGAATATCTGCTATTTAACTATTTTTTTAGAAATCATGGATTTTCCCGGGATAAAAATTTGCCTAAATATGTATTAATCCAGGATAAAACCTATCCCCTTTTTGAATTTCAGTCATATCCATTCAGTAATAACAGCGTGAAGTAGTATTTTCCAGCGTGCATATCTGTTTTTAAGTTTTTCCGCGGAAACCATGGATTTTTTGGGATAAAAAGTAGCCTTTATATTAATCCAGGATATAATCTATCTTTATTCCAAATTTCAGCGGTATCATTTCAGTAATTACGGCGTGAAGTAGTATTTTTCGCGTATGAATATCTGATTTCTTTTTTCCTGCAAAAACCATGGATTGTTCCGGGATAAAAAGTAGCCTATTTATTAACCCAGGATATAATCTATCTCCATTCCAAATTCCAGCCAAATCGGTTGTGCACTTGCGGCATGAAGATTTTTTTCTGCGTGAATTTCGGTTTTTTACTAATCCCACAGGAACCATGAATTTTTTCGTGATGAAAGGTAGCCTTCGTATTAATCCAAGATATAATCTATCTTTATTCATAATTTCAGCCATATCAGTTCTGTAATTACAGCGTGAAGTAGTATTTTTCCCGCGTGAATATCAGTTTTTCCCTTTTCCTGCAAAACCCATGAATTTTTCCGGGATAAAAAGTACCCTATTTATTAACCCAGGATATAATCTATCTCCATTTCAAATTTCAGCCAAATCGGTTGTGTACTTGCGGCATGAAGATTTTTTTTCCGCGTGAATTTCGGTTTTTAACTAATCCCACGGGAACCATGAATTTTTGCGGGATGAAAAGTAGCCTATGTGTTAATCCAAGATACTATCTATCTTTATTCCAAATTTTAGCCAAATCGGTTCAGTAGTTGCGGCGTGAAGACGTATTTTAACTTGATAAAATCCAAACTTCGGACCCCCGTTTCACCCCTTTAGAGGGTGAATTTTTATTTTTAAAATCCTTTCTTAGTGCACCCCTAAACCTCACAAGGAACATGTGTGCCAAATTTGGAGTCTCAAGGCCCAGCGGTTTGGGCTGTGCGTTGATATGTCAGTGAGTCAGTCAGTCAGTCAGTCAGTCAGTATCTTCTTTTATATATTTATTGAATTACTGATAGGCAAAACTAGGACGAGCCGATGGTGCCGAAATACAGTTACATATTTACTATGACCATGTATGGACAGTGGGTCCACAGCGCACCCACCACTTCATAGTTATCTCAGCTAAAATTATTCGTAATCTCATTGTCAGTGACGTCCCATGCGATATATAAACGGCCTTATTGTTTGCTACACAAAATGATACCGCCTTGTATTTGTCGATAACGTGATGGGATGGTAGCTACAGCTTGACCGTTCCTACATCTTGCCTACTTCTGAGTCAATTTAGAAAATGAAACTCACTGTGCCACAAATTGAAACCAGAATTCACGCCGATGAATTCGATAAAACCTCAAAAGAGTCCATCCATTCCAAGGAAGGTTCATTCCTTTGAAAGGTAAAGTACAAAAAAGGTCTGAATTAAAAAAGTAAGATAACATTTTTGTTCTTATTATTCACTGTATTTTGAATATTTTACACATAAGCTTGTCATAGTTTAGGCAGACGGGGCAGGTTCCGGCTCAGGAGCTTTAGGGAGATGGTCTCCCTCGACCTGGAAGCCATCGAGACCAGCGCTGTACTTGGTGACGTACGTCTTGCCGTCGTCTCCGACGAAGGAGTACTCTCCGTCGGTGATGAGCACTTGGCCGGTGCCGTTGCTGTTGGGCACGAGGCGGCCGTGCGCCGACACGACGGTGCCTTCTGCTGTTACGTAGCGCAGAGAGTACTGTCCCAACTCGTCGTGCTCCTCCTGGTGTTCTACGGCTGGCTGTAGTCTCAGGGCAGCTTTGCCTGAGGGCTCGATTACCGCGCACAGGGCCACAGCCACGCAAACAGACAGGACGATGAACTGAAACCATAATAATTAATTAAATCACGAATAATTAATTAAATTATCTTGGTAAAAATACTTAGTTCTAAAGGCAATTTAAACAAAAGTAACTAAAAAAATTATAGAAATTGGAAATTGAAATTATTTGTTATTTAAAGGATGGACTGGAAAAGAAGGAAAGAATAATAAATAGTAAGGTTCAAACAATACTTACGGTTTTCATGGTGATATTTTTGCTATCTGATGTTGACCTTGATGCCAAAGTGTCAAGCAGAATATGATGGAGAAGTACACGAACTTTGTCATTTATAGTGTTTATAATGATGTACTTAATTAGCAAAACATTTTGATGAATTACTAATAGGCACATGTAATTCTTAGTACCATTTATAAACCTGACCATCACATAATAATTAAAAATTGATTTGAGATGGGTTTGATTTAGTATTGATAGCAACAATTTGAGTGTCTCTGGAAAGGAACTCTTCATTATTCTACATTGCATTTTATACGCTATACTTCATATCAAAACTAGTGAATCGAACCCAGAACCATGTCCAGATTAGTTGTAATCGTAGTAATAATTGTTGACCAACTGTGCGAGACGGGCTCGCGAAGTGTGGGTTTCGTACCATCAAGATATCTGAGATCAAGACCAATTCCATTCAAAACACCTCTGCCCACCAAACTCGAAATCCAGCAAAAAATCACATTTGTTGCATAGGAGTCCCCTTAAATATTTATTTTATCATGGTTCGAGAGATTCAGCCTCGTGACAGACGGACGGCAAAGTTTTCGTAATAAAGTTACGTTTTTATCCTTTGGGTGCGGAAACCTAAAAAGCAGTGTGTATTTATATACTAATTTTCACTCGGTAACTTAATTAATTTGTCCTGAAAACTGTCTTGAAAGATATCTTCTCAGGATATCATAGTACAATCTTCTATTTTCAGCATTGGTTGGTAACGAACAATTACACTCTCCCTTAGTAGTAGCATTAGTTATAGTAGTTACAGGAAGTAGCATTTTGTGCTACTAGTTTTAGCTCGCTGCTCTACCTATAAGCCTGAGAGATATGCGGTAGATACGCGGTGCGGTGCGGTACACTACAGGAATCATCGATTTTTCCGGGATAAAAAATAGCATTTGAGTCAGTGTAGGGTAAAATACGTTGATAATATTTACATACTAGCGTTCTACCCGGTGTCTTACGGGTAGATCTTTCTTAGTAGATCATATTTATTATGCCTTCATATTTGACATGACGGGACCCGCTGCTGACGTAGCTGGTCGAGACCTGACGGGAACGCGGTGAATACGACAGTGTATCCCGTACTCCTGCCAGTAGGTCTGTCGTGGAAACAGACAGTTTTTAGTGGGTGCAAGACCCACAAAACTTACCTTTCTCCTGATGGAAGGGTATGCGTTAGTCATATTCAGTCTATAAAAATTGTCCGTCCGTCCGTCTGTTACACTCGATTATTTCAGTAACTATCAAAGCTATCGACTTATTTCGGAATAGTTTTAGGTAATAGTGACCCGACGCCATTGCAATCATAAAACATTGAAATTTGTATTTATTTTTATTTAAAAAGGGGGGAAAACCGGGGCTTCGAATTTTCAAAATGAGATAACAATATTGAGTAGGGTATCATATAAAAGGGCGTTACTTGTGTAGTCTAAACCGATTTTTATTTATTTTTATGCCCGATAGTTTTTGATTTATTACCTATTCCACTTTTTTGTAAAGCTACATGAGAGTAATGTCAATACCATGCATAATAAATGGTGAATGAAATATTCCTCTTTTGTTGGTTTAGTTCTTTGTATATCTCAAAGAGATGAAAGCTCCCAGGCTATACGCAGCCGCTATTCAAGTAATTTTCAATAAAAGAATTGCCTATATAGCTGTGCGAACTAGCGATAATTTAAGGGGAGTATAGGGGATTTTTCGCTTATAATGAGCCTAAAGCTATAGCCTATAGCTCATTACAAGCAAAAAATCCCTTATTACTCTCACCCCCTCCTCGGTAGAGCCATTTCAATTTTGGTTGCGTTGTTTTGGGTATATGTTCACAAAATCAGTAATAACTTGAAAGTCTGTTTCTTCACATATTCTCAACTGGTCTATTTTGACTGGGTTCAATAATCTCCATCGTTGGATACCGTAACGAAAATAACATAACACCGTGAGGTTATTTTCGTTACGGAATTTCTGGATTCGGTCTCCACGCTCAAGGCCCGCACAAATATTCTACATTAAATTTCCGTTCTAAAAAACCGTATTTAAAAAGATAAAATGAATAACCATATGCGCTAAATAGGCTTTACAAAAATTATTTATTTTTAATCCACAATTTTAACTATCTATCCTGGACTTTTATTCAGATTTTGATACCTTCTTTATATTGTAGAACATTGTTTTGTTCTATCCTCAATAGTTTCCGTAGCGTACGCGACACACGTTACATTATTCAAGTTTAAGTAAAGATGCATTGCGTAATAAATTTTGGAAATTTTTAGAGCCTATGACACTCAACAATAACGTAGCTTTCTATTGGTGAAAGAATTTTGAAAATCGGTTCAGTGGATCCAGAGATTAAGGTAAGTGAGGGGTAATTCGGTATGTCTGGTAATTTCGTTAGTTTTTGCTTTTGGCGTAAAAATAAGCAACAAAGCCATGTTATAAATAAATTAAACGTAAATTCTAAATCTTCATCATAATACCCTTTAAAAAATCGAGTATGAGAATTTTGGTGAAAAAGCTCAGACCAATACGACTCTTTAAAACCTAAGTTGGCCGCAAACCGTTGTAGTACATCTGCGTGCTTATATTTACCGTAAGCTTAAACATCATACTTTATAAGCTTACAGAAAGACAATGGTAAGTCTATTTGAATTAAGTTTTTTATAGTGTAAATTTGTGTTTCTTTACAATTAATATAATATAGGACAGAGATAAATACAAGTACTAAATTCACTTAAAATTGCAATTAATCGACTCACGAAATAGCCGGCATCTTATTTTTCGTAGGTTGCGTATTTCGTATCACTACCGAATTAAGAATTTATGAGTTTCTTTTTTAAAGCTAGTGTATTAATTTATTAATCAAGATATTTTAAATATAAAATCAAAATCATAATTTGAAAGTAATGAACTTTCTTATGAGCTAAATTCGGTATATGATTTTTTCAATAAAACTCTTAAAATACGAGTTTGAACTAAACCTAAATTTGAATTTTTAAGGTGAACTCGCATAGGTACTAGTAGCATGGTTTTATTTATAGTTCGTTTTGCTTCATTTATTTTCATATAATATCTTTATATTCAGGATATTTAATAGTTACTTTAAATAATTTTTGAATGATTTACAAACTTAAGTACAGGACTTTTCCAAAATAAGTATCACGAAATAAGATGTTTTTATTTTAGCACTCACTTTTAATTTCGTGATAAGGAACTTAAACTTATTTATTAACGTATGCATATCAATTTATTAGTTTTAGTGATGAAATATGTCTTAGGTTAATAAACATGAAGTTCTACATTTCAAGTTTCATTACAAACCTCACTTAGGTACTCAACTCAAAATTCTCTGTAAAATAAAAAAGTAACTGTTCCCATCAAATACCTGCAGGCATTATACTTTGTAAAGGTTTGTGATTAGTATGAAAAAATTATAGTTATTTTGTTATGTTTCAGCCACATGGAATATAATGAGATATATACCGTACAAAAAATCATCTATCTTAAATTAATTGAATCAAGATTAGAAAACTTCAAACTTGCTGAAATTACTTACTATTAAAGTTGGTTTAGTTTTTCAAAATTTTTAGTTTATATTTATAATAAAGGAAGTTATTTGAAACTCAAACTTTTACGCGAAAATTTCATGTTGAAATAATAGCAACAAAATCCTTTGTATCCATGTTAAATCAAAACTTAATGATTTTTGATTTAAGATGGACTCCAATTTTTTTTTCAAGAAATTGGTATTTGAATTTTGGAGATTCCAATTATAAAAGAGATTTTTGAGTAATCTCTACAGTTTATAATTAGTTATTAACATTGTTTACTTTTAAGGGTTATTTTTTTACTATTTTTTATTTTGAAATCTGCTGAACCGATTTTGATATTTTTTTCACTAATGGAGAGCTACATTATCCTGGATGGATATTGGCTACTTTTTATCTCGAAAAAATCTATTGTTCCTAAGGTATGCAAGCGATATCGTGGAAAACAGTTTTGATTAGGGAACAGTTTGTACTTAAAGCTGAATTTGAGCTTAATGTAACATGTTTTTCCTTTAGAAATCGAATATCTTTATTGCTATATTAATGTATTAAACTCCTGTTATATTTTTATTTAAAATGTTTTAATATAATATCATAAAATTATTGTACAAAAGTTTATCCCGAAATAAAAACCCTGAATTCACGAATTAAAAAGCTGAGCCAAATTTTATCACGAAATAAGAAGGAAAAAAGAGGTCTATCAATAAATTATTTAAAAAGAAAATTCTAACTAAAATCACTTAATTCATGCACGTATTAGCTGGCAAAAGACCAATGTTCTTTGAAAAAAAACTTTCAAACAGAAATCAGGTTTAGTTTTTTTTATATTAATTTTTGAAGTCGTCGTAGCCTTAGTATACCGAATTACACCTCACTTACCTTACCCCTTACAACGTCACAAACTCACAAACATCGTTACACTTCCTCTTTATAATATTAGTATAGATAGAAGATTTGTTGTACAACCGCATTTATTGATAGTAATTAGTAACCGACTACTCAATCAAGTCTTTTCAACGTTCAGAAAATAACCTCTTACTAGCTATGTATAATGTAAGTCTCATATTGTTCCAAATATATGAAAATAATGCAATTAGGTATGCCTACTCGTATTAAGCTTTTATTTATCAAAATATTTTTTTTTAGATTCACTTAAAATAGTACCTATATAAAATAAATTAGGTAGTTTAAAAATAAGTTAGTTTCTATGTTTCAATGTTACTCAATCTGCAATCACACTGTAAAAGAATTTAGCTGGCTAATAGGATACATTTATCCCGAATAAGCTGAATCAACAAATAGGATACATTTATCCCGAATAAGCACCCATTAGTAAGCTTTTGGAGGATTTCAAAATTCGACATAACATGTAATGTTTAAATCTTTCCTTAGAGGAGTTTATTTTAGGAACTCGCTAAAATAATCGATTATTATATAGATTAATTTCCTTTCCCGTGCGGTGAACAATTGGCCTTATTGTTTGCTACATAGCATCACAGCGGCTATAAGTTGCCGATAGGGTGAAAGGATGTATAGTTAAAGCTAAAGCGTTCCTAGATCTGAGTTCATTTAGAAAACTTAACCAACCGTGCCTCGAATCGAAACCGGAATCCACGCTGATGAATTCGACAAACCCTCAAAAGAGTCCAGCCATAAATAAGTAAGCCATGGAAAAGGCAAAGTTAGCTACAGCTAGAGCGTTCCTACATCCAAAGATTTGAATCCCTAGACTGGCCCTAAGCGATTACATTGCGATTTGCGCACATCAAAAACGTCCACAAACATGTTGAGTGAGTGCTCTCAGCATGCTGTAGTTTCACTTGTGACAAAGAGAGTAACAACGTGTGCACAAGACAAAAACGTGGACGTTTTCGGAGGTTTAGGGCTTACCTAGCGATTTTAATCTTTGCCTACTTCTAAGTCGATTAAGAAAACGAAACCCACTGTGCCACAAATTGAAACCAGAATTCACCCTGATGAATTCGACAAAACCTCAAAAGAGTCCATCCATTCCAAGGAAGGTTCAATCCATTGAAAGGTAAAGTAGAAAAAAGATCTGAATTAAAAAAAAGTAAGATAAAATTTTTGTTCTTATTATTTACTGTGTTTTGTAATATTATACACGTAAGCTTGTCATAGTTTAGGCAGATGGGGCAGATTCCGGCTCAGGAGCTTTAGGGAGATGGTCTCCCTCGACTTGGAAGCCATCGAGACCGGCGCTGTACTTGGTGACGTACGTCTTGCCGTCGTCTCCGACGTAGGAGTACTCTCCGTCGGTGATGAGCACGTGGCCGGTGCCGTTGCTGTTGGGCACGAGGCGGCCGTGCGCCGACACGACGGTGCCTTCTGCTGTTACGTAGCGCAGCGAGTACTGTCCCAACTCGTCGTGCTCCTCCTGGTATTCTACGGCTGGCTGTAGTCTCAGGTCAGCTTTGCCTGAGGGCTGGATTACCGCGCACAGGGCCACAGCCACGCAAACAGACAGGACGATGAACTGAAACCGATATCACGAATAATTAATTAAATTATCTTGGTAAAAATACTAAGTTCTGAAGGAGATTTAAACAAAAGTAACTAATAAAATTATTGAAATTTGAAATTGAAATTATTTATTATTTAAAGGATGGACTGGAAAAGAAGGAAAGAATAATAAATAGTGAGGTTCAAAAAATACTTACGGTTTTCATGGTGATATTTTTGCTATCTGATGTTGACCTTGATGCCAAAGTGTCAAGCAGAATATGATGGAGAAGTATACGAACTTTGTCATTTATAGTGTTTGTAATGATGTACTTAATTAGCAAACCATTTTGATGAAATTCTAATAGTCACATATATTTCATAGTACTCACCATTAATAAACCTGACCATCACATTATAATTAAAAACCGGCCAAGTGCGAGTCGGACTCGCGCACCGAGGATTCCATACTAAAAAAGAAGTAAAATATTAAAAGATTCACTTTTGTTCATCATTTTACGAGTAAAATTTACATATTTTAGATTTTTAGTGTGACAGACGGACGGACGGACGGAGAAAGTCTTACCATAAGGGTTCCATTTTTACCAATTTGGTATGGAACCCTAAAAATTGATTTAAGAATGGTTTGATATAGTATTGATAGTAACAATTTGAGTGTCTCTGGAAAGAAGCTCTTCATTATTCTACATTGCATTTAATACTCTATACTTCATATCAAAACTAGTGAATCGAACCCAGAACCATGTCCAGATTAGTTGTAATCGTAGTAATAATTGTTGACCAACTGTGCGAGACGGGCTCGCGAACTGTGGGTTTCGTACCATCAAGACATCTGAGATCAAGACCAATTCCACTCAAACCATCTCTGCCCACCAAACCCGAAAACCAGCAAAAAAATCACATTTGTTGTATAGGAGTCCCTTAAATATTTATTTTATTCTATTTTTCAGTATTTGTTATTGAAGCGCCAATAAAAATACATCATCTATGACAATTTCTAGTGTCCATCACGGTTCAAGAGAATCAGCCTGGTGACAGACGGACGGACGGCAAAGTCTTACTAATGTAAGTTACGTTTTTACCCTTTGGGTGCGGAACCCTAGAAAGCAGTGTGTATTTACTAATTTTCACTCGGTAACAAATTAATTTGTCCTGAAAACTGTTTTGAAAGATATCTTATTGTACATTTTCAGCATTGGTTGGTAGATCGTTGCTAGCGAACAATTACAATCTCTCTTAGTAGTAGCATTAGTTATAGTAGTTAGAGGAAGTAGCATTTATATCCTACTAGTTTTGGCTCGCTGCTCTACCTATAAGCCTGAAAGATATGCGGTGGTACACTACAAAAATAATCGATTTTTCCAGGATAAAAAATAGCATTTGAGTCAATGTAGGGTAAAATACGTTGATAATAGTTACATACTAGCGTTCTACCCGGTGTCTTAACACCCGGTGATTAGCCTGCCTATTTGATTGATATGCCTTCATATTTGACTGCTGACGATGACGGGACCCGCTGCTGACGTAGCTGGTCGAGACCTGGCGGGAACGCGGTGAATACGACAGTGTATCCCGTACTCCCGCCAGTAGGTCTGTCCCGCCGTGGAAACAGACAGTTTTTAGTGGGTGCAAGACCCACAAAACTCTTACGTTTCTCCTGAAGGAAGGGTATGCGTTAGTCATATTCAGTCTATAAAAATTGGTTAAGTGCGAATCGGGCTCGCACACTGAGGGTTCCGTACTATTAAGACCAATACTCAGAATAAATTAAACACCCCTACCCTACCAAAAAAAAACGAGACATTTTTTTAATTTTTAAGGAGTATAATGATCAATAATTTAATACTCCATATTATAGACATGCATAACCTTGCCTATTACAAACCGGGCATCTGAGTTTAAACCTTGATTGAGTACTTTTTTCTGTTTTTAAAGTAATTATATCTATAATTAAATATTCCGCGAACATTTGGAGAGTCTACCTTTAACAATTATTAATATGGAGCAAAAACAAGCAAAAAAATTACGTTTGTTGTATGGAATCCCCGCTTAAATATTTAATATATGGGTGATAGTAATACTACTGGCCAATAGATGGCAGCAGGAGTCATATTTTTTTATTTTGGTAAATTCAACATTTTCTTAAAAATGAATCCTAGCTAGATCGATTTATCGCCCCCAAAACCCCCTGTATACTAAATTTCATGAAAATCGTTCAAGCCGTTTCTGAGATCCAGATTATAAAGAAATATACATATATATATACAAGAATTGCTCGTTTAAAGGTATAGGATTTTATTCTACTTTTCAGTATTTGTTGTTAAAGCGACAACAGAAATATCATCTGTGAAAATTTCAAGTTTGTAGCTATCACGGTTCAAGAGATACAGCCTGGTAACAGACGGACGGACGGACAGCGAAGTCTCAGTAATAGGTCCCTTTTTTACCCTTCGGGTACGGAACCCTAAAATACCTACATATTTGGTGTATCGTTAATCGTAGGATCAACTTATAGAATGATTATAAACCTTATATTATAAAAAAATATACCTATTACATTTTTTTGTAAATCTACATAAGAGTAATGTCAATACCATGCATAATAAATGGTGAATGAAATATTCCTCTTTTGTTGATTTAGTTCTTTGTATATCTCAAAGAGATGAAAGCTCCCAGGCTATACGCAGCCGCTATTCAAGTAATTTGCAACTACTGGCCAATAGATGGGAGCAGGAGTCATATTTTTTATTTTGGTAAATTCGCATTTTCTTAAAAATGAATCCTAGCTAGATCTATTTATCGCCCCCAAAACCCCCTGTATACTAAATTTCATGAAAATCGTTCAAGCCGTTTCCGAGATCCAGATTATATAGAAATATACATAGTAGGTATATACAAGAACTAGTAGGTCGCGTGAGGGCGCGGGCCACATGTGGCCCGCGTGCCATCTTCCCCCCTATTTGGAATCCAAATTTTGAGTCTCTTCAATATCCGCCATACATTTTCTATGGAAAAAAAATTCCGCCATATTGATTTTTTTTTTCTATCCATCGAATAGACCTTCGGGTCCTGATTAACTCTTGTCAAGAAACCACTCTTCCATCTTTTATACTCTTCGAGATAGACACCGATGAAGTTTGTATGGCGGCCATCTTGAATCCGCCATTTTGAACTTTTTTTCAGCTCACTGCCAATTGCATGACATTTCGAATGACATTTGGTCGAGCACATATCTTTAATACCCTCCCCGTGCTCTTCACCCGTCTTCGAAATCCTCAATCATCAGCTCTCTTCGTATTTTTCCTCGGATTGATTTTTTTTCTTCTATAAGACCCCATCCGTGAAAAAAAATTTTTTCATACAAAATTGTTCAGGAAAGGTGATCAATCAGTGAGTGAGTGAGTGAATCAGCACGAGTAGCTATATATATAGTAACTAGTAGGGCGCGTGGAAGCGCGGGCCACATGTGGCCCGCGGGCTGTCTTCTCACCTATTTAAGAATCGCCGTCATCTCCATCGCCAATTGGAATCCGATTGGCAATGGGCTAAAAGAATTACCTCGGAGCACGGTCATGGATTTAAAGATAGTTAAGGGCTGTTTGAATAAAAAATACACTGAACCTCACCCGGTGAGGTTCAGTGTATTTTTTTTCAAACAGCCCTTAACTATCTTTAAATCCATGACCGTGCTCCTCAATCATCATCCAAATCGTAGACCATCATCTCTTCTCATACTTTTCATAGTTTTTCATAGGCCTTGTTTATTGTAGCATTCACATTTTCCATGGAAAAATAAATTCAATCACTTTGATTTTTTTTCATTCATCCCGTAGACCTTGAGATTCTAATTACGTCTTGCAAAAAAATCACTCTCTTGTCTTTTATACTTTCCGAGATAGAACAACACGAAATTTGTATGACGGCCATCTTGAATCCGCCATTTTGATTATTTTTTTCAGCTAACTGCCAATTGGATGACGTTTCGAGTTACATTTGGTCGAGCACCCCCACCTATCTTCGATACCCTGGCTGTGCTCTTCACCCGTCTCCGAAATCCTCAATCATCAGCTCTCTCTCCATATTTTTCTCTAGTAACTCTCCGAAAAACCGCATCACAACCTTGCATAATTACAGACTGTTAGTCACTTCAACATTCCCCATACATTTTCTATGGAAAAATAAATTCCGCCATTTTGAATTTTTTTTCTATCCATCAAATAGACCTTCGGGTCCTGATCACTTCTTGTCAAGAAACCATTCTTCCATCTTTTGTACTTTCCGAGATATCGGCGAAATTCGAATGGCGGCCATTTTGAATCCACCATTTTGAATTTTTTTTCAGCTCACTGGCAGTTGGATGACATTTCAAATGACATTTGGTCGAACACCCCCCACCTATCTGCAATACCCTTGGCTGTGCTCTTCACCCGTCTTCGAAATCCTCAATCATCAGCTCTCGCTATATTTTTCTTCCTCATGAATTTTTCCTTTCTATACAAAACGATCAGTGAAAAAAAAATTTTTCATACAAAATTGTTCAGGAGAGGTGATCAATCAGTGAGTGAATCAGTACAAGCAGCTATATATATATTAATTGCTCGTTTAAAGGTAAAGGATTTTATTCTACTTTTCAATATTTGTTGTTATAGCGACAACAGAAAAATCATCTGTGAAAATTTCAAGTCTGTAGCAATCACGGTTCAAGAGATACAGCCTGGTGACAGACGGACGGACGGACAGCGAAGTCTCAGTAATAGTACGTTAGTAATATTATATATTCGTTGGTAATAGGTCCCTTTTTTACCCTTCCGGTACGGAACCCTAAAATACCTACATATTTGGTGTATCGTTAATCGTAGGATCAACTTATAGAATGATTATTAACCTTATATTAAAAAATATACCTATTAATTTTTTTGTAAATCTACAGAGTAATGTCAATACCATGCATAATAAAGGGTGAATGAAATATTCCTCTTTTGTTGATTTAGTTTTTTGTATATCTCAAAGAGATGAAAACTCCCAGGCTATAGGCAGCCGCTATTCAAGTAATTTGCAAGAACTGCCTATACCGGGTAGGTACAGTGTGTCCGGGATCGAACTAGCGATAATTTAAGGGGAGTATAGGGGATTTTTTGCTTGTAATGAGCCTATAGCTATAGCCTATAGCTCATTACAAGCAAAAAATCCCCTATAACTCTCACCCCCTCCTCGGTAGAGCCATTTCAATTTTGGTTGCGTTGTTTTGGGTATATGTTCACAAAATCAGTAAAAAATTGAAAGTCAGTTCCTTCACATATTCTCAACGACTGGGTACAATAATCTCCATCGTTGGATACCGTAACGAAAATAACCTAAAATCCCCCCACTCCGTGAGGTTATTTTCGTTACGGAATATCTGGATTTGGTCTCCACGCTCAAGGTCCGCACAAATATACTACATTAAATTTCAGTTCTAAAATCATATTTAAAAAGATAAATTAATACCATATGCGCTAAATAAGCTTCACAAAAATTATTTATTTTTAATCCACAATTAGCAACGGATATCCGGTTGCTATCCGGTATCCGGCCTACCCGGCGTTATTTTACTATCCTGTCGAATAACGGATAGTTGAGTCCAACCATAAGTAAGCCATGGAAAGTTAAAGTACAAAAAGTACTGAATTAAAAAAAGTAAGATAAAATCATTGTTCTTATTATTCACTGTATTTTGTAATATACACTAGTCATAATTTAGGCAGACGGGGCAGGTTCCGGTTTAGGCGCTTTGGGGAGATGGTCTCCCTCGACTTGGAAGCCATCGAGACCGGCGCTGTACTTGGTGACGTACGTCTTGCCGTCGTCTCCGACGTAGGAATACTCTCCGTCGGTGATGAGCACGTGGCCGGTGCCGTTGCTGTTGGGCACGAGGCGGCCGTGCGCCGACACGACGGTGCCTTCTGCTGTTTCGTAGCGCAGCGAGTACTGTCCGAACTCGTCGTGCTCCTCCTGGTGTTCTACGGCTGGCTGTAGTCTCAGGGCAGCTTTGTCTGAGGGCTGGATTACCGCGCACAGGGCCACAGCCACGCAAACAGACAGGACAATGAACTGAAACAGATATCACGAATAATTGATTATTTTGGTAAAAATATTAAGCTCTGAAGGCGATATAATTTATAAATTGAAATTGTTTATTTTATTTTTCTCCACATTTGTAATAAGTCCTAATTTAAAGGATTGATGACTACTGGAACAGAAGAATTAAAAAGGTTTAAAAACACTTACAGTTTTCATGATGATGGTGTTGTTATTTGATATTGACCTTGATGGCAAAGTGTAAAGCAGAATATGATGGAGAAGTAAACGAAATTTGTCATTTATAGTGTTTGTAATGATGTACTTAATTAGCAAATCGTTTTGATGAATTACTAATAGGCACATGCAATTCTAAGTGCTTACCATTAAAAAACCTGACTATCACATAATTACTTTAATTAAAAATTAATTTTTGATGGGTTTGTGCTTTTAATACGCAATACCTAATGTCAAAACCCGTGAATTGAACCCAGAACCGTGCGTATCTACTATCTACTAATTTTAACTCGGTCACAAAATAATTTGTGTTGAAAATAAAATATCCTTATTGTAAAATCTTCTATTTTCAGCAGTGGTTCGTAACGAACAATTTCAATTTCTCTCAGTGGTAGTAATAGTTTATAGTTATAGTAGTTAGAGGAAATATCATCTCAGTTTATATTATGCTACTAAGTATATAGTTTTTGCTCGCTGCTATAAGAAATCCAGTATTACACGGCAACCATGGATTTTCTCGGGATAAAAAAATACCATTTACGTCAATGTATTGTGAAATAAGTCTTTTATATGTTGATAATATACTAGCGTTTTACCCGGTTTCTTACAGGTCATATTTATATGATGTCCTCCATGAGGTATCAGTCAACGGCGACACCTTGGCTTTAGGTTCTAGCGTGCGCACGGAGATGACTGGCAAAACCAAATTTGGGTTTGAAAACCCTGTTGCATGAGTACAGCTGACCACTGCAGTTATAGGTGTCGTATTAAAGTGTTGTCGTAGCTTAAAGATTGAGTGAAGTTGTATTAAAAATTATACCTTAGATGCCACTTTATTTGAAAATCTACATATGATTAATGTATTAACATGCATTAATGCATAATGCATGGTGAACGATATATTCCTCTTCTTTTATACATTTAATTCTTCGTATATCTCAAAGGGATTATCGGAAGCTTTCAATGAAAGGTCCCAGGCGGCGATATATTACGCAGCCCATTGAAATTTCCTATTACCAATAAGAAATTAAAGAATCTCATCTGATGGTGTTAGTGACGACGTATATTTTATCATACCTTTACTTGAAAGGGTTCTAAATCTAGCACACGTCAGTTGCTACACAGCACCGAAAAGGAATGTAAAATCGCTTGATAGTCTTTGACTTTTACCTTGGTTTTATACATAGGTACATAGTAGAATTCTAAACTGGCCCATGTCTAGAAATGAGCCCGGGATTTCCAACTCAAATATCACAGGTCCACAAACTGCGCCAGGGAACGTGGTAAAGTAGGTATGAAGGTTGATATTGATGGGAAAACGGGAACGGGATTTCCGATTTTTCTCGGGATTCGTGAGCCGCGGTTAAAAGCTAGTTGGATTAGGTATGTATACCCAATATTAGAAAACGATTACTCACATCTTTTCAATGTTCTGAAAATAGATTCTGACTAGTTATTGTCTAGCGCTTTCCTAACCGTAAATGTGGTCCGAATTCAATTTCCAATAAATCAAAAACTATCTGGCATAAAAATAAATAAAAATCAGTTTAGTAATACAAAAGTAACGCCCTCTCATACGATACCCCACTCTCAATATTGTTATCTCATTTTGAAATAGAGACGATCCGGTTTTCCTTTTTAAATATAAATAAAAATTGATATATAAAAGGGGGCAATTCAATTCAACTTTTTTATGATTTCCACAACAACGGGCCATCATTACCTACAATTATTCCAAATTTCATGTCGATATCTTTAATAGTTACTAAAATAAAGGGTCGTGACACACAGAAGCTAGACGGCCAACAAAGTGATCTTTTATAAGGGTTCCGTTTTTTCCTTTTGAGTTACGGAACCCTAATAAATGGTGCGATTACATTAAGATTCTGAAATGAAAGAAAAACTGTGTGGTTTAATAGGATTCTGTCTTTATTATTATTATAGTACCTAGATATGTCACTAGGGTTCAAAATTCAAGTCAAACTACTCATATTCGTAGGTCTAGTGAGCTCTTGGGTTCGACTTCCGCGTTAGCTAAAATTGACAGCGGGTACAGCAATTACTGTCAAGAATGACTATTGATAAGCTCTAGAAGTCTTGTGAAATATATCATGTAAATTGTAATACATATTCGGTTTTGTTGTATGGGAGCCCTCTTGTTCTACTTTGTTCTATTTCTTAGTGCTTTTGTTATACAGGATTTGTGAAAAAGGAGAAGATAAAATAATTGTTCTTATTCACTGTATATTAATGTATTTTTTGTATTATATACGTAAGCTTGTAGTAATTTAGGCCGACGGGGCAGGTTCCGGTTCAGGCGCTTTGGGGAGATGATCACCCTCGACTTGGAAGCCATCGAGACCGGCGCTGTACTTGGTGACGTACGTCTTGCCGTCGTCTCCGACAAAGGAGTACTCTCCGTCGGTGATGAGCACTTGGCCGGTGCCATTGCTGTTGGGCACGAGGCGGCCGTGCGCCGACACGACGGTGCCTTCTGCTGTTACGTAGCGCAGCGAGTACTGTCCCAACTCGTCGTGCTCCTCCTGGTGTTCTATAGCTGGCTGTTCCCTTAACGAAGCTTTCATAGATGAGCTATCTTCTCTGATCGATGCGCTTAGAGCCAGAGCAACGCAGAAAGATAGGATGACGGACTGAAATTAAAAGTAAAGTTACATTACATACTATTCAATAATATTCTTTTAAAATAGCATTTATTTATTAATGAACTTATGAATTTAGTTTTTTAATACGCTTTTTAATGAAAGCAAATATCTATAAAAAGAAATGTTTTGGTTTGAAATACTCACGGTTTTCATTGTGATGATTAGTTATTTGATTATTTATTATTCTTGACGACAAGATGAAAATGATTCACTATAAAATAAAATCACAATATTTATACTATTTTGTAGTTGCTTTGGACATTTCCAGTTTTCATTAATAAACCAGATCTTAAAATGGAATTTTGTTCATTAACAATTAATACTAATTGCTATGTAAGTTAATGGAAAGAACGCGGTCATAAGAATTTTATTCTCTTATAGTAAAATAATTTGTTTACGTCTTACCTAAAATATCTCAGATAGAGATCTATATTTAAAATAATGTTATCTTTTTATCGTAAAACTCATTAAAACATTTAATTCATTAATTGCGAGTGGTACTGACAATCGTCAATTCGCAGATCTCGTGCACAGAATCGTGAATTTCGTTTCGCAGACCACTTTTACTAATTTTACACAATTTGTTGACTACTATAGGTATTTGTTTAGGTCTAGACAAGATAAATATGTTGACTAGCCGTCCATTTTGGTTCAAAAGAATAACCGTTTCTTCGAATTGCGTTGCATTAATCAACGCAATCCAAAGAAACGGCAAGGAAATTGGAGGCTTGAATTTTTTAACACCTAAGAATTATGTTATACGAGTACAAATACTTTTTAAATTCCTTTAAACTCTATACCTCTAATTGACCCTGAGAAAAAGGGTCATACGAGGATGGAGAAAAAATTAACACAGGAACACATAAAGAAACAAATGCGAGTCGGGCTCACGCACCGAGCTTTCCATACTACCCAAATCCAATTCTTAATAGTATTAAAATACATTTAACACCTCTGCCCACCTAATTAAAAAAACCGGCCATGTGCGAGTCGGACTCGCGCACCGAGGGTTCCATACTATAAAAGAAGTAAAACGTTAAATGAATCACTTTTGTTCACTGAATTTACGAGTATAATTTCAAGTAGGTACTTTTGTTTGCGAACCGCAAACCTAACTTTGTTTTTGGCAGTTCATTGTTATTAACAAAAAAAGTATACTAGTTAGAGAGTTGATTTTATTTTTCCTGTAAAATATACGTTAATTTCTATTTATCGTAATTATTTCAGATTTTTCGGTCGATAAACTTCGGAGATAAGGGGGGAGGGACGGTATTTTTTTTGACAGTTTGCCCAATAAAAAACTATAAATTATAAAAATAAATAAAAATCTGTTTTAGACTCTACAAGTAACGCCCTTTCTTATGATACCCTATTCAATATTGTTATCTCATTTTGAAGTTTCAGTACCCCCGTTTTCCCCCTTTTTAAAAAAAATAAAAGAAAATTACGATTGCTATGACGTCGGGTCACTATTTTCTATAACTATTCTAAATTTCAGGTCGATAGCTTGAATAGTTACTGAAATAATCGAGTGTGACAGACGGACGGACGGACGGAGAAAGTCTCACCATAAGGGTTCATTTTTACCATTTTGGTATGGAACCCTAAAAACGGGCAAAAAATGCTGTTTGTTGTATGGGAGCCCCCCTTAAGTACTTATTTGTTTCATTTTTATGTAACTATTTATTTGAATATTTTGTGAATAATTTAGGCGTCTATCTATTGCGGCCGTTAATATCGAGCAAAAACAAGAGTTTTTAGGGTCTCGTTTTTACGCTTTGGGTACGAAATCCTGACACAGTGAGACGGACAGATAGACAACAGTGTGATCTTATAAGTACAAAGGTTCGTTATTCTTTTGAGATACGCTGCCTTCCCCAAAAATGCTCAAAAAAACGTCGAAATCAAGAATTAAAATAACACTTTCAATGAAATTAATTTCATAGAGATATTATGAAGTGCAGTGCTATGTGTTATCAACCGACTTTAAAAAAGGAGGTGTATGTCTTAAATTTTTAATTGGAAAGGATATTGTACTCAACAGTAGTTTGATGAGAGTTGAAGTCGGTTATTTGTATGATATTTTCGTACTCAATAACGACATAAAACTTTCAGTGCCGAAAAACTATAAATCGCATTTAGTCAATGTTTACAAAATGACACTTTTAGATAGGTAACTTGTTTCCTATACGAGTCATCATTTCAGAATGCGGACATAAAATGAGCTCTTTCTTCCCGTGGTTACATTATGAAATACAGCCAGGTAAATTTTCATTACAGTAAATTTATTAGAAAGGCATTATTACGTCTTATAGGCGTAAGAAACTTTACCTATAGGAGCTATTTGTTGTACGCCACTTCCGTACGTCTCTTTTTGTAAACAATGGATATGCAAAATGCATGTGTAGAATTTAAATTAGTGACAAATAAGTTTCTAGTTGCAGTCCCTTAAAAGTTTAAGATACAAATAGTTAAGTCACGCCACAACTATAGAGCCGGTTTGGCAGAGAACGAAGGGAGCTAAACATATTTATGTAATAAAAATACCTACATTTGTAATAAAAAAACGTATAGCGGCGATAGGTGCCTATTTAATTTCCACGTCTCTATAGACACATAAAATATCACTCTACAAATACAAATAGCAAAATGCGTAGTACATAGCAAAAAACCACGTTTCGCGGGCAGAGTCGTTGATTTTGCCTTAACTCGAATAACATCAAAATATGCACGAATTACAAATGATTTTGGAATTATGAATGTATGAAGAAAACGTAGGTCAGTGCATTCTTAAGTACCTACTTACCCTTTTTTATATTGTAATATTTTTATACTCATTAAAAAGTAGCTAATATCTAGATTTGTAGTTGACTGCCGTAACACATTTTAATTTACTGAACGATATTTAATAATATTTTGAAAACAAAAAGCTGAATAGGTAGGTTATAGGCTTTAAACAATGTCAATAAATTTGGAGTTTTTTATTCACTGAATAATTCGCAATTGGTAATTTTATAACTTAGGCCGACGGGGCAGGTTCCGGCTCAGGAGCTTTGGGGAGATGATCACCCTCGACTTGGAAGCCATCGAGACCGGCGCTGTACTTGGTGACGTACGTCTTGCCGTCGTCTCCGACGTAGGAGTACTCTCCGTCGGTGATGAGCACGTGGCCGGTGCCGTTGCTGTTGGGCACGAGGCGGCCGTGCGCCGACACGACGGTGCCTTCTGCTGTTACGTAGCGCAGCGAGTACTGTCCCAACTCGTCGTGCTCCTCCTGGTGTTCTACGGCTGGCTGTAGTCTCAAGGAAGCTTTTTCTGAGGGCTGGATTACCGCGGATAGGGCCACAGCCACGCAAACAGACAGGACGATGAACTGAAATAGAGAAAATAATAATTAATAGAGACTGATAACAGACTGCAGAATTTGCTGCTTCTGAAAAAATTTAACCCTTATTAGACAGACAAAGAGACTGACAAATATAAAGTTTATCACGCCTACGCCTACGCCTCTATCACGTCTTATTACTCGGAAATATTAAGTACAAAATATTTGAATAGAAGATATGTGTTTATATTTTGATGGAAACTGGTGAAAAAACGGAAAAATTATAGGACCAAATGTTTCATAAGTGCAATAAATAAAAAGTCCTTTTCATTCAAAGCCAAACCGTAACTTTTAATGATTGTAAGTATTTCTACCAGTATTTGTAGCGACAACATGCAGTCAACGTAAGAAAAAACATGAATGTAGAGTCTAAGTAAGAGTAGTGTAAGAGTCTAGTAGGCTTTTACTTACAGTTTTCATGATGATGTCGGTTTACTTGATCTAGATCTTGATGTTAAGCTGCCCAGACAGTCAATGATACAGACGTATGCAAAAAGTGCAATTTATACTAATTTTAATTGTGCCATTAGTGAAATATTTCCATTAATTACTAATAGCAACAGGTACTTACCTCATTCATTACATTAGCAAAGTTTTACAATCCAGTGATTTGGAGTACCTACTCATCATCATAGATTTTTGGGATAATTTTATAATAATTAGGAAAAAAACGATTCCTGATATTCGGTTCAAACACAGGACGCAAGACTTCATCTTTACGAATAGGTACGACGGTACTAACATGTATCTACTTTTTAGGGTTCCATACCAATTTGGTAAAAATGGAACCCTTATGGTGAGTCTTTCTCCGTCCGTCCGTCCGTCTGTCACACTCGATTATTTCAGTAACTATTCAAGCTATCGACCTGAAATTTAGAATAGTTATAGATAATAGTGACGCGACGTTATAGCAATCGTAAAAATTTGAAAATTGATTTTATTTTTATTTAAAAAGGGGGGGAAACCGGGTCGCCAAAATTTCAAAATGAGATAACAATATTGAGTGGGGTATCATATGAAAGGGCGTTACTTGTATATTCTAAAACTAATTTTTATTTATTTTTATGCTTGATAGTTTTTGATTTATTGGGCAAACTGTCGAAAAAAATACCGTTCCTCCCCCCTTATATCCGAAGTTTACCATTCGAAAAATCTGAAATAAATATGATCAATAGAAGCTAACGTATATTTTACAGGAAAAATAAAATAAACCCTCTAACTATTATACTTTTTTTGCTAATAACAATAATCCGCCGAAAACAAAGTTAGGTTTGGGGTTTGCCAACAAAAGTACCTATATGTAAATTATACCCGTAAAATCATAAACAAAAGTGATTCTTTTAATGTTTTACTTCTTTTATGGTATGGAACCCTCGGTGCGCGAGTCCGACTCGCACTTGGCCGGTTTTTTTATAATTAATGCGAGCAAACGAGCGGGTGGGTCACCTGATGGTAAGTGATCACTGCCGCCCATGGACTTTGCAGCACCAAAGTAACTGCAAATACGTTGCCAGCTCTTAAGAAACTTGTTTATCCACCCCTTGAATAACCCCATGCTATAGTTTTGAGGGAACCTGTTACTTTTACCACTATAAGTACTTCCTGTTTTCGTTAACTTAAGATACTTTGACGTAGTATCGCATCGGTTCGTTTTTGTTTCGAATAAAACTTGCAACTCGTTCAAGCTTAGGCATTTGTATTGTATAATTGATATAACAATTACTCCCTTCGCATTGTCTCGAACCTTTTTATTGTTATGGTGAACCCTTACGGTGAGACTTTCTCCATCCGACCGTCTGTCACACTCGATTATTTAAGTAACTAATAAAGTTATCGACCTAATATTTTGAATAGTTTTAGGTAATAGAAGCCTAACGACATTGTAATTTTTTTCAGCTGGCTAAGTGGAGCTTGGTGGGCTTAACACATCTTTATTGACAACATTAATATGGTGAACTCTCATGTTTGAAGTAAGTCTCTATAATGTAATAAGAAGACGCTTAGCAGTGAAAAGTGAAATAGCAGTTACAGTGACATTTCCACATATGCACATATTTCCGGAAAGTTAGAAGTTTATGCCCTGGATTCGAACCCCTGTGACACTTGTCGAGTGGGAGAATTTGAACTAATGGGCTATCGTTGATTTAACTTTTGACTATAGAAAAAATTAAATAACAAGTGTGCATCTGTGATATATGTATGTTAGAAAAACTAAGGCGCTTCACTTAGAAAAATATAACTTAGATTGGATAGTAGTAAATGTAAATTTCATGTCACATAATTTTTGTAATCCAACGAGCCAATTTTAATTTATATTCATTACTAGGTACTTAGGATTCGTTTGCGTTGTTTTTAGTTTCTAAAAGTCTTCTTTCTTACGAAATCCGAATGAAAAATATAACATATTTTACCAGAGTAAAATATCAGGGTATAATTATACCTAATGTGAAGAAGTCTCAAACTTTCTAATTTCAACAATTCAAAAACAATTTCAAAGGGATTCCCATCAAAAACATTCAATGATAACAATAATCTCATCTCAAGCATCTTATCTCATAGCAAAATCCACGATAAATGCTTTAGCTCCGCGAGTGCGATATTAAAAGAGAATGACCAAAGGCCAAAGGTATCAAATTTTCGTATGAACCAAAACCAAAATAGTCTAGGAAAATAAAATAGTGTGTTTTAAGAACCATTAGCACTATGAATCTTTCATATCCGGAATTTAATTTTGCATACAAAAAGTTACTTTGTTTTCGATGCACATTTCGTACCATACTGATTTTAATAATAAGTACAACTTGTTTGTATGTTTGCCTATAACTTTAGAATCCGGATATTAATTAAAAAAGTAATAATTGTAGGAGTTAGTATGGAGACCGAAGTCTATAAAAAATAAAGTTTGGATTTGATTCAGCTTGATACGGGAATCCACACATCCATGGTTATTGTCCTTTCTTTTGGTATGATGTTATGACTTGAAATTTCGGAAACTAATTTATTTCAAAACAATTCATTTCAAAAACTTTCATATGAAATTTTACTACACAGCATTGCACTGGAACGCTGAATTGTTGGGTACGATAGTAATTTGTCTTTGATGACTGTGGTACTTATACTTAACCAAATGCGGGCGAAACTTCCACTAGACCTACAGCTACAGTAGTCATAGTATGAAGCCATTATCTGCGATAGTTTAAATGGATCGAAATTAAAAAAATGTAACATAGTGACAGTTGTTTTCGATAAGTCACTCAGCACTTAATACGTGATTCGCCGCATTCATTTTTTTAGGGTTCCGTACCCGAAGATTAAAAAAGGGCTAATAATATTGCAGGTGACTAATAACCTAAAAGGCGACTAACTGTTTGCAACAAAAAAAATAACTTACCAGCGATTAAATATTTTTGCGAATGTTACATTAAATGAGCTGCAAAACTAAGGGTTTATAAAAACGTAAACGTAAAACGTAAAAATGGATAATAGCTACAGACTTGAAATGCTATAACAACAAATACTAAAAAAAAGAATAACATAAATATTTAAGGGGGCTCCCATACAACAAACGTGATTTTTATGCTCGTTTTTGGTTTAGTGGGCAGGGGTTTTTAGTTTACTTTAATACTATAGAGAAAGGGAATATACTCTTGCTGGTACAGAACCCTCAATGCGCAAGCCCGACTTGCACTGGACCATATCTCAGCCGATTAAGAAAGGCTTCATCAAAATATTTATTTTATGGAGATTTAAATAGCAGTGAATTAAAATCTAAATGTCGACCCCGCACGGGAGGCGACAAGATGGACTGACGACATTAAAATAGTTGCAGGAAGGCGCTGTAATCATTACATGAGTCTTTTGTCCAGCAGTGGACGTCCGTCGGCTGAATCGAACGAAACGAAATTAAAATCTTACTTTAATGCAATTTTTGACTCATGACTATTTAAAGGTAGGTACTATACTTATGATATTACGTACTCATGTTAAAATATATGAATTAAAGCGCAATATATGAATTAAAGCATTATGCTTATCGTCAGCTTAGCTTATCTTAATTAACCTTGCTTCAACACAATATTTAAGCATACTACATTAATGATGTAGTGGTTAGCATACCTACATTTTACACAAATGAATTAATCTTTCTCATTTCAACTATAATATAATATTTTGGTGCAGATATTATAAGGGGAACCAAGATGCAGCATTCTGAATGACCTTTCAATAATTATTATATTATATTAATAATTAATTGGTAAACGATTGCACTAGGAAACGTCTAAATGCCGTCGTGTGAGCCTGCATCGTAAATCCTTGTGTAAATAACAGTACAATATATTAAATCACGCATGTTTTATTGTAGTTTATAAACAATACCTACCTCTACTACTACTAATAATTAAGTTGAATATTTTTAAAGTAGGAAACCTTTAAAAGGTCTATGGTATTGGTACGTTTTTATAAACCACTTTATTTGGTCCATATACATTGAACTAACCTTCTTAAAATGTGTAAATAGGAACTGAATGCGCTTATATTAAAATATACGATTTTGGTACCATCAATTGACGACAAACAACCTTGATTGTTGTGGTAATTGTAAAATAAACATTGAACACTTAAACACTGACCTTTGTAAATTAGAATATAATATTCGATGGATTTGATCACCGTCATCAACGGCGTAAAAATTAGGCCTGCGTATATTACTCGTAAGCAGTACCTACCTTTGTTTGTAGCGATAGTCCAGTGGCTCAGTAGTTAGACGTCTGCCTCCTTCAGGAGTCCAGGGATCTGAAGGGAAACATCGTGAAAAAAGTGAATGATTGGGCCTATACCTTCTCGTATGTTACTCTTAATATTGTAATAGATTTTATCTACGCTCATTGCTTAAAGTTCGAATTATGAAATCAAAATGTGTCACGTCATATTGACCTACTTTATTCATAGACTTCTATAATTATTAAAAAGTTATTCATTATAACATCGCTGTACTATGGAAATATCTCTAGAAAGTTGAATAATTTCTATTACGATACTCGGCTCTGGGTTCCTGTATTTTTATGTGTCGTCATCACAGACCAGGGAATAACTTTCTTTTCTCTGTGGTCGTCATAGCCAAAAGAGAGTGTAGAGCCAATCCTCAATTTTGTTTTTTTATATATGGAGTCCACAGACAACATTTAGTTGGTAGTCATGGGATGGGCCACGATCGACCATAGACAACAATTAATTCACGGAAACAATAATTTTTCCCTGCCTTATATGACTGATTAAAAAGTGTGTTCATACAGAATATTGAAAAGAATTATGTATAATTTTTGATTATTTAATTATCCACTAAAAATATACTTTATCTGATTTGTATAAATATTTTTCTACTCTTTTTTGTTTCGTGACTTTTTTAACAGACTATACACAGTTTACAACTGAATTTTGGCGCCATACCTAACTTTTAAAATTTCAATGTGTTATTTTTGTTACTTAGTCAAAACTTAGCGCGGAAAAATGTCTAGCAGTGAAACCTACTAAAGAAAATTTAACTCCACCTGACATTTTAGTAATTGCAACAAAAATGACCCACAATCTTTTACCGACAAAGTGAAGGATTTACGACAAACGTTAGCAAGATTTTATGGTTTGGATTTATGATAATTTGAGCGTAGATAAAGTAGTGTATGAAACTCTACATAATTAAGTATTAAAACACTCGTGTGATACTATTAAAAAACTCGCCTGCGGCTCGTTTTTTAAACTCACACTCATGTTTTAATACCCACTATTATGCATCCGTTTCATAAACTACTATAATATTATACGCGTTACGAGTTTGGATTGACAATAAAATGTGGAAATTAAAGGAAAATTTTCTGGTATACTATGACACTATATGGTATTATGTGTTTGGTATAATTTCCTTGCAAGCTATGAGCCAGGTATTAGCTAGCAGACTCGACTACCGAACAGTTTTTTACTCCAAAAAGGAGTGTAATGTTTTTAGGGTTCATGTATATATGTATGTATATATGTAAGTATGTGAGTTTGTTTATTCCACCATAGCTTCCGAACGGCTGAATAGATTTGGACATAATATGGGGTATCGTTAGAATTCTTACATCATTCCGAGTAACATAGGCTATATTTTTTTTTTTGAAAAGTCGCTTTACCGAAGACCGCTACAGTACACCGCAACGTCCCCATACACGCTACCTGACCTGTGCTTGACCTGTGCAGGCTAAACTGCACAGGTGACCTGTGCGGTGGACCGTAATGTGTATGGCCGCCCTAAGAGTTTAGTTTCCCAATTTTACTCCGCAGACTGGTGTATGCACTTGTATTCAAAGCATTCGTACTTATTTTTTATTCACTTATTAAAGTTACCTTGCGACAACTTGAGTGTTTAGCACGTTCGTAAATAAATTATTATGATGCTAGAAAATTAAGCATAAATAACGTCAGGTCACGGAAAAAGAGCGCTAACAAAAAATATCCTATATTTAAAATTAAAATTAATAGCAGAGAATCAAAAACAAATGCAAATAAGTAAGTTGAAATAGGCTAAATGTTTAGTATGTAGAGGGTTCATTTATTTAACACTTTATTTGTACACCACAAAACGTAATACTATAACTAATGAGTACAAAATTAATCAGTACAAAAGGCGGCCTTATCGCTAAGTGACGATCTCTGCTAGGCAACCTACAGATAAGAAAAATACAGAGGAACCGCGGACTGCAGGTAGAAGGGGTTTGTAGAAGGATACGATTAATTTCATGGCTATGGATTAGTTTTCCTAGAAGCTATATAAGTTGCAATGCTACACTGTTGCTGACGTCTTTGAGCTGGTGTATTATGCTTCATATTCTTTCGAGGATTCATGAAAATTGACTATCAGATAACACAAAAAGTATTTTTTATATCTAAGCATTGTTATTTCATTCATATGATCGATTGGCATTGCGAATAGCATATTATATTACGAGTATGTGACATGATACTTAATTGTCTTTAAAATAAGTTCGACAGTCAATAAACTATTAGTTAATTTACAGATTTACAGATTATATAAAATATAATTAAATTCAGGCCCAGCAGCTTTCCTCGTCAACTTATTTCTTGACACCATCTCTTACCAACGTTAGTGCATCATCCCTCATTCATGTCTCACTAACTAGAACGGGCTCAGATCACTCAGTGATCTGAGAGAACGGGTCTTCTTTTAAGATGAGAGTGGATTGGCCAAACCCACCACGTTGGACAAGTGCGGGTTGGCGAACTTCACACACTTTAGAGTAGATTTTAGTGAACTCTGAGGTAAGCAGGTTTCCTCACCATATTTTCCTTTAGCGCTAAGCAAGTGATGTTTAAGCATTGATAGCTCAGTGGTTCTGGCCTCTGCATCTCATACGGAGGTCGCGGGTTCAAATCCTGGACACGCACCTCTGACTTTTCCGAGTTATGCGCGTTTTTAGGAAACCAAATATCACTTGCTTAACGGTGAAGGAAAACACCGTGAGGAAACCTGCATTCCTGAGAGATCACAAAAATGTTCTCGAAGGTGATCACAAAAATGGTCGCACTTCGCCAGCGTGGTGGGCTATGGCCAAACCCCTCTCACCCTTGCCCAGCCGTGGGACATAAAAAAGAGGTTGAGATAAAGTGATGTTTAGGTAGCCGTACCCGGGATTTGAAAAACCCGATCTCTTTCTCTTCTCACAGGTCGAGGTCTAAAACAGCAAATGACTTTTCACCTCCAATAACCTCCAGTTTTACCTGCCTGTTTGTCAGTAACTTTGGATTTACTTTGGACATACTTCTCGTTTCGGATCTTGTGGGATCATATGGGATAATTTCTAACTTTCGTGTATTAGGTGACAATATTCACCTTTCAGTACCTTTGCAATCATATTATTATATTTAGTACTTTTACGAATTTACTGAAACCGTATTACTTCATTGTATGAATGTTCAATTAGGTAGGTATTACATGATTTCGCACGCTACGCGATGCGGATTTGGTACATCCGAAATTTGCTAAACTTGTCAAAAACCCATCTGCCTCTAATAGCAAAGATAAATAAATTGATATATAAATAAGTAGGCATGAAATAGCCTTAAGTCGAAAATAAAGAACTGTGTATGTGCCTCTTCTGCGATTATTCTTCGAGTATGTAAACGTATTAATAAGTTACGTTGTTTAAAGAATCGACAGTCTCGTGAGAACCGTTGCGCAACCTACCGCACCAGTAGTAACTAATGCATGGATACAAAAAAAGTAAGTAAGTTTACTTCAATTACTAGTACACTAATTTTTACTTAAGATTTTTGGATAAAACCACCAGAAGCTAGTGATAATATAGCCATTGTAAAAACAATAACTTTTTTTAGGTTTTCTTTACTTGAAAATTTAGCTATCTGAAGGAAGAGTCACCAAAGGTGATATCAAATTATCTCATGAACTAAAACCAAAATACTCTAGGAAAATAAAATAGTGTTTGTTAAGAACCATTGACTCTAGTAATTGATTTTTCAAATTCGGAATTTAGTTTTGCATTTTTGTTTGCAAATTAGTTAAGTTCTTTTTTTCAATGCACGTTTCCCGTAATACATATACAACTTGTTTATTTACCTATTCCTTAAGAATGCAGATGTTTATTAAAGAAATAATAATTGTAGGAGTTAATGTAGAGACCGTAGTCTTAAAAAAATTTAAATCAGCTTGGTACGGGACTCCATACATCCCTGGTCATTGTCCCTTTAACAACATTTTAGAACATGTAAAACGTTAGTGTGTACGTTAGCGGAGACCAATTTGTTCGTCGCTCCAACTTTAAAATTAACAACATCATCAAAGATATAGGTACCTACTTTTTTTTACTAAAATATCGTTAACAAATCTTGTTAACTTTATTCATAGCCGTTGATTGAGTTATTAGGTACTAATTAATACGATAGAATAAATTTAAAAATCCACTTGATTAGTATAAATTTGAAAATACAGGCTCTCTAGGTATATTCTTTTTATTTGTGAGTAGGAAATGTGTGCCAACTTACTGCCGTGTTATTCTGCAAAACAGCGACGAGCGTACATCTATGCATCTATGAATTTGTCAGTTGTAATAGAGTACAATTTTGCATGCCATATTCGGGTTGGCAGCTGTCTGGCAGCTATTTCAAAGATGGACATTTTGTAAAATAGCACAGCTGAAGGTAACGATCAACCTATACGCGACTTTAGTTCGTCAACGTCGTTTTTTCTCAGTATAGATACCGGAAGTTAGGATATTAGAGGTGTTTACTTATACTACTTTGAATTCGAGTTCGTGTACGAGTATTATAAATAACATGAATGATCGCCAAAGGCCGCCAAGCTTCATTGCAACATCCTAAACCTCTCCCGCGTATGAAAGACTTACGCGTATGAGACGAACATTTATAGAACCTCTTAATTTCTTTCATCTGAAGGAACCCAAATCAAAGCACTTACTCGTCGATTGTTGATTGGCCGAATATGTTGTTTAAATTGTTTACAGCCAATTAGGTGTCAGTATTTGTTACGTTTTTCTTACACAATCGCCTTACATTTGAAGTTAACTCTATTGTGTATACCAGTCTTTCCCAAAGTGGGCGATAACGCCCCCTTGTGGGCGCTGCAGGTCTCAAGGGGGGCGGTAAGAGACCCAGAAAGAAAATGGGGGCGTTGTGTCGAGGCGGGGGGGTGATTTGTAATTTTATTTAGCTAGTAGGCCTCTTAAACAACCTCTTAACTGCAAGAGCTCTCGACTCTCAACAACAACTTGTGAACATCAACTAATATGAATTAAAAGATTGCTCAAACTCGATTCTATATTTCTCTCCGCGTAGTTCATATATCTGTCATATTTTATTGAATATAGAAAAAATGAATCATCATGTCAATCGGTCGCTCCGTTTCGTAATGAAAGTAGACACAAATAAAAAGGCAACAGACATACTTTCGCATTTTAATAGTTATTAGTACTCGTAGATATCTATCATGTTTTAACAAGTTTTTGTTAAATAACCCGAATTGTGCATTCCTGTAGCAGTCGGATGATTCATTGAATACTTGTTCGGACTTGTTGAGTACGATTGAGCGTCGAATGAGATTAACGAGTTTATGCATGTTTGTTTTATTCCTGTCGGTGCGTGCTGCTTAAGCATTTCTATATAAACAATGTAATATTTATTTTATTTTCATTTGTGGTCTCGCGCGTAATAGATGAGCACTACTTACACCTCCTCTACACTACTCGCGAAGTTGAACGTATTTCTCATTGCAAAACAATGTCGGAAGTAAAAAAGAAGAGACGGCAATACTGTGCGGAATATATTAAATTCGGATTTATTGAAAATCCCACAAACCCATCGTCGCCTTTGTGTCTTCTATGTCTAAAAACATTTTCGAATGAAGCAATGAAGCCTTCAAGGCTGCAAGATCATTTGAATAAAATGCATCCAGATAAGAAAGACAAGAATGTAGCATATTTTCAAGACCTAGAGAAGAAGCATAATACACAGCCAAGTGTAGCAAAACTATTTTCGGCGGCTGCTAAGCAAGATGACGACGGACTTCGAGCTTCGTACAATATCTCTTTGTTAATTGCTCAAAAAGGCAAACCACATAACATCGGAGAAGAGTTAATATTGCCAGCAATAAATGAAGTAATAACTACTGTGCTTCATAAACCGGCCGCAGATATTATCCGAAAAATTCCTTTGAGTAATAATTCTGTGCAAAGACGAATTGATGAAATGGCTGAAAACATTGAAGAATCATTGTGCGATCACCTGAGGACAAGTCAATTCTCAATTCAGCTCGATGAGTCCACTTTACCAACTAATGAAGCATTGTTGTTGTCTTACGTGAGGTTTATTAAAGATGAGAAAATATGTGAAGAACTATTATTTGCTAGAAATTTAGAGACCGATACAAAAGGTGAAACCATATTCAATACATTGGAAAAGTTTTGCGATGAGAAAGAGATTCCTTTGAGAAATATTATTTCAGTTGCTACGGATGGCGCTCCGGCTATGACAGGGTGCCATAAAGGCTTCATAGCGTACTTAAAAAATAAAATTCCAGATGTCCTTGGTGTACATTGCGTTATTCATAGACAACATTTAGTTGCTAGAAACTTAAGTGAAAAACTATTTCAATCACTGCAATATGTCATCAAAGCAGTCAATAAAATCCGCAACAGCTCTTTGAATGATAGATTATTTCATCAGCTTTGTGTTACTAATGACGAGGATTTCAACCGTTTGTTGTATCATACTGAAGTTCGTTGGCTATCAAGAGGCAATTGTCTGACTCGATTTTACAACCTGTTTGACTCTGTTATAGAGTTCTTGGAAACTAAAGATACAGAATTGCACGACAAGCTCATAACATCAAAAAATGATATAGCTTACATGACAGACCTGTATAAATTATTCAACGACATGAATCTCCAAATGCAAGGCGATAAACTAAATTTAATTAAAACAAAAAACGTCGTTGCTGCTTTCGCAGCCAAACTGCTTCTACACAAAAAGAATCTGGGCAGACGTGAGTTTCACAATTTTCCAAATTTATCAGTATCATGCAGTAACGACGAATTGTTTGCCTACTGCCAACATTTGGAAAACCTCCACATTGACTTCACCGAACGATACCAGGACATTTTGAACTTGGAAATACCAGACTGGGTGTTGGATCCGTTTTCAAATGTCAACACAGCAATGTCACCTCAGCTGGAAGAAGAACTTATAGAATTGACAACAAACGAGGAAATAAAAATCAAGTTCAAAAATGGTTACCAAGAATTTTGGCTACAAAAACCGATCCCGCAATTGTACCCTGGATTGTGGTCAATCGTTCAACGATTCTTGATAGCATTCCCATCGTCATATTTGTGTGAACGTGGATTTAGTGCTGTGACAACATTGCTTACTAAAAAGCGAAATCGTTTGCTTGTTACCGAACGTGGCGACTTGCGACTGTTCTTGAGTAAATTGGAACCTGATATCAACAAACTTACTAAACAGCATCAGATTCATCCTTCACATTAGTTTTTATATAAGGATTGATTATTTTAGTTATATTTTTAATAAAAGATACTCTGTTTTAATACTATAAAGTTGCGTTTCAATAATCATTCTTATTGGCAGGTGGAGCCCGTAAGAGTTAACTTGAGACCTTAAGCGCCGTTGTATGTTACCTACTGCGCTCAGGTTTCAAGTTGCGGGTTATAGTAAAAGTTTCGTTTAGAATTCTCCGTTAATATACATATATAGGTCACAATAATTAATTAATTCAATTTGAAGTTATAGTGGTTTTTAAATAGGTGAAAAAATGGGGGCGCTAAAAAAATATTTATTCTCAAAGTGGGCAGTAGACAAAATAAGTTTGGGAACCACTGGTGTATACGAATAACTAAGTCGCAAACCGTAAGTGTGAGACCGATCTTCAGGAATTGAACCCAAAACCACGAACATAATATTTTCTGATTATGTATCGAAGAGAACAATGTGTATAAATCGATCATAAAAGCCTTTTTGAAATGGTATACTTTTTGACTGTACCCAAGAATCGAACGTCGAACTTTTCTTATGAATTCGTCGTTCGGATCCTCACAGGCGTGTAGGCATACTCGGATCAACTACGTCATGAGAGCTATGAAGTTTTTTTTCACCCAAATCGGGAATCCCTCACAAAAAACACATCCCAATCGAAGTGAAAAAATAATAATAAAAAAATATAATATTCTGATGAACTCAAAAAGTTTATCTCTGCCAAGATTTTACACCAGTGCGTAACGTGTTATACCTAGTTATAATGCACAAGAGTGTGTGCTCACTTCGGTGCACTCTCTATTCCCTCTCTCTCATGATCCGGAGCTTTGCGCTATAGAGGTACGGGGTTGAAACACCATCTTTTTCAAACTCCGGGCTACTACATATCCTAACAATTTCCAGACAATAAAACCCAATACTATATTTTATTGGATTTAAACCTAGAGCCAGATGATCTGCAGGCGAACACGCTCACCACTAGACCAACGAGTGTAGAGGTAGTGAGGAAGTATAAATCAGCAGTTAAAACATCCATTTTATTCTCGATTTTTTCAGTTCAAAGCGTAAACGTGTCGGATAAAGTTCATATTTTATGCTTTTGTTGTACTTACGATCAAGTAAAAAAAGAAATTTATATTTGAAAAAATCTTTGGAGCTACAAAAGTATGTGGCTTATATCATTTTCTTTTAATAGCAATTACCTATTTATTGGCAGTTAGCAGTTACCTATTTACCTGAATCAATTGGACTAGCAAACATCCTGTGCGAGATAATTTGCACAAACTTGCTGGCGTACTCTGTGTGCACAATCTAAAAACCTATTACTATATATATAGCTACTCGTGCTGATTCACTGATTGACTGACTGACTGACTGACTGATTATCACCTCTCCTGAACAATTTTGTATGAAAATATTTTTTTTCACGGATGGGGTCTTATAGAAGAAAAGAAATCAATCCAAGGAAAAATACGGAGAGAGCTGATGATTGAGGATTTCGAAGACGGGTGAAGAGCACGGGTAAGGTATTAAAGATAGGTGGGGGGTGCTCGACCAAATGTCATTCGAAATGTCATGCAATTGGCAGTGAGCTGAAAAGAAGTTCAAAATGGCGGATTCAAGATGGCCGCCATACAAACTTCATCGGTGTTCATCTCGAAGAGTATAAAAGATGGAAGAGTGGTTTCTTGACAAGAATTGATCAGGACCCGAAGGTCTATGCGATGGATAGAAAAAAAAATCAAATGGGGAAATTTATTTTTCCATAGGAAATGTATGAGGAATATTGAAGAGACCACGAGTTTTAAAACATGAAGTGCTTTGATGCGGTTTTTTGGAAGACTACCAGAGAAAAATATGGAATGAGGTGATGAATGATGATTGAGGATTTTAAAGACAGTCAAGGAGCATGGGCAAGGTATTATAGTTAGGTGGGGACTGCTGAAACAAAAAATACTCGAAACTTCACGCAATTGGCAGTGAGCTGAAAAAAAAAACAAAATGGCGGATTCAAGATGGCCGCCATACAAATTTCGTGTTGTTTTATCTCGGAAAGTATAAAAGATAAGAGAGAGGTTTCTTAGCAAGAGGTGATCTGGAGCTCAAGCTACGGAATAAAAATAATTCACTGTGGCGAAATTTTTTTTCGATAGAAAATGTACATACCTACTATGAAAAGAGACAATGGTCTAGGATTTGGATGATGATTGAGGAGCACGGTCATGGTTTTAAAGATAGTTAAGGGCTGTTCGTACAAAAAATACGCTGAACCTCATCCGATGAGGTTCAGCGTATTTTTTTGTTCGAACTGACCTTAACTATCTTTAAAACCATGACAGTGCTCCTTGGTAATTTTTTCAGCTCACTTCCAATCGGATTTCAATGGGCGATGGAAATGACGGCGATACCTTTATGGGCGGGAAGACTGCACGCGGGCCACATGTGGCCCGCGCACCCACGCGCCCTACTAGTTAGGTATATTGCTACTGTAAGCAGATATGATTCGGTTTCATTAGTGTGTACATTAATTGATTACACAGCATATTATTACACGGGAAGCTAGGATAGCCCAGTCGTTCAGACCTCTGTCTCTTTGCAAGGCATTCGAATACCAGGCACTTATGTAAACTTCACTATTACCTATTACAATTAGCAGCAATACTTCTTACTATTCAATAATCTTTTCTACGATTGCTAATAGAAAGAAATTCAAAAAAATATGAGAGTGACAGTTGACATCGATAGGTCCATGTGCTCAATTTGTCGAAAGAATATTTCCTCGTAGGTATATTCGGAATTACGTTCCATGAGAAATCAGGAATAGGAACAGAATGATATAGTGATGAGGAAACATGGAGACAGCGGCAGGTTATGAAAACTCAACCATTTAAAAAAAACTTTATTAAATTCTAGATTCTTTTTATGATTTTATAAACTTGGTTAAAATATGATAATTTCCCCGTAAGACTATACAAACAGGTTTATTAAATTGTAGATACTAAATTGTACAAAATTATTGTTTTTAAGTGCCATTCTCAGTCAGTGGCCATCGTAAACTTAATAGTTAATATTCTATAATACGGAAAACAATAACCAATAAAAATCTCTTATCTCAACGTATTTTTGAATATTTACATTAGGTACCTACTTAAGTTTTTTTAATAAAAGCTTGATTCCTCGCTGACGGACGTCCACTAGTCTGGTGGACATAAACCTCCTGTCAGTTTAACGTGCATGGTTTTCCAGCCTGCAACTTAATCCTCAGCTCATTTAGTTGGGGGTTGAGGTGCGAGGTGGCCATACCAGCATTGTAAATCCTCAACAATCTTCTGTGCTGCGAGTTAGTATGTGCCCTGCCCTTTGCCACTCACTTCAAGATCACTACACGTAGAGCTATATCGGTGACTTTGGTTTGTCTCTACAGATCTCATTTCTGATTTAATTGTGTGCATAGGTAGGTATGCCGAGCCAGAAGTAGGACGAAATTCTTATAGTACGATTCTGTACGATAAATTCCTTGAAATACCTTAAAAATATAAATAACGTATAACAATAACAAAAAGGACCCCTATGTTCAAAATATAGCATTGGTGATTTAGTTATTAGATTATGCAAGAAAAAAGTACCACAAAATCAATACAAACAATAAACGATGAAAATTAGAAAATGATACTCCGTAAACACTTGGTAATAAAAGCTTGTCTTTCTGAAAATAGTTATTGACTTATACCTACGTACATTTATTACTCTGTAGGTACTAAATTTAAATAATCAATGTATAGTTAGGTACATAGTCAGCTGACAAGATGTTTTAATATACATTATATCAATGCACCTCTTCGCTTGTAATAAAAAAACCTTGAACTTACGGTCGTACTATTTGCTATTTGCATACCTAGTTCAGAAAATATCTAAGTAGGTAGGTATTTGGGTTGAATTTAAAACGGTAAGTAGGTACCTAAACATAGGCAACTAAATATGTACCTGACTGATGATTTTATTGGATAGTGGATACGTAAACAGAATACTATAGCTTATTTGTTTAGATCGATTTATCTTATACGATTAATAATAATTTAAATAAAAAAGCTAAACATCGTAACACACCTAATACCTTATAATATGGCATGCTTGATATAAGTCCCTCGACAACCGCCCTGGCGCATGGCGTGCGCTCGGATGCGAGTGGTAAGTCGCAAGCTCGATTCCTGCCACGGGCCACTTTGGAATTCTATAATTTCTAATTTGGCTCAGGTCTGGTGGGAGGCTTCGGCCGTGGCTAGTTACCACCCTACCAGCAAGGACGCACTGCCTAGCGATTTAGCGTTCCGGTGCTATGCTGTGTAGAAGTGTGTGTGTTAGGGGTGAAAAAAAAAGTTGTAGTCTTGCAGATATCAAAATTGTCGTAAAAGTATAAATTGTCGTAAAAATAATCGTGGATTGTCTTGTTATTTATAGATGAGTCGACTAAAAACTGTATGCTTCGTCCTCTACGTGGTGGTTTGCTTTTCTCAAGCGCAAGGAGCAGACAAATATACAGATGAGAACCGGCCGTATGAATTTGGATTCACAATCGACGGAGAGCAGCATCGACATGAAAAGAAAGGTAATATTGTACAAACAACTTTTGAAATATTTCAGCAAAAATCTATTAAAGGCAAGATGGAGCCAAATCATTTGGGATAATCAGGATAATAAACGTAGGTAGGTGGGTAGATACTAAATTAGATAGAATCGGAGAAACGTGAATAAAGCTAATGATAACGATGAGCTAACCTTAGAAGAAAATCGATAAAATTTTGCCACTAAATCAACAAACTAGTCTTTTATAAATACATTTGCAAATAAATTAAGTATAAAACAGTAATTTATATTAAGTACATTAAAATTTAAAATAAAATATACAGACTGAACGGCGCCAATGAATTTTAGCATAAAACGAATAATCGACGTTTATGCAAAAATAATAGTAACTAAATGTATGTGATTCTATTTTATCGCTAACAATAAATATAAAAGTTTTATCCTTTAATAAATAAATACGATATTTTTTTTTATTTTCTATTTCCTATCACATTTTATGTGTAAATCGGATCAAGATTTCTTCTAATATTTATTACTTTATTATAAAGGCGCAACAACATATCACACCCAAGGCATTTTCTATTTACGTTTTTGAATAACGTGCTACTTCAATTTGCACATTTAACTCAATGAAGAATGAACGACAGGTGGTAAAAATAGTTTTAACCGACTTCAAAAAAAGGAGGAGGTTCTCAATTCGTCGGAATCTTCTTTTGAACGAGAGAGTCAAGTTCCAATTTAGCTACGAATAAAAAATTGAAAATAGTTTTTATTACATTTTATTTCTTTACTGTCATTAAAAATTAACTGTTAGACCTTCAAATCTCTTAATTAAAATATTATACCTTTTTAAATATTAAAAAAAATTCATGCACCTATTTGAACGATAGTAGGTACACCACGTATGTCAATTGTAGAGATTAATTTAAAAACAAACGTGTTTTCAGATGAAAATGGCATCATTATGGGCGAGTTCGGTTTCATTACCGCTGACGGCGTATACCACGTAACAGTTTACGCAACCGATGAAAACGGAAACTTCAAAATAATATCCATGAAAAATATTCGAGTCAAACCTTGTAAGTATAAAATACATCAGTCTGATGTCTAGCTATACCAAATGGTAAAATCCAAGCCACAAAATATAATATATACTAACATATTTTTAATAGCCGCGTCTCCATCCTCATTTTTATGAAATATTTCTCACTAATCCCACGGGTAACATGCTATTTTCTAGGTTAAAAGTAAGTAAAAAGTCTGTTCTTCAATTCAGAGTGAAATCTATTCGAATTCAGCCAAATCAGTTCAGGCGTCGTGGCACGAAGGAGTTACAAACTCACTGCATACACCAAAAAACTTTGCCTTAGCCCGATGTGTATATTTGAAAATACTTACTATGTTTAATACTTTTAATTGATACTTTCAGATCCAACTGCTCCACAAACAGGAGAAAGAAAGGGCCACTCACTTGCTTTATCACCGTCACCTTCGCCACAATTGGCGACATCACAGGTTGCTGCTAAAACTCAGCAAGTTAAGCAAGACAGTAGTTTGCCTTTAAGATCCTGCTCTCATTGCAAACTACTAACTACAACTACAACTACGATATCTCCACCAAAGACATCAAGTTCAGCTGTGTTATCTTCTAGTAATGATAATAACTATAATAAACCGTTTAATATAGTAGGAAATTCGCAAACATCATCACAAAACAACAATTATCGTCCAGTGTATTCACAAAATGAAAATTCTTTCGCGAACCAACAGTCAACACAATCAAATTATGAAAATAGTTATCAACAAAATTCAATTTCAAATCAACCACTATCAAATAGTCTTAGACCATCTCAGAGTTATCCAAATCAAGCAGTCAATGATATCAATCAAGAAGCATATGCCCAAAATGGCCTAAGTCAACAAAAATATCCACAAGATGATTTTAACGTAGGACGAAAATATTTGCAAAAGGCGAAAGGTCAACAAGGTTACCAACAAACATCTAACGTAGAGCAAAATTCAATACTGCAATCTAATGTGGGATTGAATAATTATCAAACAGTACAAAATTCAGGTTTACAACAAGAGCAAGGCTTTATCGACGGCCAATATAATTTACAACCTCCATACGAAGATAAAAACTATCAGCAAACTTTAAATCCGCCTCAAAGTTATCCTAACCAAGCAGGCGCTGATGTTCAAGACTTTAATGCACCTACGTTAAGACAAAGTTATCCGACATCCATAACGCAACCTAACTATGATCAAATATCAAACAAAAATTTCAATAATTATATTCAGAAAGGACCCAATACTCATAATCAGCCAATAGATAAAACAGAATTGGCTATTAGATCAGGGCAAGCAGATAGGCAACCAAAAACCTTTATGGACATCTTGCAAACGTTCAATAACCAAGAACAGCAATATCAAAAGTCTCCTCAACAAGATATTGGAAAACCAGTTCTTATTGCAGCCCAAATGCAAATAGTGGACAAAAATACAAATGTTTATCAAAAAATTCCAGGTGAAAATGATGGTTTGCCAAAAGGTGTAACTAAGGGTGATATTTCAGAACTTCTATACACTTTTAATTATACAGTAGGTTTTCATGGTCACCACGAAGAAGGATATAGGACAGGGGCAAAAATTGGATACTATTATGTTACGGGAAGAAATGGCGTAAGAACTAGGGTAGACTACGTTGCTGATGAAACAGGGTTCCATCCACGATTTTCTCAGGAAGTTTTAGATATACAATCCGATGAAGTACCAAAGCCCGAAACTGAAAAGGACGAAAAGTATGGACTTAAAGGGTACGAATTCAAATGGCTTTATTATCCAGTTGAATCAAAGTAGGATAAAAAAAAAACCAGTGACTTAATTTACTTTATCACTGCCATCTATGCTGCCATCTATGTTACAAACTTTATGTTAATCTTAATATATATAAATCTCGTGTCACAATGTTTGTCCTCAATGGACTCCTAAACTACTGAACCGATTTAGTTCAAACTTCGTGAATATCTGTCATTTGGTCCAACTTAAAAGATAGAATAGTTTTTATCCCACGTGGACGAAGTCGCGGGCATCAGCTAGTTTTACATAAAGATTAAAGATAAGAGATTAAAGATATTTTCTTTTATTATTCGTTGACATGATTAAATCTCATAAAAATAATATGTGAAATCGTGCTTGCATTATTTATTACAGTTTTTGTACAAACCTCCGCCATCTGTTTTATTATCAGTAAACAATGTGTTACGCTGATGTGATAACTTGTTACTTTGTTGAGTTCAAGAGTCGTGATGCCGTTGTTACTTTGTTAAGTTAAACCAACGAATGTTAAACTAAGGTTGCGGTGAAATCATTGGATCGCATAACTTTTGGTTCCGATCTTAATATACAGATGGCTCTTATGAAAGCATGTTTTTTACCGACTTTAGTGTGGTTCTCAATTTGGCATGGATGGATGGATGGATGGATTTGAGGCCCGGTTTCCACCAAAGCGGAAATCTCCGCTCCGCTCCGCTTTGGTGGAAACCGGGCCTAAGTTTGTGATGTCAATATTTTTTTACAATTTTATTTAGATTTTTTCCTTTAAATATAAATCCAACTGACTCTTTTTCAAGTTGTAGGTATTGTGTTAAGGCCATTAAAAATGGGTCAGAAAGCATAGGGACTAGGGAGATATCACTATAGGCGAAGTCATTATATCCAATTTTGATTAAAATAATTTTATATGAAAACCAACCTTCCCTGCAAAAGCCATACCTATTAGAGGGTTGGTATAAGCGTCGAAATAAACGGATTCTAGGTACTGTAATTGGCTAAGTGCACCTCCCAGCAAAGAAGACCAAAAGGTAGACCAAAAAAGTGTTGGGCTGATGGCGTGGAGAAAGACTTACGGAGCATGGGTAAATATACCAACTGGCGCAGGGAGTCGAGGGACCACGACAAGTGGAGGAATATTGTGGAGGAGGCCAGGGTCCACAAGGGGCTGTAGCCCCTTATATATATATATATATAACTATACAAGAATTGCTCGTTTAAAGGTATAGGATGACTTTACTTTTTTTAAGCATAAACGATTTTTATTAGACCTACACATCACCTTTGCAAAATAACTGACAGGTAAACTAAATAATAAGGTCTGGTAAAGCTCGACAATAATAATTATTGCCAGGTCCACCCGCGAAAAATAACCCGGTCGCAGTGATAGTACCTACTTACCTACCTACTCACAGTGATAGGTATCCAATAAGTAGTGCATTGCATAATATCGTGAATGAATTCGATTCGCAAGATAACTATCTCCGCGTGGTTTTGGCGCCAAACGGGTTAGTAGTAAAGAGCGAGTCGCGTGTGCAACACGCGCCACCCGAGTACAAACTCCGAACCCGATGCGATCGCGGCCGCGACGTATTGTCTCCTAATCTTTTTGTCGAAACAATTCGGTTTAGAAGGAAGTATTGAGGACACACCTCATTTCCTATTGTCGCTATTCTCTTTAAAATGCTGTGAATATTCTTTGTTGGTTCACAATTGCAGTGTTAGCTCTACTTTCGTAAAATTTAAATGAAACATACCCCCTGTGAATATAAATTTATATCTCTACATACATAACATCATAATATATCAACAAACATCGTAAGGTTGGTATTTCATTAATTAGTCCTACTAATAAAAAACCTACAGTCGAAACTAAGTACTAAGTACTGACTCTATTTTTTCAAAAGAAACGCAAGTAGGTACACTAAAACCCGCTGTAATTTATATAAGTAGGTACTATACCTACATTATTTCGCCTATTCCCAGTTTATCCTAGTTACTGGGATAAAGTCAACGCTGGAAGTTTCATCCAACGACTTAAAAGTTTACAAAGAGCCTAAGAGGGTAATAGCGCCAGCGTCTTGGGCACTATGCCCATAACATAAATGATCAGTTGGACGGTGTACATATATTTTGTAAATATCTACTTTTTTATTGAATTATGTTTGTTTAGTTTCTAATTATTTAGTTCTCCTTACGTGGAATCTGGTAATCTGTGCGCTGGATGTTAATCGGTTAATATCCTGAATTATCCGTTGCATCTACATATTGTACCTATACCTACTAATATTATAAAGCTTAGCTAAAGAGTTTGTTTGTTTCTTTCTTTATTTGAACACGCAAATCTCATTAAAAAAATTATTGGATAGTCCATTTTTCGAACAAGGGTATTAATAATAATTTTAATAATTTAATAATTTTCAAGTCCGGGCACTATACTATACATAATATCTATCATTTACATAACACAATGTGTAAAAAACAAAATTGACACGGGCGAAACCGCTGACAACAGTTAGTTGTGTAATTAACCTACGATGTGTAAATATTTCCGGCGACATCATGTTTATTGTTTACATTTATACAAGTGTATTCTTTCAAATCAACCAAAATATCACGACGAATAACTATAGAAAATATTTCGAAACCCTAAACTAAAATATGGTAGCTTTACAACATCAGAAGCCATAAAGAGAATTAAGTTTACACATTTTATGACATCTAATTTAAGAAGACAGGCAAAGAAGTCATTTCGGAGAAACGAAATCTAAACATAGATTAAGAATCTAAAATTAATTTTTGGTCGAAGCGAACCAGTCCTGGATAATTATGTAACGTGTAAACACTGATTGACAGCTTAGCTCCCATCCCAAATTCTCAGCAGGAATACTTCCAATGGCGTCTGACTATTTCAAAAAAGAAGCACTGGATCCAAAAGTAAAAAAATGCTTTAGTTGTGATCAATAATAAATTCCTATAGGTACTTACTGTAATTTTTAATTCAAAAACTTTTTTATCCAAGGCTTAAGGCTTATGCAAAGATTTAAGAAAAACGCACGTGGTGTAAACACCATTTTTCAGTAAAGCGAATAAATAAGTATCTGGGGATACCTACTTATACTTAATAAATAGGTGTAAAGAATAATTCCTGCAAATAAACAAAATCGCTCTAGGTATCTTAAAGTTTACTATACTATTTTTGGCAGGCAGGTATAAAATGCTGACGTTGATACCACTTTATGAGGAAACGTATTGAAATATGGTTTAGAATAATTATGTTGAAATTAGCTTTGTATTTTGTTACCTAAATGTTGCATGTGTACATTAACAGTATAATTTATTAATTAAAAATCTTACGAATTTTCGCAACAAAGACGCTTATAATTTTTCAAGGTCTTCCTAAAGTTGGGCAGGTATGCATCAATAAAATATTTTACCTAAGTATATTATTTTAGTATTCTCGATGAATATGTGAGTAATTATTATCATTACCAAATGGTAGTGAAGTTAAATAATTCTGTACTCTCCGGATAGGAAACGGTACCTACTTCGAAAAGATGTACCTATTTGTATTTCATATTTGTAGCTGTAGCCTGTTCTCTTCTAAAATAAGAGATTTGCCATTTGAGGAAAAAGATGATGTAGATTTTTGCAAATAAGTAAAATACAACACCTACTATTACTAACATAATTATAATAAAACAGAATACGATGTCTACTGTATCATCTTTATTTCGGCTTTCGGCTGATATTTTTGATGTGTTTGTATTTGTCAGTTCAAGGTTTGTAGTTTTTTTTAATCTACCGGAAAATTAAAAAATCGCAAAATAATAAATCGCGGGTGTCCGCGAGATGCGGACGAAGTCGGTGGAAACACCAATTAGGTATTCAATAAAAAAAAACTTCAAAGCTTTGGTATCGTTCCTTAAAGATGGGCAAATTCTTACACATTTATTATAATGAAGACACAAATAATTACTTAATTAACAAAATCATTAGCCGGTGTCGATTTTTTATATTCACTGAAATTCGAGCAACAAGGACACACGAGCTGACGAAAAAACGACGTTTTTGTAACAACAACATTGAATATACTTTATGCTCTGAAGGCTGTTTCAATTGAATAATTATGAAAAATCAAAAGCAAAGGTATAAAGATGTAAGAAACTAGTAGAGTTATTACTTTACGAGTTAAGGAGTTAAAAGCTTAACCTACTAGGTACTGTATACTGTATAGTACCTACTAGTTTAACTGTATACTTAATTGTAGTACTCTACTTGTACGAAAAGCTACGGAAATAATCATTGAAACCCACGCTCATTTACAACCAAACTTTGCTTCCTTAACATGGGCAAGGAATAAAAATTTTACGGCCCGAGTTCATCCCCTGACAGTTAATAAAATTATTTTCTTAAAGAAGAAAAGAGAAGTCTTATTGTTTATTATACACGGGGAATATTAACTCCACCCAGAGATGGATCAACTAAAAAGGAGAAGAGGACATTTTATCCTCCACCCGCGGGAACGGGACTATAAATATAAATGTCCCACCCCTTCTAGAGTGCCAAAATGTTACCATTTCTAGCCGCGATAACGATAAGCTGTGGTTGCCTTTTGCAGATGTAGTTTGTATTGTAAGTCTATCTTAATCTGATCCTTAAGTTTTATTAGTCATCCTTAATATATAAATTCTCATGTGGATTGTGGACAATTTATTTTTTGAAACCCCGGTTACGACTCTACAATAATAATTGCTTATATGGTGATTATAGAAAATATTTCTCACTGCTGGTGCTGGTTTTCGTGCCTAGATTTGTTTTTAAAGTCATCTAAAATCTCATCTAAATAGAGCTGTGTTTCAATGCCATTTGACGTCTTTGTAGGTCACTCTATTCATTATCTTGTATAAGTTGTATACTCAACTCCTTCCTATGTACACGGTCGACGTGACACACGCTTTATCGTTTTGCTTCGTCAAGCATCTTTAGAAAAAGCTAATGAGCTAATTAACAACATCACTAGGTGCACCATCATGTTCAAACTTAAACCGAGACATCAACAACTTTCAATATAATTTTTGCTCACTAAAGACTTTAACTAGAGATTAAAGTTTGACATAGGTGGGTAAGCTTCATACTGGTTATGTTAAATTGTAATCTTAAGTAAACAAAATCGTGGATAAATAGTTTATTCTGAAATTCTTTATTTATTTCACATAGGCCTAAATAATAGGCGCCCATGAAATGTCAAAAACTCTACCGCCAAGTTCGGAATGCAGGTTTGCACCGAGAAGAACTGGCAAGAAACTCGGCACTTGCTCTTTTCAAAATTTCATGATATACAATTGTTCTTATATATTATTATGAAAAGTTATCACATAACTTTTAGGATATCTCATGAGGAGATGGAAATATATCACTATCATTTCAGTTATGAAAACGTCCGTTAGACACTAAATACTAATAAATACTTAATAGTATACCAATAGGTGATTAATAATGTAGAGTAAATTACAATAATATAATTTAGTATCTCCATATCCGCAGATGTCTTCTTTTATCACACACAGTCTATTGAGTCTTTTGAAATACTTTACCTATTCGTAATATGATTAGCCGACAGATTCCTATTGCTCGAGAAATACCCCCTGACGAGTTCCTGACCCTTAGTTTCACGTTGCTCGGATATAAGTACATAATGATGGCGTTATAGTGATAACCTCAGAGTACTATTTATTCTTTTATTACCTGAAATATTATTTAAAAAAAAATGTCTGAACGGTAATGGAAGTAAAAGCTTACAACTCAGACAACCTTTGAAACTCACAAGAAAATTGGGAAATCAAGACAATCCCCTTGTAACCAAAACGTATGGTAGACAAAAATATGCTGCATAATAACACTTCACATCCGCTTGCATGGTATACATTTTGTTGTCTGATCGATTATTATTATTAGTTAACTAAGTATGTAATACGAGGAAACGATACATACAATTTCGCTCCACATAACTACCAAACAGCGCTAAAGTCACATAATTTTAATAAAGTATCTATCATATGATACCTACGTCATTAGATACTTATTACTGATAATCTATATATATATAAAAGAATGAGGCATTTTGGTTGTTCCACGGATTCCGCCTAAACTATAGGTCGTAGAGATCTGAAATTTGGTGCCTAGGTAGATATTAGGTCATGAATTCGTACTAAGACGGGGATTCCAGAAATTCAAATTCTAAGGGGTAAAAATCGTACATTCAAGGGATTTTCCGAGGATTTTCCCATACAAAAAAGATTTTTTTTCATTGTTCCAGGAATCCCCGAAGAACTAAAAGTCGTAGAGATCTGAAATTTGGTGCCTAGGTAGATATTAGGTCATGAATTCGTACTAAGACGGGGATTCCAGAAATTCAAATTTTAAGGGATAAAAATCGTACATTTAAGGGATTTTCCCATACAAAAGTAATTTTTTTTTCGTTGTTCCAGGAATTCCCGAAAAACTAAAAGTCGTAGAGATTTAAAATTCGGTACATAGGTTAATATGAGGTCATGAATTCGTACTAAGACGGGTATTTCAGAAATTCTAATGTTAAGGGGTAAAACATTTAAGGGATTTTCCCATACAAAAATTACGAACTTTTTTGTTACTGGGCCGATTGCTCTGAAAATCGATATTTGAGTATCGCAACAAGCATGGAGAAGGAATTTGTGGTCAAAATTTAAAAAAGTGGCCGCCATTTTGAACTTTTTTGTTACTGGGCCGATTGCTTTGAAAATCGATATTTGAGTATCGCAACAAGCATGGAGGAGGACTTTGTGGTCAAAATTTAAAAAAAATGGCCGCCATTTTGAACTTTTTTGTTAGTGGGCCGATTGCTTTGTAAATCGATATTTGAGTATCGCAACAAACTTGGAGAAGGAATTTGTGGTCAAAATTTAAAAAAGTGGCCGCCATTTTGAACTTTTTTGTTACTGGGCCGATTGCTCTGAAAATCGATATTTGAGTATCGCAGCGAGCATAGAGAACGAATTTATGGTCAGAATTAAAAATAAGTGGCCGCCATATTGAACTTTTTTGTTACTGAGCCGATTGCTCTGAAAATCGATATTTGAGTATCGCAACAAGCTTGGAGAAGGAATTTGTGGTCAAAATTTAAAAAGTGGCCGCCATTTTGAACTTTTTTGTTACTGGGCCGATTGTTCTGAAAATCGATATTTGAGTATCGCATCAAGCATGGAGAAGGAATTTGTGGTCAAAATTTTAAAATGTGTCCGCCATTTTGAACTTTTTTGTTACTGGGCCGATTGCTCTGAAAATCGATATTTGAGTATCGCAACAAGCTTGGAGAAGGAATTTGTGGTCAAAACTTAAAAAAGTGGCCGCCATTTTGTACTTTTTTGTTAATGGGCCGAATGCTTTCAAAACCGATATCGGACCATAGTAGCAAGCAAGCACGGATGGACGGACGTACGGGCAGACAGCGTAGTCTTAGTAATAGGGTTTCCGTGTTTTACCCTTTAGGTACGGAACCCTAATTGAACTAAACTGGCCTGCAAAAGTAAGTATCTTTTAATTTGTAAGTACTTTTCAAATTAAATTGATACAAAGTGTGATAGTTTCTTTTGCAGGCCAGTGTATATTAAACTTTTTGTACGACCTCATATTTTCAAAATCGATAAGTGACTATAGCAGCAAGAACAAAGAAAGAGTTTGTCGTAAAAATTAAAATAAATAGCAGTTACGATAGGAATTTTGGAAATTAAACGCCTAAGGTTGTAAAGCAGGGGTTCAACGTGAGCGAAGCCGCGGGCGTCCGCTAGTAATTAATATAACATGCATTTACTTTAACAGGAGATCCTGTTTCTGAACAGCCCTATATCCCATCAGTAGACCTATATTATACTGACTTTACTGAATAAAAAATCAACTTACTTATTGTTTGATGGCGTACGTATCCAAGAGTTCTTTACCGAAAAAACGTACGCTCTAAATTGAGAACCTACTTATTTGTTTTTCAAAATCTGTTAAAATTAGACGATCATCAACTGTCCTCAATGACTAATATTTCTAATTTCGATACATATATGAAGGAGAACAGCAAATCTTAGATGATTCACATTAAACAGAAACCAATTTTGAATTAGTTATTCCAGTTAAAGACTTAAAAATGTTTATAGATCCTGAGGAAAACCACATGAGCGCTATCTAAGTCATACCTTCATGATTCACGGCACTAGTGTACCTATTCCATATCTGTACATTTAGTCTCTTGTAAGCCAAATACGAAAAGTCAACGAACCGATTACTTTTAATAAGGCAAAACCAGATCATCATATTCATAAAACAGTTCAGTGCCATGAATACTTCCTAAATAATATTTATAATAGATGCGTGTAGTAAAATTTATTCAATCACCTTGATCTTGTACGTGAGAAACGTGCAAGGTTACGAGGTTTTATAAAATCAAGAAAAAAGGAAATTAATAATTTTTAAAATGTTTCTAAAAATTATACTTTGCTGCTGACCACCAAAACACAGAAAAGGGAAAGCAATATGAACTTACTTCTCTGATCTGTATATAGAAAACAATTTTTAAATTAATTACTAGAGAATATACTTAGTTACTGTATATCATTAATGTATTATTATATCTTGTGAGAAGGCCATAGATTTAGTTAGAGAGTTTCAAAATGAAAAAGATGCATTTGCAATTATTGCGGACGAATTAATTTTCTAGAAGTTAATTTAATGAATAGCAAATATGTAAATGTAAGTAGAGTTTAAAATAACTTTTCCTATTATAATATAAGTTAATATAAATATTCTAGGAAATTCACATAAAAAATATTTACTTGTATTTGTGGCTTACTACTCAATAAAACACAATATAACGTACTTATTACATACATGTTATTAGTAACCGCAACTGTCGCTTTTACTACTATTGAATTACTTATCCGCATTTCTTATATTAATAAAGTATAGACAAAATAATTGGATAATACTATGTCACATGAATATACATAAAAACAAAAAAAAATATTAACAATTTTGGAAAAACTAGTATGCCTTATCAATTTGATTTATTTGAACGATAAAAAAATCATAAAGATAGGATGTTGTCTGCGAGTACTTGTAAGTCGTATGCAGCCAATAAGTACCACAGTCGATCCGATTGGTATGCTTAGGACGACTCCATTTTCACTATCATTCAATGCCCCATTATAGCTATGCGACACTTTCTTTAATATGCTGTAATACGTCGAAGAATCGTAACAGTTTCAATACCACAGTACTAGATACTTGGATTTCTGTGAGTTATTGTTCATCATTGAATCATCTCCGCTGATTGGCCGTTGTTATTATGCAGAAAACCCACCAGCCCCAAAAATTTCTTTAAATGTATGACAATTTAGGTTTTCAAAAATTAATGAAAGTACAAGTAGGTATATTCTATTAGCGAATATGAAAATTACTTTTTGGTGCCAACATACAACATAATATATATTAGCACGAAAATATCGTATTTAATAGATTTTTCACATGACGTTTTATTAGAATGCGATCATCGCTTGGTCGTGTTCACTTATTGATGTTTGGTTGTATAGAAAAAAATTGAAAGCCAGTGTGCGTGTTTAATTCTGCAATATTGAATTTGAAAAATATTAAAATGACCTAGGTAAAGTCAAAATACATTTGAATGATTTTACCTGCCTCTTAAATAAACACATGTTAAATCTTTGTGGGTACATCTTTGTGCTACTGGTAACTGGTATCATTTGCACGAGCGCGGGTAGAAGGATCTGGCAAACCGGGTGGTCGAGGATTGCCAGCCATCTTATCCATCTAGGTAGTAGGGATGGAACGCATTTTTGCGGCGCAGTGTACGAGTATGCTCAAAGAAAGTGGTAGGTGGAATTTCCTCAAACACCTCTTAAGAGCAACCCTCTTGACATAATGTAATTACCATAATATCCTCAAAAATATGCTCTGACCAAACCCTTCTCATACTGAGAAGAGACCCATGCCACAGTGAGACATGAAAAGCGCTTGATGAGGATAAATCAGGGAATCATTCCCACTTATAGGGCATGGGAATAGCGGTATATGCGGGATATGCGACGGGCGATGCGAGTTACGACCGCCAACAACTCAACAAAATATATGCCACGCTCTGTTTTCCATACATAACTTCCTACAGCTGCTTAAATCGCACGACGCATCGCCGCGATTTATCTCTGCAGCAATTTTCCCGTGGCCTACCGCCAGGTCATTCATTGTAATGGAAATATGGTAAGAACTGAAATGCCTGTTCGTCTATAACATAGCAACATTGATTAATTATTTCTGTACTGATAAAAATTGCAAAAGTCTTATCACCTGGGAACATCTATACATCTTATAGTTTTTATTCTATTAACAAACATTAAATATGTTTCAAGAAAATGTAAAAACATACTGCTAAAAAAATAGAAACTAGCATCCTAATGGAAAGCACAAACAAGGAAGAAAACCAAAGAAACCTCATACAAACATACACTCGTAAAACATAAACCTCCTTCTTGAGCAATATGGTAAAAACACATACTTACCTATGTACCCATAGGAATAGGTATTACCGTGGCCATGATCAATGTTCTAGCTCCATCATCAGACATCAAGATCACGCATGAAAAATTTCAGCTCAATCGTTAAACCGGGAAGTGGATTAGTACCTTGCAAGATTTGATTAAAGACAAACAAACCGATGAATAAATAATAATAAAAGCTTGTTATAAACATCGCTAAGGGTGAATTAAAATAAAAGCTTGTAAAAATAGGAATCATAACCTATATCCATAGGCATAGATATGTAGTATTATAGATACTAAATAGGTATTACATCAACCTCTCGTAAGTGAATTATCATTCTGCTGAGAGAAGTACGGTCATAACAAAATGGCCGTCGTACTCGCCTACATTTTCAATGTCACATATTTCATATGATCACGATACACATGTTGCATTGTTGTGTCCAGTTCAATGACGAAATACGCATGGTCCAGTTGCAGAATGTTAAGGTTTATAACATACAACCTTGCCAAAACTAGAGCGTATGAAAGCACTCTTATTATTATTATGAAAGTTTGTATCTTTAGACATTTTTTCTCCTCCACGTCATAAAGACAGAACCGATTTGAGTGTTTAAAGTTCTTGGAAGATAGGTACGGGTAGGTAATAGGTAGTTAATTGATTTATTGGTATTATGAGCCCTGGGAACTTCAATTGCAATGGGAATTGGAATGGGAATCTTCAATTGCAATGGGATATGGGAATGCTATAGGAAAATGGGGAGATAACATAGAAGCGCCTGCTAATTTTCGTCATTTTTAGTTTAAGTTGTATTATTTTTAGGGTTCATGTCTTCTGTGGTGCCCCCTTCGGATCGTGCCTCCTAGATTGGTAAACGTTCTATTAATTGTTACGCCTTTCAATCACTGCGACGATTTTCATTATTCCAATTTAATTGTTTTGGTACGGAAGTACCTATACCTACCTACTCGTATAGTTTATTATCGAATTAATCCAAAAGCAGTCCTTATTCGACTTATTAAGTATACCAAATTTGGGTATACCAAATTTGGATCTTACATATTATCATTTTGACATCGTTCAGTAGTAATAGGTGTATCCACCTACGTGCAACCTTGTAAGAACTTGAGCAAAAGCACGTTGAGTAATACGTTTTATCAAGTTTTTACTAAGAAGCAGCTGTAATCACTTATTTTTTGTTTACTCTCCACCTGGCTCCAGGGCGTCCTTGAAAGCACCATGAACTTGATCACTCGAAGTTGAAAACTATAACGTGTACTTTAAAATTGAATCCCGGATAGCAGATACAAAAAGTACCGGATAGCCGGTTATGGCAGGAGGTGTTTGGATTTTGCAAACATGAAATCTCATAAAGTTAAAAAGTTAACCAAATTAAAAATTATCTTCCTATCGTTAATTTTTTTATTGCACGAGTAAAATCAATACTTAGTTTCCTAAGTTTATTGATATCTATCTATATACTTATAATAAAATATATACTTATAATAAAACTGTAAAGGGTCGAATTCTGTACATTGAAGATATTTTGAAAATTTTTGTTGGAGGACACTATTTAGTCGATACTGAAGCCAAAACTGTAATTTGTTTAATTTTTGTCTGTCTGTCTGTCTGTCTGTCTGTCTGTCTGTCTGTTTCACGACCGGGCATCACGGCTAATCCGCTGGATGGATTTAAATGAAACTTGACATGATTATAGCTCATACCCCGAGGTAGGACATAGGATACTTTTTGTCCCGAAATTCAACATGGTTTCCCTGGAAGACGGCATCAAAGTCCAAACGTTTTTTAGTTATAATTCATTAACGCGTTGTCCGAATCCATTCATTCTTTTTTTGTTAGAAAGGAGGTTCTTTAAAGATTATTCCATACAAATCTTATCATCATCACTTTTGTAGTTCAGAAATTACAGACATCAGAACCTTTAAGTTCAAGTAGGTAGGTGACTTGAAACTCGGAATGCACAAAGAACCTAGGGCTAGGACGTAGGGCATAAGTAAGACTGGAGTACCCTTACAGCCGTAAATAAATAGGCTTAGCAGGAGATTTTGTATGGTTTAAAATTTTTCACTTGAGAACAAAAATCATGTAACTGGCGTTATCGCTACGTTATACCGTATAGCGCCATCTCTACAATTTATGTGGAACTTGAATGTAAAACTCTGAGGTACTACCGAATTTTTTTAAATAAAAATTAACTGTCATGTTATTTACTGTTTCCTGACTTTATATTAAGATGGCACTGTTAAAGGGTAAAATAATAGTTCACAAATATTTTTAACTCGAAAGGTCTTATCAATCCTAACCGACTGACTGTCATCTAAGGTCTTTTTATACGTGAAGAAATATATAGCCATTGCCCATTCTGATGTTTTGGATTGTATTGAGATGAAGCAAAGATTTTTAAAAGACTCTTATATTATGTTGGGCTGGGGAATATTGTTAGTAGAGTAATTTATCCCAGTGGTACCTACCCGGCCGAACCCTGAAAGAAGAGTTCTACCACCAGTACAACTTTTCACATGGTTTAATAATTAATTTTGACATATTTCGTGGTTTCAGAATAAAAATCACAATGAAAAGGACGATTTTAACAGTCGATATTTCGACCCAGTGGCACAGGTCGTGGTCACTACGTGACCACGACTTGTACCAATGTATCGAAATATCGACAGTTAAAATCGTCCTTTTGATCTTTCAACTACGTATTAATGAAACTTTATATTATTATTAAGAAAAAGGAGTTTTCAAAATCACCACAAGATAACCCGTGCAAAGTAAGAACAGGTTTCTGTACAACATCACAGCAGAATCCCGCGAAAAACCAAGGAATTCCAGTAGGAAGGTATATTATGTAAAAAAATCGTAATTCACGCGGGCGGAGCCGCGGGCAACAGCTAGTAATAAATATATGCGTGAGCGAGATCCGCAGTGTGTAGATAAAAATGATATTACCTCTACTTTTTTTACATTGTTTTTTTTACATCTCAAGATTTTTTATGGAAATCAAGCCTTTTTGCGGACTTTAAATTTTTTGCTTAAGTAACCCTAAGCTCATGTCAGTGCACTTTCCCCTCGTTGATTTTCTCTTATGGTATTACTTCTTTGTCACACGATGTAGAAACTTATTGATAGTGATCATTTTAATGTCTACATCATTTTCAACGTACAGAAGTTTTCAATAAATATATTTATTCGTAGGAGTAGCGCCTTACACCAATTTACCACTATTACGAGTCAATTCTTTAGATATCGTGGGATCGGTAGGGTTGACAGTCGCTGACATTCGGCTGTCAATAGATGGCGCTGGCTGTAAATGTATGGAGGAATTCAATTCGTTTGTGCGACGCGAGTCAACGCGAAATTCGTACAAAATCCTGTATTAGCCCCTCTGACGTCTGGCAGGATAACTTCTCAATAGATTTACACGAGTGGGTTTAAGTAGCAGAAGATTCGTACTAATAAGTGCATACTTGTTTATTTTTCAATGTCACTGAATACACTACAGCGAAGGTTCGAACATGAACATTTAATGCGTATAGCTGTTGAACTAAGTAGCTGAACAATGAAGATAATCAGGTTGTGAACGCCCACTTGCAGCCTTGTTGAATAAGCGAAAGAATTCAGCTAAATAACTATACAATGTCGTTTCTTCTATATTAATAGATACAGGTACAATACAACATTAACTGCAATGACGTTATTTCGTTCATGACCTTAGCACACATTTAGTGTTTGTGTTAAGTACATGATACGAGTATGTCCAAATTCAAATCTTGGTATATTGTCTGATTACATTATTTCTCACCACAAAATATTACCCATATTACCACCTATATATTTGTGAATTTGCTTGTACAGGAGTACAAGCAAATTCTATATTTACTTGATTTACTTCTATGTAATCACTTATCCAGCACCTAGTACTCTACTATTAAATTATAACTCATATAGCCATGACTTTATGTAATTCAAGATATACTAAAATAATTATATTATAAACATACTTGCAACCTCTACCTTTATTTTTAATATCACTTAGATACTTACACTTTATTTATTTTAGAGTTGAAGAGAGATGAGAAATTCGTGTCATAATCGCATATTATGTTAGCAAGTTATCTTCAACTGGTATAATATATAGTACTGTACCGTATGTTTAAATTTAATTTTTTTTTACACACATTGCAATCTTGCCCCAAAGTAAGCGATAGCTTTTGTTATGAATACTAGATAACTGGTAAAAGTACATCAAATACAATATATATTAATATTCAAAAACAACTAGGAAATTAGGAAACATTCATGCTCATAACACAAATATTTTCCAGTTGTAGAAATCGAACCCACGACCTCCGACGCAAACGGCAGGATCGCTACCTCTACGATATGGGATTTAAGTATTAGCGAATTAGGCTTCAAGTAGAATTTTAAAAACATTCAAGGCATATTATATAAGACACAACTAGCATTTAAATTAAAATTTAAATATTAATATATTGTTTTCAGAGTCAACGTCAGCAACAGTGGCTGTGATGAACAATGTATAAACAGGAGTTACTTCTTCTGGTGAGTTGAGTCCTTAGTTCTTCGATAAAATTAATAATTAATAATTTAACTCTCTGTATAACTTCGCAACAAAGCGATCAATAATTAAAATTTTATTGATATAACGTATAAGTTCTCTACACGCAATTTGTTTTGCACACGGAAATTGTTGTTGGAGAAATGAATTTTACTTCTTTATATTTAGTTATCTGCCAGTGTTTGTTATTGTTAAAAGTTCAAGCGGTAATGCCAGTTCATTCATTATGGTATTCTAAGCACAGTTATGTAATTGTTAATGGTTAAAAGTAAACGAAGAATCATCATTGCAAAGTCATTTCCTTAATAGATTAGGAATTTAGCTCTTATAAAAAGTTTGGTACTATGTAGGCACTCAATAAGGAACAACGTTTTACTTGTATGTACATAGATCAAAGAATAACTCTATCTGTAATTTTATAGTAACTGAGTTTTCAGAATTCTAATTGATATGTTTTTGTGAAATTTTCATAATATAAAAATACATCAATTAATTTAAAATCTTTCAGCGATATAGTGCGGATGTTATATGTAACATCGAAAAGGTAAATAAAACTCTATATTATTTAAACAAAAATATGATGATTTATCATTAATATTAATAGCTAAAAATATAAAAGAGAGATATTGTTAAATTAGACTATATTAATATGCATTTAAAGCGTTTCCTTTTTTGTTTATGTAATTACACATAAAAACTAAATGCATTCATATAACTAGTTAGTAATTTAGCGGAACAAATTACCATGCAAATTGCTTGAAAGATTGGTGTATAAACAATAACGCGTTAAATTGAGAATAGGATTAAACGAAATGTTTCACAAAAAACGTGTGGGCCTCGGTGTAGGCAGGAAACGTTTCATAATTATTATAATAGTATTTATTTCATTTTAACTTGAAACGCGTAACCTTATAATATGGTTTTTAATTAGAGTGATTTAAAATAAACCTAGTTGTAAAACTTTACTATTATTCATTTCAAACATTTTTCATACCAAGACCTTACACAGTTCCTGAAGAATTCTTATAAATCAATGACTATAGCCTCTTTCTTTGATTTATCAGTCTATCTCGTTGGACAGGACGACAATCTCACGGCCAATTCAAAACAATACCTGACAAATATTTAGAGATACTATTATTTAGATTACCTTTGTACATCCAATTTTACAGGATAATATGGTGTCTTGCGAAAAAGTTCTCAATTTACGCCGTAGAAAAATGAACAACGATGACGGAATTCCATCCCACGAACCTTATTTGCCGACGGCAAAAAATGGATTATTCTACAACTGTTCCTCACTGGACTGCAGACCTGTAAAAATACATTCCATCACTCAAGTAGCTTTACCAGAATCCACTCTTAAATACTGCTACGTACACTTGCCTGAAGTGTATCATTGTGATTCTGTTAAATATTATTATTATAAAAACATTGATAAGCTGCTATTCTTGTCGAACAACATTCCGAATAAAATATTCTATTTGATCGATTGCTTAGCGTACTCAGACGGTGGGCGAGTATGCCATAAGAAGGACGATGTTGAATCACACACCAAACTGGTAGACATCGGTAACGTTGTGAGGCCGAACGAAACAAACGTATTGTCACAGGAGGAATTTATATGCGAACAGGGTGAAGACAAAACAATCAATTGCGATCTCGATCTATACGTGCCGTATTCTGATGGTCTGAAAATGAAGGAGTTTATTAAAACCGATACTAAAATACTATTAAAAACAGAAGCAAATGTTGTGACGTTAAGTTATAACTGTGTAGATTCATGGTGCGGATACAGCGGTGGGTTACAGCTCACGCGTAGAGCTAGGTACGAGCCACCAGGTGGCAAAGTGTACCGATGTTACTATGCCAACAAACAACAGATATGCAAGGAAATACAAAGCAGCTCCTTGAATGTTTACAATCAACGTGATTGGTTAAGCTCTTGATAAGAATAAATACACAATGAAAAAGTAGGTATATGTCTCAATAATCACTTATTTATATATCCCTTGACCTAAAAACTATTGTATTCCCTACTTGGATTCTAGATGAAAACAAAAGAAATAATTCAGGCAGTCGTATTTTGAATGCAGTTGCTATAAAGAAGGATGCATTGTAACAAGAATCATTGTTCTTCATTCGGAAGGTGAATTACCTATTATTTCATTTTCAACATAATTAAAAAACTTGTTCGAGTACTACTATATTTTTTAGCCCTAGAAGGGTTAAAATTTCTTGAATCACTTCCTTGCGGTTGGCAACGTTACAATTATATAATTGTTATGTGTGCCAAATTTCAGCCCGATCCATATTATAATAAATAATTAATTGGATGCTAGCACGAGATAACTCATCAAAACAATCAATATTGCACTCAAATAAATAATCGATAATAATAGCCGGTAACGTTAAATGGCTCTAAACAATGTCCGTCGCGATTCGAATCACCGTATCATCCAGATACACATAACTTTCAATCGTTCTACCACAGTGAGTGAAAGTTGATGCAGGTCGGGTACCTACCTCAGGCACACACTCACCTACATACAAAACCAGATTGCAATGTTTAATTAAGTAAGCGTTATATTACGGATTATTACGTGGTCATTACAAACTCATATGGGCCCATATTTAGTACACTTTTTTAAAAGACATACCTCGTCATCTTTTGGACAGATAAACATATATCTCTCCAATACTTTCTTTGTTCTTGGCTTTAGTCTGGTCTGGTAGGAGGATGCCACTGCCAAGAGACATAGGGTTTCGCGCCGCTGTGCGATGTTAGGTGTTATCAGTTATACTAATTACTAGCATAATATGCCAAGTCTATTGGATAACATTTTCGGCTACATCGTCAATTAACATCAGGGAAACTATTGCTGTCATGTATTAGTTCGTAGTGAGTAAAAAAAACACTTGTATAAGATTTCACAATCAAAATATTTATGTATCTTCTTTATGTGCAGTAAACAATCACCATCTACTACTACGAAATGTGACGCAGTTGTTATAATTGCCTTCACAAAAGTAAAGTAAATTTTATTTGTATCAATCAGATATACGATCTTTATAATGCAATCTATTACAGAAATCGTTTTAGAAATCCTAGCTATGAAATTGCTTCATAAAAGATTAGCAAATGTCAAGCTTGCAAGACATACAGATATTAAAGCGCTAAAAAATTTGGGAAATCCGGCAGATTGCATGTTTTACAGTAATTAATATCTCCTAAAGTAACTTGTAACACAGTAAGTCATATCACAACAAAACCAAGTGTAATTTCATAATATTATAGGTAATTTATTACTCAAAGTTACGAAATATGAACCATCAATTTAGTGCCTAAAAAATAAATATATGTAATTCCTGCACAGACTTGTATACTAAAGACAGGGCGAACAGCGCGAAAAAATGTCGCCAGTTTATGGGAGCAAGAATGACTATTTTGCACCCTCCCCCGTCAGTAGTCAGTATAGGTAGATAGGTAAAGACCTATTTCTTTTTTTTGAATTAATAATAATATTGCAGACAAGGTGACCACAGACACATAGAAAAAAAAATATAAATAAATAAACATGTATGGCGCTACATTTTATTGTATGAAGAACGTTTACGTAAAATGTTCGGATGGGCCTATCTTCACTATTTTTATCTAAGTATTTCTAATTCTAATTATAATTCCTGTAAATAATTTTCACATTAATATATATATAGCTACTCGTGCTGATTGGCCACTGATTGATCACCTCTCCTGAACAATTTTGTATGAAAAAAATTTTTTTAAAGGATCATGTCGTATAGAAGGAAAAAATTCATTAAGAACAAAAATATGGAGAGAGCTGATGATTGAGGATATCGAAGACGGATGAAGAGCACAGCCAAGGGTATTGAAGATAGGTGGGGGGTGCTCGACCAAATGTCATTCGAAATGTCATCCAATTGCCAGTGAGCTGAAAAAAAATTCAAAATGGCGGATTCAAAATGGCGGCCATTCGAATTTCGTCAATATCTCGGAAAGTATAAAAGGTGGAAGACCGGTTTCTTGACAAGAGATGATCAGGACCCGAAGGTCTATTTGATGAATAGAAATAAAAATCAAAATGGCGGAATTTATTTTTCCACAGAAAATGTATGGGGAATGTTGAAGAGACTAAAAGTTGGTAATTATGCAAGGTTGTGATGCGGTTTTTCGGAGAGTTACTAGAGAAAAATATGGAGAGAGCTGATGATTGAGGATTTCGGAGACGGGTGAAGAGCACAGCCAGGGTATCGACGATAGGTGGGGGGTGCTCGACCAAATGTAACTCGAAACGACATCCAATTGGCAGTTAGCTGAAAAAAAATCAAAATGGCGGATTCAAGATGGCCGCCATACAAATTTCGTGTTGTTCTATCTCGGAAAGTATAAAAGATAAGAGAGTGATTTCTTCGCAAGACATAATTAGAATCTCAAGGTCTACGGGATGAATGAAAAAAATCAAAGAGGTTGCATTTATTTTTCCATGGAAAATGTGAATGCTACAATAAACAAGGCCTATGAAAAACTATGAAAAGTATGAGAAGAGATGATGGTCTACGATTTGGATGATGATTGAGGAGCACGGTCATGGATTTAAAGATAGTAAAGGGCTGTTTGAATAAAAAATACACTGAACCTCACCCGGTGAGGTTCAGTGCTCCGAGGTAATTCTTTTAGCCCATTGCCAATCGGATTCCAATTGGCGATGGAGATGACGGCGATTCTTTTATAGGTGAGAAGACAGCCCGCGGGCCACATGTGGCCCGCGCTCCCACGCGCCCTACTAGTTACTATATATATAGCTACTTGTGCTGATTCACTGACTGACTGACTCATTGATCACCTCTCCTGAACAATTTTGTATGAAAAATTTTTTTTTCGATAACCATTTCGTATAGAGGGAAAAAATTCATTAAGAACAAAAATATGGAGAGAGCTGATGATTGAGGATTTCGGAGACGGGTGAAGAGCACGCGGAGGGTATTGAAGATAGGCGGGGGGTGCTCGACCAAATGTCATTCGAAATGTCATGCAATTGGCAGTGAGCTGAAAAAAAATTCAAAATGGCGGATTCAAAATGGCCGCCATTCGAATTTCGCCGATATCTCGGAAAGTATAAAAGATGGAAGACCGGTTTCTTGACGAGAGTTGATCAGGACGAAAAGGTCTACTTGATGGCTAGAAAAAAAAATCCAATATGGCGGAATTTTTTTTTACCATAGAAAATGTATGGAGAATGTTGAAGAGACTAAATATTGGTAACTATGCAAGGTTTTGATGCGGTTTTTCGGAGAATTACTAGAGAAAAATATGGAATGAGATGATGATTGAGGGTTCTGAAGACAGTCGAGGAGCATGGGCAAGGTATTATAGTTAGGTGGGGACTGCTGAAACAAAAAATACTCTGAACGTCATGCAATTGGCAGTGAGCTGAAAAAAAATTAAAATGGCGGATTCAAAATGGCCGCCATACAGATTTCGTGTTATTCTATCTCAGAAAGTATAAAAGATAAGAGAGTGGTTTCTTAGCAAAAGGTGATCAGGATTTCAAGTTTAACGGGATGAATAAAAAAACTAAATGGAGGAATTTATGTCTCCATGGAAAATGTACATACTACAATAAGTAGGGAACTATCCAAGGCATTGACGCAGATCTTCAGAGACCTGCCAGAGGAAAGTATGAGAAGTGATGATGATCTAGGATTTGGATGATGGTTGAGGAGCACGGTCATGGTTTTAAAGATAGTTAAGGGCTGTTAGAGCAAAAAATACGCTGAACCTCTTTGATGAGGTTCAGCGTATTTTATTGTTCGAACTGCCCTTAACTATCTTTAAAACCATGACAGTGCTCCTTGGTCATTTTTTAAGCCCACCGCCAATCGGATTCCCATTGGCGATGGAGATGACGGCGATACCTTTATAGGCGGGAAGACTGCACGCGGGCCACATGTGGCCCGCGCACTCACGCGCCCTACTAGTTAATATATATATAGCTGCTTGTGCTGATTCACTGACTGATTGATCACCTCTCCTGAACAATTTTGTATGAAAAAAATTTTTTCAATTACCATTTCGTATAGAAGAGAAAAATTCATTCGGAGGAAAAATACGGATAGAGCTGATGATTGAGGATTTCGAAGACGGGTAAAGAGCACAGCGAAGGTATTGAAGATAGGTGGGGGGTGCTCGACCAAATGTCATTTGAAACGTCAAGCAATTGGCAGTGAGCTGAAAAAAAATTCAAAATGGCGGATTCAAAATGGCCGCCATTCGAATTTCGTCGATATCTCGGAAATTATAAAAGATGGAAGAATGGTTTCTTGACAAGAGCTGATCAGGATTCGAAGGTCTATTCAATGGATAGCAAAAAAAATTCAAAATGGCGGAATTTTTTTTTCCATAGAAAATGTATGGGGAATGTTGAAGAGACTAACAGTTGGTAATTATGCAAGGTTGTGATGCGGTTTTTCGGAGAGTTACTAGAGAAAAATATGGAGAGAGCTGATGATTGAGGATTTCGGAGACGGGTGAAGAGCACAGCCAGGGTATCGAAGATAGGTGGGGGGTGCTCGACCAAATGTAACTCGAAACGACATCCAATTGGCAGTTAGCTGAAAAAAAATCAAAATGGCGGATTCAAGATGGCCGCCATACAAATTTCGTGTTGTTCTATCTCGGAAAGTATAAAAGATTGATAAGTAAAAGTATCTCGGAAAGTATGAAAGATAAGAGGAGTGATTTCTTTGCAAGACATAATTAGAATCTCAAGGTCTACGGGATGAATGAAAAAAATCAAAGAGGTTGAATTTATTTTTCCATGGAAAATGTGAATGCTACAATAAACAAGGCCTATGAAAAACTATGAAAAGTATGAGAAAAGATGATGGTCTACGATTTGGATGATGATTGAGGAGCACGGTCATGGATTTAAAGATAGTTAAGGGCTGTTTGAATAAAAAATACACTGAACCTCATCGGAATATATATATAGCTGCTTGTGCTGATTCACTGACTGATTGATCACCTCTCCTGAACAATTTTGTATGAAAAAAATTTTTTTCAATTACCATTTCGTATAGAAGAGAAAAATTCATTCGGAGGAAAAATACGGATAGAGCTGATGATTGAGGATTTCGAAGACGGGTAAAGAGCACAGCGAAGGTATTGAAGATAGGTGGGGGGTGCTCGACCAAATGTCATTTGAAACGTCAAGCAATTGGCAGTGAGCTGAAAAAAAATTCAAAATGGCGGATTCAAAATGGCCGCCATTCGAATTTCGTCGATATCTCGGAAATTATAAAAGATGGAAGAATGGTTTCTTGACAAGAGCTGATCAGGATTCGAAGGTCTATTCAATGGATAGCAAAAAAAATTCAAAATGGCGGAATTTTTTTTTCCATAGAAAATGTATGGGGAATGTTGAAGAGACTAACAGTTGGTAATTATGCAAGGTTGTGATGCGGTTTTTCGGAGAGTTACTAGAGAAAAATATGGAGAGAGCTGATGATTGAGGATTTCGGAGACGGGTGAAGAGCACAGCCAGGGTATCGAAGATAGGTGGGGGGTGCTCGACCAAATGTAACTCGAAACGACATCCAATTGGCAGTTAGCTGAAAAAAAATCAAAATGGCGGATTCAAGATGGCCGCCATACAAATTTCGTGTTGTTCTATCTCGGAAAGTATAAAAGATTGATAAGTAAAAGTATCTCGGAAAGTATGAAAGATAAGAGGAGTGATTTCTTTGCAAGACATAATTAGAATCTCAAGGTCTACGGGATGAATGAAAAAAATCAAAGAGGTTGAATTTATTTTTCCATGGAAAATGTGAATGCTACAATAAACAAGGCCTATGAAAAACTATGAAAAGTATGAGAAAAGATGATGGTCTACGATTTGGATGATGATTGAGGAGCACGGTCATGGATTTAAAGATAGTTAAGGGCTGTTTGAATAAAAAATACACTGAACCTCATCCGATGAGGTTCAGTGTATTTTTTATTCAAACAGCCCTTAACTATCTTTAAATCCATGACCGTGCTCCGAGGTAGTTCTTTTAGCCCATTGCCAATCGGATTCCAATTGGCGATGGAGATGACGGCGATTCTTTTATAGGCGAGAAGACAGCCCGCGGGCCACATGTGGCCCGCGCTCCCACGCGCCCTACTAGTTCATTGTATAGCTAAAGGTCATATTATAAGCGTTAGGATTTTTAAAACCATTTATAACATACTTGTTAAAAATATTTTTTTATATTTCTAAACGTTCATATAGATTTTAGACAATTACTTCAGTTACGCCTGGTAGAAACCTTGCTTACTTCTAAGCCTCAAACTGATAACACAAACAATGCCTTTGAAATACAGTCAGAAACTAAAATGTTGCGCGTCATCCACTGAGAATGAAAAATGAACATAGAATCGCCTGTTCTTTTAGTAAACATCAATCGATGCTAAACCAACTTAAGCTTTAGGTACAGTAATCTATAGTCGTAATATATCATTGAACGGGTTTAAACAATAGCGTGACAGGAACCTTGCACTGAAATTGAATGCTCTCAGCAACGCGAACGTTCGGAAGTCGAAACTTGGCACACAATGCGCATTCTTCTGAGATTGTTAACATAACGAATATGAAGTAATGGTACCTGATGATATTGTTGAATGAATTATTATTGAAATTTAAAAATCTGTTTATTTTTTTCTGACGCAGGCAGGAAGGAAAAAATTAACGGTTATCATATAAGTGTATGGATGATGACTTCTTCGACCGCACAGAAAATCATTTCTCCATACAAATGTTCACCAAATACCAAACATGTTTCTGATATATTTTGCATATTATCTCTGGTCTATCACAACTGAGGAATTCTATTCGCATTTTCAGCAAGAGATGAAAAAGTATCTCACAGATCTTGCGAGTTGCGACATTGAGAGATAACGAATAGTTTAAAGCGCAATAAAACTTACTGGAATTCGTACAGAACTTGAATATGAAATATTCAAGACTTGTTATGGGATAATAAAGTGGTACGCTGCAAACGGGCTGCAGCAAGACAAAACGAATGTAGAGCAAGTTATCGAGCTGCTACTCGCTAGCCTGCGAATTGCGTAACCCACGACCGTTTTATGTAGGGCTACCCACAATAACGTTATTACAAGTCGTTTCTAAACAATTACTAAGTAATAATTTAAAAATTAAAAAACACGTACTTCCCTGCGGTGAAACGATTTTTTACCCAGTGGCACAGGTCGTACAGGCACTTGTACCTACCAATGTATCGAAATATCGACAGTTAAAATCGTCCTTTTGATCTTTCAACTACGTATTAATTAAACTTTATATTGTGATTAAGAACAGGTTTCTGTATAACATCACACCAGAATCCCGCGAAAAATCAAGGAATTCCACGGTATATGTAAAAAACGTAATTCAGGCGGGTGGAGCCGCGGGCAACAGCTAGTATGTATTATACATTTAGATACCTCCTTCACGTATGTTTTAAGTTTAATTATTTTATTTTTTCGCCTTCAAAAAAATCAAAATCAATAAAGTCAACACAGAAAACAAATATTTTTAAATTTTTTTAATATTTACAAAAAATACACCATCCTAATGATCATCACACGCAATGGTTGCCAAGACGTTAAGAATTAAAATCATATGCTTATTTCACATACACCTAAAATACATGCCACTCATGAAAGTTAAAGCTGTTATTAAGTTATTACTGCTATTGTAAAATAACGCTTAAAAATCTTCAATTTAGCAACCCTAAGCCCGACCTAGACGTAAGCTCGCCTCCAGTCTCCGCTCTCACGGTTGACCATTAGGATACACCTACTAATTTTATACGAAACCTGAATCTATGGTAGCAGGTATAGGTATGACCCGCTTTCGAAAACATAGATTTATGTAATGGGTGTTACTAATATAATACAAAGGTAAGAATTATAGCTCTGCTGACGATTGTATACCTAGAATTTTTATCAGATTTAGGTTGGCATGTGATTATTTATTTATGTAAAGTAACGAATTCTGAAAAATAAAGATTCGGATTAAAATATATATATGTATATTACAAGGTTCGTTAGTACTATATAGTACCTAGGTACGATCTTCTAATAATACTAATAGACCTATTCTAATAATACCTATTCTATTTTTTTTTAATCTTAACAAAGGTTAAAATAAAACCCTAAATGGAATTCGAACACATTCGAATTCAGTTTACCATTTAAACATTAGTACTCGTATATAGCCAAAAAAAATTGTAAATCAAGGCAAAGGCCACCAGTTTCGTAAGTCATTGACATCGAATTTCAATAATTATTGACGTAATAAAACAGGCGAATGACTCACAAATCAACTACATATTTTATATCGAACTAATATTATGTATGTAAACTCTCTTTTATCAGATTAATTTTCTATAGTAAATTTTCAGTTTAACTAACTCAGGAAATGAAGGAAACAAAACAATTTACGTATGTAAGCTGTATGATATTTTTAATTTCTAATGTTATCAGTTATTCTAACTTTTTTGTAGTTCGGCGTAACATCTTGCATAAATTGAAGGTAGATTTCCTAATGCAAACGTGCTTCATTTGTAATGCTCCAATTATTTGGAGCCATGCTGTCATCGGAAGTAGGCACTCCGCACATTCTGTTTACTATTTACTTTTTCACCAAATAAATATATTATGATCTTATTTTATCCCCTACTTTTATAAAACACATTATGCAAACCGTAATTAAAGTGTGACCTTATTAAAAGCTGGTTCTTAATTGGAACATGTAGATGTAGTAATAAAGGTACTTATTTTGCATGATATAACTGATCTACATCCGTGAAATAATGTAATATCCACCACCATTACTAGTTGTTTGAGGCCAAAGTGGTTTAGTTTTTTTATTTATTTTTTTATTAACAAGTTTTATCTTTTAGCTACTATGTGCCATCCTATGTCCTATTGGTAAATAAATTTTTATGAATAATCAAGTAAGAGTTCAAGATAAGTTAAAAAACCTGCAAAGTTTAAGTCGATCAGACTCGCCGTCGGTCTGTGATATCGAAAGCATACAAACATTTCTAATGTCTGTAAATAGAAGGCTATATTTTAAGTATAATTTTCCAAAACTCAGCGTATGCTGTGGTGATTACAAGTGCTCCAGAGGTCTTGACCACAACATAGCCGGTCCCAAGCCCGGATAAATGAGGAGGGTTCATCGTTGGGGTAACCACTCGACATGACAAAAAAAAATGGTTGTGAATTCCGACACAGAAGAAAATACCGGACCGCTTTTGCGACAAGTGGAGGAATACTCGTATTGTGGGGGAGACCAGGACCCACAATGGGCTGTAACGCCACAGGATAGATAGATAGTTTTCCAAAAAAGAGTGTAGAAAAAATTGTGGACTAGAATAATATTAAATTTCTGCGTTTAATAAGGTAATTAAACTCAGAAATCTAATACCTATTATTATTTACAAACACCAAATATTTAAATGGGCACAGAAACGACAGTATTGTTGAATGCAATTTGGGTTTAGGAAAAAAAAAATGTTCCGTTTCAAGACGATTTTGTCAATCTGAGAAAATTTTTAAATGCCGAGCCCATACCGTTTTAAAGTTATTTTATCTACGCTCATTGCTTAAAGTTCGAATTATGAAATCAAAATGTGTCACAATACGTGACCTACTTTATTCACAGACTTCTATAATTATTAAAAAGTTATTCATTATAACATCGCGGTACTATGGAAATATCTCTAGATAGTTGAATAATTTCCATTACGATACTCGGCTCTGGGTTCCTGTATTTTTATGTGTCGTCATCACAGACCAGGGTATAACTTTCTTTTCTCTGTGGTCGTCATAGCCAAAAGAGAGTGTAGAGCCAATCCTCAATTTTGTTTTTTTATATATGGAGTCCACAGACAACATTTACTATTTATATATTTATATATTATATAGTTCTTATTTAGTTGGTATGGGCCATGATCGACCATAAACAACAATTAATTCATGGAAACAATAATTTTTCCCTGCCTTATATGACTGATTAAAAAGTGTGTTCAGAATATTGAAAAGAATCGTGTATAAAATTGATTATTTAATTATCCACTTAAAAATATACTTTATCTATATCTTTATCTTGTATAAATATTTTTCTACTCTTTTTTGTTTCATGACTTTTTTAACAGACTATACGCAGTACAACTGAATTTTGGCGCCATACCTAACTTTTAACATTTCAATGTGTTATTTTTGTTACTTAGTCAAAACTTAGCGCGGAAAAATGTCTAGCAGTGAAACCTACTAAAGAAAATTTAACTCCACCTGACATTTTAGTAATTGCAACAAAAATGACCACAGAAAAGATTGTCTTTTACCAACAAAGTGAAGGATTTACGACAAATGTTAGCAAGATTTTATGGTTTGGATTTATGATAATTTGAGCGTAGATAAAGTAGTGTATGAAACTCTACATAATTAGGTATTAAAACACTCGTGTGATACTATTAAAAAACTCGCCTGCGGCTCGTTTTTTAAACTCACACTCATGTTTTAATACCCCCCATTATGCATCCGTTTCGTAAACTACTATTTTGTATTATAATAATACCCGCATTAATTATGTTTGTAGACCTTGGATAAACAATGTTTGAGCAAAATCCACAATACTCAATTCAACAGATTAAATTAATAATACGAGGTCTAACCCAAAATTACCCACGTTCAATTGGTAGATTGGCAATCTCAATTTACTCGTAGATGCGCCCACGACACCCGATATATCATTAACATTAATATAAGTTGCTGCTTGCAAGTAGCACCGAAATTGTAGAAGTCAGTAAACAAACTACAGATAGGTACATGTGAATTAATTGTCTAGTTTTTTTAATTTATTTGTTTACTCTGTCTCAAATTACAAAAGCCTATAAAATATTGTAATAAAAACATATGCCCATACTAGCTATTATCACAGCTATTATCGAGTATATTATGTAATTTGAAACCCAACCAGAAATTTGTGTAACATAAAGATAAAACACACATACTTGTATTGTACGAATATTTTACAGACTCGTTGAATGTTGAGTCTATGATCCTGTGTATGTTCCAAAATACCCAAAAAATAAAGTGTAAATATAAAATAATAAAATGTGTGTCAACCAAATGCGTTCGTGTTTACCTCAGATCACAGAAACAAGGGTTTAAAATTTAAATGTAAGTAACATTGACGTATACTCTAGACGGGGCGGACCGCGCGAAAAAATGTCGCCAGTTTATGGGAGCAAAACCCCCTCCGGCGTCAGTAATAAGCTGTAAGCCTACGCAGTATTTCGTAGGAGTTTCGACACATGGCGCTACATTTTCTTGTATGAAGAAGGTTTACGTAAAATGTTCGGATGGGCCTATCTTGACTATTATTGTCAATGGTAAGTAACGATGATTTTGAACCTCGAAGATTTTATATATGAAAACTTGACATTGAGCAATTGGAAAATGGATATCTGTAACAGTTTCTTTTCTAGCATCAACAATTTTATCGATAGGATGTCATGGATATGGATTAGGCAGATAAAATCCGATATCACCATCATGGTGTGCTCATCCAGATCAATCCATCGCATAACTTTCCAAAAACGATAAGCCATCGTCAGGAAGGTAGTTACAGCTTCTTAAGATATATTTCATAATAGACATTTTATTTAACCTTTTTCCAAACCTACAAAGTACAGTGAAAATTTTCAATTTTGAAAACATATGTGTATTCTAACTAGTAAATAAAGGTACAGAGTTGTGTAGTAGAGTAGCCAGATTAATTCTTTATAAGAACTTAAAAATATATATCTGATTCAAGTTACAAAATCACTAGCGTGGGTTTTGTTCACGTATACTGTGTGACATAATAATCAGAGAACGCGAACATTGTATTTATTATTCAAAAGCACAGCATATTTTATAGCAGCCATAATAATTATATTACTACTGTGGAAAAATAAAACAGCCTTGCATTGCTGCTTTATACATTTAACATTACCTAGTAAAAAGTAGGAATGGTTGCAACTCGTGCACAATATATCAAATTTGTCACCATAAGTAAATAAATGAATACAAATAAATAACTAATTCAAAATCTATACTTACTTATAATAAAACTGTAAAGGGTCGAATTCTGTACATTAAAGATATTTTGAAAATTTTTGTTGGAGGACACTATTTAGTCGATACTGAAGCCAAAACTGTAATTTGTTTCATTTTTGTCTGTCTGTCTGTCTGTCTGTCTGTTTCACGACCGCGCATCACGGCTAATCCGCTGGACGGATTTAAATGAAACTTGACATGATTATAGTTCATACTCCGAGGTAGGACATAGGATACTTTTTGTCCCGGAATTCATCATGGTTTCCCTGGAAGACGGCATCAAAGTCAAAATGTGTATTAAGTTATAATTCATTAACCCGTTGTCCGATTTCATTCATTCTTTTTTTGTTAGAAAGGAGGTTCTTTAATGATTATTTCGTATAAATTTTATCATCATCACTTTTGTAGTTCAGAAATTATAGACATCAGAACCTTTATCGATGAGTTCAAGTAGGTGACTTGAAACTCGGAATGGACAAGCACCTAGGGCTAGGACGTAAGGGCTCAAGTCAGACTGGAGTACCCTTACAGCCGTAAATAAATATGCTTAGCATAAGATTTTGCATGGTTTAAGATTTTTCACTTTTAGGGTGAACAAAAATCATGAATTTATCACCACGTTCTACCGTATCGCGCCATCTCTACAAATTATGTGGAACTTGAATGTAAAACTTGGAGATAGGTACTACCGAATTTTTGTTAATAATAGTTAATTGTCATGTAATGTACTGTTCCTTGACTTTATATTAAGAGAATAATGGTTCACAAATATTTTTAACTCTCAGGTCTTAACTGGTCCTAACCGATTGACCGTCATAGGTCTTTTTATACGTAAAGAAATATATAGCCATTGCCCATTCTGATACTTGGGATTGTATTGAGATGAAGCAAAGATTTTTAACAGACTCTTATGTTGGGCTGGGGAATATTGTTAGTAGATTATTTTATCCCAGTGGTACCTACCCGGCCGAACTCTGAAAGAAGATTTCTACCACCAGTACAACTTTTCACATGATTTAATAATTTTTGACATATTTCGTGGTCTCGGAATAAAAATCACAATGAAAAGGACGATTTTAACTGTCGATATTTCGATACATTGGTACAAGTCGTGGTCACGTACTGGTCCTAACCGATTGACCGTCATAGGTCTTTTTATACGTAAAGAAATATATAGCCATTGCCCATTCTGATACTTGGGATTGTATTGGAAGCAAAGATTTTTAACAGACTCTTATGTTGGGCTGGGGAATATTGTTAGTAGAGTATTTTATCCCAGTACCCGGCCGAACTCTGAAAGATTTCTACCACCAGTACAACTTTTCACATGATTTAATAATTTTTGATATATTTCGTGGTTTCAGATTAGAAATCACAATGAAAAGGACGATTTCATATTTCGATACAATGGTACAAGTCGTGGTCACGTAGTGACCACGACCTGTGCCATCGTCCTTTTGATCTTTCAACTACGTATTATTGAAACTTTATATTTTTTATTAAAAAAAGGAGTTTTCAAAATCACCACAAGATAACCCGTGTGAAGTAAGAAAAGGTTTCTGTACAACATCACAACAGAATCCCGCGAAAATCAAGGAATTCTACGGTAGGTATATGTAAAAAAAATCGTAATTCACGCGGGCGGAGCCGCGGGCAACAGCTAGTTATCAAATAAAAATAGAGTTCCATTTTTTTAATTTTAAATGTTGTGAATTATTCTATTATTGTGAAGGGTAAACGATTCGAATAAAAGTCAAAAAGAACGTAATTCAGCACTTGATAATATACCTAAATGTCGTTCTTATTGAAGAATAATAAATAAATAAAATGTGCTAAGTTTTGGCTAAGTTATAGATATTTCAATTCACGAAGACGCGCCCCACTCTGTCAAAATCGCTTATATTTCATTCGATTAGTTTAGTTTGACAGAGTGGGGTGCGCCATCGTGGATTTAAATATCTATATAATTAAGGTTTGCATATAAGGAAGTTGGTGTGCTCTATTCCAAATTGGAGCAGAAAGACTTGTCCATTTCGAAAACATCGTTATAAATCTTGCGTATAATTTCTGTAAAGTAATAAGTGCGAAACATTTCCAATAAATATGATGATTGCAAATATTTTATGACAGAACTGTGCAATATATTTGCTCAATAGCCAAACTCAAAGATACGGATGGAATAAATGTTTTTGAATTCGAATTGGATTCAAAGAAATGTTCGTTAATTTCAACTTATAAATTTGCGAATCATAAATAATTGAAAACTAGCAAATGTGTATACATAATTCGTAATCACCATTCACGGGCCCTACCCTTTTTACATTTACACATTGCTCCTTTTTCTCGCTACGTCCAAATCTATACCAATCTAAGCGGGTCACGAAGTTTACGTAAACTAACAAGAAGGTCTGACTCACCTTAGAATTAAGTACCTATCGTCAAACTCCGTGGGTGAAAGCGACCAGTTAGTATCCTTCTCGAATCTTGGCAGGCCAGTACCTCATACGTTTCCGCAAACATCGTGGGATGTAAGATTTCACATTCCTCAATCATTTAATTGCTAATTCAAACGTCTAAGGAGAAGTAAGCAAGGAACTCGGCGCAGTTGACAGGAAATTTACTGGTACTGGTAAATGACCATTAAAGCATCTAATTCGCAGACTCTTCCTCCTCAACGAATATATTTTCATTCGCAATCGAAACGCAGTTGGACAGTTCTGAATGGTGTTTTTAAGAATCACTTATATTTATGGAATACCTAGTCCACATTTATTTAGAATGTGACGATTAACCTTAGGTAAAATTATTATTATCCAATAAATAATTGTAGTATTTTTTACTCATATTGGTTGTGGGTTTTATTAAACAAAATATGATAATTTAATATAAGTTTTAACATTTTTAAAAGAAAATACTGAAAATACTAACCGTCTGTGACATGTTTTGCCATATTATGTTCTATTGTTGTATTTTATTTTATAGCTTTTACTAATTGATAAATAATTTTATTAATTGACAAATATAAATAATTTTGTAATTCTTTAGTTTTGACATTTTAATATGAAATTTTAATTACTTAGAAAATTATCATATTTAAATTTTTATGTTTATTGCGTGTAATTTGATTTTGATTGCTGTTATATATTTTAATGTCTGCACTTTTTATGGGTCTGTACACCTGAAATAAATGATTTTGTTTAAGAAAATTTTAAAGAGACATCCTGGTTTGTCGTAAGTTGAGCAGAGGTTAAAATAAAATTGACAGAAATAAATAAGATTAATAATAGTATGGCTTGGGAATTCTGATAAAGCAATAGGTAGGTATTATACTTCGTTCTAATTTTAAGACCATACAAAAATGAACGCTTCGATAAGTTTGGATGTTTATCCTCCTCCTTACATAACTCAACTCTTTAAATAGGTCATACTTTTGAGTAACACAGTATGCCATAGGATTTAAAAGAACCGCGGACATAACTAGTAAAGTATTTCGTAGTAGTGCCTCTTACATGAAGGTATTACTTAATAATTTTATTATAATGACAATAAAATTCATATAATGCAGTATCCAAGTCTTAATCATTGGTATGCTCACTTAAATAGAAAGTGCAGTTCGTACGCTATCAAAGAGTAAATTGTTGTGCAAAAATTGTGTAACAAATAACAATATACTTACGCACGAGTGTTTTTGTATGGACTTCCGATCGGACTTCTTAAGGTGTATCGGCTCTAGTAGCCCGCAAAATTCAAAATTTATAAATTTCGCAAATATGAAATAGTGGGTTCATTACACATCCGTAGGTTTATGACAATGAGTTTTGCGAGCAGAAAATTACATAGCTACATGTTTTTAATAAAAACTTAGCTCAAAAATTCCCATTCACCTTTTAATAATTCCCGGAAGATTGTTTTGCAGTTTCTCAGGCTTGGAGATATCGGGAACAAATATGAAGTAAATGCGTATTTCAGAGCAAAATTTATATTAAAAACATGTAGATACATAAACGTGATGCTCGCAAAACTCATTGCCTTAATTAAGCCTACGATGTATAATTAGCCCAATATTAGCGAAAAATTAAATAAAATTTGAATTTTCGCGTCCGGATGGTACCCTTAAGTTAGTTTAAAACATTGCACGTGCGCTGTATTTTCTCATGATGCAATTCAGGTGATTTATATCGCAAAGGTTCTCAAAAATCACGCAACCTAAGACCAATTCAGTGCAGCTGCACTCTTGTTTAATTCATTAATTGCACTTTAAGCCTGCCAATGTGTTGTAAATATTTTATCTATTTGAAAAAAAAAACAATGTAACTTTGCTATTTATTTAATAGTGCCTAGATTTGCGATAAAACTATTCATTTCAAAAATGTAGTCACCTAAAAAATAAGTCAATACACTATTCATTATTTGTGATTATAATTCCTGTTTTCCATTTGTAATGCCTAACATGATAATATGCATAAGATATGGATCTCACGTGGATACGGTACGATCGGCTATTAAGTTGGTATATATGCGTTACAAAAATATGATAGGAAAAACTACGATTAATTCCACTCTACTTTTGATTTGTAATAAAAAGTGTCCTCTTTTACTCCCACTTCTGATTCGATTATTTATTTATTTATACGTAGTATAAATAAGGCGCATAGTATGCTTGCAAGATTTTTCCTGTCGTTAATTTTCCTACATCACTAAGCAAGTGATATTTAATAGCCACAAATGACAGCATAGATTATTACTATATGAACCCGAATAACACCACAACAAGATCGAAATTTGCACGAATTACAAATGATTTTGGTATAACGAATGTATGGGAGATATGGTGAGTAAGCGGACTCTTAAATAATTGACTAATTTCGCGTTATTTTACCCTTTGGGTACGGAATCCTAAAAATGTTAAAAAGAGAACAAACATCCATAAAATTGATAACGATATATTTATAATCACGTAAGTATACTTAACCTAAATCTAAATGAATTCATTTAAGTTATATCTGCAAAGTTGGTGCACACGGTTACTTAAATTACTTACGTCACATGCTTTCATCGCAATTCACGTGAGAACCTTTGCCTTTGTGCCGTTCGCGCATCACTTTCGTCGTTTCCGGAAAACTTCTTTTACTTAACTGGAGCAACTTTTTCAAATAATAGAACTGCTTCTATTATTATTATAAAAAATATTAAAAGGATTTACTGTCTTAATTTTAATATAGGTATAGGATTTACTGAATTCATTTTTGTCGTTCGCACTCTTACGTATACGTTGGTGGTGCGACATGCAGCGTTGCGTTTTACCTAATTACTAATTTAACTCAGGCAGTTATCGAAAATCCGTTTAAAGCGTATATTATTATTTCTGACATATTTTTTTTTATGGCACATTGTAACAAATTATAAAAATTGAGAACTTGGAACAACTTTTGGGAGAACTTCCTATCAGAAAATCTTATCCAATCTTGTTTCTGCTTCAATTTGATTTAAATTTTTTCAGTATCTACTTAATTTTATCTTTTTAGGGTTCACTTTTTCTTAGGAATATATCACGTTTCAATTACGAGATCTAGGAACAGTTGGCACATTTGTAATTTTGTCATTAATTCAAAAGCCAAGGAATGTAGCGGTAACTGTGCATTTGTACTAACTTGCATACAAATGGCAAACACATTTAAGATATTTCAACTTTACTCTTGTCTTTACTTTCGCCTTTCCATGATAATATTTTCTATCTTTACTAATACAACGGGTACCTTCTGAAGGTTTCGGTTAAAGGTTAGGCACGGTCAGCTTTAGAATTATTTATTGGAAAGAGCTGTTCCTAGTAGGTATAGAGTAAGAAACGAATATTTTAAAATTGTTAAGCATTAATTATACCGATTACCACGACCCGCCTAACTACCCTGATTGCTGATATGTAGATTCATTCGCTTATTTAAGCAAAAACTATCTTATTTTGGTTTCGTAGTCTCCGAAACCAACTAATCGCGGCGTTATGGAATCCTTAGTGCCTGAGCATTACTCACACTTACTAAAAGCTTGGTTTGACCAGCTTTCTCGGTCTTTGATAAATTGTACCCGAGTACTCGATAAACATGACTTCCAAGGTTACAATAGTGCGTGCAATGCGGATTTGCGCATTTTCAGCCCACACAGAGGCGTGGGTAGCGGCGCCCACAAACACGAAGGACATGACATGGTCCACTGATACCTACTGCAGACTCACCTACCTGTAGAACGCTGTACGAACTGAAGGCAAAACACATTTCCAGTTTCGACTGCTTGAGTTATTACACGCCTACCTAATGCTAGTGATCTCATATCTTGATGTCCACGTCACGGTCTAAGTAATTAGTCATGAGAACAAAATTTTTATTGGGACAACACAATTACGTGTGTGTGGGACCATACGGAGAAAAAAAAACACCCAAGAAACCAACGCGGAAGGGTGTTTTTTGTAAAGAATTGCTGTCGTTTTCCTCGATTCGGATATATGTATATTCTTAAAAATTGGTCATTGAATTCCTACTTATACGCGTATTATAAACGTAAAAGTTTATCGGTTCGTGAGTTTATGATCTTTACTCCATCATGTCATAATTGATGAACCAATTGGGCTGAAATTTTAAATGTAGAAGATAAACCTTGATTACCGCAATTATATTCATTATGCACTTATAATGGAAAATTCTTTGCTTACTATGAGATTTTAGATAAACTGAAACACGCCGTAGTAATGAACTTAGGAAAGGAAATGGACACGATAAAATCCTGAGAACAGGTGACCCAAGTTGCTCTTAAACAGATAACTGTATTCGTATCAGATGCTCGTGCTTCTCGTACCAGACATGTAGGACATCACTATTTGCATTAGGTATAGTTGGTGCATCTGCGGAATGCAGTAAGGAAGACAACCTACTCGTATGTGAACTGTGTGACGCAAATTGCATAGAAACCCAACTACGCCGCGCCTATATCGGCTAATTCAAACACCGGTCCATTTCAAGTCTATTTACGGTTATCGGCGCCAAGCTGGATCTATGAATCACGGGACATTGCCGACGTCGTCATAGTTAGTGATTTTTGTGAATGGTCAAAAAAGACAAAGCAACCTTGGTACCTGAGTGTCGAAATAAAGTTCCGTTTGAGAATTTCATTGCGTTACCATTCAGGCACTAGACGCAAATTAAATAACAGTGTTTTCTCCACTGATTTCCGAGATCGATAACAATTTCTTACTGTCATCATGAATTTAAAAGATGTGTATTATTTGATGAATTCGCTGATACGTATTACAATAGAGATACGTATTCTTGTCTTCTTTGTAATACGTAACTAGTACCTACTTTTATGTAGGTAATAAGTATGTCGTTTGTCTTTCTCATCAAACTAAATGACTTTACAAAATTTAATATATTGTAGAGTCAATATCAACTGATGATGCTTTCGTGTGAGGGCGAAAAGAGACAGTTTTTAATATGGTATGGTATTATGGTATGGTAGATAGTGTATTTTTCATTCGATATTACGGAGTAAAATAGGTATTATATTTAATTTTTTTAATCTTTGATTATCGTGAATTTCCGGGAAGCAATCCAATATTTTGAATTTATGTTTTCATTGACTTCAATTTTCCTCAGTTGTAGCAACGAATATTGGTTGTAGGTCTATTATTCTTCCCTATAGTGCACCTCTTCCACAATATACACTTCCCACAAGCGCTGCTAATTTATCTTTTGTAGAGATAAGTGTATCCTTGTACACTGTAATGACTAATTTGTATCTCTTTAAGGTCATGTTTTATACGGTACTTAAATTTAAAAATGCAATACAAAGGTACAATCTTAATATTAATCACTTAAGATATACTTGAATTACTTTCAGTTACTTTGTACTTGAATTATTTCAGTTTCAATACAGCTCGGATGTTCTATTCCATAAATATTATATGTACTAGCTGTTGCCCGCGGCTCCGCCCGCGTGAATTACGATTTTTTTTGCATATACCGTGGAATTACTTGATTTTTCGCGAGATTCTGGTATGATGTTATACATAAACCTGTTCTTACTTCGCACGGGTTATCTTGTGGTGATTTTGAAAACTCCATTTTTTGAAAACCCAGTGGCACAGGTCGTGGTCACTACGTGACCACGACTTGTACCAATGTATCGAAATATCGACTGTTAAAATCGTCCTTTTCAATGTGATTTTTATTCTGAAACCACGAAATATGTCAAAAATCATTAAATCATGTGAAAATTTGTACTGGTGGTAGAGCTCTTCTTTCAGGGTTCGGCCGGGTAGGTACCACTGGGATAAAATACTCTACTAACAATATTCCCCAGCCCAACATAAGAGTCATTTAAAAAACCTTTGCTTCATCTTAATACAATCCGAAATATCCGTATGGGCAATCGCTATATATTTCTTTACGAATAAAAAGACTTATGACAGTCAGTCGGTTAGGATCGATAAGACCTAAGAGTTAAAAATATTTGTGAACCATTATTTTACCCTTTCCATATTGCGGATGATAAAAAAAGACGCGGCACTCCGGGAATGTCGACAGAAGTGAAAACTTTAATCTGTTCATGATTTAACAGTGCCATCTTAATATAAAGTCATGAAACAGTAAATTACATGACAGTTAATTATTATTTAATAAAATTCGGTAGTACCTATCTCAGAGGTTTACATTCAAGTTCCACATAAATAGTAGAGATGGCGCTATACGGTATAACGTATCAAGTTTCATTATTTTTGTTCACCCTAAAAGTGAAATCTTCTGCTAACCCTATTTATTTACAGCTGTAAGGGTAGTCCCGTCTTACTTTAGCTCTACGTCTTCTTTAGCCCTAGGTTCTTTGTCCATTCCGAGTTTCAAGTCACTGAACTTATCGCTAAAAGTTCTGATGTCTATAATTTCTGAACTACAAAAGTGATGATGATAAAATTTATATGGAATAATTTTTAAAGAACCTCCTTTCTAACAAAAAAAGAATGAATGAAATCGGACAACGGGTCAAAGAATTATAACTAAATACACATTTTGACTTTGATGCCGTCTTCCAGGGAAACCATGATGAATTCCGAGACAAAAAGTATCCTATGTCCTACCTCGGAGTATGAACTATAATCATGTCAAGTTTCATTTAAATCCATCCAGCGGATTAGCCGTGATGCGCGGTCGTGAAACAGACAGACAGACAGACAGACAGACAGACAAAAATGAAACAAATTACAGTTTTGGCTTCAGTATCGACTAAATAGTGTTCTCCAACAAAAATTTTCAAAATATCTTCAATGTACAGAATTCGACCCTTTACAGTTTTATTATAAGTATTAGCTGTTGCCCGCGGCTCCGCCCGCGTGAATTACGATTTTTTAACATAATATACCTTCCTACTGGAATTCCTTGATTTTTCGCGGGATTCTGGTGTGATGTTGTACAGAAACCTGTTCTTAGTGATTTTGAAAACTCCTTTTTCTTAATAATATATATAAAGTTTCATTAATACGTAGTTGAAAGATCAAAGACAGTTAAAATCGTCCTTTTCATTGTGATTTTTATTCTGAAACCACGAAATATGTCAAAAATTATTAAACCGTGTGAAAAGTTGTACTGGTGGTAGAACTCTTCTTTCAGAGTTCGGCCGGGTAGGTACCACTGGGATAAATTACTCTACTTACAATATTCCCCAGCCCATCATAACATAAGAGTCTGTTAAAAATCTTTGCTTCACCTCAATACAATCCCAAGTATCAGAATGGGCAATGGCTATATATTTCTTTACGTATAAAAAGACCTATGACGGTCAATCGGTTAGGACCAGTTAAGATATTTGTGAACCATTATCTTACCCTTTCCATATTGCGGATGATAAAGTTTAAATCCGTTCATGTCTAAACAGTGCCATCTTAATATAAAGTCAGGAAACAGTAAATAACATGACAGTTAATTTTTATTTAAAAAAATTCGGTAGTACCTATCTCAGAGTTTTACATTCAAGTTCCACATAAATTGTAGAGATGGCGCTATACGGTATAACGTAGCGATAACGCCAGTTACATGATTTTTGTTCACCCTAAAAGTGAAAAATTTTAAACCATACAAAATCTCCTGCTCAGCCTATTTATTTACGGCTGTAAGGGTACTCTAGTCTTACTTTAGCCCTACGTCCTAGCCCTAGGTTCTTTGTGCATTCCGAGTTTCAAGTCACCTACCTACTTGAACTTAAAGGTTCTGATGTCTGTAATTTCTGAACTACAAAAGTGATGATGATAAGATTTGTATGGAATAATCTTTAAAGAACCTCCTTTCTAACAAAAAAGAATGAATGGAATCGGACAACGCGTTAATGAATTATAACTAAAAAACGTTTGGACTTTGATGCCGTCTTCCAGGGAAACCATGATGAATTTAGGGACAAAAAGTATCCTATGTCCTACCTCGGGGTATGAACTATAATCATGTCAAGTTTCATTTAAATCCATCCAGCGGATTAGCCGTGATGCCCGGTCGTGAAACAGACAGACAGACAGACAGACAAAAATTAAACAAATTACAGTTTTGGGTTCAGTATCGACTAAATAGTGTCCTCCAACAAAAATTTTCAAAATATCTTCAATGTACAGAATTCGACCCTTTACAGTTTTATTATAAGTATATAGATATATAGATATAGATACAATTATTAGGTAGGTACTACAATAGATTCACATCCAATTATTTATTGAAAGAAAAAATAAAAGGTGTTTTAGTGGTTTATGATTTTATTTCAAAGGTTATCAGGAGTTTCAGCGTCAGAAACTTCAGGCTTTTTAGTGGGTTCAGGCTCAGGGACGACGGGAATATGCGATCCTTCGATTTTAACACCATCAATGCCCGCAGTGTACTTGGTGGTATAGGTCTTACCGTCGTCGCCGACGTAAGATACTTCTTTGTCAGTCACTAGGACATAATCAGTGCCATCTGCTGTGGGCACAAGCCGTCCAGTCTCCGTAACGACGGTTCCTTCCGCGGTGACGTACCGTAACGAATACTGTCCAAACTCATCGCGAACGTTTACGTGTTCTAGAGCTGGTTTAGCTCGAATCGCTGCTAATTCGTCTTTGCTTTTTGGTGGAGCGGCTGATACTACGGCGATTAAGCAAAGGCTCACCAAAAGCTGAAAATAAGGAAATAAACATATAAATAAGGGACAAGGACACCATTGAAGTATTATATGTAGAATAAACAAAAAAATTAAACCATACCAATACCATAGATGAAATATAAGTTTAGCCATCCAAATGGGCTGAACTTATATTCCTCCTAGGTTACCAGGTCTTTGATCCCCGGAACACTCGAACTCTACTACAAATTTCATAAAAAGGGAATCGGTCGCAGACTCCACGGTCTTACACTTTTTGAGTCTCTTGAGTTAGGGTTGAGATGACAGGTTTGGAACTTTTGGATTTGGGTCTCAACTCAAAAAGTAACATAAATGTAGGGCTAGAGAATCTTCTCGATACAGTTTCATATTTGCACCTTTGTCTATATGCACTATTTGGTGCGTAAGGGTGAATCTAATATGTTATAGCCACCAAAACCTACGCCCGGCGCAGGTGAGGGGGCTGGTTTTCTTGAATAAAACTTATCCTTTTTCTTGAATAAATCAGTCTAACATCATAGGTTGCTAGAGGGACATTAGAGGCTTCCTAAGGAATATACGATTTTGCTATAGTAACAATTAATATGTTAGAAAAAGGTCAAACTACAAGAGTTGCACGCCAGGTCAAATGTACAATTTATTAATTTTATAAACTTACCAAATTCATATTTGTAGGTGCGTTGTTTGGAATTGGGATGAAGGTTTACTTCGAATACTTGCACCTATGAAACTGCTGTTGAACCACCAAAATCAATTGCTTTTAAACACTCTTCAAACAATTAGTGTAATTGTTAATTAGTCTACCTGTAATTCTTAATTACAAAATTGGGAAATGGATTTGAAAGTGAAATTAGATTAACAAATTACTTCCATTAATAATAGATTTTTCTTCTTAATATTAATTAGGTAACGTTACTTAAGAGTCTGCTGACCCACGGTGTCTCCCATACAAACGTAATACCAAAATCGTTAGTAATTCGTGCATATTTGGATCATGTTGTGGTGTTATTCGGATTCCTATAGTAATAATCTAGTTAGTAGTAGAGACATTGTAGTTCACAGGCCCCTTAACGATATTTTGATCCCTCACTCTTACATGCTTACGGCTTTCCTTTGGATGCTACCTGTTTACTAAAAAACTAAGCTAGTTATCAAAAAGTTCAGAATCAAAAATCAGAAACTAAGGAAGTACTTTTTCGCTACATGCTGTGACAATTGGCATGCCTATATCACACTTAAAATGCCATTTTCATAAGGCTGCCTTATAATTATCGCTACATGATCAATTATAGCAGCATTACGCAACACCAGCAGGTAAGGAGGTTTTTTTTTTTTTTTAAATGTATCGCACTCATGTGTTCTCTGCTATAGGCAGAGACCTTATTCATGCGAGCTTTGCTCTGAAGAAGTGCCAACTCACGATGGTCGTGACTTGGATTCTAACATTTTTTTTTTATATCTCTGCTGTTCCTGCTGAATTATGAGTGACACTCATCCAGAGCATCTGAGTGCTCCGTCAAAATTTAAAATAATTATTTGTAATTAAAATAAGTAATAAATTATTGGATTTTATATAAGTCAATTAATCATGCAGTAATTTAATTAGTTAGTTATAATGTCAAAAAATAGCTAATATGAAATATCGTTAGTAGTGTAAGGTATTAAATGAATGATAAGCTTGTAATAATAATAATAATTGTAATGTCATTAATAGTGTTTAAAATGTCAATATTGTTAAACAAAACCTCCACCTGAGTTACTGTCAGTGCGTTTAATAATTGTTAAAATTTGTTAAAATTATTTATATTATAATTTGTTCTGCAAACAGCAGCATTGCAAGTTTATAGTTAGTGTCTTATTTCGCTACCAGCGTCGGTTGCCATTTTGCAGTGCTGCCATTTGAGCCCACAGGGCTGGACGCGAGCGAGGCATTCGCATAGATTCTGCGGACTGCCTATACTTACCTATCGCCACGCAACGACCGGGGCGGCGTGTTTTTATTTTGCTAATATCTTTGAAGATATTTGTTTAAACTGTATAGTGTAAAAGGTATATTCTACATTAAATTTCCGTCCTAAAAAAATTTTACATATGGGCTAAATAAGCTTCACAAAAATTATTTATTTTTATCCACAATTTTAACAGTAAAATCAGTTATTGTGACTTACCCGTAAGAGATAGGCATATGCTATCGCGGACTTTTTTGCAGATTTTGATTCGTTCTTTAATACTGTAGAACATTGTTTTGTTCTATCCCCAATAGTTTCCGCAGCGCACGCGATGAAAGCAATTTTTTTACGACTTAGATTACATCATTCAAGTTTAAGATGCAATTAATTTTGGAAATTATTATAGCCTATGACACTCCACAAAAATGTAGTTTTCTATTGGTGAAAGAATTTTGAAAATCGGTTCAGTAGATCCAGAGATTACCCCTTACAACGTCACAAACATCGTTACGCTACCTCTTTATAATATTACAGTGCCCGATTTTTTTCTATCCATCGAATAGACTTTTGGGTCCTGCCGTGCTATTCTGCAAAACAGCGACGAGCGTACATCTCTGCATCTATGAATTTGTCAGTTGTAATAGAGTACAATTTTGCATGTCATATTCGGTTGGCAGCTGTCTGGCAGCTATTTCATTTTGTAGAATAGCACAGCTGATCACCTCTTGTCAAGAAACTATTCTTCCATCTTTTATACTTTCCGCGATATCGGCGAAATTCGAATGGCGGCCATTTTGAATCCGCCATTTTGATTTTTTTTTCAGCTCACTGGCAATTGGATGACGTTTCGAATGACATTTGGTCGAGCACCCCCCACCTATCTCCAATACCCTTGGCTGTGCTCTTCATCCGTCTCCGAAATCCTCAATCATCAGCTCTCTCCGTATTTTTCCTCCGAATGAATTTTTCTCTTCTATACGAAATGGTTATTGAAAAAAAAATTTTTCATACAAAATTGTTCAGGAGAGGTGATCAATCAGTCAGTCAGTGAATCAGCACAAGCAGCTATATATATATTAACTAGTAGGGCGCGTGGATGCGCGGGCCACATGTGGCCCGCGTGCAGTCTTCCCGCCCATAACGGTATCGCCGTCCGTAAGCTGAAAAAATTACCAAGGAACACTGTCATGGTTTTAAAGATAGTTAAGGGCAGTTCGAACAAAAAAATACGCTGAACCTCATTGGATGAGGTTCAGCGTATTTTTTGTTCGAACAGCCCTTAACTATCTTTAAAACCATGACAGTGCTCCTCAATCATCATCCAAATCCTAGATCATTGTCTCTTCTCATAGTTAGTATATTTTCCAAGGAAAGATAAATTCCGCCACAGTGAATTATTTTCCATGCATCCCGTAGAACTTGAGATCCTGATCACCTCTTGCTAAGAAACCACTCTCTTATCTTTTATACTTTCCGAGATAGAGCATGAAATTTGTATGGCGGCCATCTTGAATCCGCCATTTTGATTTTTTTTACACCTAACTGCCAATTGGATGACGTTTCGAGTTACATTTGGTCGAGCACCCCCCACCTATCTTCGATACCCTGGCTGTGCTCTTCACCCGTCTCCGAAATCCTCAATCATCAGCTCTCTCCATATTTTTCTCTAGTAAATCTCCAAAAACCGCATCACAACCTTGCATAATTACCAACTGTTAGTCTCTTCAACATTCCCCATACATTTTCTATGGAAAAATATATTCCGCCATTTTGAATTTTTTTTTCTATCCATCAAATAGACCTTCGGGTTCTGATCACTTCTTGTCAAGAAAACATTCTTCCATCTTTTATACTTTCCGAGATATCGGCGAAATTCGTATGGCGGCCATTTTGAATCCGCCATTTTGAATTTTTTTTCAGCTCACTGGCAGTTGGATGCCATTTCAAATGACATTTGGTCGAACACCCCCCACCTATCTGCAATACCCTTGTCTGTGCTCTTCACCCGTCTTCGAAATCCTCAATCATCAGCTCTCTCCGTATTTTTCCTCCGAATGAATTTTTCTCTTATATACGAAGTGATCATTAAAAAAAATTTTTTTCATACAAAATTGTTCAGGAGAGGTGATCAATGAGTCAGTCAGTGAATCAGCACGAGTAGCTATATATATATTAACTAGTAGGGCGCGTGGGAGCGCGGGCCACATGTGGCCCGCGGGCTGTCTTCTCACCTATTTAAGAATCGCCGTCATCTCCATCGCCAATTGGAATCCGATTGGCAATGGGCTAAAAGAATTACCTCGGAGCACGGTCATGGATTTAAAGATAGTTAAGGGCTGTTTGAATAAAAAATACACTGAACCTCACCGGGTGAGGTTCAGTGTATTTTTTATTCAAACAGCCCTTAACTATCTTTAAATCCATGACCGTGCTCCTCAATCATCATCCAAATCGTAGACCATCATCTCTTCTCATACTTTTCATAGTTTTTCATAGGCCTTGTTTATTGTAGCATTCACATTTTCCATGGAAAAATAAATTCAACCACTTTGATTTTTTTTCATTCATCCCGTAGACCTTGAGATTCTAATTACGTCTTGCAAAAAAATCCCTCTCGTGTCTTTTATACTTTCCGAGATAGAACAACACGAAATTTGTATGGCGGCCATCTTGAATCCGCCATTTTGATTTTTTTTTCAGCTAACTGCCAATTGGATGACGTTTCGAGTTACATTTGGTCGAGCACCCCCACCTATCTTCGATACCCTGGCTGTGCTCTTCACCCGTCTCCGAAATCCTCAATCATCAGCTCTCTCTCCATATTTTTCTCAAGTAACTCTCCGAAAAACCGCATCACAACCTTGCATAATTACCAACTGTTAGTCACTTCAACATTCCCTAACATTTTCTATGGAAAAATAAATTTCGCCATTTTGATTTTTTTTTATATCCATCGAATAGACCTTCGGGTCCTGATAAACTCTTGTCAAGAAACCACTCTTCCATCTTTTATACTCTTCGAGATGGACGCCGATGAAGTTTGTATGGCGGCCATCTTGAATCCGCCATTTTGAATTTTTTTTCAGCTCACTGCCAATTGCATGACATTTTAAATGACATTTGGTCGAGCACCCCCCACCTATCTCCAATACCCTTGGCTGTGCTCTTCATCCGTCTCCGAAATCCTCAATCATCAGCTCTCTCCGTATTTTTCCTCCGAATGAATTTTTCTCTTCTATACGAAATGGTAATTGAAAAAAAAATTTTTCATACAAAATTGTTCAGGAGAGGTGATCAATGAGTCAGTGAATCAGCACGAGTAGCTATATATATATTAACTAGTAGGGCGCGTGGGGGCGCGGGCCACATGTGGCCCGCGTGCTGTCTTCCCGCCGATAAAAAATATCTTCAAAATTCCCCATACATTTTCTATGGATTTTTTTTCCGCCATATTGGATTTTTTCTTCTAGCCATCAAATAGACCTTTTTGTCCTGATCAACTCTTGTCAAGAAACCGTTCTTCCATCTTTTATACTTTCCGAGATATCGACGAAATTCGAATGGAGGCCATTTTGAATCCGCCATTTTGAATTTTTTTTCAGGTCACTGGCAATTGGATGACATTTCGAATGACATTTGGTCGAGCACCCCCCACCTATCTTCAATACCCTCCCCGTGCTCTTCACCAGTCTTCGAAATCCTCAATCATCAGCTCTCTCCATATTTTTGTTCTTAATGATTTTTTGCCCTCTTTACGAAATGATTAGTAAAAAATTTTATTTTCATACAAAATTGTTCAGGAGAGGTGATCAATCAGTGAGTCAGTCAGCACAAGCAGCTATATATATAGTAATGTCCACAATGCATTATTTAATACATCTGTAAGTATGTTACCTACCACATTGAAATAATCTATACCTATTTACTTGTGTATTATAATGAAGTTTTATGTATTATCCATTTGTTTACCTATTGAAATTTTCTTTTACACACTCTTTTGCTTTTGTGAGATTATTATAATAGAGATTTTTTTATATAACTGTTATAGTCAAGATGGTAAAGAGTCTTAAGAGTTGCTTGAACCAAACTTAATATGGATCATGGGTTGTACAGTGACGTATTTAAAGACCTAGGAATCCGAGGACCTAGGACCTATATGATACGAATATGACATCGTAACTCATAAGGAATACAAATTGGTACCTACTTACCTGCAAAAATTTGATGAAAGTCTAATTTCCATTACGTACAAGTAAGTACCTAGACTTAGGTATTTGCTATTTGCAATCTAAATATCGACTTTAGTTATGGCGGTACACAATTTATGCGTGATCTCATTTTAAATGCGTATTTGCATGGTAAATAAATATCCGCACGCGTTATTGACAAGATTTATAAAAGCAAACTTTATAATGACTCATTGCATTGTTTTTCTAAAACCTACGCTTCAAGATCAAGCGCCAACGAATTACGTGATCTGTTGTTAAAAACAAAAATTCTGAGCTGTCTCCTAATTCTAATCGATTCATAGGTGCCTATTGAGTTTCCGAGTCATCCCTATTCCCTATAATACTGCATCCATTCCATCTGGATGGCTGGCAATCCACGACCACCCGGTATGCCAGATCTTTCTTTCCACGCTCATGCAAAAAACTATAATATAACGGCTTATAATAAAATACCTCAGTAGGCGAGAATTGAACCATCATCCATAGTGTTTTTTATTTCAGTCTGCCACTGAGCATTGAGGGCTAATGATGATGATGACGATGATGATTTATTTATTACATAATTTTCTAACATTCCGACTGTTGCTGCAAAGTGTCACCTGTTCTGCCTGTGTTTCCGCGTAGGTCCTTAGTTAGCGGCCCACGTTTTGTTCCCGAGGTTACGCCATCAGCCTCGTATGCTGATGAATAGGTACTCCATACGTATTATTATTCTATGAGCCGAGTCATTCGTAAGGCTATATTACAAGTATGCGCATCTATCAACATCAATCTCCTTAAGTAGTCTTCCTAGTAAGTGACTGATTTTCAAACGTAGTAAGCAGAGTTTACCTAGATACATTCGTATTTCGTAACCATTGGCATATAAATTTATGGACCGCGGGTGTAATACAAAATTCACAAAATAAGTTTCCGAGAAAACCTCTATAAACGAGGGTACATGTGTATTTTCATAAACAAACAAAAACATTGTAATTTATATCTTAAACCATTATTATTATACAGCCTAATTTTGATTAAGTGCGATTGGAACTATTTTCGCGTTTTGGATTCCATTTGGTTCGGACCCTTTTTAGCGCTGACCCGAAATCCTTAGTTTATAAATCAATGTTCGTAACCAAACAATTCTTATAAGTCTCAGAGCTGATTGTTCGGGGTCTTTGACGGGAACACGTCATTTTCTTTCATTTAATTAAAGAAATAAGTAGGTACTAGGTAATTTGTTAAGTAACGATGTATGAGATGCCGGAGATGTAATCATACTAGGTAACTTTATAACCTAAAATAGGGTACAAGTTTAACCCATATCGGTTCCTACCAAGCTTCGTACCGAAACGTTAAAACTGTATGCTATAATACCTAACGTCGGACTTTTGTTACTTCGGTTAGTGCTAGGAAAGGGGTATGTCATAACATGTAAATAGGGGAGCCTTTGGTGGCATAGGTAGGCCGTAGGACGCTTCATGCTTACCAACACTTTAAGAAACGCCTAAGCCGATAGGTGACAGTTTTCACTTACAACAACTGTCACCTAAGCGCTTAGGTGTCCCTTAACATGGTTTTGAAAATGAGCATCAGGATGGCTCTCGCGTGCTACAGTGGCGCCGCGTCCCGACAATAGATCCGAATTGAGCCAAAAAAAAAAAACAATATAAATTACACGATCTTAATTCTAATTAAAATTAAATATAACAAGAGTCCCTTTTTGAGACAACTTGTAAGAGTATATAATATGCATCTAGATGGGTGTGGGTACGTTCTGAAATTAAAAACAGTTTCATTACTTCATCGCGACCTTCGTGGCCTACTTAGCATCCAACTATTGTTCGACAAAGTGTTGGTTCCGTGCGTCACTGATTCGTGACTTTGCCATTGTTTTTTCACATACCTACCTAAGTAATGCCCGATTTTACGGGTAATGCACAACGCGGGAAGACTGCACCCACAAAAAGCTGTAATTACAACAAAAACTTTGCATGTTTCTCTAGACACTATTAGTGGTTTAACTAATTTCTTAACTTTATTAAAGCTACTGGAATTTATTATCCTTGACACAATGACTGGTTAACAATCGTCGGTCGTAAGTCCCACGTTCGCCAAAAACGAAACTCGTAAAACTAAGATGTAAAATAATAATATATCCTGCAATAGTACCTATCATGCTTAGATATTTCTTGTAAAATTTCGTATATAAACGGTATTTTTCCCCCAATTTCAAATAAAATAAAAATGAATTTTCTTATGATTGCTATGACTGCGGGCCATTATTACCTACAACTATTCCAAATTTCAAATCGATATCTTCAATAGTTGCTCAAAAAAAGGGTCGTGAGACACAGACGAACAGACGGACAGCAAGTGATCCTATAAGGGTTGCGTTTTTTCTTTTGAGGTACGAAATCCTAAAAAGTAAAAAATACGCAAACTTTAGCAAAGGAGCTAATATGCAAACAAACTTTTTCTATGTCAATATTTATTAATTTTCTATGTCATAATATTTTCCAATGGTTCCAATATTACCAATAGGGATGGCAAAAATAAGATAACTGTAATATATTGCAAAGTTATAGTTATCTAGTGTAAATCCATCCAAATCAAAGTGGTGTTGTATTTTTGATGATGTAGGTATTGTTTTGTCCAACAGATGTGCGCGTGCAGCACGTTGGCCGCATTGGACGGGTACAGTGCGCAGCAGGACCCAGACCAGTTCCACATACAGACCGACGAGGACGACGAGCGGTACTTCCTCTACCAAACACACAACGGCCAATATAGGAAAGAACGGCGTCTGAAAGATGGCTCTGTTGTTGGTAAGTAAAACTTAAACACAAAGAAAATACTAATCTAAATAATACACTAATTTTATCAATAAAATGAAGGTTTAGAAAAAGAGGAGGATGAGGTCATCTAATTATTTTACGTAAACCTTGAGGTAAACCTTTTTCATCAAAAGCAAAAAGTAGCGCCATATGCCATATATGTCAAAATTCTGAGTCGCAGTAGGCCCTAACCATACATTTTTAGGCCATCATTAGGCCTACAAGCCAGGACGGCGAGGCCTTATCGCTAGGGTGAGGAGGCAAGCCTCGAGGCCCGTTCCCCCGAAAGGACTTGCTCCCGCGGAGAAGACCACACTGGCACATTGCTGCATTTTTAGAGCCAGTACAAGGTTGTCATTTTATCGCATGGATTACCGGGTCCTGTATTCGGGTCTATGATAAAAATACAAAAAAAAACACTATAACTAATCCATAATACAATAAGTAACATTGGTACGTAATATACAAGAGGAACGTCTAATAAAAAGATCACATTGTGAATAATAAATCTGTTCACGTATTATTATTACTTATATTAATTCATATTGATAGTGTAACTGCCCACGATGTCCGGCTAACATGGAATGGTCATAAATTTAAATAAGGGTCGATATAATCTGTTAATCTTATGCCCATATCCAAATCAGCTTACGATAATCATACAAATGAATATGTAATCCGTGACTCATTGTGATGTTGACACATTTCTATTATTTCCAGGAACTACAGGTTGGGTGGGTGCCGATGGATATTTAAGGCTGCAAGATTACATCGCTGATGACCAAGGATATAGAATCTATAAGTCCAAAACTGTCTACGTAGGAGAAAACCGACCGATAGGAGTATGTATTTAAAAGTTTTATTTTTTAAGGTAATTTTTGACAACCCTCCACTACCCATGGGCAAATCAATCTCGCGGTTATGGGGGCCGACTCGTGGGAGGGCGCCCGTTCGGTACTTGCTCTTGGCGTGTTCCGAGGGCGCTTTCTTGACATTGACTTAAAGTTTCCCCGCGCTCCTTGGCAGGACGATACAAAATCGGATCCGACTCGCCTCGCGACGTAGCTGATGACCACAACAAAGATTTTGTGTCACTCCAAGCCGCTCCGCCTCTTATGCCACGCGTGCGCAAACTTCCGTTTCTTATTCCAAATTATTCTTGATTACAGGAATCCCTGAAAATAGCAAAAACTGCGCCGACCGATTCCGGATTCAATATCACTCCAGCGCCAGCGCGATATCCTCCGAGAGGCACCCCGTTGTTTACGACCACAACCCGAGCTCCGCGGCCATCTTCCACATTACACCCACCAAATCCTTACCCGTCAGTAGTTGCCATCACACCCTCCCCGCCATATTCCAGCTCCACACCAAGAGTGGAAGTGTCACCCAACTCTATCGACTCCTCGCCCACATACGACCCCAGACCAACTGTACCACCTATCACTGCAGATGAAGCTACGCCGCGCCCGAATCCCTATGACTACGATTCATCAAACACTAATAGCCTGGACGGCTACTACGCGAGCGACAGCACGCCTCAAGGACGTTTCGATGTGTACAACCCAAACTCTTACCGCCATGCCGATGATTGGACGAGGAGACAACCCAGCATCAAGGTCGGTGATGGCTATACGCCACAGTTCCCGGGCTACGACGGAGTCGCCTTCAAGCGGAACGGGTTCCGATACTACCTTCCTAAACAATATCACGAGGAAGTAACGCAGGATGTTGATGAACGAACGGGCAGTTTTGGATATATTGACCCATTCGGAATCCGGCGAGTGATTTATTATAACACATCGCCGGGCCAAGGATTCCAAATTCGGAAAAACAACAGATACGTCGGTCACGATGCCACTCCGTATGATCCGAGGCCGGTGAAATGAACTAAGTCATTAATTTGTTACGTGTGTTGAAGTTACCACCTGTGTATCATCAGTATTTCTAGTTAAAATAATTCTACGAATTGACTGGTAGAGACAAAACGATTGATCTTCGAACGAAAATCCTTAGCCATATGTAATTAGCATAGAAGGAAGTATTGTAGATATTTTTTTACTTTCTAAATTAACTTAAAAATTATTTATTTAATTTTAATTATACATCTTGGTTATCTTGATGTTTTCAATTAGGGCTAAATAAACGAATCTTTTCATCCTTTGACAATAATAATGTCATAAATTCAAAGTACTCGTAGGTACTTGCTGTGTGTATAACACATTTCTGTGTAAGTATAATATTAATTGAAAATGAAGTTAAACAAATATAATAATAATTTGCAGAATGACCCTAATTAGAAATTAGCATTAGTAAAATTTATTATACCTACCTAACCTAATTTTAATATAGGTATAATTTATTTATAATATAAAAGGTAAAGGTATTAAAAAGTAATATAAAGGTATTAAAAAGTTTACTTATTACTTACATAATATATTTGGCTCTACCATTTACTTACAATGTCAACAATCAGCGCTATTTATTAGAGGGGCATTGAACTTGTCTTGATCTGTCACAAAGCCATGTTCTTGCTAATGATGCTGCGTAGGCGCCTCGTGTTCTTGTTTGCGCAACCTTATTAGGAAAACTAACAAATAGAGCGAAAATATCTTAGGTGCCCTATATTTTGTAGCTAAACACACCATACATAATTTAATATTTGTCATAACAGTGGAATTAATTTATCTTTTTAACACATAAGTAACATAAACACTATGAATATTATATTGTACCTACTTGTTTTTTCTCACAGTGCCATCTCATCAATACTACAATTATTGTGCTTTTTCAACATACTTCAAACAGGGAGGAGATTCTCAATTCTACTGTCTTTTTAGATTTCGCTGTCCGTCCGTCCGTCTGTCGGGCTTCATCTATTTTATATCTCACTCGAAATTTTTACAGATGATGTATTTCTCTTGCCGCTATAACAAGAAAATATCTGGCTGACCGAGCTTCGCTCGGTAGTTTAACAAATTAGACATTTTCTAAAAATGTATCCTAGTGGGTGAAGTGATTTTGATGATTTTTTTAATTTTCAAATTTAAAAAAGCTGGTGCTTCCCGTATTATACCATTTCAATTTGGTCCATTTCTGACAGTAGCTTCAATAAGAAAACGATAATATACTTAGTCTTGTAAAGCGTATGTGCGCGACAAATTGATGAAACTCAATATTACGCCAACCGATTCTTATTGGAAAGGATTTAGTAATCAGGGATAGTTTGATGAGAGTAATTGAAGTCGATTTTTTTATTAAAATATTATATAGGTATTATGCTTTACATTATGTAACGGAACTTGAATTTACGGAATGTAAATTAAATTTATTTATGTAAATAGACTGGTGGAAGAAGATTTCTAGTTATAGTGAATAATTTGACATTTTTTTCTAAGTATATCGAACTGATATTTGTTGTATAGATATTTCAATCCACGAAGACTATCAAAATCGTAGATCGTCATCATCATCTCAACCCCTTTTTACGCTGGGCACGGGTCTCCTCTCAGTCTGAGAGGGGTTTGGCCAAATAAAATCGTAGATGTTTCATTCGATTCGTATGAAATTTGACAGGGTGGGGCGCGTCATCGTGGATTGAAATATCTATATAGGTAATTGAATGTCATCTCGTTCCTATAACTTTCCAGTGGGAATTATTTTATAACATGAGCGCTTTGTATATTTAATTATTAAATTATTTTGTTAGTTCTATAACTTAGCGACCTTTATTTTTTTACCTATAAATCCTGCACGTACTAAAACAATACCTACTATAATTTATATTAATTGTAATTAACACGAAATCATATACATTAAATTAATCAGAAACACATTCTACGGAAATTAAAAACCTAAGTAATGTACCTATGTTGTGTATTATTATTAATAAAAATGTTAATGTCCTTTTTAATTTCATTGCAATAAATCATTTCCTAAAACCCAATTCCTGTAGAACTTGTGTGCGTGGGCATCACCATTATTCAACGTGTAGGTTAATTGCCCTAATTAGACAAATGCCTTAATGAAAAATTGAAGAAAGAATGAAATATCACAAGAAGTGTAGCTCATATCCTGAGGGATCTATAGCGAGTTAAAAATTTACCATACATTTTAAGTGACATCCCTAAAAGCAGCTGCAGAGCGATCGGCTATAATAATGTATCAATCATTAAAGAACTACTTATATCAAAGTCAAAACGTGATTTTCAAGCGTTGTAATTGGTCAAGACCCGTGTTTTGTCATTGATACAGTTATTTAATGATTGATACATTTTTAGCCGATCGCTCTGCTGATTCAATATGAATGAACTGGGAATAATGAAATTGTATTACGATAGCCAATCCATATGAGGTTTGTTGACATGACAGTAGGGTTGCTAAAAAAATATTTTTCTAAATTAAAATAATAAGATTTGTATTGAAAATAAAATATATAATTGGGACTTCTTATCTCCTTTAAATGTGTTTCTAGGATCAAGTAAAAAGGCAAGCTGCGGGCACACTATATGAATTAATCCACACCTTGTATTAGCACTCTGCGAATGTGATGCTCTACCATAGAAAGGCCTCTCTAGTGCCTCTACGACAAAGAAGTTATTATAGAGTATTAGTACTCTCTATAGTGAGTTCAATCCGAGAAGACGCGCCCCACTCCTTTTTTACTCCTTACGAATCGCATGAAACATACTTAAGCGATAGTGAAGAAGTGGATGCGTCTTCCTAGATTGAACTACCTTTAATGAGGGATCTGACGACCTCCGTGGTGCAGGGGACGCACGCTCGGATTCGAGTGGGAGGTCGCGGGTTCGATTCCCGCCACGGGCCACTCAGGTCTGATCTGGTGGGAGGCTTTGGTCGTGGCTAGTTACCACCCTACCAGCGAAGACGTATCGCCAAGCGATTTAGCGTTCCTGTACTTCTGTGTAGAAACCGTTGGAGTGACATAACTTACCCCTTCCAAGTTAGTTCGCTAACATCTTCGACTGCATCATCACTTACCATCAGGTGAGATCGCAGTCAAGTACTAACTTGTATAGCGTGAAAAAAAAATCTTGAATGCCACGTTATAATATGCTTACGTGTGCCTTAAATAAGTATGTGTACATTATAGTATAGCGTGGATCACGAGAAGTCTTCCAAATGCTGGTCGAAATAAAAAATCAGCAAACTATATCAGCAGTATGTGCAGTGCACAATAAGCATATACTACTTATGCTAAACAAATTATTTACTTATGGGCCACTATAATTTTTTTTTTCAACTTCAAACTAGAACTTGACTGCGATCTCATCTGATGGTAAGTGATGCTGAAGCCGATGTCGTTATCGCAACAACTTGGAAAGGGTAAGTAACTCACAACTTGCGGTTTCTACACAGCAACGCGCCGGAACTCTAAATCGCTTGGCTGTGCGTCTTTGCTGGTGGTGACGAGCCACGGCCGAGGTCTCCCAAGACCCACCAGATTAGACCAGAGCCAATTATCAATTTTCTTATTAATCTGGTTCGATTTTCGATTTAATCTACATAATAAAATTCTCCATGGCACGTGAGGGATCGAATTCACGCTCTACCACTAAAATTGAGGTCGTCATGGATGTAGGTATTAACTATATTATATTGATGATTACTATCTAAGTAATCATCAATAATATATAGAGTCTAGAGAATAACAGTATATATGTTACGGCTAAATCCCGAAGTACGGCGGCACCTAGTTTTAGCCGGTTAGAACTAGGTGTAGCCACTTACTCTTGGATAAACCTAGTACGAGCCGATTGTTTTCGGGTAAAACTAGGTCTAGCCTTCATTATGCCGGCTATGACTAGGTCCAGCCATTCCCTGTTGGATAAAACTAGATCTAGCCGATATCATTCCGGCTAGAACTAGGTCCAGACAATCCATGTTGGATAAAACTAGATGCAAACAACTTTAAACAATTAACAGGCACCTGGCTCACGCGAATCGTGCGCCCCTGCCGCCCGCCACCCGTACACATGCGTTTGCCCTTGCGCTTTGAGAGAATGAGCCATCAAAAGAGTCATCAAAACATTCGAAATTACATATTGCGGGCTCTATGACCAGAATGAGGAGAAACAATGTAAGCTGTATGAAAAGAAACTAAAAATTGACACTAATAGGAAAGGAGCACAGGAAGGTTTGGTAAAACAAGCTATGAAAATGACGGCTTCATTAAATGAAAAGTTTCCCCCATGTAAAGTCGGTGATACAGTTCGAGTAAAAATTCCTGACGTAGACAGAGGTAGAGGCGATTTTCCCAATGTGTTAATGGTGGTACTTGAATGTAACGACAAGGGGTTATACAAATTAGGAAACAAATACGGCACTATAACAGAACTATTTTCAATAAATCAGTTCACTGTGTGTGAGTCAACATTTTTAGATATTGACATTGTTTCACCAGAAAAGATATCACTACGCCAAATAACCACTGCACAATCGACCTCTGGTGAGAAAGGCTTTAAAAGATGCAACTGCAAAACCAATTGAGGCAACAAAAAGTGCCTCTACAAAGCTGCTGGTATTTTGTGCAACTCAAAATGGCATCCAAGTTTAGGTTCTTCTAATAAATAGTTTAAGTTACTTTATAAAAATGTGATTTATAATTATACCAATATTCTTTAAATTATAATATGCAACTATTGTCTGCTGTTAAAAATATTATCCTGATTGTTCCTATTATATTAAAAATTGTACTCCTAATAATTTGTGCCAATTATTACAATGTGATTTATAAGAATAAAAAAACTCTACGTTTCTTATTATTAGGTGTTTTTTTTTAATATCTAAAAAAGCTCTGCCGATAGCATGCCGGCTACAACTATGTACAGCCAATCCCTGTTGGATAAAACTAAGACACGCGCAGCTGCTGCAGACGCTGTGAGTCACACTCGCAAGTAGACCTGCAGTAGATCAGCAGCACCTGGCGCTCACAACCTGCAGAGGCACGTGCCTCGCTACGCCCTCCACCCCGCGCCGCTGATGCAGATGCTGTGAGTCATGAGTGCGACGCGGGGCGGAAGGTGTGGCGGGACACGCATCTAAGTTTTATCCAACAGGGATTGTCTGGACCTAGTTCTAGCCGGAATGATATCGGCTAGACCTAGTTTTATCCAACAGGGAATGGCTGTACCTAGTTGTAGCCAGCATGATGAAGGCTAGACCTAGTTTTACCCGAAAACAATCGGCTCGTACTAGGTTTAACCAAGAGTAAGTGGCTGCACCTAGTTCTAACCGGCTAAAACTAGGTGTAGCCGCGCTTCGGGTTTTAGCCGTAACATATATATAAAGGTATAGAGTCAATAAAAGAATATAGAGTCGTTTCAGTGCAGGGTGAAAACTCGGGAATACTGGAATGCCAAAAAGAAAAAATATTATTATCAAATTATTATCAATTTTATGTACAGACAACACAATTTTTTTCTTCTACAATAACTTATTCAATATTATGTAAGCACTATGTTCGGTGATTACTGATTAGGCAATGTTACCTATCTTTGTTTTAAGTAATTATAGATCTACATTTAATTGCACCATTAAGTGTCTTCTAACTAAGAACCTGTTATTTAATTATAACACATTTTATAAAAAGTTGAGCTATGACAGATATCCGTCAATAGGAACATTTATACATTCGAGGTAAGCTGTCCTACTATATGACATTATTTCAATTCGCAGAATGGATTCGAAATCCAATATTTTTTTTGTTATAAGCCTTCATTTGTAACTACTATTAAGTAGGTTTAAGCGTAAGGTACTATTGGTTTTCTCTGGCATAACTTAAAAATATTCTCCATGACTTTGTATATTGTACAATACTTTAGATAATGAACTACCAAGTATAGGTAACTGGTAGGTTCTAAGTGGGTTCTAACTTCTATAGCACTTTACGGGAAGTTCAATCCACGAAGACGCGCCCTACACCTTCATAATCATGTATTTCTCCACATCACTCCTTCACATGTTATACTTCATGCAATTTGTGTGGTATTAAGAAGTGGGGAGCGTTTTCGTAGATAAAACTACACGTAAGGTATGTATTGTTATTTTTAATTCTTTCGTTAACTAATATGTGTTTTTACTTTTGCAGAATAATGCGGTTACCATTACTAATATTGGCATTCGTGGCGACAACTCTGGCCACTGAGAACAAAAATCAAGATGAGTTGCCTATGGATTACTTTGATGAGATCGGTCCTGATTCAACCTTCACTGTCCGATTTGAACAAAAAAGACGCGATCAACCATCGCAAATCCAAATGAGAGAAGAGAACGTCGGTAGATATATCCATACCAAAGCGCAAACCACGACACCTGCGTCTATATTCTCTATGAAAGCCGAACAAGAGTCGCAGCACGTGTATCCAACTAAGGTTTCCCCTATAAAGAATAATCCACCAAGAAGACGTTGGATCCAGCGTCCAAAACAAATCGTACCACGCCCGCCGTCAATTTCACCAAGACCACCTCATCTAACCATTATGAAGAATTCAGAATCAATCCCAAACACTCCTTCTATATACCAAAACGCTGAGCTTATGAACTCGCAGCCTTTGCAGCAAACAGAACCTCCAAAAACTCAAAGCCCTAACTTCCTCCTAGGGCATTCAAATGGACCCGATAGCGTTCAATCTTCACCATCTACTAATCCTATAAACGCTGATAATGTTACTCCTAACGTACCTACTATTCCAACACATTCACAACCGACTCTACAAACGGAACCTCCAAAAATCCAAAGCACTCGTCCGCCTAATTTCGCTTCACGTCATCCAAACAAACCCGGTGGTATTCAGTTTCCTCCGTCTGCCTCATACGTTTCGGATTCAATTTCCAGTAATGTTTCGCCCCATCCACCCGCAGAACATCGAGGACGTTCCAGGTTCCGCTGGGGTGAAAGGAAGAAACAAAATAACCCAGTAGATGCGTTAGACCAAGATCCGCAGATATCCAGTACGCCACAAGCAGGACATCCAAATGAACCCGATAGCGTTCAATCTTCACCATCTACCAATCCTATAAACGCTGATAGTATTACTCCTAATGTACCTACTATTCTAACACCTTCACAACCGACTCTACAAACGGAACCTCCAAAAATCCAAAGCACTCGTCCGCCTAATTTCGCTTCACGTTATCCAAACACACCCGATGGTATTCAGTTTTCTCCGTCTGCCTCTTACGTTTCGGATTCAATTTCCAGTAATGTTTCGCCCCATCCACCCGCAGAACATCGAGGACGTTCGAGGTTCCGCTGGGGTAAAAGGAAGAAACAAAATAACCCAGTAGTTGCGTTAGATCAAGATCCGCAGATATCTAGTACGCCACAAGCAGGACATTCAAATGAACCCGATAGCGTTCAATCTTCACCATCTACCAATCCTATAAACACTGATAATGTTACTCCTAATTTACCTACTATTACAACATCTTCACAACCGACTCTACAAACGGAACCTACAAAAATCCAAAGCACTCGTCCGCCTAATTTCTCTTCGCGTTATCCAAACAAACCCGATGGTATTCAGTTTTCTCCGCCTGACTCATACGTTTCGGATTCAATTTCCAGTAATGTCGCGCCCCATCCACCCGCGCATCGGGGACGTTATAGGTTCCACTGGGCTGAAAGGAAGAAACAAAATAACCCAGTAGTTGCATTAGACCAAGATCCACAGATATCCAGTACGCCACAATCAGGGCATTCAAATGAACCCGATAGCGTCCAATCATCGCAATCTACCAATCCTATAAACGCTGATAATGTTACTCCTAATGTACCTACTATTCCAACACCTTCACAACCGACTCTACAAACGGAACCTCCAAAAATCCAAAGCACTCGTCCGCCTAATTTCGCTTCACGTCATCCAAACAAACCCGATGGTATTCAGTTTTCTCCGTCTGCCTCATACGTTTCGGATTCAATTTCCAATAAAGTTCCAGAACATCGAAGACGTTCCAGGTTCCGTTGGGGTGAAAGGAAGAAACAAAATAACCCAGTAGTTGCCTTTGACCAAGATCCGCAGATATCCAGTACGCCACAAGCAGGACATTCAAATGAACCCGCTAGCGTTCAATCTTCACCATCTACCAATCCTATAAACGCTGATAATGTTACTCCTAATGCACCTACTATTCCAACACCTTCACAACCGACTCAACAAACGGAACCTCCAAAAATCCAAAGCACTCGTCCGCCTAATTTGGCTTCCCGTCATCCAAACAAACCCGATGGTATTCAGTTTTCTCCGTCTGCCTCATACGTTTCGGATTCAGTTTCCAGTAATGTTGCACACCATCCACCCACACGTCGGGGACGTTCTAAGTTCCGCTGGGGTGAAAGGAAGAAACAAAATAACCCAGTCGTTGCGTTAGACCAAGATGCGTCGATATCCAGTACGCCACAATCTCTTCAAAGAAAGCCTCCGCCGCCTGTACCGACTTTGTCACCTTGGTATGACAATTTTGGTAAATGAAGACAACCGTAACAACGCCAATAAAAAAATATTTAATTGCAATTTTTTTTTATTTACACCTTGATATTATTATGGTTTATTATATTTTATTTTGGGTCATTTGTGTATATTTTGTCAAGTTTACATCATTATGATAACATAAATTAATAATACATACGATTCGAACAACGTATAGATTTTTCAGGAAAACTTATCCTCCTAAATATAATTATTAGTATGTAAACAGTGATGTCACAGCTGTGTCAGCAGTCGTCTACAGCTTTATCGGAGTTCCGGGGTTCGATTCAAAGCTCAGATTTTATGAAACAATGTGCGTTGGTGGATACTCTTAGAAAAACATCGTATAGAAACTTATACGTGTCAGACATTTCTTCATACATTCTCTAAAAATGTGTATAGATTGTAGCCCACTAATCTGCCCTTGAGAAGATGTGTGGAACTATGGAAGAGACAGACACAGAGATTTTTATTATCATAATGAGGTCGTTATTTGTGACGTTGTTGATGTTGATTGCTAATGATCATCCTGCAATACATAATCCTACTAATATGAATAGACAGCTTACCACCCGGATTAAAACATAGGCTACTTTTTATCCTGGAAAATTCCAACGTTCCCACGTGATTAACGAAAAACCGAAATTCCAGCAGCCGGAGCCGCGGGTAACTGCTAGTATCGATATGATTAATCAAAGTCATTAGACGTCTCGAAAGGCCATAACGATTTTCTTCTATCACACATAATATTTTTCAATTTTTCACTTATAGGAAATATGAAGGATTACCTAATAAAACAGCCAGTAAAATAATGTAACACTTTATTTTATTGAAAAATGAAAATCAAATGAAAATCTTCAATGTTTTTTCCTATTGAACATCATCAACTACTAAAATCCTAGAGGGAGAGTTGCGGGATAGAAGGGTTCCCAATAATGGAACATTTTGTACGACACCTACAAGAGCAGGCAGTCCGAACATTAAAGCATTGCCGAGCGCAGTAGCGGCAGAAGTTAGCAAGGCGGATAAACCTAGATCTCTTGGGATTATTTTGTCTGTAGGATCATCTTCCCTTCCAGAGTATCTATCGATTTTATGCAATTCTATTATAACCTCGCGATGCGGTGGCTTAATAGGATCTGGTGGAGTAATCGTGAGGTCAGCGGGTGGTTCTGCTCTATCCTCGTCGCGCTTTTCTTCGTGTTCACCCTTCTGTGCGTCGATCTCTAACCCGGAGTCGTCGGTGTGAAGAGCGGGTTCATTAGCTGCGACATCCTCAAAATGGGGTTCGGAGAATGGTACTGCGGCCGTGAATGAAACCAAGCAGAGCACACCTAGCAAATACATCTGTAACAAAGATTTCATCATTACAAAATACACATAGTTGAATACACATTCCCGAAAGATTGTTTTTTTGCCATTTTTCCGACTTGGAGCTATCGGGATTCGGGAACCTAGGTATATGAACTAAATGCGTATTTTTAAGCTAACTTTTTATTAAAAATATGTAAGTAAACTCATAAATGCTATGCTCACAATACTCATCTCCTTAAGCCTACGGTGTTTAATTAACCCAATATTAGCTATTAAATTTTATTTAGTTTTTAAATGTATAAAAACTAAATAACATTTTAATTTTCGCACCCGGATTGTACCCATCCCCCTTAAAACAGAGGAAGATTTGTAGAAATCTTCCTCTGTTTTAAGGGGGATGGGTACAATCTTGAACCAGAATCAATCTTGAATCAATCTTGAATTGATGGGTACAATCTTGAATCTTAGGGATATGGGTTAAACTTGACAAAATTATTAAATCATGTGAAAAGTTGTACTGGTGGTAGCACCAGTACAACTTTTCACATGATTTAATAATTTTTGACATATTTCGTGGTTTCAGAATAAAAATCGCAATGAAAAGGACGATTTTAACTGTCGATATTTCGATACATTGGTACAAGTCGTGGTCACGTAGCGCGGGCTGCCGCTGAGACAAAGCTCACGACAAACTCGGCATACTTAGTATTCTTTTTTGGCCACATACGCCATTGGCCTGTATTCTTATTTGCGTGATCATAGTAGGGAGAATTAAAAAATTTACGATAGCTCATGCTTTTAATTGTAAGCTAGCTGACCCAGCAAATATCGTTTTGCCATAAAAAAATAGCTGAAGTTCTATCTCAGACCTATCGAACATGCACAGAAAATTTCATAACAATCGGTCGAGCCGTTTCGGAAGAGTTAGGTAACAAAGATTGGCACGACAATTTTATATATTAAACTAGCTGACCCAGCAAACGTTGTTTTGCCATTAGGGATATGGGGAAAAAAAATATAACAACCTGCTCTAAGACCTAGTGATGATACACTGGAAATTTCATTACAATCGGTCAAGCCGTTTCGGAGGAGTTCGGTAACAAAGAATGGCCAGAGAATTTTATATATTAAGATTAAAACAAATATTTTATGGGCATTACATAAAATGACTTGAAATTGTATGTCCTTTTATAAATTAAAAACTTCGTGCAACATAAAATGAAAATATAAAAGCACCTTACCTTTTTACCGGTTAGATGCCCAATTTTTGTCGCAGTGATACACGCTCCACGAAATTGTTTCCTTTTATATGTTTAAACGTTAGGAAAATTTAATTTTAATCGACAAAGGTATTTGAGATGTTTGTTTATGATTATTATTAATTGATCCATTATTGATCGGCTACAATTGACCTATTTCTTTCATCTGCGTTTAGTCACTCAAGCTAATAGAAATCTCTAGTATTATTATTATACCTGTTCCTACGAAGGTTTCTGTCTCCTTCGACTGAAAAGAATGGAGATAGACATACTGATTTTTATTCCGGAAAATTTATTGCTCTCGCGAGCTTTATAAATATAGTATACCTGGGGTCTGATTGCGTAAGGAAAACGTCATTATCGTAAGCAAATTCTGCGCCACGATTGGCTGACGTAAATCAGGGAACCAATCACAATGTTTGCGATTACGATAACGATGAATACGTGTTATGTATCCCTGAATTGTTTAAAAAAAACGTACCTATTCGTCGATATTGTAATCATTTACAAATGCTACCCGCTGATTTGTTCCCAAATTTGCGTCAGCCAATCGGGGGGTAGAATTTCCTAACGATTACGATAACGATGAATACGTTTTTCATACGCAATCAGTCTGCTGATCGACAAATTGAACACGCGTCTTATCGGAGTAACTGATTAATTCGTTGACGAACATTATATAACATTAATTAATTAATTTTAATGAAATTATACAATTCTAAAAATCATTATAATGAAATGAGGACAAAGTAAGTGGGTAATAAACTACGAGTAGAGGCATCGTCAAAAAACTACGTGTTAACTCTAGGAATAAAAGATAATGCTATCGACTGATCCGGCTGGTTAATCAGAAGAGTTTTTACTCCTAGTTCACCTCCCATCCAGGTAATGTTATATTTCCGCAACAGCTGAAACATAAAGCATAAAAATTATACGAGTCCAGTAATAGCTAGTTTTATCATCGAGGGATTAAAAAGATACATATTTTTGTTATTTTATCCGTTGCTAAGGAGTTATCATTACTTGTATATTAATCAGCTAGAATAAAATGATTTCTTTCTCGCAATCAGCTTTGTACATGAAATGTATGTATCATCGAGCTAAAAAAATAACCACTAACCCTATTTTATTTTATTTTCATTACAGAGGACAGAGGTTATATTGTATTATATTAATTTATTTATGAAACTGATTATCTAGGCATCTAACTATTTATTAGGTACAGTCCAAGAGATACTACTGGCAGACAGATGGACCGACGGATAAATTATAAACAACGAAGAAATAGGACTCTACTGGCTCCTTGAGGTACCATACCCTTAAAAAAATTAAGATAGGAATACCATACCCGTATTAAAGTAATGCACATATTTTGCTCAGCCAAATGTCTCGCTATACAGGAACGTGGTCCAAAACCAAACGGTAGGCTCAGGAAAGGATGAATGCTTTCATAGTGTTCGGAATCACGAATCCATCTTTCAGGCTTGAAGCGTGTCGGGTCCTTTAGATACTGCGGCAGTCCAGATGCGACCATATTTTGAGTCACTATCACCGTCTGAAATGGATGAATATTCTGCTTAAATTAGTCTAGCGACCTCCCGGGTTCGCTTCCCGGCGCGGGTCACTTACTTACTATGGAATTTTGTGATTTCGGTTTGGTGGGATGCTTCGGCCGCGGCTCGTTACCACACTACTAACAACCTACCAGCAAAGCCGGTGTTTAGAGTTTCGGTGCGATGCTGCGTAGCAATCGCTAGAGGTTATTTATACCAGCCACGTTAGAACTAGTATTCAAGTACTAAATTGAAATAACAACCTATACACATCAAAGAGAGCAATGTTGAAAAATAATCGGAACGCAAACTAAGAACTGCTATAGTTAAAGTTATATTTTATGTCTATTTGAAATAGACATAAAATATAACTTTTACTACAGCAGTTAACAATAATTAATGGTATTATAATGTATTTATAACATTTACCAAATACCATTGTTTTGGCATATCAATCTATGGCCCCCGGGAAAACCTATAGGTATAAACGAGACTATTGACTATTGACTATTTATCGAGATATAATTTATAAACGAAACATATGATTGTGTTTTTTTTAACAAAGTAATTATAAACATTGTAATTTATGTCTTAAACCATTACCATACAGCCTAATTTTACTTAAGTGCGTTTCGAACTATTTTCGCGTTTTGGATTTCTTTAAGTTCGGACACTTTAGCGCTGACCCGAAATCCTTAGTATTCTATATCAATGTATTATACATACGCCTTTAGGTATCATAAACCCCTTCAACAGCAAGTCGTTTTGCAACACTCGCCCTACGCCGATGGACACAGGGTTCAATCGAAGGCTTTCTTTGAGGCAGCTTCTTACGTAGACGGCCTTTGATATCAACTCGGAAGTCAGTTCAGTATCTTCTTCAGGGAGAAGTGTCGACACTTCGTTAAAACAAATGTCTTGACATTTTTGGTTTTGCGCGAGATGATATAAAGCGAAACTCGTTGAGTAAGAAGTCTGAAATAAACTCTTAGTTACATACTAAATTAAAACAAATAAATAATCTAAAAATTGAAAAACACGACTGCCCTGTGGTAAAACGACTTTTTCCAAAAAAGCCTAGCCTATGTTACTCGGAATGATGTAAGGATTCTAACGATGCTCCATATGTCCAAATTTATACAGCCTTTTGGATTTTATGGTTGAATAAACTCACACACAAACATACATACATGAACCCTAAAAACATTACGAGTACACTCCTTTTTTGGGCAGTCATGTAATAACTATATAGCTTTTCAATACGAGTGAATGCCGAGAGAGCTTGAATTTGAAGGGGATGTTTGTTCGTTGGAAGAAAGGTACTGGGTCTTCTGTTACCTAATGTCATTTTGACGACCTCTCTGGCGCAGAGGCGCGCGCTCGAGGGGGAGGTCGCGGGTTCGATTCTCGCCACGGGCCATTTTGGAATTTTATAATTTCTAGACTTTCTCAGGTCTGGTCTGATGGGAGGAGTTACCACCCTACCAGCAAAGACGCACCGCCTAGCGATTTAGCGTTCCGGCGTTGGAGGTGAGTTTACTTACCCTTTCCAAGTTAGTACGATAACATCTTCGGCTGCATCATCACTTACGATCAGGGGCCTTATTCTGTATCGTTCACTTAGTTAGTTAGTAACCCTAACTGGGTTATTAACTAAGAAAACGAAGGCAAAAATCCTATTTTTGCACAAATTACCAACCTAGGTCGGTATGGTATCATATCAGTATACCATGCTAGTTTCTATCTTGTACAAAAAGAATACAAAATTAGGATTTTTGCCTCCGTTTTCTTAGTTAATAACCCAGTTTGGGTTACTAACTAACTAAGTGAACGATACAGAATCAGCACAGAGGTGAGATCGCAGTCAAGTACTAACTTGTATAGTGTAAAAAACAAAAACAGCAATGTTATGAACTAATTAATAAGGTCAAGGTCAAAATTATTTCACATAGGCCACACTAACAGGCACTGACCTCTATTATACTAGTACGCTAAATTAACTATTCTAACGAGTACGAGTTAATTTGTATTACCGTATCTATTGCAGCCATTAAAATATCCACCATCACTCCAGTTAAATCTTTCAAGTCTATGTTGGGCAATCGAATAAATGAACCCAACAGTGATTTATCAGTATCGTCATTTTCATGCTCGTAAAAAGTTATCCTGTTTAAAAGAATTTCCATGCACACTCTGTAACAAAATGCCTACGCTATTAAATAGAACAGGTAGTCTTGAGGAGTTTTGACAACCCTCATTGAATTTCGTTCGATTTAGTTAAGGAATGATCGACAGGTTTTTATGAAGAACGTAGATAAGTAGCCGTTTTGAAAATCGATATCTTACTTTCGCAGCAAACATAGAGAAGAACTTTGTGGTCAAAATTCAAAACGTGGCCGCCATTTTGAACTTTTTTGTTACTGAGCTGATAGCTTTGAAAATCGATATCGTCTGTCGCAGCAAGCATAGAGTAGGAGTTTGTGGTCAAAATTTTAAATTGTGGCCGCCATTTTGAACTTTTTTTGTAACTGAGCCTTATGGTTTGAAAATGGATATCGACTATCGCAGCAAGCATAGAGAAGGAATTTGTGGTCAAAATTTTAAAATGGGGCCGCTATTTTGAACTTTTTTGTTACTGGGTTATGCGTATGCTTTAAAAATCGTATCGGGCATCCGCAGCTAAGCCCCACTTGACATGGCTTAGTTGCTGATGTCCCTCAAGTATACCTAAGACGTATAAAATAATAATTAAAAAAATTAAAGTCACTCAATTTTAAAATGAAAGTCACACCGAAGCAATGAGTGTCCTAGACATGCCTAAAAAGGATCAAATGTCGATTTAAACATGAATTATATGTTATTACTTTTCCAAATATTCCTGTGATTTCACCAGTTTCCTGTACAGTGGCGTTTGGAAGAGTCTCCACAATACCCCGCTGTCGAGTTTCATGATGCCGCTGTTGGAGCCGAAAGCGGCTGCAATAACCTGACTGCTTCGCGATTTGGGACTCATTTCCTGTGTTGAGAAACTCTGGAAGTCTTCGTTGAAAGCAATTTTTCCTATTACTGAAACAGTAGAATTTTAATGCGTTTCATTTATCAAACGTATAACATAGACCCGCATAGTTATCGAGAGGTCTTTCCACAGAAGATGTTTCGTTCACAGAGGAGGCTAGTAAGTAATGTTTAGGTACTATACAACTATTTCATATTGTGAAATGTAAAGTGACCATCTCCTGAGGATGTGTCGGGGTGGGGGCGAAATGTATACAAGTTTTGTGTGGAGTTGCAGGTGGGCGTTGCTGCTTGATCATACAGATTTGTTTCAGCTTTACTGCTGCTACTTTGGACTTGCTGTTATTCAATAGAAAATTAAGTAATTAAGTAAGACTTACTTTCTAAATACAAACGATTCAAATATCGTAAAAAATCGTCACGATGCGAAACTTTGTCACGCTGTATCCACTCAACAAATCTCTTAGCAATTTTATCAACTTCTCCAACATATTGCTTAGCGTTTTGAGGGCTGGAGAAGTTTTTTTGAAAAGAACTTCTCAACCTCCACCAGTCAGGTCCATTCCTAAATAAACAAAAAAAAACAACGTAGTGCCGAATTATATCTAAGCACAGATTAATAATTAATTACTTACCTAATTGGTACTGATCGTCTATTTCAAAATGGACGCCCCTCCACTATATTTTACTTTCAACGTGTGAGCGTAAACACGTGGATGGGCTTTCGATCTAGGTAGGTATAGGTATATAAACATAATTTAATTAAAATCTGGGACTAGAATAAAATAATCCACATACAAAATGAAAGCATTGCATTCTGGGCCAGCTATACATTGTTCTTTTGTAACCCTAACTTCTAAACCACTGAATCGATTTTGACAAAACTTATGCCAATTCTAATTACCTATCAACACATCGAAATAAAACTTTATTTAAAAATGAACGCCCTCCACTACATTAAGTCTTTCAAAGTGAAAGCGTAAACACGTTGAGGGGCGTTCATTCTTATATTTGACCTGGGAACATAGAAGACTCGAGACATTCTAGAATCTAGTGCATAAGTATAAGAAAAAGCCCACTGACGTTGAAAGAAGACCGCCAGTGTTATACACGTGCGGTTTGCTGAGGCGGTACTGGTGCATGGCGACGTGGCTCCTCCTGGCTGGGTACCGGTCTTTCTGACGGAAAACGCTCTCTATGAAGTCGGGCTCGTACACGTGCAGCACCCTCAGACCCGGGGCTGGCTCCTCCCTCACGAGCCCGCCGTACTTGCGCCAGTTCAGCCACGCCGCTTTGTCTATTGCCTCGGTGTTGTAATCACCTGTAATTGTTGACGTATATATCCTACCAGCTGACACAGCAAACGTTGTTTTGCCATGTACCTAATTGTTTCTAACTGCTTTCGGTATGACAAATAGTTTACGTCGTAATCTTAAACATTTCGGTAAGTATACCCACAAAAGTTCGTACAAATCGGTCAAGCTGTTTTGTTACAAACACTGCGACACGCGAAATTATAAGAATTACTTACTTATACATAGAAGAAGATTTAGCAGTGATCTGTGATAGCCTAGATCTGTGATACTAGATAGTTGACGACAGAAAACTTGGCGCTCTTAACAAAGTGGTAGGTAGGTACTTCAGAGCTCATTAAGTCTTTTATAATAGTACGCCAGAAGCACTCAAGAATGAAACTGATAACTGACATAATCTTGAAAAAAAGTACATTACCTACTTAATTAAGTGGTTTGGAATAGTGAATGGAGAGGTAAAAATAACTCAAACTTACCAAGTAAAGGCCAGTATTTGTATAACGTTCCAATGACTGGATAACTTTTAGGACCCGGAATTTCATTGAAGCTTAAAACACTTGAGTTAACAGCTTTATCATTCAAGCTACTATGTTTAGGAGTCAAGCTCAGCCTACATTTAAAAAAATATAGGCAGCGTGTAGTTTTTTTCAATGTTACAATCATTTCATTTAAGTAGAAAAAAGGCATCTGAGTAAATACGTAGGTAAATCAACGTTCCCGTGGTGACTCTAAGTCCGAACTGATTACCTACTGAGCTTCGTATTTCAAAATATCGTCGCTGTAAAATGAGATGCGCATACGATTCGTTATAAGCGAAATGTAGACTGAAAAACTCTTGGGCACAGTGGAATTCTAGGAAAAAATTGCATATTTATGAGACCATTTATTGATCAAAATCATGATATTCAAAATATTCTCTACGGGTAGTAGATAATATTATTATCAAACACGCTTTTACCCGCGGTTTCGGTCGCGTGGCATGAATTTAAATTATTTCTTTCTTTCGGGAGGTTCGTATAGCTATTATTATGTAGGTACCTAATTATCTAGTCGATGAAAGTCCATCGAAATTGATTCAGGCATCCGAAAATTTAATGTTTTCCTTTCCAGGAGAATGCCTAATTTACTCAGGATTAAGTAATGTAGGTAAGTATCTGCACCTCCTTACGGGCGTATTAGTGAAAGTCTCATTAAAATTAATTGATAGGTAACTACTAATCGCTTTCACAAACAGACAGATCTTTATAATATACCTACTTAATTTTTAAAAAACGTATCATGTAACTTACAAACAAGTATTTTGAAGACTGATTCAATATTTTCGTAGCCTTATACTTAGTTATGACAGTAAAATTGCGGGAATGGCAGTATAATAGGTATATTTAAACATTTGTAGTTATAAATACGTATATTTATAATTTGTATGTATAAATAAATATAAAAGAAGAAATTAGTCAGAGTTTTGAGTATGATGTGAGTAACTGACAAAATAAACTTTTAAAGCAAACATTTTTATATCAACATGTGAAGATTGATACTGCCATCAGCGCAATTTTAATGTCATAACTCGTAAGCCTAGCAACTACATACGAAAAAAAAACTAAATTTTCGCAGACCCTTGTGTAGATGTTTTGAGTATAAGTCGGTATTGTTATATTTTATTTATTTATAAATAATAAACTATGAATGTAGCTTTAAATAGATAACTATATAATTACACTACTGAACAGATCATCCCACTTTTACAATATCATAAAAAGATATTAAATAATACAAATTATTTATCATAATTTGAACTTTATTTTAAGTAACTTTGTAGGTATTTTCGCTTCAATAACCCTGGTAACTAGACTTTCACCTAAAGGACTAACAGCTTTAATATCTAAGCTATTTATATTTGTGACTATGTCAATGTTTCTTCGCCATTTCTCTAAACCATTCCATGCTATCATCACACCATTGTCTGTACATAATCTTGGTTCAGGTCTATATATTTGATAATCAAACTCATTACACAGTTCTGACAGAGTATTGAAAATATAATTGTTACATGCAACACCACCAGAGACAACCAATTGTTTTTTGTCATCTGGTATTAATTTATATCTATGGCAAAACTCCATAGCCCTTTGTGTCCGATGCAGTAAATGTCTAGATGTGGTCATCAGTAAAGCAGCGCACAAGTCATTTGCTTCTGGTATTAGCTCATCAGCTTCTATTGTATGTTCCTTTTCTTTTCGAAAAAGTTGATACATCACAGACGTTTTTAAGCCATTGAAACTAAAATTACAATCCTTGTAATCAGCTAACGGAAGGGGTAGTTGAAATATGTGTGGATTGGTGGCTTTTGATGCAGCCATTTCCACAGCTTGGCCACCACACAGCTGCGAATACTCAGCTATATTGCGCAGCTTCATTCTTCTCGCTACTTTGTCAAAGACTTCTCCTGGGGCACAGTCCATGCTTTCGCCAAGAAGCTGAAATTTATCGACATCTTGTACTACAGCTAGCAAACAATGTCCCCCTGATATGAGGAGAGTCAGAAATGGGAATGCTATTTTATATTGCATTCTTCCAACTAACGCATGCGCCTCCATGTGATGAATGGGTATTATGGGTTTGTGATACAATCTGGACAGATGCTTGGCATATTTCATACCTATAGCGAGACTCAGTGGAAGACCCGGCTCTAAAGTCACTGCTATAGCTGTAATATCAGGAAATTGTAATTCTGCCGCCTCTAAGGTCTTATGTACAGTTGGTTCAATAAACTTCCTATGCAAGTCTTGTGCGACGTCTGGAATAATGCCTCCATTACGTAAGTGCGTCAAATTCTGTGAATGTAAAGTTTCTCCCAGTAATTCTCTGTGTTCGTTGATGACGGCACATCCTGTATCATCGCAGGACGTTTCAATCCCAAGGATATTAGCGTAATTTCTGGACTTAGAGGTTAGCTTAAAACTTGAAAAATTTTTCAACACACCATGTTTTAACCATGACATTTTTAAATCTTACAGCAATGTAAATCATTCATTATAATAAATATTTTTCCTTTTAATTCTTTGCCCGCCCCTTGCACTTTTTACTGTTTGATTATAATATTTTATTGCTTCGTGTTGTTGTTGTTGTTGTTTTGACATTGACTGTGACATCACAGAGTAGGTACCTACCTAATTGGGTATTACACTACTTTTTAATTTGATAGAAAATATTACTTTATTATAAACTAGGATAAAAATAATAACGTGCAGTATTTCAATTCTACTTTTGAAATAATAAAACTCATATTGATAAATCAGAACGACATTTAATAGGGATTTTAGCTTATTACACAAGACGCCATTTATCACCCCAATTCGCACACAGCGCCACCACAGAAGTACCAGCTTCCTACTTTACAACCACAGACAACTTACTAACATTATAAACTATGTCACAGATTGTTGCCATAGACTATACTTCCAATACCCCGGCTCAAGGTCAAGTTTTATGGCGAATACAAACTTGAGCTTGTTACAATACTTTTAACTTAAGATGGCAACACTACGCTGGATGTCAGTGTCAATTGACTTTGGCATTTAGACTTTGACATTTAAATATGACGTTTTGCTCTGACGTAAAATGACATTGACATCGTACAAATAAACAATCAACATAACCTGCAAAATACACAATGAATTACAACTTGAAACTTACTTAATTACATCACGATAACTACAAAAAAAATTTGTACTTATCAAAACATTCAGTCACTTACAATTATAAAGTACCTAATTTGGTTCAAATATTTGACCTCTACCCATTAACACAAACCAATTAATTCACACAATCCTTTATTAATAATATCTTTGATAAAATGAACTTTTATATCTATATGTTTCGATCTTTTACTGTTTTCATAACTACCAATCATTTTAATGGTGCTCTGATTGTCAATTAATAACAAACAAGTTAAGTTTCTATCACATTGAAAGTCCTTTAACACTCCAGTAATAAACACTGTTTCACTTACAGTCAATGCTGCTGCTACATACTCAGATTCAGCTGTCGAAAGTGCAACGGTTGCCTGCTTCTTAGAACTCCAGCTTACTAGATTGCCTCGGTGAAAGATTGACACGCCGCTTACACTTTTGCGGTCTACTCGGTCTCCCGCCCAGTCGGAATCTGAAACAGCTTGCAAATAATTAGAATCTTCTTTCTTGTATACTAATCCTTTTTGTTTTGTCTGTTTCAGGTATCTTAGAACTCTTTTTCCTGCGTTCCACAATGTACGAGTTGGACTATGCATGTATCTACTCAAAAAACCTGTTGCATATGCAATGTCTGGCCTGCTAATAGTCGCTAGATACATAAGTGAGCCAACAAGTTCTCGATATGGAATGTTTGTTAACATTTCTTCCTTTTCATCAAAATTTAGACCTATTTCCATTGGGGTACTGATGCCTTTACAATTTTGCATGTTGAATCTTAATAAAATTTTCTCAATCATTTGTTTTTGTTTTATTTCCATTTCCTCTCCTTTCCTTGTTATTTCCATTCCTAGGAATTTACTTATGTTTCCCATGTCCTTGGCTTGAAACTCCTTTTTCAACTCTTGTATGATTGATTGTCCATTTCCAATTATTAAAATATCATCCACAAATATTAAAATATAAACATCTTTTCCAATATAAAGGCAAAAGTCGTAATGATTGAACAAATCCATTCTTTATAAGAAAATTATTTAGTCTCTCATTCCAGCAACGTGGGGATTCTTTTAATCCATATAAAGCTTTTCTCAATTTTAACACATATCCCTCTTTATTTTGCAATCCTTCAGGATATTTTATGTAAATGTCAGTCTTTAATTCTCCATTTAAAAATGCTGTTGGTATATCCATTTGTCTTATAGGTAGATCTTCTTGAAATGCTTTATTCAGGAAAAGTCTTATAGTGGTCATTCTTGCCACAGGTGCATAGACATTATGAGTGGTTTCCTCTTGAAATCCCTTGGCAACAAGTCTCGCTTTCTTTACATTATCTGACTTGGTCCGAAATACCCACTTTGTGTTGATAGCCTTGTGTCCTTCGGGTAGCTTATATTCCTCCCATGTGTTTAAGCTCGTAAGGGCTTCTAATTCCTTTTTAATGGCATTTGACCATGCTTTGTCTTTTATTGCCTGTTGATAACTTAAGGGGTCTCTTGTATAAAATCTAAGGCATATGCAATATTGGACATATCATAGTCTTGATACCGTTTTGGTTTTTGTACCTGTCGTCGCATTCTTGGATACTCGTTTATTTCATTTTCTTCCTCAATATCTGAGTTCTCTTCCCTGTTACTACTTTTATATAATTCTATATCTGGATCTTTGAATGTAGATGGTTCATTCTCCTCTTCTTCATCATAGTTTATGTATGGCATTCTTTCATTTTCCTCATACCTGTAATTTGACTCGTCAAAACGTACATCTCGTGATTCTACTATTTCGTCAGTTTTTGGATCCCATAATCGATAACCACCACCACAATATCCGACCATAATCATAGGTTTTGCTCTTGGTTCTAATTTACTTAGCCTTGGTAAAATGATACACCACGCCTTGGATCCAGTTGATTCTTTCCATACCATATTTTTGCTGGTGTGTCACCATGGAGTGCTTTAGTAGGTGATCTATTTATAACATATGCAGCACACCTGATAGCTTCGCTCCATAAATATTTTGGAAGATTTGTCTCTAATAGCATAGCTCTTACTCTGTCTACGAGTGTCCTATTCATTCTCTCACAGACTGAATTTTGCTGAGGTGTATATGCACACGTAGTCTCCTGTATTATACCGTTTTCTTCATAGAATGATTTTAACTCGTCATTAATAAATTCTCCTCCTCTGTCTGTTCTTATTCTCTTTACTTTAATGTCATTATTTTTCAACTTTTTTATGTAACTAATTATATACTCTTTTGCCTGATCCTTTGTCTTGAGTAAATGAACTTCCATGAAATGTGAAAAATCATCAATAATAGTAAGATAATACTTTTCTCCATCTTTACTAATTGGCGTTATTGGGCCTCCAATATCACAATAAATCAACTCTCCTACCTTTCTTGTTCTCGGCGTTGGGATTGAACTAAATGAATTACTTGTCCCTTTAGCTTCCATACATATAGAGCAACGCTCTTTGGATAGTGGTAATCCAAGTATCTTCATGCCTCCATAATTTAGGTGCCCCATTCTTACATGCCATAAATTTGGGTTTTTGTTTTCTGTTACTAATGCTTCATTTTTATTTATTCTCAGACGTAATATAAATAATTTCCCATTATTTTCACATTTAATTTTTATTTTTCCGTTTGTTATATAACTCTCCTTTTCATCGAATATTACTGTTAAACCTTTTTCATTTAATTTAATTACAGATATCAAATTGTGAGACGACTTCTCAACTATCAAACAGTCATCTATTGTTATTTTTATACCTTCCTCTGAAAATGCAATTAGTTTACCTTTCTTCTTAACTGACATAATGTCACCATTCGCAATAACTATTTTTATTTCAGGTATTTCTTTTATTTCTGTCATATATTTTTGATATTTCTCATTCAATAAATGGAAACTTGCTCCAGAATCAATGGCAAAATTAATACTTTCTTCGTTAATAGTAGAAAATGCCTTAGCTGCAATGAACGATACAGTTTCGTCCTCTTTTTCTTCTCCTAAATTAGCACTGGGTTGTTTCTTAAAGTTTTTGCCTTTGTTACCTCTATAATTTCCTCGATAATTTCCTCTACCTCGCTGCTGTCGATAGCCACTTGATTGAGGTCTATTTGTACAGTTTCTAGCAATATGGTTGGGTTCTCCACAATTATAGCACTTTATTTGGCTGCTCTCGAAAATATACTCCTTCTTTGTAGGTTTACACTCAGAATTTTTCTTTTCTTTCAGTTCCGCGTCAAGTAATTTTCCTTTCACAAAATCCATAGTCAATTCTATGTTGGACGTCTCCAAAGCTGTTGCTATAGCTGGATATGCATCCTCCATACTTATCAGTAATTGACATATTTTGTCTTTTTCACTCATTTGAGTACCGTTCGACTCAATTTCTCGGATAATTTTATCAAATTTACTAAAATGTTCTTCTACACTATCTTGCTTCTTACACTTTAAATTAATTAAGCTTCTTCGCAAATATAAATTTGAAATTGTAGACTTCCTCTCAAAAACTTTTCTTAGATTATCTATCATCTCGTAAGCAGTTTTTGACTCCTTTACATATTCTAGATGTTTGTCCGATAAAGCTTGCACAATTATATTTCTGGCTTTAGCGTCTTGCTTAGCATCTTTTACCTCCATGCTTCGAATTGTTTCTGCACAACCTTTTTCCTCTAAAGTTATCTCAATTCTAAACATCCAATTTTTGAAATTTCCACTTTCCAGTTGCGGAATTTGATTTATTGCTTGTGCCATTTTACATACGTATTATTTGTTCTTGTTAATGAACATACAATTCACACGGGACTTTTACGACCATGTGCTTGCGCCTTTGCTCTGCCTTGTTCGATGGCAACCAGCAAGATCCTGAAACCCTATCACTGCCCTACAACTGTGTCATCTGACTTACAATCATGAGCTCTGGGCCCATAACCTATTTCAATTCTACTTTTGAAATAATAAAACTCATATTGATAAATCAGAACGACATTTAATAGGGATTTTAGCTTATTACACAAGACGCCATTTATCACCCCAATTCGCACACAGCGCCACCACAGAAGTACCAGCTTCCTACTTTACAACCACAGACAACTTACTAACATTATAAACTATGTCACAGATTGTTGCCATAGACTATACTTCCAATATGCAGTGAAAGAAATATCAAAATCCAGCGAAGATTTACAAAGTTACAGGCGTTTAAATTTTGGAGTGGGAGGATCTTCTATCCCTTTCTCGCAAAACGAAAATTTGTATGAAGCCGCACGAAGCTACTATGGCATTGGTAAGGTGTGACGTCACAATTTAATGTTGCTATCTCTGTCTAATCACAAATCTTTAAATGCTTATAACTTTTTTGTTATTTGCTCGATTTAATTAGTTTTGTCAGTGCACGTCATTATTTTAATTCTAGTTTATATTAAAGTAATAAAAAAATTGGAGTCAAATACCCAATTGCAAAGAGTATAATATAATCACTACGTTCCTAATTGCTACAGTGCGACAAAGCTATTTTGGCGCGTGGCCAAAGTCTGAACTAACGCCGCTATCTAGTGCTACTGTTTGATAGTTCGCTCTGTCAGTATATGACTATTCTATGTTATGTTGTTTTTGCTTACTTTTAACTATTTTAAACTAAAATTGAAGTAAATTGAGGAGATTTTATTTTATGGCTGCCATTGTTTTGCAACAGCGCCCTCCTTCAAGTGGCAAGAGAGCCTTGTCGGACTGTAGTGTTGAGTAATTGCTAGTCGGCGGCCGGCGCGGCGAACTTTAATCCCTATGACAGTTCGTGTTCGTGATGGGTCGTGTCTTTGGTCGTGTCGATCATTTTAGACATATTAATCCGATTACTAAGAAAAGAGACTGACTGGCTACCTTCTAAACATAGCATCATTTGTTCTAAGCACTTCAGTGATCAAGACAAACTAGGCCCAAAAACCGAAAATGGTCTTGTTTATTTGTCAAATGAAGCAATTCCATTGCTAACTGTAAGTAATGGTTTTATGCGTTAAATGATTTGTATCAAATCGACAATGCAAATAAACAGTGGGTCTGGAATTCAACTAGCTCTTCTAAGAGTCTCTTCTATAACCCGTTCGTGGAGCATTGCCGATGAGTACTTACCTTTCCCATTTCAGACCAAATACTTCTATGTAGTTCAGACGACCGCGACGTTTTTAAGTTATGAAAGTGAAATATAGCAGATTAACTGCATTACTACACTACTCTTTATAATAATAACCGGTCAAGTGCGAGTCGGACTCGCGCACCGAGGGTTCCATACTATCAAAGACGTAAAACGTTAAAAGAATCACTATTGTCCCTTGAATTTACGAGTATAATTTATACAAGTAGGTACTTTTGTTGGCGAACCGCAAACTTAGCTTTGTTTTTAGAGGTTTATTGTTAATATCACAAAAAATATATTAGTAAGCGAGTTGATTTTATTTGTCCTGTAAAATATACGTTAACTCCTATTGATCGTAATTATTTCAGATTTTTCGATTGGTAAACTTCGGAGATAAGGGGGGGGGAACGGTATTTTTTTCGACAGTTTGCCCAATAAATCAAAAACTATCAGGCATAAAAATAAATAAAAATTGGGTTTAGAATACACAAGTGACGCCCTTTCATGTGATACCCCACTCAATATTATTATCTCATTTTGAAATTTCGACGACCCGGTTTCCCCCCCTTTTTAAATAAAAATAAAAAAGATTTTAAATTTTTTTAGATTGCGCTGACGGCGCGTCGCAATTTCCTATAACTATTCCAAATTTCAGGTCGATAGCTTTAGTAGTTAGTGAAATAATCGAGTGTGACAGACGGACGGACGGACGGGCGGAGAAAGTCTCACCATAAGGGGTCCCATTTTTACCATTTTGGTATGGAACCCTAAAAAGGAGTGATGTCCTTTGTATATAGATGTAAATAGATATACATTTTTAATAAAAAATATAAAAAAATATAATGTCTTAGTTATTTCATTAATTATAGACGTTTAAAACATCCATTAAACAATTCTTCAAATATTTTAATTATTTAAATTATTTCAAAGTAATTTTAATTGCCGCATTATTTTGCTTCAAAAATTGGGTAAAATTTCGCATAGGTGGGCATCCCCATCCCGCGCTATTGTATGATTATATTGCGGTCTTTGTTTTTTTAAGCGACGGAATTGTTTTAGCGACTTGTGTAAGTGAGACAGATATATGTTTACCTGTTTACCTTCCAATGTTTAGATGTTTTGAAAGCTACGTCGTCATATTTTAAAAGTGGTTACACGTATTTAGACGTATTTGAATGAGGTTTGTTTCTCTATGTATTAAGCTCTTTGATTTTAGACAAAGGCGCGGCTTGCATTCAGCCACGTTGGTAAACATGTTTTAAAAAATATTATAATGTGCATTTTTTAATGTCTAATTAGGTATGTTGTTGTTGTATTAATTTACGATTTTTGGCATAGATTAAGTAGGTAACATTTTTATATACAGGCATAGAGAGTACAGAGCTATCTCGCTCTCTCTTGTTTTATGTATTATCTTTATGATCCCTTAAGTGTTAGTAGTCTATGATGATTGTGATATTCTGTGGTGATTTCCGATTGTTCCCGATTTGTCTTTTGGTTTTGGGTTTTCCAATTTTCCAAAGAGAGATCAATGGGGTTTTCATTATAAACGATAAACATCAACGAGATAGATCAATGATAAACATAGACATAAAACACTATAGATTATAAATCACTAGTAGTGATTATATACTCTTTGACTATACTAATTACCTACTATATTGTAAATTTTGTATTGATCAAAGAGTATATAATCACTACGTTTTAGTATTGATGCAAAATGCAAATTATAAATTAGAGCGTTACCTACTAATCAAACCTTTGCCAAATAATGTTTTATGTTTAGCTACGTAGTAGGTACCTACGTGCAAATACCAAGTCAGGTCAAGTGTACAATAAACTTTCGACGCTGCGAACGCTTCCACAAAATGGAAATTTTAGAAAGAATTTATGATACTGTGAGAAGGCAGTTTAACACTTTGCCGGTGACCGTCAATAAAACGGTAGACACTGTAAATAAATCGTTTAATCAAGTGAGAATACCGCCGTTCACAAAAGAAAATGTGCTGTATTATTATTTGCCAATACAAGGACTTGTGAGTTACACAACTTTGTCAGTAGGTGTTATGAACCCCCATCTCATGGTGAGGTACGTAGAACCAAACATTCCAAATTGCTAATTAGTAATGTTCTTTGAACTTTATTTTAGTAAAATGCATAAGGGCCAATGCCAGTAGCAGCTTTGGCTACTTGCATCTAGTAAAATGCATAAGTGCAACTTTAAGGGTCTGTCTTTGAGCAGATTTGTGGGCAGGTCTGCCTGAGTTTGCTTTAATATTGTTTGTTTCTTAAACTATTTATTCCCAAATGCCTTAAACTAATTTTGTTGTGATTGTTCTACAAAGGGGTTTTGCCGCCAACTAATCTGTACAGTGTACGGTTTGAAATCAGTAATCAACTGCTCTTTTTTCTCATAGAATTACTGTTTTCAGGCTGTTTCCACGTAGAGATATAACGGATGTGTTATTCCTGTCTGCTGGAGGTGGTGCTGGGTTGTGGCTGTGGGCACGTCCGCACCTGGCCGCAGCAGCACCTGCGAGAAGATTCTCATGGGCATTCCTAGGAGGCTGCCTTTGGCCCCTTGGTTCTATATTCTTATGGGCAATATTAAGAAGTTCGATTGGCCAAAGACCTGTCCTGGGTACAATACTTGGTGTTACCACAGGTGCAATGCTTACAAATATTGCTCTAGATTACTTCAACTATGTTGAACTGATGTTCTGTGGTGAAGTCCGCTTACCAGATGACACATATAGCCCAAACAGTGATGATGAAAAGTATGATATTGACCTCTAAACACAAAAATGAGCTTTGTTTATAATTATTACCTTTTTGCATAAAAATATATTTACACCCACAATTATTGTTCTATTATTTCAAATGACATTAGGAATTTAGTGCTTAGTGTTTTTGGTGTACATAATTATTTCTTATTGTTCTTGTATGAACTGGTGTGATTGTGATTGATTTGTTATTGATATTGTGATTATTTATTTGTGCAAATTAAATTATTACTCATATTGGCTTTTGTGTTTTAAAACAAATAAGTAATTATCTCATGAATTAAAAATTATTGGGATAGTATCATACCACTTTATTGAGGAAATTATAAAAGAAATAGATGGAAGAGAAGACACAATAGGGAAGACAAGCAGCAGTGTTAGTAGGCTTACTCAGCAGGTACGTCATTGCATAGAAGATCATGCATAAGGTTGAAATTCACAACACATGCCTAGTGCTGTGTGTAAAACAGTTCAGAAAGGTACACTGCAAGTTAATCAATTTTTATTATTATTTTTTGTGCAACAAAAATTAAAGAAAACAACTGGTTTATGTGCTCAGATTTATTTGTAAACTTGTAACAATAAATGACACAATTATTTTAGTTGTTCTGAGGTGGTTTGGACCATTCAACGTTCAGTATAAGATGGTCATAACCATAACCGTTCAAAGTTTGAATCGCCTTAGCAGCATCAGCCCTGAACTTGAAGTGCACGTAAGCAAACCCTTTGCACTGGCCCGTGCTCTGTAAAAGAAAGTTTGAAGTATTTTTAATTTGGTCATGAAACAAATTTTTTTTGATAGAGATAATATTGTAAACTAGCTGTTGCCCGCACGAATTTCGGTTTTTCACTGATCTTGTTGGAATGGTGGATTTTTTCGGGATAGAAAACCTATGTGTTAATCCGAGTTATAAGCTATGTGTTCCAAATTTCAGCCAAATCAGTTCAGTAGTTGTGGTGTGAAGGAGTAACAAAAATCCATCCACCCATACTTACAAACTTCGCATTTATAATATGAGTAGGATAAATTTTTTGTCATCTATTCTACTGTGCTCCAACAACAAATTTGCTCATAGCCCTGGGGCTGATCGCAGATTTAAAAAAAATCTTTGATCTTTCAAAATCAAGATTTTTCTGGTTGTGAATACCTTGTAAAGAGAGAACTATTTAAATCTCAGAAACTAGTGGTCAGAATTGAAAAATTATTTTTGTGTTGGTCCATTTATCTAGGAAGGCTATACATGTTACATCATGACCAATAGGAGCGGATCATCAATGAAAAATGTTACCGTTACATGTGTTGTGTAAATGATTAAACAAAGTTACACAAAAATCATGTATATGACAGATGTGGACAGCGACACCAAATATCTGGCTTTTAAGGTTGACTCATTATAACAGTTTGTTGTGTAGAATCTGTTAAGCAAAATTCATGCAGGCGAAGCTGCACGCAACAGCTAGTTTACATACTAAAAATAGTTTAAAATTCTAATGTGTCAAGATTGTATAAAATTTTCTATACCTTTTCCTTGGCAAGGTACAACTTCTGGACTGGTCCAAAGCCCTTTACCAGGTCATCTAAATCAGCTTCCACAGCAAAGTTGCTCAGGTTAGAGATACGGATAGCCGCCAGGTCATCTCGCCGTGCACCGGGCATCTCGCGTCCAGTGCCTCGAACTGCGCCCTCGCGCATGTTTGGAGCAACATACTTGTTAGTAGAGGAGGCTTTAGCTTCTGTTCAGGCAAGAAACATTGGTGTATTAGTCTATTTGGTAAATTAATTAAATGAAAGAAACACTGTTATGGACAGGCCTTACAGTAGAAACCTATATTATTTAAGGTTTGTAATATACAGTCAAAACCGAAAAAAAAAACATTGTTTCACACAACGCATTGGCTATAATGAGTGAATGGCAAGGTCCTGGCAGAATACCATACTACAAATGTGTACATACATACTTGCTGAATCCCATACTACATAACTGTACAATACATACTTGCTGAATCCTATACTACATAACTGTACATACATACTTGCTGAATCCCATACTAAATAACTGTACATACATGCTTAGAGCTACTATCGGACATAATTGGTTGTTATATCCAGTTTTAACTTTAATTTTAAGTTCTAAAAATCTATTTTATCCCACATGATCAGTCAAATTTAATAGATGTCAGGCATTTGTAATATTTACTTAGTTTGTATTAGCAGTTTACTTACCAGCTGCTTTGGCTGCTTCACTCGCTTTAGCCTGAGCCACCTGTGTGTGCTGGAATGGACAGCTCGAGGTCCAATGTTCACCTTGGCAGGTACGACATTTGAAAAGCACTTTAGTTGGTCTGGCCTAAATTAAGAAAAAAATGTTTTTATAACTTAAATAAAAAAATGATATTCTCTCAGGCATGCAGGGTACCTCAATGTAAGAAATATGGGCAAAAGCTGGAATAAATGATTTTTTTTAATGTTTTCCTTCACCATTACAGCCTTAACTTGATTACTGCTGAAAACAGAGATTTTTATTTGTTTTATAATTCCAACACAATAAGTTAGAGAATCCTAAGATTCAAACCCTGAACTGCCTTAATGGTCAACGTTAAAGCTATGACTCAAGTTATCAATTATTATTAAGATACTTTCTAGTGTAATTGGTTACTGAAACCATTTGTTTACCTTCAAAGCCTCTAAGTCACCTTCATCAGGACGCTGCGCCTCTTCTTTACTTGTAATAAACTGCATAAACACATCTTCAGATACATTGGTGGTAGCTGGATTTGGGCCAGGCTTGTCATTGGCTGAGTCTCCAAATTTATCCCATGTCTTGCGTTTTGCAATACTCTAAAAGGAGACAGACCAATATATATATTTACATTATGGTTCTACTCTTTGTCTGACTCAACTGCCTGTCAGCTTACTCAGTTTCTTGTCTGAAAGTTCATGAAAAGGACTAACCATTTATATGTAAACAATTTCTAGAACACTAAATAAAAGTAGTTACCTTTGAAACAACACGTTTTTCAATCTTGTATGTACGGACAATTTTCACTTTTTTATTATCATTGTCATACTTGTATTCCGTTACAATCTTGAGTCCATTTTCAACAACTTCTGACGGTGGTGGCAGTGCTCCCTGATCTATTTCTACTTCATCAGCCCATGAGGACTGGATTTCATCAGCAACAGGCATCTACAAACAACCGTATTTAAAGGGCATGCACCTGTCTAACAATATACATTATTCAAAAAGAAGTCGACGCTGTCGACATGTCAGGAATTGCAAATAACCCTAAACCACACTTTCGAGAATACTATTGTTTTAAATAAAATAGGATATACGTGTTAGTACTTACTATATCGGGAGTTTCCAAAACTTACAGTAAACGTGAGGTATGAGAAACAATTTTTACAAAATATCAAACCGATTTTCCACTCATCAGCAACCAAAAACCAAAGACTCCAAAAAAAGAGAAACGTTTTCATATTATGTATAATGTATTATCTATGGATTTCATGTTAGTATACAGTCCGACAAGGCTCTCTTGGCACTTGAAGGAGGGCGCTGTTGCACAACAAAGGCAGCCATAAAATAAAATCTCCTCAATTTTACTTCAGTTTTAGTTTAAAATAGTTAATAGTAAGCAAAAACAACATAACATACAATAGTGATATACTGACAGAGCGAACTATCAGACAGTAGCACAAGATAGCGGCGTTAGTTCAGACTATGGCCTCGCGCCAAAATAGCCTTGTCGCACTGTATATTTCATGTTTTCATGTGCCAAATTAGGTCCATGAACACTAGGTATTGTTTCATCTCTCTGTCCGTATTCTGTGTATATACATTGTCTCTGGCCGTATAGTGAATTTATGTCTATACTCTATGATGGCCGTAACAGACCACAAAACTATGTATCGTAAGATACAATATCTTTAATCTGTGACGGCCGTGTCGAATCTCTTGATTCGTGGTCTCAGGTCTGTGGTGTCGAACACAGACCACGAAACTAGGTGTCGAAACCCGCTAGGAGTTATAATGTTCTGTGCGTTCTGTGGTCGAAACTCGAAAAGTGAATGGCCCGTAGTATCGATCAATTATTTTATTTAATTATTTTTAATTTTAAATGAAATCTTTTTGAAGATAATTATAACTTTACAAATAGGTATATCGCGTTGTATAAAATTATTGTTACTGTGAATGTGCTTGTGAATATTATCTTCTAAAGCTACATGAATTCATGATTAGCCTCTAGTGATCGATTGTGGATTAACAGTTGCAAATACCAGGGTCGCTTACGTTGGTATGTATTAATAATAACTGTATTTGCACATAGATTTTACATTTATTTGTTAGAAATGTGATTTACCACATTAGCTACGAAATGTATTAATAATAACTGTATTTGCACATAGATTTTACATTTATTTGTTAGAAATGTGATTTACCACATTAGCTACGAATTTAGACATGTTTTATACTTTTAAATAGTTACGGTAATTTTTGTGTACCTATAACTCGTGTCTTGTGGGTGTACTACTTGAATATAAATTATCTAATGTAAAAACCCATGACTTACTTTTATACAAAATACCTTAAATTAATGAATTACAAAACTCAAATACGAAGTTTATTCCACAACCCACTATGTTGTAATTAATCATCATGTTCAAAACAGTGTTATCAAACACCCTCTGTAGATTGAATAAATAAAGACAATATTAAATTACACACATGTGTTAATAGATAAAAAAAACACAATTGAATCACATATCAACATTACAATGTTAATGAAAAAAGAATGTGATAAGTCCTGTGAGGGCAAAATCATTATTATATTTTTCATTTTTACTGTCATAGTGTATGTAACAAAATCTCCTCCAAAAGGGCTTGACCGATTTTTATGAGCTTTTTGTGTATAATTCCTCAGTGGTCTGAAATCAGGACCTAAACAATATTTCCTACACTTCAAAGTGAGAAATAATTTATATAAAATATAATCATAGGGCTTGGGCATTCCCATGGTTAAGCGACTTAACTATGAATACATAAGTTAAGCCAACTTTAAAAACCAAAGGTTATTCAATAACTGACCATGGGCCATTTTTTATTGGGTTTACTTAGCCTTAACTACTCAATTATACAAATTATTATACAAATATAATGTGAAATATGCAATATGCTTGTGAAAGTCTTGTTAAACTTAAGTCAGGCAATTGTGTATGAAAACATAAATTAATATTAGGCTTGGGTGGAAATCTTTTTTACCAGAAAATTAATTTAGCAAAGGAGCAGAATTTATTTTATTTATGTTTTTCTTACCCAATTAATTGCCTAGCAGTTTGTTCAAACCTTTAGTTTTTTTAAGAGTATGTTGATAAACACATGATTTAATTGTTGCTCAAATATCATATAAGCTATATCTATTCAGTTATTTCAAAAGCATAGACACACTTTGTTTTGTTTGTAAAGATAAAGCAGGTCCATGGTCATTAAAGAGCAGGTAATTAAATTTACAATGACTCACAGACCTTTCTCAATAGACAGTGGTTGAATCTGGTATTATAATATATCATTTGACACTATTATTTTTGTTGCGTATTTATTTTCTCAGCAAAATATTGGATTAGTATGCCAGTAAAATTTAGCAACTTTGACAAGCTCTTCTGATGAATTAATAAAATCAAGACACTCTTGGTATGGTTCGTAACCATTCATCTAACAACCTCCCCATTAAAATCATTTCAGAAACTTGTTAAATGACAAACTATCACATGACAAAAAATATTTGATAATTTGTTTGTTTGAAAATATTTTATAAACCCAGTCTCAATTATTCCCCCTGAAATTCCCCCAGAAAAGAGATGTCACCTAACATAACCCATCGTCTTTGTGATTTAAGCGGGACAGTTAATAACAATTGTTTTTTTGTTTGTTGGTAGATCTGAGTATCCACAACCATGCTACGGTTCCTCAGTCGAAGGGGCCGTTCTTCAAGCCAGACTCGCAACAAACAAAATCAAAAAGCCTCCAATAACAAGAACCTGATACAATGCAAGGTAATGCTTCTTGATGATACTGATTTGTCTATTAATCTCTCTAAAAAAGCTAGCGCTGGAGATCTCTATGAACAAGTATTTTATTCTTTAGATTTGATTGAGAAAGATTATTTTGGATTACAATTTACTGATACTAACAATGTTAAACATTGGCTTGATCCAACAAAAACAATCAAAAAACAAGTAAAGATTGGACCACCTTACACTTTAAGATTGAAGGTGAAATTTTATTCATCAGAACCTAACAACTTGCGAGAGGAATTGACTAGATATCAATTCTTTTTACAATTAAAAAAAGACATTTTGGAGAGCAAATTAGAATGCCCGCACTCTACAGCAGTAGAATTAGCAGCTTTGGCCTTGCAGTCTGAACTTGGTGACTTTGATGAGTCGGTACACACTCCAGCCACTGTGTCTGAATTCCGATTTGTCCCTAATCAAAGTGAAGAAATGGAGATTGAAATATTGGAAGAATATAAAAAATGTAAAGGCCTCTCTCCCGCTCAAGCCGAAGTGAACTATCTGAATAAGGCGAAGTGGCTTGAAATGTATGGTGTTGATATGCACATCGTTCTCGGCAAAGATGGGTGTGAGTATCACTTGGGATTAACACCTACAGGCATTCTTGTGTTTGAAGGACCTCAAAAAATAGGCTTATTTTTCTGGCCTAAAATCAGTAAGCTAGATTTTAAAAAGAAGAAGTTAACTTTAGTTGTTGTGGAAGACGATGATCAAGGTCGGGAGCAAGAGCATACGTTCGTCTTTAGGCTTCACAACGAAAAAGCCTGTAAACATCTTTGGAAATGTGCTGTAGAACATCACACTTTCTTCCGCTTACGAGCGCCAGTCAAAGGGCCATCTGCAAGACAAAACTTCTTCCGTATGGGATCAAGATTCCAATATTCAGGTAAAACTGAGTATCAAACAACGATACAAAATCGTGCACGTCGCACAGTTCAATTTGAAAGACGCCCTAGTCAAAGATTCGCGCGACGACAGAGTCATGTTTTACGAGAACGAGAAAAACAGAATACGACTGCAAAACCTGATGCCAACTTGCAACCGGAACCGAGTACATCAGCGGAACCCACTGCTCTAGCTCCTGAAACTAATCTTGATACCTTATCAAGAAAGAGTAGCGCGAAGTCACAGAAATCTACTTTGGTCGATAGTGAAGCGAGAGCTGTTGATGTGGGAGAGCCTTCTACAAAGAAATTCGTCAGCGATGAAGTTCCAGAAGAGATACTAATGTCAAAAGATGATGCCATCAGTAACAAGGTCCTGTTTAAGATGGATAAAACCAATATGGAAGAAAAGAAGAGTAATTTGACTCAGGTAGTGATTAACAAGCCATCGTGCAACTGTTCGCCCGCTGCCGAGTTCAATCCGCTGAACGATCTCCTAATGAGTTTAGTGAAAGAAAAACTTAACAGTGACGATTCTAAAAACGAAGTCAAGAAAGATCAGTTGGATTCGGCGGATAGCGAGGTGCCTAACAACCAAACGAAATGCTACCTGCCATCTACTAAAAACCTTCCGCCAGGCCAGCTCAAATGCAATAATATACTAAAAGCTAGAGAGAATGAAGTGAAAATTATCAACGAATCAAATAATATTAATTTATCGATCCCATCAACACCTTCCCCGAAGATATTAAATGAAACGAATCCAAATAATTCGCAATATGTTTCAATAGTCGTCGTTGAGCCGCCGCGGACGCAAGCAAAACTGGCGTCTCCGAAACCTGTCGAAAGAAATGAAGATTTGATTCCCAAATCTCAACCTATTTCATCTCTTTCTCCGTGGCTCGTTACCTCGGAACCGAGCTCGCCCTCGGGTATAGGAGAGAAGGAAATTACGATAATCCACCGCAAATCTGTTATTACAACACAACTGTAAATAACGGAACTCTGATATTCTAAGGAAATGAAATTGAGCTGATAACATAAGTAGCCAAGAAATCTGGGAAGATGGCGTTATTTTAATATGAATTTCATATGAGGTTAATATTTTTATTGGAAATTGGAAAACTATAATAAACTAGGTAAAGCGTGACGTGCTCCGAAATTACGAAGTAATTTCTGATGTCAGTGATCGAAATGTGAAATGATATTGTGCCTTATAAAATACAGTTTTTAATGTTTTACCTGTAATAGCTCATTTTCCATTTCACTTTTAAGTTTCGAGAGAAACCTAAAGCGAGATGCTTTACTTTGCAATTATTATAATTGCTTCAACAACATTCTATGTTATCATTCCAAGCGTAATACCTTAAGTTTAAATAAACTTTGTAATTCCATATTAGTATTAATAAAGTATTATACTAACTTGAATTTATTCAGTACTTATTGGAGTAGAACGTAATATATTCGGAATACGAATAGGTATCTTACGTAATATGTTAGGAGTAGGTATATTGTGAAGTATTATTTTAAAACAAATTCTAAAAAATAATAGCTACAAGAATGGTATACCTACATATTTAATTAATTAATTATATCTTTTATAATTAATGACAATTTAAACATGTGTTTATAAAACCAATACATGTGGTGGTGGTAAATATTATAATCATGACAAAAAATAAAGGCCCATTTACATGCTGCCATTTTCTTGTAAGTGATCAATTTTTCCCTCCGATTGAATTATATTCAACTTTATACACGCGATTTTTATAGTTGTTCAAACGAGGAAAGTTATTCATTGCTTCAATTTAATTGAAGGCAAGAAAATGTTACTGTGTAAATGAGTCTTTGGTATTTTTAGCCCCCTTTATCTTTGTGTAAGGAGTACGTACAAAACTGGTACAATGCTTACGAGGTTTGTTCTCTCAGGAGTAATCGTTCTAACTTGAAATTAGGCTGTAATTGAAATAGGTATTATACTCGTATATGATGAAAATAAAGCTGCGTGCAATCTAAGGGGGCAGCCCTAGTACTTAATTGTAGCGTATTGTCGTAGTTATAATAAAACAAATGACCGTCCAAATCAATATATCGAATATTTTTAACAGTTTTAACAGTAAGTACTAAAATTAACTATTAAACAGGTAGAAGTACAACAAAATAATCTTATGATCAGTATTAAAAAGATTCAAATTAAACAGGTGCCATATGTATATTTATTCAAACTTTTGGAATTATTTTTGTGAAAATATAAATGTGCAAGTACCTTATAAATGTCATTGATAAAGCTATATTTTGAAGATACTTATAACATAACACATTTTACTCGTGATGACGCTTGAATTTACTAAACAATAATAAAATTAATATCTCAGGAAATAAATCCATTCCAAAAGTTGAATAACGTGGCACGTAGTCAAATAAGTACCTATTGCAATTGCGATCGTTCAAAGTTTTGTAATTAATGATACGATAGTGTACTTGTGATTAAAAATGTCCGTCCCAATTCGTTTTAGGTGCCTATACTTTGATTATCATATTTTATAACGAAAATTGTCGATAGTAGTTTTTGTAAAATTCCAAATTCAGGCTCAATTTTTTCAACTAAAAGTAATACAATTATATATTTTTATCATATTATGCTTGATGAGAAACAAAATGCAATAAAATAATACATGATATTAAATTATTCTAGGCACCGAATACGATGTGCAAGCATTTTCCTACCAGCATAGAATTTTCTATCTATTGTTCTTTCAAGCTGCGTCTACGCTAGGCGAATCGAGTACAAACCGAGCACGAGCCGAACACTATTCGTGTAGTGTGGACCGGACCGACTTACAAGGCTCGAACGACTTCCGAACGGCCAAAAACGGCTCTGCTTGTGCTTCGCTCGTGCTCGGTTCGTCTAGCGTAGACCCACATTTAAGAACTTAAAGATTTGTGCCTTTGAATTTGACTTGGTGTTATTAATTCTATTAGTTATTATTGTTCTTGAATATTTATTAACTACGGTTTTAAAGTTGTCTGAACTCTATGTCCAAGTTATTGTTAGTTAAATTACGTACTGACCTTTATTTTCGGAAGGTACACTATACACAATATAGTAGCTGACATGTATAGTGCCATTATTTACCCATTATCCCTGTTAAAAATATGGCACTACAGCCAAACCGGGTTAAGAGAGAGCTCAAGGGACCGATCTCTTAGAGGTTTCTCGATAAATCGAGTTAGAAGGACAAAATGACGCGACCTGGCAAATACTCTCACTTATAGAGTTTTCTCGCTTATTCAGTTCTCACTTACTCAGGTTTGACTGTACTTTATAAATAAGTCGAGTTTATTACTACAGCAAACGACACCTTTTTGGTAGTCATGGCGCATCCGCGTTACATAATATTATACATACTTATATATCGGATGGTCTCTTTATGAGCGATAAACCTTAGATTATTTAACTTTACCTTGTCTGAAAATCTATCATCCGTTTCACTATGACTATAGTCGTACCCCTATGCAACTATACCCTATAGTGAAAGGGATAGTAGATTTTTAGACGTTCCAAATTTAGTGATTCTAAAACAGAATCGGTAGGTACGAGAAGTCGAATTTGACCGAGACTGCCAGAGCGATAGTTTTAATACTCGACCTTTAAATGGTACTTAATTATTTTTATTATTTAAGTTAGTAAAATTATATCGCTTTATTGTTAAGTATTACTTACATATACCTAAATAAAATATATCTGATACTCATTCCAAAAACTTTGTTTTATTTACTTTGAAAATGCTTAAAGGTAGGTATCTTAACTAAGTATCCTAGTAACTATTTGTTGTTTTTTTTATTGTTAATAGTAGGCAGGACTTAAAACAGAAACTGGTCTTGAGAAACTCGGTTTCGGTGAGGTCTGGAGTGTTTTTGATGGCTGGGTTAAGATAGCTCAGTGTGATTTCTTTTGAAAATGTTCGAACTTGAGGTTCTTACTTACCCTAAAAATACGAGTGTAACCGTTTTACTAATTGAATTGCTTGTCATAATATTTAGAACAACAATTCTGTCAATTTCCTCAGTCAATTCCGTTAACAAGATAAGGAATAAAAAGTAGTCGCGCTCAGTTTTTTTACTGAATTATAATTTATAAAGCTCCAATAATGAAAAAATCAATGGATAAAGTATCATCAGATAAATCGTCGTCCAAATGTGACCTCCTGTACTCACAGAAACGGTATTTCATTAACAATTTGGACTCGTATCATGGAGAGTATTATTTAAGAGAGGTATCCAAAGTGTTGTTACGAAATGCACTGGAATCCACGAAACAGGCTTCGCAGACCGTTATGGGGGAAGACATGGAGCCAGCGACTCCGCCGCCGCCAGAACAGCCGTATGAAATCATTGGTATGTGGCCAAATCCAGCTTATTTAAAATTGACTTAGGTACGTAAAACCTGACTTAAAATTAAAAAGAGGAATGTGGGCTAAACAAAAGGGTAAAGATTGAATTTTCTACTATTATTCAAATTGTTAGAGTAATCATTTGGCCTCTAGACTCTCTCTAAAGATAGCAAATCAATTCGTTTTATGTTAATGTTGCATAAACCTGTTCCGATTAGGTACCGTTGTGGACCCCAAGGTCAAGTCTTTGGATAACGTCGCACGGATTGTTCAAGCTGCTGATTGCTTGTCTCAAATGTTAACGTGCGGGACTGTCATCCTCGATATCGGCTGCAATAGAGGAGAACTGCAAGTAGCTATGGACTACTTGAAGTGTTAGTTAAATAATTAAGAGCTTTCTATTGGGCGTCTTATTTTAGGCGGGAGTCTATTTACTCCTTGTTCGACGATATTCTGGTAACCAGGGTACAATCATCTCCGTTTAAGTATTTCAGCCGATCCGGTTCATTATTGCAGCGCACACACGCATTTATAATACCTATTAGTTATGATAATTTATTTCATAATTCATTTCCAATTATAATTTCATATCGACTTTTCGTTTTTAACTTACCTATTGATTGATTACATTGTACAAGCACGAATTTTGCCGGTTTATGAGGGAAACCTTTGCAATATCGATAGATTTATTAAAAGTACTTAGGTGAAAAAAATACATGACCTGAAAAGTTGGCAGTTTTGAACTTCAGTAACATTCAGTTGTGAATTATTATTTATCCGTTGGTCAGTTGCTTTAACGAAGACCTCTAAGTATCGCCAAGCCAGCATAAAATGTAGGTGAAAGAGTGCGAAAATTGAGTCATCACAATGACGATCTTTCACCATAGGTAAAGTTTGTCCTCGCAATGTTGCAAAAATTTTAGAAATAATTGCTTTTGGAGAGCTTTCGTTGCGTGCAAACGATTAAAGTTACGCAAAAATTGTATATAGTAAATTTATGAAGGAATTGTTCTCGTTTAAAAGCTCTACAAAAAATCCGCGACACCGCATATCTATCTTTTAAGCTTGACTCATTATAACGGGATATGAAAAAAACGAAATTCCTGCTGGTGAAGTCGCCTGGCAATGGATAGTTTTAAGATAAATTATTTTTTTAAATACTCTTTACAGTACTAAAAGAGCTGTTACAAAAGCAGGCACCAGACCTTCCAGATGCCAGAGGGGCCTCGGGCGACGTTAAAAAGCGTTACTTGATTTTGATATCGACCGTAATGACTTGGGCCGTTACTAAACCATTAGACCCGGTAAAACTTTTTACAGGCGATTACGTTTTGTTTGCATATAGGTATATCATTGCTATGAGTAGCTGATAGCTCCGTAGTTAGAGACAATTGACAAATGCACGCTTAGATGCTTGAAAGATTTGTTGTATTCATATTTTTGTCTTGAAAAGCAACTATGAAAAGCAACCGAACGCGTGTTGCGTAAATGTCTTTCGACATTCATTTCTGCAAATTCTAGAGATGAAAGACTTTGGTAAAGCTGGGTGCGTCCATCACCCATGCAGGACGCTCTAGGCTCTAGGATACGTGTTTGAACGATTTTTTTTAATTCTTACCTTTTTTCTATTTTGCCCTGTAGAGAATAAATATCAATGTGACATAAGTTATGTCAAATTTCTATCTCTAGTAAGGCAATCCATGGATAGATAGAATATTGGGAACCGACATGAGTCTACAACCAAATAGACTTCAATATGTCTAGGTTTGTATATGCTTGGTACCTAACTAAGACGGGTCCAGGATATTCCTTTTTTTTTGAGGCACAAGAACACATTTCTGTGTGCCGTTACGATTGACTTTTTATGTTGAATACAATGTAAAATGTTATGAATACAAGTGGGTAGGTACTTTGACTACTCCGAGATGTTTTGTGATAGTTGTAGGTAACTTGTATTGTAATGCTATCTGCTTTTATCAAGGATACGCCAGATATGCCTTTCATCGAGACGGATTTTCGTAAAAGAAAGCCACACCCAAACTACAAAATGCATTATGACGTCGAAAACGAGGTTATCGCTATTGCTAGGAAGTATAGATCACAAATCGGGTTAGTCGAAAAGTATTTTTTTCTATTTATAACCTACCTTTATTAATGCTGTGTATTAATTAATGGAATTGTGAATGTTATGACAGAGCTACAGTTATCGCACCGGGAGTTACCTATGGCGGACGGGAAGACGTGTTGTTCTACTGGTTTCAAAAGGCATGGGAATGCGAAAAACTACTGCCAATTCTTGGTCGCGGAACAAACGTCGTTCCGCTCATCAATGTTCAGGATCTTGCACAGTATGTCTCTTTCCATAATTGTTATACCAAGCAATCATTGAAATTAGGAAATACTTTCAAAACAATTGTTAGAAAAATAAGAACATCCTTTTTTTAAAATATAGTTGTCGATATTTTCAGAATAGTGTACAACTTGGTGGTTGATTTTCTAAGGAAACTCTACATACTTGCAGTGGAGCAAAATGTTACTAAACAAAGAGAGGTTTATCGATTCGATCATATTCATCTAATGTTGTACCAATATGGATAAATAGTTAATATTTTCCCAACATCTGTTACTTTTCTGTTTTACAGATTATAAAATCTTTAGGTCGGCTTGGCGGTTCTGGAATGTTTAAATGTATTCCTCCGGAAGATGCTTTCCTTATTCCAGAAATAGATGTAAGTTATGAAGTGCTTAGATGACGCAAAGGGTTCGTGCATGGCCTGCAAACCTCCAAGTATAATGTAAGCATTTTTGCAGCAAAGAATTTTTGATTTGATGACCTTGCACCTGAATATGGAACCGACTTTTATCATTGAAACGATGGCGCTACAGTGGGTTTCCGATTTGACGTTTGCTGAAAATGTTCCTGCTCTTATAAAGCAGTTTAAAAAAGAGAGAGGATTAAAATCTTTTAAGGTAACTAAGAACCCCATACCCTTTATTATTTTTTCTGTACTAAGGAACTTATAAAGTACTCGATTGTGCGAAATCACTTATTTAAGTATTTATTTCCGTCAATTATGTTCCGCAGGTTGTTGTCTACGGTCCTCCACTTGTAGGCAAAACTACGTTGTCCAAGCTTATTTGCGAGGCTTACGGTCTTCTTTACGTTTCCCCGGAAACCGTCACGAATGACATTATGGAAGACCTGGTATATGCCATGAGTTGTTTTAGTTTCGAGTTCAAAGTGAAAAGTCTCAGTTCTCTTAATAAACAATACTTAAAAAATACATATATTTAAAAAATACATGTATTACAATATTTGTATTACGGGGATAGGGCCTGGTGACTTGAAACACAGGCATTTGCTTAGCTCAAGCACCAGACCCCACATTAATATATCATAGTATAATAGTATAATAGTATAATTAGCCCACTATTAGCGAAAATCTAAATAAAATTTGAATTTTCGCGCCCGGATTGTACCTTAATGTGTATTTTACGAGATAAATATAATCAATTACTCTTTAAAAAAAAAAAAAAAAAAAAAAAAAAAAAAAAAAAAAAAAAATAAACGACATTATAACAGACTTGGCGTGTACAACACTGGGAGAAAGGTGAAGCCGCTGACTTGCTCATGTCTACTGGCGAGGAAGAAGACCCTGGGGCCGATGTTGATGACGATGTCGCTGAAGATGAAAGGGCCCAGGAAGCCGCTAAACAATCTCTCGCATTGTTACAATCTGGACGGCCGCTCGGCGATGATGAGATTTTAGGGTAAAATAATTAATTCATTTGGCTGGTTTAGTCAGTAATAAAAAATAATTCTTTATTTCTTACAGATATCTACGTCGAAGACTTTTATGCCGAGAAGCTTTGAACAAGGGGTGGGTGCTTGACGGTTTTCCTACGAATTTGACACAATGTTCTCTATGTAAGATTTTTTACTCTCTTTAACAACAACAGACATTCTGTTGTTATTTTGAGTGAAATCTTTTATTTACAATTAAACTTAAACTTATTAAGTAACTTTACTTCACTAGTATTCGACAAAGGAGAGGAACACGACTCAGACGGGGAAGAAGAAAAGGATGAAGTAGAGTTCGATGAAGATGCCGATCTTTATAGCAATGTGTTTAAGAAAATGTTGCCAGGTTGCTTTATTTATTTGTTTAAGTAAATAACACACGATAACCATGTACATACAAGAATATTTTAAACTTAACTAATTTTTAGATATTGTGGTATCATTGGAAGCTACGGATGATTTTGTTTGTGAGAAAGCCATGCGTCAACCTGAGGATGATTCTCGTTTAGATGAAGAAACGGTGCTAAAGCGCCTCAGTGAGTTCAGAGCTGGTGATAAGCGAGATGTAACACCTCTAAACTTCTTTGATGAGCTCGATATTCACCCACTGGTCGTGCCGGTGAAGGAGCACTCTGATTATGCCATGAAAGGTGCTTATGCAGCTGTCACTTTGCGAATTGGGAGACCATGTCGTTACGGAAAACTAATGGGTAAGGCAATTCAAGAATATGTAATACATATTATACAGGTACATTTTATGAAACTATGTTTAATATTTTGTATTATGAAATTAGCTCTGATTGAGGCAGCAGAAGAAAAGGAAAAGAAAGAAGTTGAAACACTTCGTGCTAAAGCACACAAAGCAGAGAAAGAGTTAGAGGAGAAAATGAAAGAAGAACTTGAAGAGAAAATGGAATATTGGGTAAGATACTAATATATTCTAATATCTTGAGGGTAGAATCTATAAAAAAAGGATTGATAAAATGATCTAACATTCCGTTAACTTATGTACTCTTTTTATACGATAGTCTGAGTTATACTCGATTATGCGCGATGAAGAAGAGGCGGCTCTAGCTGCTGCCGGAGAACCCATGAGGAACTACCTAGTAAACAATATCTTTCCAACATTGACCAAGGCCCTGCTAGAGGTAGCGAAACTACGTCCTAAAGATCCTATCGATTTTCTAGTAAGTTCTCTCGACGTCGCTATGAATATGGTTTGACTGTACTTATAGTAAGTATATACTTTAATAATGATTTTTTATTATTCACTTAAAGGCAGAATACTTGTTTAAGTTGAATCCAAGTGGGAAAATGTTAGAGCCAGGATATAATTTGCAAGCTGAAAAACTGTTGGGCAAAATCAAAATTCTTGACGATGCACTTAAGGACTTGGACATCAAGGTAGATCCATTAATGCCATGTGATATTGAATTCGGCGAGCCTAACACTTCTAAAAAGAAAATCAATCAGATGAGTGCACTGTGAACCTGGAAATGATTGATGAATTTAATTTTTTTCTTTTTATTTTAAATATAACTTTGAAACTTTATTAAACGCATAGTCAACTTAAGTGGCATTATTATTTACTACCATTATATTATTCTAGAAATTTGTCGTATATATTTTTAAAACTATGTTAATTAGGTGCGTGTTTTAAATTTACATACGAAAACGGTCTCTATTTTGATAATTGGACAATTACATGGTCGATAGTACTGATGCTATCTACTTTGCGTGATTTACGAACAATATTGATCATTGTTGGTATTGCTGCTCGACAACTCTATATTCACTCTCCTGACTCCTGACAGTAATGAACATATTATTATCATTCGAGGGAGTATAATGAAGGTGCATCCTCAAGACGTCTCGAAATACGGCCCGGGGCTCAGAAATAGGAAGACCTTGATTGCGGAAAAACAAAGTGCAAAAGTGAAATCTGGAGATGGACCAATATCATTGTTTGCAACCAGTTTACGGCATCAGACGACGGAATTTTTTAATAATTCCACTTTGCATGGTGTACGATATATTGCAGAGAAAGAACGCCCCTTCTGTGAGAAGTGTGTAGATTTTCTTTTTAATTTTGCTTCTCTTTGTTCTAAAAGTACTACTTATCTATTTAATGATGGTTAGTAATCACTGATCATTCTCTACTTGACTTCAGCTTCACTGAGGCAGAGCAGCATTTATGTCTTTGAATAATTTTTGGGAAAGTTTTGCCAAATTAAAGTTACTCATTTATACATTGTTTTCGATCGCAGGTTTATGTGGTTCAGTTTTGTTGCCATAGGGGCTGTGGCTACGTGTATCATTATCGTCAGTTTGTGGGAGAAATTTCAGACTAATCCAACTATTACAGGTATATTTAAAATTTTAGCTAAAGTTTGAATACATTCTGCTTCTGCGATTTATCTGAGTTAGTTAACGATTTAATTATTTATTTTTTGTAGGCCTTGATACAGATTTTCATAACTGGGACGTTCCTTTTCCTGCGGTTACACTATGCGATCATAATCCAGTAGACGAAGAATTGCTTCAAGAATACATTAACAAGTAAGTTGCCAACCAACACACCACCACATGGAGGTACATGTTGGATCATCTGCTATCGCTCCTAGATATTCGCTCACCCATGGCGTATCAAATGGGCGACTCGGTGAGCTACTTATTCCTGTTACGGCAGTAAAGAGATCCGTAGAATAATTATATGAACACTGACTAAGCTCAGCGTAGCCGTGAAAGGCGGATCAGCCACGTTCCGTCGCCCGTATAAAAGGGTTGTTAAGGTTTTTTATTATTGTTTAGAACATGGGGATCTAACGCGCCCACAAAAGCTCCAGATATGCTGCGTTGGCTAGCGACGCTCAGCTATCAGACGATTTCCAGTCGAACAACGGAATTTGCAAGTGATCACGGGTTACTGGAAGACGCCCAAGTGGAGCCATTTCTACGTCCTAAAGATGCGGTTTTCAGTGTGAGTGCTATAAAAACATTACTTTTGAAAATATTGTCAACTATCTTAGAACTGTTGTTATCCAACCTTTGGACTCTAGTTTTTTTTTAGTAACTGAACTGGTGAGCAATCTGTTTAAAGTACTTCACGTAAATATAAAATTATTTTCTTTACGTGTTCACGTTTAAGATCGTAAGGCATTGCGAATCATTATTCAACGATTGTGAATGGAAAGGAGATCCAGAAGAGTGCTGTGCGCTTCTTGTGCCGGTGTTTACGGAGATGGGGTTCTGTTACGCTTTCAATTCGCGACACGCCGAACGTTCATGGCCTTGGTGAGAGGAATTAGAAATAATATGTAGAGGGCCAGCGGGGCAAGTGTGTGACAAAAACGAATTTATCGCAATCGTAATAGTGAACAAACTCTGGCTGCTGATAAGAAATCGCTGTTTACATTTTTTCCAGCCAATCAGCGGACAGAATTTGTTTACGATTATGACAGCGATGATACGTTTTTTTTTACACACTCGCCAAGCTATTTTATGCTTTATATAATTTTTGTTATTCACCAGGAGAACAATACCTGTATCTAGAAGTAACCTTTTGCAGGCAAACACAAACAGATCTCTTTACGGAAGCATTTATTCAAGAAACCGACGCAAAGTGGTCCTTCATGTTTAACTCACTTCGTAATGATACTATCATCGATGTAAGTTTTCCAATATACTTTCGATAATGAGTTCAACAACTACCAATAGAATCGCTTGAAATGGCACTATAAATTGTACAAGAAACAAATCATTAATAACGAACGCGGTTCTGCCCGCGTGAATTTTGTTTTTTCACTAACTAATCCCGCGAAAACCACGGATTTTTGCTGGATAAAAAGTAGCCTACTTATGTAATCCAGCAATAGTGTTGTAATCCAGGGTATAATTTATCTCCATTCCAAACAGCTAAATCGGTTCAGGGGCCCTACCGCCATCTCTTATAGCAGTACCTATAATGTTTGCCGTAGATATTGTTTTGACATTTTAATACTGTGTTTGTATAAAATGTTAAAACAATACTGCAGCATTAAGCTGCGGCCAAACCTGCGCGTCAGTAGCGCGGGACGCGGGACGCGAAGCGGGAGCGTCTGCAACGCGAAACTCGCGTGCACACCTACGCGACTACGGCGCCAACCGTGAACTTCATTTGTTAATGAACAGCCACTGAAGACGCGCGACTTTATCTGGTGTAACTAACTACTCGTAAATAGTTGTGCTAATGACATCCTCGTACCTAACATCAGAGACCTCTTAGAATAGAAGGTATCCCTCAGAACAACCCCCGACTGCCATATGAATTTATCTGTAAAACTAAAATAACTTTTTCCTTACTTTTTAGTTCGTTTTATAAGAGGCCGATCGTGTTTTTTAATTATTTATTTTTATTTCATATTTTTTAGTGATGGTCAGCAGTTAGGGGAAGCAAGGATTCAACAATCACACTTAATAATATGTCCAAATGTCATTAGTCACTCAGAAGTTATGGTAAATGGCAATAAACTTACCTACACAATCTGTTTTGGACAGTCATATAAAAAAGGTTTTTTTGGGTATACATCATACCTATGTAAAATTATATATTTAATATACATATTTTCTGTAACTACTCTCTAATACTTCATTTTGATATACATATTGTGATAGTTGAAGAAAAAAATTTGATTTACACTTTTGAAAATGGCGCCTCACATCCGCCATATTGATTTTTTCCAAAAAAATTATAGCCTATGTTACTCGGAAGGATCTAAGGATTCTAACGATACCCCATATGTTCAAATCTGTTCAGCCGTTCAGGAGTTATGGTGGAATAAAGAAACATCACATACATACATACATACATACATACATACATACATACATACATACAAACAACTCTGTATTATCTCCTGGTGTAGCCATTGTGGAATAAAATAGGTAACAATTTTGTGAGTTATACTCGCTTTTACAAAACACACGTCTGACCACTGGACGCGTTCGTCCCGCTCTGCCGACGCGTACGTCCCGCATCGCGGTAGCGTAGGTGTGCAAGGCGCCATAAGAATATATGGGTAGCGTCCGCCGCGCGGTAGACGCTCCCGCTTCGCAGTCGCTTTGGTCGCGCAGGTTTGGCCGCAGCTTTACTGCTATAAGAGATGGTACGGCCCCTATAGATGCCACGTGAAGGAGTAACAATCATACACACACCCTTACCTATGCAAACTGTTGCCTTTATAATATTAGTGTGATTCTGTTCGCATCGCTTCTAGGTATACATCCATTCTACAGAAGAAATGGCGGGCTTGGAACAGAATGCCCAACATTCCTGGGACCGTCGCGTGGAGAAGGTCTCCTTTTCGGTGAAGCACACGTACACCACGGAAGATGCTCGTCAACTGTCAATCCGTCAGCGCCGCTGCATCTTCGCTGATGAAGTGAAATTGGAAACTTCAAAGATTTACACGTACACCGCGTGCATGCGGCAGTGTAGGATGCAGCGATGTCGAACTATTTGCAAGTGTGTTCCACATTTTTATCCTCTCATAAGTAAGTTTGTTCATGTAAATACTTTGAAAAACTGTTTCCTCGCTTGAGGGTATCATCCGGGCGCAAAAATTGAAATTTTATTTAGTTTTTCGAAAATAGTGGACTGATTTCAATACATCGTAGGTAGGTTAGCAATGTATTTGCGAGCATAACGTGTATGCATAGGTATACTTATCTACATGTTTTTCATAAAAACTTTGGTCAAAAATATTCAAATTTTATTTAGTTTTTCGCAATTAGTGGACTAATTTTAGTGGTCTAGGTTCCTGAAAGATTATTTTCTGCAGTTTCCCAGATTTGGAACTATTGCATAGTATACGAGTATCTATGACCAATATGAAGTTACAGTACTTAAGTAGGTATTTTTGGCATTTTTTAATGAAAAACACGTAGGTTCATATGAGGTGCATAAACGTTATGCTCACAAAACTCTTTATTATCGTAGGCTGATTATTATATAAGTATAATCGTAGGCTTATTTGCAAAAAACTTAATAAAAATTCAAATTGGGCCAAAACACCTGAATTCAAATTCCGGTAATGCTGGAGATAATAGGGTATTTGACTCCAAATTTTTTATTACTTTATTATAAAGTAGAATTGAAATAATGACGTGCACTGAAAGAACTAATTAAATCGATCAAATAATTAAAAAGTTATAAGCATTTAAAGATTTGTGATTAGACAGAGATAGCAACATGAAATTGTGACGTCACACCTTACCAATGCCATAGTAGCTTCGTGCGGCTTCATACAAATTTTCGTTTTGCGAGAAAGGGATAGAAGATCCCCCCACTCCAAAGTTTAAACGCCTGTAACTTTGTAAATCTTCGTTGGATTTTAATATTTCTTTCACTGCACGTTATTATTTTTATCCTTGTTTGTAATAAAGTAATATTTTTTATCAAATTCAAAAGTAGTGTAAGACCCCATTGGTATTGAGTAGTGTCTTCACTTTGATTTACGAGTGGGCATTTCTGATTTCATCAACATTACGAAGAACTTCAGAACAATAGCTGTTTACCAAAGCAGTTCATTGTTTCGTAACTTTGTTTGTATTAGAATTTAATTTGTATATGCTTACCAATTACCTAAGTACTTAGGTACTATTATTTTGTTTAGTAAATTATTTGCCTGACTTCCTAAATTCAGTACCTACTCGTAGGCACTTACTGAATTTAAAACCATTTTGTTAATTACGCAGATGGCTACAAGCATTGCACGGTAAAGGAACTCGAGTGTATAGCCAAACACGCTGCCGACATTATCGACGTGACTCGGTGTTCGTGTGAATTGGGATGTTCCCACACTGTGTATGAAGTGGAAAAACTAACAGACATCGAGTTAGTAAAACCGTCATAACGTCATGTACTCAAATAATTCTATAAGAATGGTATAACAAGATTTTATTTGCAGTACGAACAAAGGACCTACACAAACCAACTCACTTGAAACCGAATTTGTTTCTTGGCCTATGGTGAGGTACAAACGCGAAGTGCTATTTGGTTGGGTTGACCTTTTAGGTACGTACGAGTACATGCATCTTAGTACCTACATATTTATCAAGAAAGTAGGAAAGGACATTTAAACAAATCAAAGCCGCAGTGTGGCCAGTGTCCCAGAACTCTTCAAACCTCGTTTCTCTCAACCTTGTTCCTCGTGTCACTATTGCAGTGTCGTTTGGCGGGATAGCGGGCCTGTTCCTGGGGTTCTCGCTTCTCTCGGGCGTGGAGTTGATCTACTACTTCACGCTGCGCGCGTGCTGCGCAGTGGTGCGCGACGCGGACACGCTGCGCCGCGAGCGCGCCGAGCGCCGCGCCCGCCCCAAGCCGCCGCACGACTTGAGCCTTGTGCCGTGGTAAGGCTGTAATATAACTTTCTGTGGATCCCTCGGTGCGCGAGTCCGACTCGCACTTGGCCGATTTTATTTATTAACATCCAATTCCAAAATTATAGGCAAATAAACAAGCGGTACTTCACAATGAAATCTGTTTGACAGGAAATGTGCATTGAAAGGACAGCTACTTTCTGTATGCAAAATTGAATTCCGGATATGAAAAACAATTCCTATAAGTTTATGGGAGCAAAAATGACTATTTTGCACCCTCCCCCGTCAGTAGTCAGTAGATAGGTAAAGACCTTTAGCGGTTCTGAGGGCAATAGGGAAATTTCCCTCCAGGCAGGTGTTGTGCCTGGGGACCGCTTGTGATCCGAGCGTGTGACGTCAGAAGTTGTATTTATAGAACGCTCGTCGAATGCTCCGTCAGCGTGTGCTATTGCGCGAGTTATGCCATCTGTCGTCAGCTATCGAAGACCGCTACAATCACTCCCCTCTGAGACTGTTAAGTCGTGTGTCGTCGTGGTGCATCTGGTGCTTGTCAACAGCGTGCAGCATCGTGGAAGTGCGTCAGCGATACCGGGTTGACTTGGGTGGACTGCGTGCCGGCGAGGTGTGAGTGACCTTCGAACCGGGAGTCCGTTGATGATGCGGCGGCGCGCGATCAGTGAGTCGATCGGCGGTGAGACGTGTCGCGGTGACCAGTGAGTCGGTCGGCGAAGACTGGGAGTCTGATGCGAGGAATGAGGTTTGCGGATGCTTCTTCGATGTTGTAGCGGTTGATGTGGTTCTTGCGGTTGCGGTTGTTGCGGTCGTTGCAGTTGCGGTTTCGTTGTTTTTTGTTGCGTGTTCTTCAGTTGATGTGTGCCCTCTGGTGGTGAATGGTGAAATCACGTCGGGCGACACCACTTTGGTGGTTCAGAGAGCAATAGGGAAATTTCCCTCCAGGCAGGTGTTGTGCCTGGGGACCGCTTGTGATCCGAGCGTGTGACGTCAGAAGTTGTATTTATAGAACGCTCGTCGAATGCTCCGTCAGCGTGTGCTATTGCGCGAGTTATGCCATCTGTCGTCAGCTATCGAAGACCGCTACAGACCTATTTCTTTTTTTTGAATTACCTAATAATAATTGCATTGCAGGCAAGGTGACCACAGACACAGATAAAAAAAACATGTATTTCGCAGGAGTTTCCACAGATGGCGCTACATTTTCTTGTATAAAAACGTTCACGTAAAATGTTCGGATGGGCCTATCTTGACTATTTTTATCTAAGTATTTATAAGTGTCAATGGTTCTTTGGTGAAACCACGCGCCCGTAATTGCTCATATTGTTCTCAGCCAGAAATAATTTTGTTCTGTCGGAACTTCCCTGCGACGGCTGCAATAAGAAAACCTAAGACAAAATTTTGAAAATCTTTCGTGAATTAGCCAATAGGTACCCAATATTGTTGACAGGTGGAAGCAGCCTCCGGTTCCCGTCAGCAAACGTCCTATAAAAGTGCAAGTTAAGGATATCCAGCCACCGCAGTATTCGCCGCCACCTGGCTACACGACGTTTTTACCTTAACTGTCGGTTTATTGTCTCATCGATTAATAGTCGTTTTCACCGACAACCCCTACAGTTAATTCCTTATCTCCTATAACCCCTTACGGATAGTTATTGTAAGTTGTCACTCACCTATTTGGTGTCCCATAATCTATAGGGATTGTCTGTGAAAACCAGCATAAATCACCTAATAACGGCACAAGACTTCAAATAAAATAAAATAAAACTAAAATCATAATTAACTTTTATTTGCATATTTTCGATCACATCCATCTAAAAATGTTGCGGTAAGTTAAGTTCATATATCGAACTACATTATCATGTCTAAACAGTGTCCACAAGTTCAGAATATTCGAGAAAAACACTGCACTTGCACAACAAGAGGCCAAAGCGATCACAAATCACAATAATGCAGTTCAATTAAATATAACAAATCTTAAGTATTCTGGAACTGTAAGTACTTGATGAGGGTCAATTTACAACTCCGCGGAATAGAAGCGACTTTTTGCAACGAAATCGTATTCGTAGATAGCATAATGAACTTTATGTCAATTGGATAACATACAAATTAAATAAGAGCAAAAAAAGGTCGCGCGTCTTCCGGGGAATCCTCGCGTATTCTCGAGAATTCCCCTAACTATTGTCGGCGCCACCTGTGGAATCCGCGGAAAGTAGCGCGAACGGGGAGTTGATTGGGTTAGTCACAGTAGTGCGGTTCGTTTACGAAACAATACGAAAAGACTCGCGTCATAAGGCGAAATTGACGCTTCCATTCTATTCCGCCGCGGTGTGAATTGCGCCTAATTCTTGTTAGGTTGGCATGGGAGGGTCAACGTATGGCCATCAGTTCATCGCGCACCCGTCTCATCATCTTGATTTCATACAGAAATGATCTCGATCGATGTCCCGTTGAAAAACTACCATAATGAGCGGTTCCCAATAAGTTTATCCTAGTTTATCTTATTCGCACCATTCGCACTAATATTTGCGCTGTAGGCGCTGTAGCATGTTGCAGAATGCAGATGACAGCTGTCATTCGCATAGTGCATTCACAGTCAGTCTCGCTCTGATCTTTCCCTATTGCTGTTTTCATCTCATCTGTCACCCGCACCATGATACATCGCAAATACACTCGTACGGCGATTTTCAATATCCTATCTATCCACGGTTTACCTTAAATTTGACATAACTTGTATGGAGCTTATGTTAAATTTCTATCTCTAGTAAGGTAAACTATGGATAGATAGGATATTGAAAACCGCCGATAGTAAAGCAAACCAAGGATAGATAAGAATTCATAGGATACTGCAGGAAACCGCCATGTAGGTATCCACCAGCGATATGCTACGTTGCTATTTTCTGCGTTTTAAGTTAATTGGTTGAATTTAATTTGATTTCATAGTATATTATAGTGGCACCACATTGCTGTCGCCCGTCGCCTGACCTTTTAAAGTGTCCACCACAGACTACATTAAATAAAGTGTCCACTGATGATACCTTTGATTATATAGATATACATAATCTAAGGATGATACACATATCTGAAATCCTAATTTTTTTTTAATAATAATAATAATAAATTGTTTATTTGTGAACAGAAAATACAAACAGTTATCTTAAAATTACCCTGGACCCCCAAACTAGGAAACCCGTGACTTGGGGGTCGGTTTCTAAAGTTAAACTTAAAACAATTTTAACACGGACGAACAACTGCAGTAAATGAAGCATTTATATTAGTATGACAATTACAATTTATATTAGTATGGTTGCGACTGCGAGTGTATATTTTGTATGTATACGTGCGTGCGTGTGATATGTGTGTGTGTGTGTGTGTGTGTGTGCGTGTGTGTGTGTGCGCGTGTGTGTGCGTGCGCGTGTGTTAGAATGTGCATGTTTAATAAATAAATATTACCGAATAAGCTTTTCAGTGTCATGGTAGTTTAGATCACTTAAAATTTTTCTTAGTTTACTTTTGAGACTATAGCTGTTAAGATGGGAGGTATTGACCTTTTTGTCGATATTTTTATACAAATATAAGCTCATGTAGTTAAATTGTCTCTGTGCAAATGAACTGTGTGTACGAGGGATGTGAATATCTAACCGACGCCGGTGAGAGTGAGTATGGACCGGTGGAGGTGCTGGGTGGATTTGATGGTAACGATAACACTTCTTTCAATATACAGTTGCCGAACTGTAAGTAATTTTGCGGTTTTATATAGTTCCTCTGTGGGGAATCTGCGCGGTTTACCAAGCATTACCATTATGATGGCTCTTTGGGCTCGTTCTATCTCAATCATATGAGTGGTAGCTGCGCCTCCCCATACTGTTATACAGTAGGTGATTAGGGATTCACATAAGGCCTTATATACTTGTGTTTTTAATTTATTGTCTGCAATGTCGCGGTAATTTCTAAATATTGGTATAAGCCTTCTGACTTTATTGGCAAGTGTTGTGATGTGTGGGTGCCACGTTAGGTTTTCGTCAATAATGACTCCTAGGTATCTCATAGTTTCCACCTTATCGAGGACTTCGCAAGTGCAATCGCTTGGCAGTTTGTCTGATTTATTACATGGAAAGGTATGGAGTTTAAGCGAGAAGTTAGGCATAGGTTGGGTTACACGCGAGACACTGAAGCAAACATACTTTGTTTTTTGAGCGTTTATAGTTAGAAGGTTATTTTCTAGAGTTTTCGTAACTATGCTTAGACCCTTTTCAGCTGCCATACGAGTTTCGTCCCATGTTCTGCCATGGAATATAATAGCTGTATCATCGGCAAAGGCAATAATTTGTGCATTATTTAATTCCAAATTGCAAATCTCATTAGCATAAACTAAAAAGAGGGTCGGACCCAACGTACTACCTTGTGGTATCCCATGTGTGACTTTGTTGGTATTACTGGTAAAGTCAGAGACTTTGACTTTTTGGCTCCTTTCTGTAAGATAGTCCTTAAACCAGGCTAGTGGTATTCCTCGTATGCCATGGGCTTCAAGTTTACGGAGGAGGAGAGGGATAGACACGGTGTCAAAGGCTTTCTTGAGGTCAAGAAATACCCCTAGGCACTTGTTTTTCTGATCGACATGCTTGGTCACAATGTTGGAAAAGGAGATTACGGCATCTTCGGTAGACTTATTGGCGCGGAAGCCGTATTGATTGCTTGCAATCAGGTTATGTCGTTCAAGGTAACTTACCAATCTGTAGTTAACCACCTTCTCCAAAATTTTACTTAAAGCCCTTAGCAACGAGATAGGCCTGTAATTTGAGACAGACTGTTTATCTCCACCCTTATGAATGGGAACGACAGTCGCCTGTTTAAATATTCCTGGGAATGTACCTGTTGCCAAACTTAGGTTACAAAGATGGTTAATAGGGAAGCAGAGGATATCTCGAAATCTTCTCAAAAAACTCGTCGTTATACCATCGTCTCCAGGAGTACAACGGATTTTAAGACTACCCATGATGCCTTAATTTCTGTAGGATCTGTTGGGTTCAACATCATCGAGTTACCCTTATCAGCTAGAGATTTTTGCAAGCATATCAATTCCTCTTCGGATTTATTAGTACTTCTTAGTATATCGTTAGCAAGTGCACTGCCTACACCAGTAAAATAGTTATTAACTGTTTCTAAGGAACCCATCGGACTGGAATTTAACTTAAGTAGTTCGTTAGCTGGGGTTTTTTGTGGAGTTAAATTACAAATTTCTTTTAATATGTCCCAGGTATCTTTCTTCCCTGTTTGTTGCCGAAGTTTATTCTGGTAGTAGCTAATTTTTAGTTTCTTAGTGATCTCCTTGCACTTATTCCTGTAGTTGATGTACTTTAGTTTATGTTCCTCACTTTCTGGAAATTTTTTAGAAATTGCATGAAGACGGTCTCGTGTTTTGATACATTTGATTATACTATAGGTAATCCAGGGTTTAAGTGATCTCTTTCTACGGGAAAGCAATATTGTATCTGTAAACTTAATAACAGTTTCTTGTAAAATGCTGTTAAGTACTTGAGCTGATTCATTAGTGTCGATTATTGATACATAGGATGACCAATCATATTCGAGCAAATATTTTCGAATTCCTTCATAATTAATTTTGGTTCTGGTATATGGGCCATGATCTAGTTTTTTTATGACAGAGGAGCCTTCTACAGATAGTAGCAATGGCAAATGGTCTGTCGTGTCTGTATTTAATACATAACATTTTGATTTACCTACTAGCCTATTCATGAAATGATCAAGACATGTTTTTCCGTGGGTTGGAACATTGACTGCAGCCAAAAGGCCATGTGATCCTATTACATCTAGGTAATCACAAGTAATTTTGTGGCTTAGATTTAGGGTATCAATATTTATATCCCCTGTTACTATAATGTTGCGGGACCTAGTGTTAGTCAGTATTATATCTAGAGAGTCAATGAATGGCCTAATTTCCTTGAAACAATATGGTCTGTAAATTCCAAGGACAGTCGTATTTCCTATCCTTGCAGCAAGGCAATTCGCTTCCCTAATATTTACCTCACTGACATTAGTTTGTATTTCGGATTTGATGTACATCGTAACCCCATCATTTTGGTTAAAGCTACGCTTTGTATGATAAGCGTTATAGCCATCAATGAGTGGGGGGATAGTCCATTCGTTGCACCAGCATTCCGTGAAGATCATGACATCTGGGTGGACTTGAAGTTGTGAAATAAATATAAGGAAGTTATCAACTTCTTATGTTGATCGATACGATATTGAAATTATTTGAACCAGCTAGAGCTATCTCTTTAGGGTCATCAACGACTAAGCAAGGTATAGTACACGTGTCCTCTATATCGTCATGTATCGATAAGCTATTAACTTTTAATAATTAATTTAAAAATCTCTGTATGTGTTCTGAAAGTTGGATACAAATCTCGTAATACATAAGCATAATAAGTATGAGAGAGGACCGTAAAAGGACGGTGAACTATTAAAATTATTGTTCTCAAAGACTTGATTGTAATTTTCCCATTTGCTTTTAGTGTAATATTTATAAAATCATATAATAATTTAGATTTGATCATTAATAAATAATTACTATAAAATTGGTTTGTGTATATGTGTAAGTAATAGTAATTGTGTGTTGCGATAGTTGTTTTTGTATATGTATAATTTTTGAGACTGTAAATAGTGTATTTTGTGTTATTATGTATTCTATAAAATAGAACTAGTAAGAAACTCGAGTTGCGGAAGTTTAATTCATGCAGAACTAGATACAACGTACTGCGCGACAAGTTCAATAATATTGTAGTTGTAGTATTTTTACATATTTGTACAGCACGTATGACAATACCAATGATTTTGCTAAGACATAATAATAAAACAATATAATTATAAGAATAGGTATGCTGCATGGTATAGATCGACACAAAGTTTTTGAATGAGACAATATTTTTCAGAACAACTACGAAATTGGTGACGCTAGCCAAGTCACGTACCCTGAGTAATACATTGTAGTACTTATTTAAGTTATTTGGAGGCGAAATTTCTGACGTTACTATTCTATTGTTCCTTGCGGTCGCTGGTAGGTCCAACGGTGTTAGTGCCAAAAACACGCACCAGGTCGTCATCGCTGCGGATGCTATGCACGGGTTTTCCATCACCTTGCCGGGCATATATTCTGCCTCTCTTAGTCCACGTATACTTCCATTGATGACCTTTCGCTACCTCACGCGCTGTATAGAACAGTTTTCTATTCACCGGAGTGAGCCGTTCAATTCTTATATATAATTTTTATATGGACTGTAATTGACATTTTTGAACACTTTCTACATCAGATTCTTGATCTTGATAGAATCTCATCGTGATAAGAACAAGTTAGACTGAATCATTTCGATCATTTGACCATGGCTCGTTCTTTATTTATGAAAACCAAAGACTTCTAAGAAGTCTTTGATGAAAACAGATTTATCATCGTACGTAAAACAACCATATACGGTAAGTTTCTACGAGTATATAGGTACTGTTAAAGTTAGTAGGTAATTGACAGTCTTAACAAAATTAATAAAATAAGTAATAAAATATTTTTAAGGAATGAAACCATATAAGCCGTATAAATGCTAATTAAAGTTAGGGAATTGCTAAAATATTGCGTTTAGGTAATAACGGCAAATTATTTCCTATTATTATTTCCTATACTGTTAAGTTAAAATAAGTTTTTCAAATAAAATTCTTTGTAACACTGCGTAAATAGTTAAGGTCTAAAAACCGTTAAACTAATCAAAATAAATAATTTACTTTACTTCAAAGTGATCTGCATTCAATTAAAAAATGGGAAATGCTTTCCAAAAAACCAACTTCAAATGCCACTACAAAGAGTGAAATAATTTTTATTTAAATTTTAGGTACCTACACCAATTCGAAGTCGGGCAATGTTTCATGCAATCCCTAATAGTCCTTCTTACTTACTTGATGTGCGAAGAAATGACGAAGTCATAGACAATCGCCCGACTTCGAATTGGTGTAGGTACCTAAAATTTAAATAAAAATTATTTCACTCTTTGTAGTGGCATTTGAAGTTGGTTTTTTGGAAAGCATTTCCCATTTTTATTTTATACTTTTTAGTGGAAAACAATAAAATGCACAAGGCGTTGTAAAATACCCAAATTGCTTGAGGTGTGTTCATAAAATCTGAAGAGATACCTCAAATTCACCAAGATCCCATCATCAGACCCTGACTTGATGACTTTAGTCATCAAATCAGTATCTGCTAGCAAATGCACCAGTAACTATAAAAAATATCCAACTCGCTTTAAGTATACTAGCAAAATTTGAAGAGTTCCCTCGATTTCACCAAGATCCCATCATCAGACCCTGACTTGATGACTTTAGTCATCAAATCAGTATCTGGTAGCATATGCACCAGTAACTATAAAAAATACCCAACTCGCTTTAAGTATACTAGCAAAATTTGAAGATTTCCCTCGATTTCACCAAGATCCCATGATCAGATCCTGACCTGATGACCATAGGACAACTTGGAAAATATTACTCTTTCTAATAATACTCAAATAGTTTCATGTGTCCATACAAAATTTGAAGAGTTCCCTCGATTTCTCCAGGATCCCATCATCAGATCCTGACCTGATTAAAATGGGACCATCTGGAAACAAAACCCTCTTAAACAAAAAAAGAATTTTTCAAATCGGTCCACGCGTCTTCGAGTAATCGGTGAACATACATAGATAAAAAAAAAAAAAAAAAGATTCCGACGAATTGAGAACCTCCTCCTTTTTTTGAAGTCGGTTAATTAAGGGCGATGGGTACCATCCGGGCGCGAAAATTCAAATTTTATTTAGTTTTTCCCTTATAGTGGGCTAATTATACATCGAAGGCTAATGGCAATGAGTTTTGCGGGCACAACTTTTATGCATCTACATGTTTTTAATAAAAACTCTGCTCAACAATACTCATTTACTTCATATTGGTTCCCGATAGCTCGAAATCTGGGAAACTGCAAAAAATTATCTTTCTTCTAATAAAAGGAACTTTCGAGCCAAGTTTCTATTAAAAACATGTAGATGCATAAAAAGTAGGCCCACAAAATGCATTGCCATAAATGTACAATGTGTAGTTAGTGTAATATTTGCGAAAAACTAAATCCCAGCAAAAACATTTTCATGTAAAATGTTGCCAAGACGAGAACATGTGGCTCACACTATCAAAAAGTTATTAGATCTCATGTAGAGCAAGACTTCTAACTCTACACGCCCTAACTCTATAAATCCTAACTTTATAAACTCTACACTTTAGTCAAAATATATTATGTCTTGGCTGTTTCGGTACCGTCACATGGGCGTAAAGTGAAGAATTTATTCACTGTTCACTGTAATAGAGTTTTGCAAGTGGCATAATGGACCATGCAATATTCAAGAAATTTCACATTAAAATTAAATGGTATCACCATTGTTATGGGAAAAAACTTCCATTTATTAAAAATATCCTCTAAAGCAAAGGAAACACACTTTTGCAAAGTGTGATGAAGTATTTGAAACCAATGCAGTTAGTAAAACCTAAGTGCAGTTTCTGAAGAGACTCAATACCTATCTAACAAATAATCGTTACTACAGAAACTAGGTATTGTATATCAGAAAAGTACAAAGTCAATGAATAATATTTTTTCTTTACACCCATGTGACAGTAACGAAACAGCCAAGACATAATATATTTTGACTAAAGTGTAGAGTTTATAAAGTTAGGATTTATAGAGTTAGGGCGTGTAGAGTTAGAAGTCTTGCTCTACATGAGATCTAATAACTTTTTGATAGTGTGAGCCACATGTTCTCGTCTTGGCAACATTTTACATGAAAATGTTTTTGCTGGGATTTCACTTCTTTTTGTAAGTTGTTTACGACAATATTTTTTATTTGGTTAATTTCCTTTTCTTTGGTGTATTTCTTGAATATCATTGCAAGGGTATACAATTGTAGGTCATCCCAGTTATCTACAACATGTCGCACAATAGCAGTCCTGACTTGCAACACCACCTCAAAGTCAATTTTTTCAAACATTAAATATGTCAAGGAATGGAAGAGGCAGGAACCATCTCCCGGCATATGAACCACGCGATGATGGCGGGGTCCCAGTTCTACTTCTAGTGAAACTATTTCACAAGCCATTTTCAAACTAAGGAAATATAATACCTATTACCTACCTAATATTATTTACCTAACTATACCTAATTTTACTTATTTAGAAAACTTACCTAATAACGTAGATACTATATTACTTACTAAATTTATTTAAAAAACCAACCTTAAAACAATCTTATTAAATCAAAATAAAAACGTGTCTTGCGGCCTTCACTAAAACAACCCTATACCTACTAAACTAAGAAATAACATTCAATAAATTCATTATACAACTAGACAAGACAATACAAGACAAGACAAGCACAAGACAAAACTATCAATCGATTTACATGTGACGTAAACCACATCCGCGTATAGGACTTTAAGTTCATCGTATATACATTCTGTAAAATGAGAACTTACAGCGCGAGTTAACTCCGTACAGCGCCATCTGTCGAACGGTAGAGGAATGCGCACGGGCTCAAGCAAACAAACGCGCGGGGCATAACGGACAACCAAGACCAACGGGCCTCCAGCCAACAGGCGAGGCCTTAGCCCCTTACCGGGGCTAAAAGAGCAACACCGGGGGAGCAAGGCTCCCCTGCGACACATCGCCCGGGTAAGGAGGCATGCCTCGAGGCCCGTACCCCCTTGGGGACTAGTCCCCAAGGAGAAGACCACGCGACGCGATGCGACGACAAAATTAAAGCAATAATTAGCACAAATTAATGAAGTCTAAAAGGAAAACTATCACGGTTAAGTAACGAGTTAACGAGTATTGGCCTTAACGGCCCATTATCCCGGTTTTTAGCGACTACGCCACTTTTCAAAGCAATTCAAAGTCATGAAAAAATTGTTTTTTTTTCACTGTTAAAAATACATATTAAAGATACATGCTTTATCTCTATAATGGCCTCATGAAAACACGATAAGTTAAACTTGCCTCGATCATAAAAATTTTTGAAAACAGGTCGTTTTTGTTCATTTTTTTAATGGTATTTCCAAAGCTTTGGACTAAATTTCATAAAAATTATACGTAAAGTAAGCTCATTGTATTGCCTATCCATTGCGCAGACAGATATTAAATAAAAAAATTGCTGCAAAATTTCGCCTAACAGAAGTCATAAAATGGTCTAACGCACCGAATAAACGATGTACTCAGTGGCTCACGAGCCTCCATACGAGACGGACCTGCGCAAGTTTTCACGACTCACGCTCCTTTCGCGCTAAAATTATTTATTTTTTAAATGCGCTGGAAAAAAAAACTATCTGACAGGAAGCGAAGGAGAATTTAAAAAAATTATATAGTAAGTGTTTCTTGAGTTTATCAAAATACCTAGTCCTCAAAAGCTCCGAAGAAACTCTGATACGAACTAAGAAAATTATGGTAGGTAGTGTAAATTCCACCACGTGCAAATACCATCACGCGTAACCACAGTTTAAATACTGTTACTGTTTATCTGTTCAACTAAAATAACTCGTTTTTTACTTTTTACACGACTGCTCAAAAAAAGGAGTGTAATGTTTTTAGGGTTCATGTATGTATGTACGTATGTATGTGTGTATGTATGTATGTATGTATGTATGTATGTATGTATGTATGTATGTATGTATGTATGTATGTATGTATGTATGTATGTATGTATGTATGTATGTATGTATGTATGTATGTATGTATGTATGTATGTATGTATGTATGTTTGTATGTATGTATGTATGTATGTATGTATGTGATGTTTCTTTATTCCTCCATAACTTCTGAACGGCTGAACAGATTTGGATATATGGGGTATCGTTAGAATCCTTGGATCCTCCCGAGTAACAAAGACTATATTTTTTTGGAAAAATCAATATGGCGGATGTGAGGCGCCATTTTCAAAAGTGGAAAAAAAATTTTTTCTTCAACTATCATAATATGGGTATCAAAATGAAGGTATTGGAGAGTAGTAACAGAAAATACCTTCACATAACTGCTGACCATCAGTAAAAAACATAAAATAAAAATAAGTAATTAAAAAATGAATGAAAAACATAAAAAAAAACCGGCCAAGTGCGAGTCGGAGTCGCGCACCGCTTCCATACTATAAAAGAAGTAAAACATTAAAAGAATCACTTTTGTTCAAGAATTTACGAGTATAATTTACATGTACCTAGGTACTTTTGTTGGCGAACCGCAAACCTAACTTTGTTTTCGGCGGTTTATTGCTATTATCAAAAAAATTATAAAAGTTAGGGAGTTGAGTTTATTTTTCCTGTAAAATATACGTTAATTTCTATTGATCATACTTATTTTAGATTTTTCGATTGATAAACATTGGAGATAAGGGGGGGGGGGGCTGGTATGTTTTTCGACAGTTTGCTCAATAAATCAAAAACTATCGGGCATAAAAATAAATAAAAATCGGTTTTAGAATATACAAGTAACGTCCTTTCATACCCCACTCAATATTGTTATCTCATTTTGAAAATTCAAAGCCCTGGTTTTCCCCCCTTTTTAAATAAAAATAAAATCAATTTGCAATGTTTTATAATTGCATTGGCGTTGGGTCACTATTACCTAAAACTATTTCAAATTTCAAGTCGATAGCTTTGATAGTTGCTGAAATAATCGAGTGTGACAGACGGACGGACGGCCGACGGACGGACGGGCGGACGGAGAAAATCTCACCATAAGGGTTCCATTTTTACCAAATTTGTATGGAACCCTAAAAACACGAGTGCCCTGTTATAAAACGAACTAAAAAGTAAAAAACGAGTTATTACTTCGTTTTATAACAGGGCATTCGTGTTTTTTAATTGTTGAAACTGAAATTATTTTTTTTAGAAGGCTTCTATTTCGATGAACGGTCTCATTTACAACATTGGAGATCACACAATGATTGGAGATAAATGTCGACTCGACATATGTAAGGATACTCAATGCCAAACCATATGAAAATCAAAATGTAAGCGTTGAAAAAATTGAGTGTCGCAATCACATATTACGCAACTTTTGTAAAAAACTACGCAGACTGGCAGCAGAAACAAATGCCCTGAGACATCGAAAAACACTTACCAACATAAGAATTATGATAATGAGAAAAGCTATCGTGAAATATATAAAACTAGCAGTGCCCGCGGACTCCGTTCCGCGTTAGAAATATTTTTGTCCCACGTAAGGCCCGGTTTCCACGAAAGCGGAGCGAAGCGGAGCTGTGTTTGGATAACTAACCAGATTTCATCATTTAGACATCCCTCAGTTTCAAAAATATCAAAATGACGAAATCTGATTTGTTACTGAAATACAGCTCCGCTCCGCTTCGCTGTGGTGGAAAACGGGCCTTATACCCAAAGCCCACAGCGCTGGACGCGAGGCATTCAGATAAATGAATGATAAATGCCTATCCTATCGCCACGCAACAACCGAAGCGGCTGCGGCGCGCTCCTGCATACCGCGCGTTTTTGTTTTGCTAATATCTTTGAAGATATTTATTTAAACTGTATAGAGTAAGGGGCAGAACTATTCTACATTAAATTTCCGTTCTAAAAAACATATTTACAAAGATATAAATTAATACCATATGGGCTAAATAAGCTTCACAAAAATTATTTATTTTTAATCCACAATTTTAAAGTAAAAGCAGTTATTGCGAGTTACCCATAGGAGATAGGCATATGCTATTGCGGACTTTTTTGCAGATTTTGATACTGATTTGATGATTTTGATTTTGTTTTGTTCTATCCTCAATCGCAGCGTACGCGATGAAAGCAATTTTTTTGCGACTTGGATTGCATTATTCAAGTTTTAGTAACAATGCAAAGTTTATTTTTGAAATTATTATAGCCTATGACACTCCACGATAATGTATTGGTGAATGAATTTTGAAAATCGGTTCAGTAGATCCAGAGATTACCCCTTACAACGTCACAAACTCACAAACATCGTTACGCTACCTTTTTATAATATTAGTATAGATATCACAAAATATCTGGGAACCCTAAAAACGTTGCCATATCAGTTCTGCACAACGATATTGTTAAACTCAATGCCGCACTCTTATGGTGATCACAGAATGTGTCAAAACTACTACTGTGAAAAGAAAGATGCGGACGGTAGCAAAGAAGATTAAAAAAAATATAAAACTCTTCATTTCCCTAATATGTACAAGAAAAATTTCTACAGATCCTGCTACTTTAGTAATACATAATTATTATAAATAAATACCTCGGTTGATATTATCGTTTACCATAAAAAAGTCAAAATATACGTAAAAAACGCAACTTCCAGCATATATTTCGTGAAGCGAATTATAATGACAAATAGTCCAACTGTAACAGCACACTACTGCACAGTACTGTGACGCAAATATTTATGAATAGGTTCACGGAGTTCATTCTAACTTCTCGGCTCACGACAATGGTCGCTAGGTATCGTAGAGCGAGTCTGAGTGTGCGACAAATACCTAAAGTGCTGGGATATAGTCGCCTTAACTTATAAAATATGCTTGAAAATAGTAAGAATTTCGTTATAATTCCATGGAAAATATTTATCAAATACAAGATGCATACCTACAGTGTCTATTATTTATACTTTATAATGTTATGACTGCGCGTGGCCCTTTTTTTAGAGTTCTACTCGTATATTAAAATGTTAAAAATGCAAACTTTATGTTGAGACTTCCTCCGTCCGTCCGTCCGTCCGTCTATCACAAACAATAGAATATTTCAGCAACTACCTACCTACTTACGCTATCTACATGGAAATAGATGTCGGCGTTAATGGCCCAAGGTCATTGCAAAATCACCCGGAGCAATATTTCAAGAACAAAATTCCCAGCTCTGAACTTGCAAGTCTTTCTATACGGGCATGGGCATTGGGCATAATTAATATCATTTTTGAAAATACCTACTCGCTTGCGCTAAGTCACTGGACGATTTTTTTTAATAATCCCCACGTGCGTTTCCACAGGGTCGTCACTAGACGATACTTTTAAGTTTTGTCCGAGTGCAGTGTGCCATTTAAATGAGAGAACTTAGTACCTGCCTACTTGGTTCTTGTAGTTCTACGTAGGTAGGTATGTAACGAAATTTTTGAACGTGATTTTAACCCACTTTTAAGCATCGGATTAAATTAAATGCGTGCGTTTGGGCACTAAGCAGGTATAAAAGCTATATAACGCTATTCAAAATCAGATTTGACGCTTGGCACGTTCGACAGCTCACGCTGGGCACTGGGCACTCGGCTCAATGTGGGTTTTTGTCACTGAGCACTGGATCATGGTCACTCGACGTGCAGTGAAACTCGGCTCGTTAAACATGAAATGCTTGGAACTTGGGCTTGAAACGTGTAATATTACTGGGCACGTGGCACTGGGCACTTGGACGCTTGGCCGCTTGGGCACTGGAATCAGTGGAAAAATTTACGTGTTTTCCATATGTTTACTAGCATTACTAGCAGATATCTAACATGGAATTAAGTTTTTATTATACCTATATACTTATGGGAAACCCCATACGAACTTCCAACCCCCTAATTTTATGGATGTGGGGTGATTAACTAAAAACCCTGAAACACGTATTTAATTGTTTATTACAAAGAGTCCCTATATCAATTTTGAGACCTCTAGCATCAATATTTGCGGTAATTTCATACAAACTTCCATCCCCTATTTTAAGGGGTTGGGGGGTTAAATTTCCAACTTTTGGAATTTTTTTGTTGGTTGTGTGCTAATACTAGCTTATATACCAAATTTCAGAAATTAAGTTTTTATTTTACCTATATACTTATGGGAAACCCCATACGAACTTCCAACCCCCTAATTTTATGGATGTGGGGTGATTAACTAAAAATCCTGAAACACGTATTTAATTGTTTATTACAAAGAGTCCCTATATCAATTTTGAGACCTCTAGCATCAATATTTGCGGTAATTTCATACAAACTTCCATCCCCTATTTTAAGGGGTTGGGGGGTTAAATTTCCAACTTTTGGAATTTTTTTGTTGGTTGTGTGCTAATACTAGCTTATATACCAAATTTCAGCTTTCTAGGTCTTCAGGAAGTACCTAGGAATTTTGATGATCATCAGTGAGTCAGTCAGTCAGTCAGTCAGTCAGTGACGAAATTTGGGTTTTTTAGACGTCAATAAAATCTAAAGTATAAGACCTATAAAATTGAAACTTTATAGGTTTAATAAGTTCACTGGCGACATCATTTTCCGAGAATTTTGATTATCTGAAATAATTCAGGCCTAAGTTATAAGGGTTTAAAAATACGGCGAAACACTTCGAGAAAAGATAGGTAGTGCCCTCGCGCTTCGCTTGGCTCGTCTTGGCGGGGACACTACCGTGTCCCCAGATAAAATTTGTATTTCGCGGGCTGGTAGGGCCGCAACACCTTAATAAAGCCTGTTTCTTCAAAATGAAAAAAGCAAATACATAATAATATAAGTAGGCTGTATACACTTACTTATTTTCAAAAGTAAGCATTTATAAGCAGTAGTAAAGTTTTAGCAACTTAAATAAAAAATAAAAGAATAAATAAGTATTTAACTAGGTAATTTATAAATGTGTTTAATTATCCTATTTCACATTATATGGGTGAAAGTTTGTATGCTGGTTACTTCCGATTTACGCAACAATTATTTATTTATTGAAGCGATTTGAAAGGCTATGGAGATTTCCAAAAAATCATTATTCCACGCAGGCATGAATGTCATTTCATGGACACCCAGGCCAGGTTACGCAACGATCAGCGCCAAAATGGTGAAAATCAAGTTTCTCAATTCAGCCTGTCTGAGGTCCAGCGTACTTGTATAATAGATTGAGGTGTGATTTAAAATGAATGAAACCATCAAAACTATAGAGACATATAATTATTCAAATACTATAAAGGGTAACAATGGTTTTCCATTGCTAAGATATATAATTAGATTTATATGATTTAATTATTTAAATAAAACAAGATAAATAAGTAAATCTTTATAATAAATACTCTGAAAATTTCAATGCACTTATTGGAATCTGAGCAGTGAGAAATTATAGGATATAATATATTAAATCTTCCAAAATCTTATTTAAAGACATTCACAAAAGCATCTATTTTATTTTAAGCGGCTTAATTAAAATAATTAAAGCAATAAAAAAATTAAATATGGAAAGAAATGAAGCGAACTAAGGGTTTCATAATACAAGGGTGCCTACTTGAGTTCACAAATTTTTAAACAAAACTAATTATATATAACTAATTCGGCATGTGCCTTTTGAGGCCATTTTCTTGGTTATTGCCATGAAACCATTTTGTTGTCCAAACGTGATATTATTTCCTTTCAAGAGTTGTCTGCTAGATGCAACTTTAAAAACATAAATAAATAAATAAAAATATTAGGACATTACACACATCGCAATCTAGCCACAAAGTAAGCAATAGTTTGTGTTATGGGCACGAGAGAACTGATATACATAATATTTAATATACATAAATACAATATTTATTGAAAAATACCCAGACCCTTAAAATCAGAAAAATTTTGCAAATTTGACAAGTCTAGGTCTGGTCAGGGTATAGTTTAGTTGAGAGATTTCGTAAACGCATAAATATAAAAGAAGATTTAATAATTAGTAAGCAAAATTGAAAGCACAGCCTCAGTGTAAAATACAGATAATAATCAAATAAAAAAATACACCATTTCAAAACAATTACAAAATTATTGCATCGATTGGTGAGGAATTTACTGTTGCCCAATCAAATCTTTACCCACATTTTAATAGGAACAAAGCATTATTGTATCTTTAAAAAAATCAATTCTGTCAATCTTAAATCGTAGCCTAGCCCAAACCATTGTGCCTTGAAAGTTAAAATCTTGTATAAAGGTTTCTTTTTCTATGAAGACAAAGAAGACATTACAAGAGATTGATTCGAGCGAAGTAAGGGCGGATTACCTAGTGAAAATTGTATAGTCGCAATCAGCCATGAATTAACAAAGTAGAAAACACGTATAAATTCATAAACTCTTTTTGCGGTCTATAAATTTATTTGATTTTCCTAATAAAAAAAACAATTTCATACACTTATTCATAGATGCCGGTAAAATTTACATTATACGTCTTATAGACGTTCTAAGTAGATTAATTCTGTAATTTGGCATCAAATTTTTACCATTACAATACATAATTTATTATTTCTAAACATAACTTAATTTCCTAAAAATTATTACTTTAGTTTTATAATTTTATCTAAATAGGGTAAGTAGCCAGAATTGCTTTGGATTTAGAAACCCAGGTGGTAAGTTCATTTGAATTATTTGCTAAGTAGGATTTTTCTTTTTAGTATTTTTGCGTTATGGCAATGATAATAACTTATAAGTCAAAACTTGTACAATCACGGAATGAAAAGGTTAGTCACCATAGCCTTTCGCTCATTACATGATATTATATTCTGCCAACATTATATAATATGTAATATAGTTTCAGAAAGTAATATGTGCTCGCGTTGAACGAATCAATTTGAAGATCGACGAACCTTTTCATTCTGTGACTGTACACAGTACAATGCACAGTGAGGTCAAAAGTCGATATAGAATTTGCAAATAAGATCCCTTGCATGCACGATTTACATAAAAAAATATTTTGAACCTAATGGCCATTGATTTAAAGTTGACATTGTTTTTATGATACTTGCACACCGTTTTAGTCTTTAAGCTATGCATGCACTTTTGACCTCGACCGTACATTTGGTTATATACAAGTTGTAACTTACAAATCGTATCTCGCATTTTGCATGTCGTAAAGAAATGTTAAAAGAAATGCCAACCACAAACTAATTAAAAATACTAGTCGTAAAATAGATAATGGTATTCTTTTGTGTAAAATCTCTAAACTATCCTATCTAACTAAGCTATCCTTTTCCATGGGGAGTATTTTGAAAAGGACAGCAGTATTTCTAGATGTTTCGAATTAATGTAGTATAGAGTTTTTGCACAATGGAATGGAATTGACATCATTATTATACTAAAATAATAATTAAGGTAAGTACGAAATAAGTACTTGTTTAAGTGAGCTTTTGCAAAATCTCTGTATATTTCGACGACGACGCCTAGCCCCAAGTCATGATATCAACATACAACAAAATAATATTATACAGGCGAAACTCGAAAGTTCGTATGTAAGTAAGGTGTATTGTAGTAACTTCGCAACTGCTGTACAGATTTGGCTGAAATTTGGCACAGAAATAGATTGTGGATAGTTTCATACATTGGCCACTTTTTATCACGAAAAAAATCATAGTTCCCACGGGATCAGTGGAAATCCGAAATTCACGCGGGCGGAGCCTTGGGCAATAGTTAATCTTAATATATATAAATCTCGTGTCACAATGTTTGTCCTCAATGGACTCCTAAACCACTTAACCAATTATAATAAAATTCACACACCAGGTGCAGTTCGATCCAACTTGAGAGATAGGATAGTTTAAATCTCAATTTATCTATTTTTTTTTTATTATTACCCCTAAGGGCAAAACAACGTTTGCCAGGCCAGCTAGTTTTATATAAATTATTATGAGAAATAAAAGGAATCCTTAAAATATTTAACAGATATGTAACACTTACACTACACACAACATTCAGGAATTTAAATTAATTTACTTACATAATATGGTATTCCAAAATTCTAGAAATCTCTTTAGCTAAATGACTATAAAGTCACATCCATTGTCACTTGTGCACTTATATCAAATGTATGGCTTGTAGCCACTACCAAATAATATACAATACAAAATACACGTAGAATCTTTAAAGTTCCTAACCGTACATATTATAATTAATACATTTGAGTTAATTAAACCAAACATTTGATTACACAGTGTTAAATTATAAGGTGTATGGGTAAAAAATGCCCACCCAATTTCAATTTTATTCAGTTTTTCGTAAGTATCCATTAAGTATTAAGTATTAGCACGTATAAGTCCGAGATTTACGTGTTATTTCAAAATGGGGTTAAGGCAAGCAGGTCTGCTCACCAAATTCAAATTTTATTTAAAAGCTAATAAGACCTAATAGGATTATGGTAGTTCTATAGCGGAAATGGCAGTATAATCTTCACATATTTAGACTAAAAGGAGAACGCCGATTCTTGTATGAAATTGAATCTTAAACAAATCATCGGTAAACATTAGAAATATTCTCAATATTATGTAAAAAAAAGATTAGTAAGATATTATTAACAGGGAATTTGTAATAATCTGATTTTCTAAGTGGTTAATTTTCTAAGTTTTATAAGTGGCATGGCGATTCCACATGTTCTGAAATGTTTTATAATACTTTTGAACCCCTTTTCACATTTCACTAACATAAATATATGCAATATTAAAATTTGAAAAAAAGATTCTTCATGCATACGTGCTTGAGACGCAGAGTGACGCAAATCTAATCATTTTCTGGCATTCTCCTTTATGCTTGAAAGACTCAATTCCAAGGAATCAATTCGAGTCTGTCGAACGTGTCTGGTGTGAGTAACTCACGAAATGGTCGATTTAAGGACTAATTGGCTTTATCGGGCAGACTCTTGAATTGAACCATCTAAACAGGGCCATGTTATTCATCTGTCACAAGAACTTTCGACTTTATTCATCCACTACGCAACTACTGAACTGTACTGTCTGCGATTTGCATTTAAGATAAATAACACCTCGGATAAATAATTTATCCCGGAAGAATCCACGATTCCCGCGGGACTGGTAAAGAACCAAATTTGACGCGGGCGTCATAAAATAGGACAAGTGTCTTTCGGCGATATCACTTCACGTCACAAAGCAGTGTGACCGATCGCGTGTAGTCACTACCGAACCAACACAAACACTATGCAGGGTGAGTACTCGACCATGGGGCTCCGTCAGCATATGTGCGAGGGCGAGCGCGGCGGCCACAGCGGGCACGCGGCCTCGGCCGCCGCCTCCTCCTTGTCGGAGCAGCGCCGCCGCAGCAGTTGGAACAGCGACGAGAAACGGTCTTGGTCCGACAGGGTTGCCTGCAACACAAAATAGGAGATCGTTATAATTATTGCAAACGCAAATTTCGTAGCATATTATAGTGACGAAGGTCGAAGATAAAATCAAATCTTATGTATTGCCGGCTTCCTTCGATTTTTGACGACCTGGTGATTTTATTATTTTTAAATAAGCCTGGGGGAGGCTTAAGCACACACTTTTGTTTTGCAATCCGCACGGTAGTGTCACGAAAACGAATTGTGTAACCAGCATCATTGTTTCAGCAAACATAATTATGCTGCTACGCGTCCACCACCTTCAACACTTTGATCTCCATGTAGTCTGCCAGCCATTGTGGCAGTAGCATCACAAACACGAATTGCATCACCGACGCCATTGTTTAGTATATTACCTCAATGGCAATAGCCAGGATGAGATGCAGCACGGGTATGATCAGCAAGTACACCCTGAACATAGACTGCTCCACGTCTGCCACTTTCAACGCTTCGATCTCCATGTAGTCTGCCAGCCATAGTGGCAGTACCATCACGAACACGAATTGCATCACCGACGCCATTGTTTAGTAAATTACCTCAATGGCAATAGCCAGGATCAGATGGAGCACGGGTATGATCAGCAAATACACCCTGAACATAGACTGCAGCTCCACGTCTGCCACTTTCAACACTTCGATCTTCATGTAGTCTGCCAGCTTTAGTGGCAGTACCATCACGAACACGAATTGCATCACCGACGCCATTGTTTAGTACATATATTATTACCTCAATGGCAATAGCCAGGATGAGATGCAGCACGGGTATGATCAACAAGTACACCCTGAACATAGACTGGTCCGCGTCCGCCACCTTCAACACTTCGATCTCCATGTAGTCCGCGAGCCAGTGCCACGGACACAGCAGCAGTAGCGTCACGAACACGGATTGCGTCACCAGAGCTATTACCATGCAATCTGTAAAACAAATATAAATATCGATGAATCCTAAATATATAGCTGAGAACGACAGACCTCATTGGTCCATGGTCTGTGTCCATGGTCCATTTCAAGCATTGAATTGACTTTGAATTTTGCCTTTAAATTTACTGCAATAGTAAGGATACAGGGCTACCTTACCAGGATACTTAAAACTGTGACGAGAATCCTTAACTTCCCTGTATCAAAATCTCTTATATCACGCTTCATTATTATAGATTAAAAGACCAATAAAAAATTGGTCAGCCGTTGGAATGTACTTTGAGTCATTTTCTATCCAATATAATAATGAGAGTTCAATTAAAGAGAGAAGTGTCGAAAAAAATTGTAATTTCTCTAAAAAATGTAGTTGAAATAACCGATTTGGATATTTCTGGACATTTGGTTGCACTATAGCTATAGAGTCCATGAGATTTGGCAGGAGAACATCTATTGGATATGACCTGGTAAAATGTATGTATCTTTTTTATACTCACAATTGGCACAAAACGGTTGCCGGAAGGGCCAGCCCTTGGCATACACACAAGCCATAATTAAGTACTGGAATGATGTAACTATAAATATCACTGTGTTCTCCCAACACAGCACCTGCTCCTCATGTGGACCCCCCTCCACGGGTTTAAACCTTGAACAAAAATAAACGTTCGCAATATATTTGTTGTAATAATTAATATCACAACATGACATGAACATAATATTTGAACCAGTGCCAGATAGATGTACAACAGTCTCTGTAAAAGGAAAAAAAAATACATAATACTGTGGTACTCATAACAGAGCTGTTTTTTATCGCTTTTGAGGCATCTGTTGCGTCAGTTCAGGACAGGGGAGGCGCGGCTAAGCGACAGAGCCAGGATTGTGGTGAGCACAAACGACTCACCATAGCTGCGACTGCAGGAGGTAGACGGAAGCCATCTGCATGGTCAGCACCAGCAGCACCGGCATGATGAGCGGCAGGATGCTGGCCGCGGCGACCAGCGACACCGGCGGGGTCTGCTTCGTCAGCACGGGCCCGGGGGAGGCGCGGCCCAGCGACAGAGCCAGGATTGTGGTGAGCACAAACGACTCACCATAGCTGCGACTGCAGGAGGTAGACGGAAGCCAGCTGCATGGTCAGCACCAGCAGCACCTGCATGATGAGCGGCAGGATGCTGGCCGCGGCGACCAGCGACACCGGCGGGGTCTGCTTCGTCAGCACGGGCCCGGGGGAGGCGCGGCCCAGCGACAGAGCCAGGATTGTGGTGAGCACAAACGACTCACCATAGCTGCGACTGCAGGAGGTAGACGGAAGCCAGCTGCATGGTCAGCACCAGCAGCACCTGCATGATGAGCGGCAGGATGCTGGCCGCGGCGACCAGCGACACCGGCGGGGTCTGCTTCGTCAGCACGGGCCCGGGGAGGCGCGGCCCAGCGACAGAGCCAGGATTGTGGTGAGCACAAACGACTCACCATAGCTGCGACTGCAGGAGGTAGACGGAAGCCATCTGCATGGTCAGCACCAGCAGCACCGGCATGATGAGCGGCAGGATGCTGGCCGCGGCGACCAGCGACACCGGCGGGGTCTGCTTCGTCAGCACGGGCCCGGGGGAGGCGCGGCCCAGCGACAGAGCCAGGATTGTGGTGAGCACAAACGACTCACCATAGCTGCGACTGCAGGAGGTAGACGGAAGCCAGCTGCATGGTCAGCACCAGCAGCACCTGCATGATGAGCGGCAGGATGCTGGCCGCGGCGACCAGCGACACCGGCGGGGTCTGCTTCGTCAGCACGGGCCCGGGGGAGGCGCGGCCCAGCGACAGAGCCAGGATTGTGGTGAGCACAAACGACTCACCATAGCTGCGACTGCAGGAGGTAGACGGAAGCCAGCTGCATGGTCAGCACCAGCAGCACCTGCATGATGAGCGGCAGGATGCTGGCCGCGGCGACCAGCGACACCGGCGGGGTCTGATCCGTCAGCACGGGCCCGGAGGAGGCGCGGCCCAGCGACAGAGCCAGGCTTGTGGTGAGCACAAACGACTCACCATAGCTGCGACTGCAGGAGGTAGACGGAAGCCAGCTGCATGGTCAGCACCAGCAGCACCTGCATGATGAGCGGCAGGATGCTGGCCGCGGCGACCAGCGACACCGGCGGGGTCTGCTTCGTCAGCACGGGCCCGGGGGAGGCGCGGCCCAGCGACAGAGCCAGGATTGTGGTGAGCAAAAACGACTCACCATAGCTGCGACTGCAGGAGGTAAACGGAAGCCAGCTGCATGGTCAGCACCAGCAGCACCTGCATGATGAGCGGCAGGATGCTGGCCGCGGCGACCAGCGACACCGGCGGGGTCTGCTTCGTCAGCACGGGCCCGGGGGAGGCGCGGCCCAGCGACAGAGCCAGGCTTGTGGTAAGCACAGATGACTCACCATAGCTGCGACTGCAGAAGGTAGACGGAAGCCAGCTGCATGGTCAGCACCAGCAGCACCTGCATGATGAGCGGCAGGATGCTGGCCGCGGCGACCAGCGACACCGGCGGGGTCTGCTTCGTCAGCACGGGCCCGGGGGAGGCGCGGCCCAGCGACAGAGCCAGGATTGTGGTTAGCACCAAGTCTATGTACAGGAACTGATTGTTGCCGAGGATAGAATAGAACTGCAAAACAATAAAAAGCATTAACACATGCTGACACCTCCGCCGCAGGCGACAGCTTTAATCATAGCAATCATATTGTATGTTTGTCAAAACGTATTTTAAGTAAGAGTTAGTACACGTTCTAACTTCTAATAATCAATGACACGAGGTCAATAAAAACCGTAAGGTTTTGTAGGAGATTCTATTACTAGCAAGATTCGTGATTTTGTCTGTGGAGGTTCAGAAGTCTGTTTATTCACTAGAGTCAAGGATAGGCTACGATAAAGGTACAGGTATTCAGATAGAGATACTTACGTTGTAAAGGATGAGGATAGAGAAGAACTGTATGAGCGAGTAGAGAGCCATGTACTTGAAGATCGCGAAGGAGGTGCTCAGCGCGCAGCGGCCCTCCAGCGCGAGCAGCTTCACGCAGCGGATGTTCTGCTCTTGCGAGGTGAACGGAGCTGCGACTGTGGACATTTAAGAGCTGATTCTTTAATATGTTTAATCAATGGTTATTTCTAATAATAAAGACTCGATAGGCCATGCTCATCGGCTTATGGTCATGAGGTAAACTCGACGACTTGTCCCGATAGTCATTTCAGTTAACGGTCTTATAGCGAAAGCTTTGACTCACATCCCTTTCTTTCTTTCGGTTAAGCTTTCGCTTGCCTGTTGGGTTAAGGACCGCATACAAAAGGTAGTAGTCCTGGAGACAGCAGGTATTGTGTGGTGGTTATTCTCACTCTGGAGCCCTGATCACCGGCGGCTTAGGCCCTTAAAGCGCCGCAATCAGCGGTGGATTCAATTTTTATCTAATATCTTTAAAAGTATTTTTTTATTGACATTATTAATACATACATTTTATTTGATTATTATTTTTAAATGAGAATGAAATATTTCAATGATAGCGACTTGGGTGTAGGTCTCTTACAGCGAGTCTAAAATGTACCGAAAAGAATCGTTGTGCACGGGATAGTACTACCTTTAGAAGCGCTAAAATTATAGACTCTAAAACCGCAACACTATCAATGAGTCATTAGTTATATGTATAGAACAAGTCCCAACCGTAAACTTTGCACATCTAGTATCACCACTGAATATTACTAACGTAAAGAAGTGACAGCCACACCCTCCCGTCAATGTATTACCGCAGCGCCCAGCACGAAAAGACCAGTGCTATTCCTGGACACTGATAGTGGGCTATCAACGTGGCATCGGTCGAGACTTGCATCGTCGCGTCGCGAGTCTTTGACTACAACTTGACTTTTGCCAGCCCTATGGGCTACGACGATCATTACTCACACATACAAATAGAATGCGTATAGGGCCGGTTCGTTAGTAGTAGTGTAGGTAGTTATTTGTACTGAATGTCGGGGGCCTGGTATTCAAGCCCCTGGTCACCCAGGCCTGTTCAGGCGATGATGTTACCTGACGCATCTGCCTCTGAGAGCGAGATGCCCACGTGGGCGGCCTTCAAAGCGCCGCAGTCGTTGGCGCCGTCGCCGCACATGCCCACAACCAATCCTTCGCCTTGGAGCGCAGTCACCAACTGCGTCTTTTGGTCAGGCCCGAACCGACCGAAGATCATGCCTAGAGCAAATAAAATGCAGAATAACAAAAACGTGTATGATGGACATACTTAAATCAAATGAACTATAAAAACTTTATAGTTGAAAAGGAAGTGTTTATAAAAGTGATTTCAAAATCCAAAGCTCTGTGAAAAAAGAGCAAATGGCAAGTTTCTTGCCCGTTCTTCTCATCACGTACTGAGTTACTACTACTATTCTAGGTGACTCCTTCTATACGCCACTTGACAGATTAAAATAGTCACGCTATTTTGTAGACGGGGCCAGTCCATATTGTTTCCTAGACAGAAGTTAACATTTTGATTTAATTAGACATCCAAAACAAGCGTTTTCAAAGAGTCTATCCCCCACCTTTGTTAACAATAGTGGACATCAGTTCAGGGTAGTGCGTCCTCACCACGGCCCAGGTTTTGCCTTCCATCGCCAACACGTACGCGTCTATTGCCAACTTCGGTGGACCACCTTCGCCAACTACCTACAAAAAAGGTTGATTTATATCGTATAAAGTAACCTGAATAAATTATAAATTTAAAAAATCCCCAACCACCATAATTCGCGCATTTTGTGGTGGTGGCCATTTTGGATTTAAAATTTGTCATAGTCTTTAATGCTCATAGACAATCGCCCGACTTCGAATTGGTGTAGGTACCTAAAATTTAAATAAAAATTATTTCACTCTTTGTAGTGGCATTTGAAGTTGGTTTTTTGGAAAGCATTTCCCATTTTTATTACCAACATTTTAAGCGACACCTAAGACAGTTGTTGTAACTGAAAACTGTCACCTATGGGCTTAGGGGTTTCTTAAAATGTTGGTGAAAACGAGCATTAGTATTAAGTAATCAACTAGTTAAGACTTTTGTTCTCAAAACATTTAAAATAATTATGTAATCCGCCATTTTGTGGCGGTAGTTATTTTGGACAGATTTTCTTCAAACAACACTCCCGACACAATATACACCCGCAGATACGTCAAACGTATAACACCCCGTTTTGCGTCGGGGGTTAAACACAAGAACTCTGTCATCTTTTACCAGGTGGTACGACTTGTTTATTATTTTATTAACGTGAAAAAAAAATTGTGTATTCCGTTGGAATTCAATAAATAATGGAAAATGCAGCTGTCGCTCTCACCTCCATGCACAATGCCGGCCGTTGGTCTGGCGTCTGCTGTTGGCCGACGGTGATGAGCACCAGTCGTTGGTGAGGCTGGACCATAGAGCAGCCGCGCGCAACTGACATTGCTGTCATTATATTGTCACCTGACAATGAAAATATAGCTCGATGGATGAGAAAAAAAAAATTAAATTTTCCATTGGAGTTCCCTTCGTAATGTAGAAGGAATAAGGATTTCTCGAAATCCCATTTTCACCAAAGTTTCATTTAGGTATTTTAAAAAACAGTTTGGTGTTTGACATTAATTTTAATTAGTCAATGCTTAATTTATTGCTAACTAGCAGTGCCCGCGGACTCCGTTCCGCGTTATAAATATTTTTGTCCCGGCCCGTCTGTCCCGCGTAAGGTCAGGTTTCCACCAAAGCGGAGCGAAGCGGAGCTGTTTGGATAACCAACCAGATTTCATCATATAGACATCCCTCAGTTTCGGAGATATCAAAATGACGAAATCTGATTTGTTACTCAAATACAGCTCCGCTCCGCTTCGCAGTGGTGGAAACCGGGCCTTATACCCACAGCCCACAGCGCTGGACGCGAGGCATTAGGATAGATAAATGCCTATACTTATAAAACCTATCGCCATTCCCTAGCAACGGCCGAAGCGGAGGCGGCGCGCAACCGCTTAGCGCACGTTTTTGTTTTGCTAATATCTTTGAAGATATCTGTTTAACCTGTATAGAGTAAAGAGCACAAATATTCTACATTAAATTTCCGTTCTAAAAAACATATGGGCTAAATAAGCTTCACAAAAATTATTTATTTTTAATCCACAATTTTAAAAGTAAAAGCAGTTATTGCGAGTTACCCGTAGGAGATAGGCATATGCTATCGCGGACTTTTTTGCAGATTTTGATACGTTCTTTAATATTGTAGAACATTGTTTTGTTCTATCCTCAATAGTTTCCGCAGCGTACGCGATGAAAGAATTTTTTTTTGCTACTTGGATTACATTATTCAAGTTTTAGTAAAGATGCTTAGTTAATTTTGGAAATTATTATAGCCTATGACACTCCACGATAATGTAGCTTTCTATTGGTGAAAGAATTTTGAAAATCGGTTCAGTAGATCCAGAGATTACCCCTTACAACGTCACAAACTCACAAACATCGTTACGCTACCTCTTTATAATATTAGTATAGTATAGAAGTAAAGATATTGAATGCAGTAGACAAGATAAAATGTTTTGCGGGTAGATCAATCTTAAGTTGTTATTCTATACACTTTAATGTACATATAATTTTACGTATATTATTCAGTTTTCTACCATTCGTGGTAGTTCCCATACCTTTCATGTACCTACCATAGTATCTTATATAATACTAATAGCGGAAATAGACCCCACCGTCGTAGGTTGCGACGTCACCCGACCAACACAGACCAACTTCTATAAATATGGCGCTTTCGTTCAGAATCACACACTTTTGCATTGCGAGCGGTCGTAGTTGGTTGGTATCGACGTGATCTGCAGATGGTGAGATGTATCTGTGTAATTGTGGATCTCTGTTCGTGTTCTTTGTGTTAATTGATTACTGTTTCTCTTTTAAAGCTAATTCTGCGTAATTTAAGAAGTGTTAATTAAAGTAGACGTGTTTGATTTTGTTTTTTTTTAATCAAACCTACTTCTGATTCCTAAAATCAGAAGTGGGATCCGTAAACAACTAAAGCCCACGTGCTACCCGACAAACAGTGATCAGTTAACCCATAATGCTAAGTTCATCCTGTTCACGTGAGAAAAGTGCTAGATCATGCAGTGCTAGGCGCGCTCGTAGCAGATCGCGCCGACATCAACATAAGCCTCGATTGCGGGGATCACAATACTCGATCGCGATCGCGTACGTCGCACTCGCGGTCCCGCTTGCGCTCTCGTTCGTTCTCCTATACGCGGTCACGGTCACGTGCTCGCGATTCTGGCCCTAAAGACATTTCTTTAAAACGCGCATTAGCTTCAATAACATCTAGACTTGATTTTGCCGAGCATAGCTAATATATCGCGAACTTCATTTTTCAATCGAGAAAATATACTTCAATGTGAGGGTAGTAGCATTTTATCCGTTGCTGCGCAAGCATTTACAAACGCGATCGGTGCAATAAACGAAATAAAACCAGTAAATTATTACGTGTCCAATCTTGACTAGACTACGTAACTTTGTTTGGTGCGATAAGGATTGCGCGTCCTACCCGCAAAAGCAGCAAACAAAATTAGATGTTCAACGACTAGTTTTTGCTAATAATAATTTTGTAATGCCGAGTTGCAGACCGTGCGACTACGTGCCTGCGTCACATTGTTGTCATGCGCTTCTAGGTTTGATGAGTTCTATCTAAAATACGTAAGAGTATTTTGAAATTTTCATGTTTTGAGTACGTTAGACGTGCTGATGACGTTTTTTTTGTCTACGAAGATATTCCGACTCTAACGTAAATAATCGTTCAATAGTACAAGAGTTAGAGACTATTTCCACTAAAACGTGTGTTTTTGTTATGTTCTATGTACGACTAATTCTTTAGATGACGGCGCCATTCGATTCGTGTTGCCTCGTGTGTGCCGAGTGTCTCGACGTGTACAGCTCGCTTCAGCGCGTGGCTATACATGCTTCGACGTGTACGGCAAGCGTCTGCGAGTGGTATAACTGCCTGTTTACTGTCTGTGTCTCCCCGTGTGACGGTCGATGATTATGAGTGAGCGGACGGAGGTTCAGTGCAGTCCGCCCATGCCGCTATGATGTGAAATAAAATGTAGAGGATTCTACGAAGGGGTACAGCTAAAAACACGTTGATCCAGATTGTTGAGTTTTTCACTTTTTGTTCTGACGTTTATTTTCATCAGTTGTGTAATGTGTAGTAGTGAGGATAAAGCATGGGATAAAGTTATTCCTTGGTCTGTGGTCAGGCTGGACGAGCGGTCCCCAGATAACCTGTGCGTGTTACTTTTGACTTTCTTTTGTTTACAGTTACCTAACTGTGTGCAAAGGCTGCGCATCTGTATGGCGCGAGAGGCTTTGGGCTGCGCACGTCTGGTGCGAGAGGCTTGTCTGCGCGCCTCTGGTGCGAGAGGCTTCCGCCTGCGCGCCTCGGCGCGAGGAGTTCCGTCTGCGCGCCTCTGGTGCGAGAGGCTTCCGCCAGCGCCTTTGTGCGAGGCCTACTGCCTGCGCGCCTCTGGTGCGAGCGCTCCCGCCTGCGCGCCTCTGGTGCGAGAGGCATGTCTGCGCGCCTCTGGTGCGAGCGCTCCCGCCTGCGCGCCTCTGGTGCGAGAGGCATGTCTGCGCGCCTCCGGTGCGAGCGCTTCCGCCTGCGCGCCTCTGGTGCGAGAGGAGTTCCGCCTGCGCGCCTCTGCGCGAGGGGCTCCGCCTGCGCGCCTCTGCGCGAGGGGCTCCGCTTGCGCGCATCTGGTGCGAGGACTTCCGTCTGCGCGCCTCTGGTGCGAGAGGAGTTCCGCCTGCGCGCCTCTGCGCGAGGGGCTCCGCCTGCGCGCATCTGGTGCGAGGACTTCCGTCTGCGCGCCTCTGGTGCGAGAGGAGTTCCGCCTGCGCGCCTCTGCGCGAGGGGCTCCGCTTACGCGCATCTGGTGCGAGGACTTCCGTCTGCGCGCCTCTGGTGCGAGAGGGGTTCCGCCTGCGCGCCTCTGCGCGAGGGGCTTCGCCTGCGCGCCTCTGCGCGAGGGGCTCCGCCTGCGCGCATCTGGTGCGAGGACTTCCGTCTGCGCGCCTCTGGTGCGAGAGGAGTTCCGCCTGCGCGCCTCTGCGCGAGGGGCTCCGCCTGCGCGCATCTGGTGCGAGGACTTCCGTCTGCGCGCCTCTGGTGCGAGAGGAGTTCCGCCTGCGCGCCTCTGCGCGAGCGGCTCCGCCTGCGCGCCTCTGGTGCGAGCGCTTCCGCCTGCGCGCCTCTGGTGCGAGAGGACTTCCGCCTGCGCGCCTCTGCGCGAGGGGCTCCGCCTGCGCGCATCTGGTGCGAGGACTTCCGTCTGCGCGCCTCTGGTGCGAGCGCTTCCGCCTGCGCGCCTCTGGTGCGAGAGGAGTTCCGCCTGCGCGCCTCTGCGCGAGGGGCTCCGCCTGCGCGCCTCTGGTGCGAGGGCTTCCGTCTGCGCGCGTCTGGTGCGAGGGCTTCCGCCTGCGCGCGTCTGCTGCAAGGGCTTCACCTGCGCGCCTCTGGTGCGAGGGCTTCCGCCTGCGCGCCTCTGGTGCGAGGGCTTCCGTCTGCGCGCGTCTGGTGCGAGGGCTTCCGCCTGCGCGCGTCTGCTGCAAGGGCTTCACCTGCGCGCTTCTGGTGCGAGGTCTTCCGCCTGCGCGCCTCGGTGCGAGGACTTCGGCCTGTGACGCACCCCTGGTGCGGGTGGCTTCGGCCTGTGACGCACCCTTGGTGCGGGTGGCTTCGGCCTGTGACGCACCCTTGGTGCGGGTGGCTTCGGCCTGTGACGCACCCTTGGTGCGGGTGGCTTCGGCCTGTGACGCACCCTTGGTGCGGGTGGCTTCGGCCTGTGACGCACCCTTGGTGCGGGTGGCTTCGGCCTGTGACGCACCCTTGGTGCGGGTGGCTTCGGCCTGTGACGCACCCTTGGTGCGGGTGGCTTCGGCCTGTGACGCACCCTTGGTGCGGGTGGCTTCGGCCTGTGACGCACCCTTGGTGCGGGTGGCTTCGGCCTGTGTACGCACCTCTGGTGCGGGGGGCTCCGGCCGGAGGGGGGAGGGTTACATGTCTTTCCCTTTCCTTCCGTTTCATGTCGTCATTTCCTTTCTGAAGCAGGGCGCCTTGCAAAACTCCGTTTATGTATACCTGTTGAGTGATGAGTGACGACGTATGTTTACGTGTTGAGAACGCATGAGTTCATGATTTAGGCAACCAATAGCTAAGTGTGCTATGTGTGTGAATTGTAAGAGGGCCTCGGATGAGTGATGGATGACAGAATAGGTTTTTGTTCTCTGTTCGATACTTTAACCATTGTGTCTCTTAACCAGATTCCGAGAGTTATGACGATGATGCCAGCGCAGGTCCATCCGCTGCTCCTGACCCAGATGCTGACATTGACGAGGGTGCCAGTGCAAGTCTCCTGGCGCCTCTGGGTCCTAGCGGCTGTGGATGCTCCTGAGGAAGCTGCCCAATGTGGGAGCGTGGCCGGGACGGCACGCACGCAGGAAGGCCGTAATAGCGGAAATAGACCCCACCGTCGTAGGTTGCGACGTCACCCGACCAACACAGACCAACTTCTATAAATATGGCGCTTTCGTTCAGAATCACACACTTTTGCATTGCGAGCGGTCGTAGTTGGTTGGTATCGACGTGATCTGCAGATGGTGAGATGTATCTGTGTAATTGTGGATCTCTGTTCGTGTTCTTTGTGTTAATTGATTACTGTTTCTCTTTTAAAGCTAATTCTGCGTAATTTAAGAAGTGTTAATTAAAGTAGACGTGTTTGATTTTGTTTTTTTTTAATCAAACCTACTTCTGATTCCTAAAAATACAATGTAACCCCAAAGTAAGCTTGCTGCTAAGTTACATTGCGATGCGTGTAATGAAATGTCCCGATACAAAAAAAACTTGAAAGCAAGTCTCCACTCACCAGTGACCATGATCTGACGCATGTTCGCGTCGTGCAGCTCCTTGATGACCTGCGTGGTCTCCGGCTTGAGGCTGTTCTGCATGACCAGGAAGCCCAGGAAGGTCATGTCGCACTCGATGGAGTCGCGCTTGAGCCGCTGCGCGTCGACCCACTTCATCCTGCGGTCCAGGCGGCGGTGCGCGAGCCCGATCACGCGGAACCCGTTGGACGTGTACTCGTTGAGCACCGTGCTGAAGTTGTCCGGCAGGCTCGCCGGCGCGCACATACCTGCAACCTTTTGATTATATTTAAGGCTTAGATTTGAATCATTTTTGGAACGTCAATTCGCTATATCTGTCCAGCGGGCCTAGACAAAGTGACTTAAGTCGTAAAGCGTTGACGACAGTAGCAAAACCACGTGACCGAATGAAAACAAATGAAAGTAAAATCTACTCTATACTTAGTGTTGTTCACTGCTGCTGCTGTGGCTGTCGATTGTCATGCGAAGTACCTACGCTAAAGTTATCTACAAGTCTGCGAGAACGTCAGGGACGTTCAAATAGTCGAAGTTGATTTTCAAAAACAGCGTGTTTTCCTCTATTTTGTCACGTGGTTTTTCTACAGTCACGTGGTTTATCTAAACATTTTTATCTACTGTCGTGAACGCTAAACGACCGTTACTTTGTCTAGCCCCGCAGACTCGTTACTACTTGGTACGAGTCTCTTGTCAGGATGAAAAGGGTTTGGCCAAGTACGGGTTGGCCACGGCCCACCTGCACACATCTTTGGGAGCATTGTGTTAGCAAGCAGGTTTAGGCAGCGATGTTTTCAGTCACCGAAGGTTGCATAATTCAAATATCATATTATTATTTTTCGCCATAATAGTCGTAAAACTATGCGTATCGCAATATCTTGAAATGTCTCTATAGTAGAAAATTAATCCGAGAATCACTGTCATAGGTCATTGACTAAAAAAGGATTCTTTTTTACACTTTACAACTTAGTACTTGACTGCGATCTCACCTTATGGTAAGCGATGATGCAGCCGAAGATGTTAACATACTAACTTGGAAGGTGTAAGTAAACTCACCCCAACGGTTTCTACGCAATGGTTTCAACGGTTTCAAAATGTGTAAGAGTTCATACCTTTTCAGGAGCTCCCTTTACGAAGTATACCATTTGCGGCTGTCCGAGCACTCTTGCTATGACGCCCATCGACTGCTGGGACGACGAGAAATGGAATCTCCGCAGTAGACCAATCTACGAAATAAAAAATGTTTTATTGAGTAACGCTACACAATAAAACATTGTTATATCTTACTTTAAATCGTAGTTTTTAAGCGTATTTATCATATCTATATATAAAATATAATTAAAATCTCACCTCATAAGGCATTTCCATGGTAAAAGGATCGTAGTCATCTAGATTTTGCAGATCTCCATTAGCGGTAGCTGGCTTAACGATGGCCGGCGTCAGATTATCATATCTCGTATTTTCTGGGCCTGGTTCTTCTAGAACCTGAAAATAAAAAAATAGTACATTCCAATATAAGTGCGGAAAGTTGTGCATTTCGTTACCAGTCCCGGTTTGTTGACCCAAGTCGAAGGCGCGGGTCAACTATGGGGACGAGTACAAATGACAATTCTGCACGTGCGTTGATCGACGTTTTTTAATACATTTGCGAAAAAAATTGGTTTTACGTGTTTGGCTGCTCCGTGTTTGCGTGCCGTGCTCCGGTGCCGGTTCCGGGGTGGATTCTGGTGCGACCGCTCCAGTGCCGCGCAGGAGGAAAACAAAAAAGCACTAGTGCGGAAAAGAATAACTTTCCACACGCCAAACACACATGTCTGGAAATGTCTGCTTTTTTAAGCAAATGCATTTAAAAACAAATTCCGCAATTCCCATTTTCCCACCCAAAGGTTCCCATTTCAACTTTTTGCTCATATCCTGAATCTCGATAGTCTTTAGGGATTTACGTTTTATGTGTTTATTTAAATGCAATTAGCAAGTTTTGGCCATCTACTGACCTAACATAAAAAATAAACCAGCCGTGTGAATCAGACTCGCACATGAAGCAAGTGGAAAAGCTTAAAATGTATGGAGATTCTCATTCATTTTTACTTTTTTTTTGTACATTCTATGAAATTTTTTATACCGTCTATAGCGTTTTTAGAGATAAAAGCCCATACAAGTTAGACAAAAATTTAACAGGTGAATCAATTAGGGCATAAATAGTGTCATAATTTGAAGGGGATGAAGCTAAATAATGTTTTATTGTAATTTCGAGAAAAATCTAGTTACCCATTGAGTAAACTCAAACATCTTCAAGTCCAGAGGATCGCCCTTCAGTTGTCCCTGTATACTGGTGAGTGAATGGCAAGACGCTAAGGCCTGGACTAGAGGACTCTTAGCTGGTAGAGCGGCGATATCGTCGACGCAGCGACCAAACTTTTCATCCGAGTTGGCGGGGATCACGGCATACAGGTCTAATCCGTCCTCGGTTAAAGTTCCAGTCTACATAACAAAAGAGAAACGTGATTGATTTTATACACACTTCAATGGGAGGTATGACGAAATCGGAATTTAAAAAATAAAGGCAACTTTTATAGTTCTCACACTATAAACATGTGTCAGTATTAGAACGTCCTGTAGAGCATAATGTTTTTGACTTATAAGCACTCCCAACCAATAATTTAAAATACATTTTCCGCCGATATCTCAATATAACAAAGTATAATGTTTTGTTGCTGCTTTTAGTCCTTAGTCGAGTCAAGCCCACTAGTACATTTATTTGCGTGCATTTTTATCATATTTTTTTAAACGCTTTACTTAAGATTCGATGCGGAACCGCCCATGACGGTAGAGTAGCTATTATTATTATTATATTATTATTATTTACATATTTATTTTAACTCTCACACCCGGCACATAATAAATATATATAAAAGCCAAAGAGACATAATAAAGTTACTTAAATACGAAAAATATAAATAAACATACATAAACATTACACACATACATATATGTGCCGGGCGGAGGACTACACCCCGGCAGGGGAGACCAAGCGGCCGGGGGTCAGGGCGACAGGCTAAGAAACCGACGGACTATCCTAGCCGAGTCGAGCACCACCGCCTTCTGCATCTTGGCCGCAAGTGAACTGCCACGGAAACCCAGTCGCCGCAGATGGTGAGCGAGGCTGACTGGGATTAAACCATTAGCAGATATCACGATTGGAATGGTTTCAGTGGACTCCACGTGCCACATGGCGGAAACCTCGTGAGCCAGATCCAGATACTTTCGTTTTTCCTCCGCCGTCTCAGCTCTCACGAGGTTCTCGTCATACGGGATCGTGATGTCCACCAAAAACACCCGCGACTGTGCCCGGTCCATCACCACGATATCAGGCTTGTTAGCCAAGATAGTCCTGTCCGTGATGATTGACCGGTCCCAATAGAGCCGGACGCCAACGCGCTCGAGGACAGGACCGGCGTGTACCTATAATAGGGCACCCTCTCATCCAGGAGTCCGTACTTCAGAGCAAGTTCTTGGTGGAGGATTTTGGCTGCTTGGTTGTGCCTGTGCAAATACTCAGTGTTGGCAAGCGCTGAACACCCCGAAAGCACATGTCTGAGTGACTCACCGGGATGGCGACAGGCTCGACAAATGTCGTGAGTGCCATCCTTCAGAATGTACTTTCGGTAGTTCCGCGTCTTATTATTATTATTATTATGCGTTATGGGTTTCGAATCACAGAAGATCTTGTTGCGCTTGAGGCGCTGCTGGCTGTACTGACCTTGTCGAAGCACATGACCTGCAGCTTGCCGCAGATGATAATGCGCGACGGCGACACGCAGAAGATCTTGTTGCGCTTGAGGCGCTGCTGGCTGTACTGACCTTGTCGAAGTACATGACCTGCAGCTTGCCGCAAATGATGATGCGGTGCGGCGACACGCAGAAGATCTTGTTGCGCTTGAGGCGCTGCTGGCTGTACTGACCTTGTCGAAGCACATGACCTGCAGCTTGCCGCAGATGATGATGCGCGGCGGCGACACGCAGAAGATCTTGTTGCGCTTGAGTTGCTGCTGGCTTTACTGACCTTGTCGAAGCACATGACCTGCAGCTTGCCGCAGATGATGATGCGCGGCGGCGACACGCAGAAGATCTTGTTGCGCTTGAGGCGCTGCTGGCTGTACTGACCTTGTCGAAGCACATGACCTGCAGCTTGCCGCAGATGATGATGCGCGGCGGCGACACGCAGAAGATCTTGTTGCGCTTGAGGCGCTGCTGGCTTTACTGACCTTGTCGAAGCACATGACCTGCAGCTTGCCGCAGATGATGATGCGCGGCGGCGACACGCAGAAGATCTTGTTGCGCTTGAGGCGCTGCTGGCTGTACTGACCTTGTCGAAGCACATGACCTGCAGCTTGCCGCAAATGATGATGCGCGGCAGCGACACGCAGAAGATCTTATTGCGCTTGAGGCGCTGCTGGCTGTACTGACCTTGTCGAAGCACATGACCTGCAGCTTGCCGCAGATGATGATGCACGGCGGCGACACGCAGAAGATCTTGTTGCGCTTGAGGCGCTGCTGGCTGTACTGACCTTGTCGAAGCACATGACCTGCAGCTTGCCGCAAATGATGATGCGCGGCGGCGACACGCAGAAGATCTTTTTGCGCTTGAGGCGCTGCTGGCTGTACTCACCTTGTCGAAGCACATGACCTGCAGCTTGCCGCAAATGATGATGCGCGGCGGCGACACGCAGAAGATCTTGTTGCGCTTGAGGCGCTGCTGGCTGTACTGACCTTGTCGAAGCACATGACCTGCAGCTTGCCGCAAATGATGATGCGCGGCGGCGACACGCAGAAGATCTTGTTGCGCTTGAGGCGCTGCTGGCTGTACTGACCTTGTCGAAGCACATGACCTGCAGCTTGCCGCAAATGATGATGCGCGGCGGCGACACGCAGAAGATCTTGTTGCGCTTGAGCCGCTGCTGGCTGTACTGACCTTGTCGAAGCACATGACCTGCAGCTTGCCGCAGATGATGATGCGCGGCGGCGACACGCAGATCTTGTTGCGCTTGAGGCGCTGCTGGCTGTACTGACCTTGTCGAAGCACATGACCTGCAGCTTGCCGCAAATGATGATGCGCGGCGGCGACACGCAGAAGATCTTGTTGCGCTTGAGGCGCTGCTGGCTGTACTGACCTTGTCGAAGCACATGACCTGCAGCTTGCCGCAAATGATGATGCGCGGCGGCGACACGCAGAAGATCTTGTTGCGCTTGAGGCGCTGCTGGCTGTACTGACCTTGTCGAAGCACATGACCTGCAGCTTGCCGCAAATGATGATGCGCGGCGGCGACACGCAGAAGATCTTGTTGCGCTTGAGGCGCTGCTGGCTGTACTGACCTTGTCGAAGCACATGACCTGCAGCTTGCCGCAGATGATGATGCGCGGCGGCGACACGCAGATCTTGTTGCGCTTGAGGCGCTGCTGGCTGTACTGACCTTGTCGAAGCACATGACCTGCAGCTTGCCGCAAATGATGATGCGCGGCGGCGACACGCAGATCTTGTTGCGCTTGAGGCGCTGCTGGCTGTACTGACCTTGTCGAAGCACATGACCTGCAGCTTGCCGCAAATGATGATGCGCGGCGGCGACACGCAGAAGATCTTGTTGCGCTTGAGGCGCTGCTGGCTGTACTGACCTTGTCGAAGCACATGACCTGCAGCTTGCCGCAAATGATGATGCGCGGCGGCGACACGCAGAGCTTGTTGCGCTTGAGGCGCTGCTGACTGTACTGACCTTGTCGAAGCACATGACCTGCAGCTTGCCGCAAATGATGATGCGCGGCGGCGACACGCAGATCTTGTTGCGCTTGAGGCGCTGCTGGCTGTACTGACCTTGTCGAAGCACATGACCTGCAGCTTGCCGCAAATGATGATGCGCGGCGGCGACACGCAGAAGATCTTGTTGCGCTTGAGGCGCTGCTGGCTGTACACGATGCCGGCGGTCATGGCGGCGGGCAGCGCCGGCGGCACTACGATCGTGATTATATCCAGCGTTCGCAGCACTATTGTGCCCACCAGGCTCTGTACAAAAACATGAAGCAATTATGCTATTTACATGCAAAGAAACGATTTCGAGGTACATTGCGAGTTTCGTGTCTATTGTTTATGCTAGCTGAGCGCTTCACTGGGGGACTCTGTTAATTTAAAGGCCCTGACAGACACACATAGAAAGCGAGTCCACCCAAGTTAACAATTACTTGATTAGCGTCTCAGTTGCTTTCCTACGTAATATCCGCCATATCAGAGCAGTCATGTCAAGACATTTCAAACTCGAAAACTATGTCTAAATCATCATCTAGTATTTACCAGTCTGTACCTAATTCAATCTACAATTTTTTTAGAAGTTTATAACAGCTTTTATACAAAAAGCAAAGATTTAAATCTGGGTACACCTACGCCCTAAGCCTACATATTGCGCACATCGAAAACGTCCACAAACATGCTGAGAACGCAAGTGCAAATTTCCTTTAAGAGTAAATGAGACCTCGCTAATCGCTATATCACCAGATCTTGTGTCGCTGTGTGTGTAAGAGAACACCGTGTCGCAAAGACAAAAACATGGGCTGGAAGGAAGTAATACATTGAAAAAAAGTAATAAATACAAGTTAATAGTGTACTTACGCCTCTAACAACATAGAGCCATATTGAATATCCCATTCCGATAGCAGCGATGCAGAACATGAATATGACAAATTTGACGGCGTCCTTGTAGAATTGAAAATCGAACTTCTTCGGGAACAAAATACTTTTGATCAGCTCCCCTTTGGCAGTATAAAAACCGGTGCGCACTACTTTAGCCAGCACCTGCAAGTAACGTCACTTATAATGGCCTCATTAAATTAACTTGCTCTACGAAAAATGGTTTCTCTTTAAGAGTTTTATATCGATACCTGATTGTTTCCGTAGAATCTCGTTTGTATGACGTGAGTGCCGGCGAACAGTGTATGTCTCTTGTGCGTTTCGGTGGAGTACACTTCTGGTGAAATGCAGGGCGGGCCCTTCATGACTGGTACACTTTCACCTAAACAATTATGCTTGTGTTAATTTTATTTTGGAATAAACTAGTAGGTAAGATAATGGAAGTACTTTTAGTAGAGTACTAGCGTATTAAGAGGATTGTCTAGCTGTAAGCTTTCATACATAAAGCGGTAGCGTATTGTAGCGGCAGATACAATAAAGAACTATGTTTGTACGCTTTGACCTAAAAACTTCATCGAGTTTTTTTAATTTAAATAAACTAAAGTACTAAGAATTAAAACGTATAACGGAGCCTAGATGTAGGTTTACTGAATTAGATTCAAACTAGAACTCTTCAATTGAGACTCTATTCAATTTGGTAAACGTTTGGGTAAATCCGAAGCACTATTTCAGGACCAAAACTGGCCTGGCTCTGAACTTGCAACGCTCTCTATACGGGCATAGATCATATCACGATCACTAGACGATGAACACAGCTGCAATGTCAGTTATTCTGCATTCTATACCGAAAGGAAAAATCGTGAAAACTATAACTGTAAAGGCTCATCATAAAATAAATAAAAGTGAAAGTACAGAGTTATCATTTCTTTTTTCGACACACCTACTACGTTTTATATGTTCATTCAATGACATGTCTAGACTTAAAATGAGAGGACCATGTATTGGTTATTCCATTCCTATGAAAACAGACAACGGCCGCGGGTAATACCCGTCGAACCCTAATTATATATTCTGATCTCGTACCAGTTAGCGTTGGGTCTTTTGATATCGTGATATCACGATAACTACCCATGAGCTGATATCAAACACAAAATATTTCCTTATAGTAAACAATCTTCTTAATCTTTCTAATATACAAAAATTCTGGTGCCAATTTTTAACCGACTTCAAAAAAAGGAGGAGGTTCTCAATTCGTCGAAATCTTTTTTTATTGTTACCAAACTCCTCTGAAACTGCTCGACCGATTGTTATGGAATTTTCCGTGTGTGTTTGATAGATCTGTGTGTGTTTGATAGATCTGTGTGTGTTTGATTTTCCGTGTGTGGTTGTTTTTTTATATTTTTTTATGTCGTGTGCAATAAAGAGTTTATCTATCTATCGTCGTAACCTATTTTTTATATCCCTAATGGCAAAATAACTGCCGGGTCAGCTAGTAACAGTATGTAAACTTTTGATGACCTAGCGTGCGCAGCAAAGTCCCGGGTTTGATTTTTTTTAACTATATAGGCTAGCGCTTGACTGTGATCACATCTGATGGAAAGTGATGATACAGTCCAAGGTGGAATGTGCTTGCCTAGGAGATGCCTCTTCGCTCTTGACTTGAAGGCGCCCAGGTTGTAAGTGGCGGGAAAAACAGTGCCCGGGAGGCCACTTTGCGGTGTGTATCAGGAACAACGAATAATTTTATAGTCTGGGAGCTTTATAATTACTACGGTTATACTTAACTAGGCAGCTGCAGTTAGCACTGCAAGTCGCGTAACAAGGCGTTCCGTAATTATGCAATGTAGGAACTGATAAGGTACCTCAGAGCCCATCGATGTTAATAGGTGTCTTAATAATACGAGTAATAATTAATGTTAATAGGTGTCTTAACATCTTCGGCTGAGATGATCACTTAGGATGACGTGAGATTAAATAAATAAAAATAATAATTGGCCAAGTACGAATCGAGAGTAAGAATAATTAATTATATGTATTAGTAATTGCTTAACGTTCTGGAATGTTACTGTGATTACAAAACATTTCACTCTCAATGAATTGGACCTTAAACTGTATGGACATATTTACAACCACTTGATACGAGTCAAACAACTAACCGTGAATTAACTCTAGTTAACGACCGGCAACATCGTTTATTGAATTGTATCTTGAATCTTCAATCTACGTTCTGCATTTCTTCTTAGATACTTAATGGACATGTACTTAATGGACATGTTCTTAGATACTTAATGGACCAAACTGATTCAAGTAAAATGAATATACCGTGGATTATTAACAGAAATTAACAGTTATATGGAAAGTAATAGTTTTGACATCCAAAACTTAAGCTCTAGTAGGTACACTTTTTACTGCATTTTGCCATAATAAATAAGGCTGGATTTTGATGTGAGCTAATTATATTATGTTTTACGAGTATCTATGTTTTGTCACCCAATTTCGCAAAGATAAATGTAATTGAATTCAATTGAAATTTGGAAATTGAGGATAAATTTCTATATACTATGGAACTACTACTATGGAATAGCATTGGAATAGTTTCACTCTGTTTTGTTCTTCTCTATCATCACTAAATTTGCATTCGAAGGAAAAAGACAAAACAGCGTTTAGCTATCCCACTTTCTAATTCATGTTTATTTGGACGTGGGAAGATTCATGCAATTTGTAGCCAAACCAAAACTTATAATATTATCATCACTATCTCATAAAGATAAAGGACTACTCGCAAGTCTACGTTACTTCCCAAGTCACTTTTTGATATGATATTAGCGAATAAGATTTGTGTGAAGTGCTGCATGAGTCATTAGTCATGTCAATCACACAAACCTTTCCCATCACTATTAATTGTTGTGCAATGTTATGAAAACGGCCATTCATTATTTTCAGGAATTCACGGTTTATTAACTTTATGGATGCGTAATATACTTGTCTACGAATATCTACCTGATATTATAGAGTTACCTTGTAGAACTAACTTCTTAAATGACCAAAATAATGCATACCTATCATGCTTTTATTTTTAATAGAAGCCCAATAGACTTCTTTGAAACTTACTATTTCAACAATTACTTTTAAACTGATAAATTTACATATTTTTTATACATAAATACAATATACATTATACAGGGTTATAATATAATAAAATACCAAATCGCTCTCAGTCTGTATTTGTTAACATGAATACTAACAACGTTTGTTCTACGACTTTTTTTTATTCGATATTTTGAGAAATATTAAATACTAGCTTCTGCCCGCGGCTTCGCCCGCGTGAATTTCGGGGTTTTACAAATCCCGTGGGAGTCCTAGATTTTCTGTAAAAAAAACAGCATATGTGTTAACCTAACTTCAGAAACACGATTGGATGAAAATTTCTCGCCAAAAAGTTCTCCCAAAAATTGCTCCAAAATCTCCATTTCTCTAATTTTCATCGAAAACTACGATGGTCATAATTGTAATTTTTGTTTTAATTTATCGGTAAAAAATAATTCCCAAAAACGCTCAGAACGACATTCAAATTACTGGCTTAGTTTTTGAAGTAATTAGGTAAAACGACGTTTTTCTGTTATATTCTTCCGCAACGCTGCATACTAAACTAACCTAACCTAACCCACCAACGTATTCATAAGAGTGAGAAGGACGAAAATAAAATCAACGTATCCGCTTAAGGGGCGCGACTGCGGAAAACGTGAAAAAGGGAGTTACGGATTTAACTATATTGAACAACTCGCTTCATTATATGACATAAAAAAAAAAACTCAGATGGATAGTAAACGAGTCTACACAAACACCGCAAAATATTTATAAAATAATTCTTAATTTTTGAGAAAAAAAATGCGTCACTTAGGCAAAAACATCTAAAACAACCTTTTCTATTTTAACTCTGCAAGCCATTTCGTTATTATAATTGAAAATATTTTTGGTTAAAACATAGGACGAAAGCATAGATAATACATTTACCGTCAAAGTTATTTCTAATTCAAACCACAGAGCAAATAATATGACCTCCAAATCAATCATCTTTTTATGCGAAAAACGCCATACATTTTACTATGAAAAAATGGTCTCCAGAAATCGCTTTATATTAGAGAGTCCGCGGCATGAAAAATTCAGTGCTGTCTCAGTTTTCAAGGCGAATCCACGTCTGTTTGAAGAAGCGCTTCGTTTTCGCGTCGCTCGCGATTGAAATTGTGTGTCTCACTCTAACCAAAACTGGGTGGGTCGTCAGTGCCAGCGTGGCTGCTGCCAAAATTATATTATTTGTATTTTTTTCGAGCAAGTAGACGAACTAAACTAAGCTGACCCGGCAAACGTTGCTTTGTCATATATACATTAAGGGTTATAAAAATAGTTTGAATTCTATTCTCGGACCTACCGAATACTCACACAAACAATTTCATAAAAATCGGGAAAAGCCGTGCAGGATCCGTTTTGTTACTAACACTGTAACACCTGAGTGACCTTGCAAACTTTGTTTTGCCTTTTAATCTGTTTCTCACTTATAAAATACTTAAGGGTCCATGATAGGTGAAGATCGAAGTCAACTATAGGTATCTAACGCGCTAGCGGCACCGCCGCGCCTCCGCACCGGTAAGCGCGAAACAGAATTAAAATGGTAAAAGTATTTTTTTGGAGTTTCACTGATATTATTTTTATTTGTTTTTGTCGTATGAGTAGGTATTTCTATTCAAATATAGGTTGTTGACTGGATGATTGACTTCACCTGACGGGAAGGTATTCTGCCACAAACTTTTCTTGCCCGGTGGCCAAAAATGAAACTAACGTCAAAATTTCGATTTACTCATAAATTATTCCTTTAGTTATAAGAACTTACGCGCGAAATATCAACACCATAAACGTCAACTACCACAATTCTTAAAAAATTGAAAAACCTTTGCAACAAGCGTGCAAGGAATTAATAATATGCTTACTTACAAAATGGCCGCCATTTTGAACTTTTTTGTTACTGGGCCGATTGCTTTCAAAATCGACATCTGACCTTGTCAGCGAGCCTAGGGAAGGAATTTGTGGTCAAAATTTAAAAAAAGTGGCCGCCATTTTGAACTTTTTTGTTACTGGGCCGATTGCTTTCAAAATCGACATCTGACCTTGTCAGCAAGCCTAGGGAAGGAATTTGTGGTCAAAATTTAAAAAAGTGGCCGCCATTTTGAACTTTTTTGTTACTGTGCCGATTGCTTTCAAAATCGACATCTGACCTTGTCAGCGAGCCTAGGGAAAGAATTTGTGGTCAAAATTTAAAAAAAGTGGCCGCCATTTTGAACTTTTTTGTTACTGGGCCGATTGCTTTCAAAATCGACGTCTGACCTTGTCAGCGAGCCTAGGGAAGGAATTTGTGGTCAAAATTTAAAAAAAAGTGGCCGCCATTTTGAACTTTTTTGTTACTGGGCCGATTGCTTTCAAAATCGACATCTGACCTTGTCAGCGAGCCTAGGGAAGGAATTTGTGGTCAAAATTTAAAAAAAAGTGGCCGCCATTTTGAACTTTTTTGTTACTGGGCCGATTGCTTTCAAAATCGACATCTGACCTTGTCAGCGAGCCTAGAGAAGACTTTAACCCTAGATAACTAAACTATATTTGTAGATACATAGTAACTAAACTTTCGTCAGGTGGACTACGCAATAAAAAAGATGAAAATTATCGAAAGTATTTATTAAAAATAGGAACTGGTTACATGGCATATAAGTTTGGTTTATTTGGAATGAATATTATTATTATTTAAGTTGTAGGATGCCCAAGCCCAGTTGTAGGATGGCATAACTACAACTCGTCCCATTTTCGGGCAAAGGCCTCCCCTAGTCTCTTCCAAGTTTTGATATTGTTGGTATTTCTGTGCCACAAAGGGCCTGCGAACTCTACAATGTCGTCTCTCCACCTGTAGACTGGTCTTCCTCTCTTTCTGATATTGTAGTTCGGGCACCAAGTGGTTATTTCTGTGGTCCATCTGTTGTCTTTTCTTCTCATAACATGACCAGCCCAGTTCCATTTGTTGGTCATGGCCATCGTTACTGCATCTGTTGTATGGAGTTTTTGTTTTATTTCTTGTTTTGAGCATTTGTCAATCAAACCTATGTTCAGAATCGATCGTTCCATTTTCCTTTGCGCGATTTTTATTCTAAGTGCAGCTTTCTTTGTTAATGCCCAAGTTTGAGACCCATAGGTTAGTATTGGTATAATACATGAGTTGAACATTTTTCCTTTCCATTCTAATCCAATTTTTTTATTTTTAAAAATGTATTTTAATGACCAAAATCTCCTCCAAGCGTTTTCTATTCTTTTATCTATTTCTTGTTGCATATTACTATTACTTCCTAGGGTAAGTATTTGTCCTAAGTATGTAAAGCTTTGTACAGTTTCTATTTTTTTATTGTTGACCGTTATGTTAATGTCTCTACCTTTACTTGACATAACTTTCGTTTTTATTTCATTAATTTCTAGCCCAACTATACTGCACTGTTTGTTTAGGTCATTAACCATTTGTTGTAACTGTGTTTCAGATGAACTAATTAAGATGATGTCGTCTGCAAATCTGAGATTTGTTAGATATCTACCGTTAATTTTGATGCCGTAATTTTCCCAGTCAATATGCTTAAAAACTTCTTCCAAAATGCAGTTGAACAGCTTGGGCGATGCGGGATCGCCTTGTTTTACACCTCTACATATGTTGAAATATTCTCCTGGTTTTTCCAATACTACTCTGGCTTTAGAGCTTTTATAGATGGTCTGTAATAGTTTTACGTATTTTGGTTGCACGCCTTGATTCAAAAGAGCCTCCCATAAGAAATGAAATTCAATAGAATCAAATGCTTTGTTAAAATCTATAAATGCTAGGTAGATTGGTATATTATATTCTTTTGTTTTCTCTATTAATTGATTCATAGTATGAAGATGGTCCGTTGTTGTAAAGCCTGTTCTAAAACCTGCTTGCTCTATGGATTGCTGTTCCTCTAGGACATTAGAAATTCTTTTCAGTATTATTTTTGAGAAAACTTTGTATATGTTTGAAATAATACTTATTGGTCTATAGTTATTTATATGTGAAGGATCACCTTTTTTATGTAAAAGAATTATGTCCGTGTGTTTCCATTGATTCGGTATCGTTTCTGAGATTAATATGTCATTAAGGATATTTTGAAAAGGTTTTATGATTTCTTCGACTCCTATTTTCAGAAGTTCCGCATTGACATAGTCTGGTCCTGGACACTTACCATTATTCAAAGACATTATTGCCTCAAATATTTCATCTCTTTGGATTTCGGGGACCATTTCGCTCTGAATAATCAAGCCCGATTGAGATTCTGAGCAATTTGGTGCACATTTTGAACTATATAGTATCTTATAGAAATTGGTAGCCGTATTGAGGATGTAGAGTCTATTTGTATGCAGTTTACTCGATTGGCTTTTTATATTTGGCATCCAACTCTTACTGTCAGTAAATAGAAGTCGCTCTATTTTCCGAATTGAACCCGTCTCCTTCAATTGTAAGGCGATATTCTCATTCTGGAATTCATTTATATCTTTTCTGATTGCTTTCTTGGTTTGTTTATTTAGGGTTGTCAAATCCATAATTTGTGAACCTGTTCTTAGTTTTTTATTGAGAATATTTCTTTGCTCTATCAAGCTTTTTGTATGATCAGAAAGCTTCATTTCTTTTTTAATTTTTTCCGGTAGAGTTGTTTGTGCGCTGTTTGTAATAATTTCAATAAAGCTGTTATATTTTTGTTGTAAGTCTAAATCATTTTGCCAGGAGATAAATTTTTTATTTAATAATTCGGTGTATAATTTATTATGAGGTGTACTTTGGAAAATTGGCTGTTTGTGTGCCTTTAAAAATTTTCTCTTTCTTTGTGGTCCTATATTTAAGTGACAGCGAACGAGTCTGTGATCGGTAAAGAAGTTGAAATTGTTTACCACATCCAGGTCTGTGCAGATATCCAGGTGATTTGAAATTATAAAGAAATTATAAGTGAAATTTCGTTTTTATATTTTTTGTCTGGAGATTGCCATGTCCATTTTCTATTCGCTCTTTTCTTAAAGTATGTATTTAGGATTTTTAGATCGTGTTCAAGGATAAACTCTATTAATAATTTGCCTCGTTCGTTCGTTTTCCCATGTCTATGCGGGCCTAAGTTGTTCCGGTAGTTTTTAAGATCTGAGCCAATTTTACTATTAAAATCTCCCAGTATTATGATACATTCGTTTTGCTTTTGTGATATGTATAGTTCACTTAATAAGGTATAAAAAGAGTTTATATCTTCTATAGATGCGCTCTGCGTTGGCGCATAAACTTGAATTAAGCATAGTGTTTTCTTTTGTGATACTTGGATTCTTAAAATCGCTAATCTATCGTTTGGAGCGTCAAATTCTACTATGTTATTTCTCCACTTTTTGTTAATAATGAAACCAACTCCATATTGGCTATTATTATTTCCTCTGTAGCATAATATGACATTCTTACGTTCTTCGATCTTAAATCCTTCTCTTCTTATTTCACATAGGCCAATAACGTCCCACTTTATACATTTTAGAGCTTCTTCCAATTCTATGATGCGTTCATTTGCTAGTAGAGTTCTTACATTTAAAGTTCCTAAAAAGAATTTATGTTTCTTAGACCTTGTTGAATTTGTAGAGTCTAGGGGGTGGAAGTCATTACTCCTCTTGGTGACCAGCCATCGTGAGGAGGTTGGAATGAATATAAGACAATTTAAATAGAAATTAGTATTCCGAACAGATATTTCATATGTCAATATTGTGCGATCCACAAATGGCATTTTTGCATTTCATGCATCGATGTTTATTCATCCTACGAGCTTTTTAGGGATATAAATAACAGATGTTGCGCACATTAGACACAGAAGGAACAGGAGCTTCAGGCACTGAAGACTCACTAAAATTATCTTTTATCATGACCTTAATATCACGCCTCAAAGTTACCATTTGTAATAGCTCCCGTCCATCAATCGATCTCCCATCTTCATGAAAAAATCACGTTGTAGTGTTGGCTCCTTTTTAATTTTCATGTTGCTCTAGACGTAAATAGAATAAGCATTGATAGTAGCCAGGTTTAACATTTTATAAAAATGCATAATGGCCATCTTTTAGTTTTTCATTTGAGCACATTTGATCAACTGTGTCTACGGCACCCTTGGTGCTATTATAAAAGTGAATTTTTGGTTTTCCTGTAGTTTCTTCAATATTCGGTTGTTCATGAATTGTGTACAAAACAAAAACCTCAGACTCCAAAGATACGCAAGAGAATTAAGAATCAGAAGTGTTGATATGTATATCTTCCTCCACATTATCCTCTGTCTCTAATGCCGATTTATTCAAACCCTCCTGAAACTCATCCTCCATTTCTTTTTAGAGCCATTTACTTATCTGCTCTTCTTGTTTTCTCAAATCCATCTAAAAAATAAAAAGTACAAGTCCTATCAAACACTGATATGATCAGTTGCAACAAAGAGAGATCTCATAAAATTTAATCTTTTTATAATAAATTTAATTTATATAAAGTGTAATATATATGATTGTAAGGTAAAATATATCATTTCAATTAAAATTAATAATAAATATTTCTTGAAATTCTTTTATAAATAACAAAAATATATCAAAGAATAATAATACATACCTTTGCGATCAACCAACGTAGTTACTAAACTTTCGTCAACCGGACGACGATTTAGCCATAGCTCATCTCCTAATTAACGTGTAATCGCAATGGGGTCTTACACTACTTTTGAATTTGATAAAAAATATTACTTTATTATAAACTAGGATAAAAATAATAACGTGCAGTGAAAGAAATATTAAAATCCAACGAAGATTTACAAAGTTACAGGCGTTTAAACTTTGGAGTGGGAGGATCTTCTATCCCTTTCTCGCAAAACGAAAATTTGTATGAAGCCGCACGAAGCTACTATGGCATTGGTACGTTGTGACGTCACAATGTCTCTGTTGCTATCTCTGTCTAATCACAAATCTTTAAATGCTTATAACTTTTTTGTTATTTGATCGATTTAATTAGTTCTTTCAGTGCACGTCATTATTTTAATTCTACTTTATAATAAAGTAATAAAAAAATTGGAGTCAAATACCCTATTGCATCACCCGATAAACTATTTGCACCTATCAGGAAGGTAAACAAAGCGTGGCACGTACGGGATGCGGGGAAGTAAGTGCACTTGAAATTCTCGGACAGGTGCGTCGTCGCGTGGACGAATGTTTAGTTATCTAGGGTTAAAATTGAAAATATTAAAAAAGATGACGATTTCTGGAAAAATTCATGGGAGAAAAATTGAAAAAATTTTACCTAGACTGTATGCTCCCAGAAATAATTGATTCGCGATTAGATAGAAAAATGGAAGTAAGAGAGCCTATTTATGTGATGGATGCAATTAAACGGAGAGAAGATATGAACGATGCAAGAAAACGTAGGCATGAAAATTTAAAAGAAATAGTCAATAAGAAAAAAAGAATCTGATGGATTTAATGTCAATTGACTTTTGTCATGCATACAAAATGGCAAAAAATTTACTTGGGGAACCAGGGCTCGTTTTCACAAGAACTGTAACTTAGGTGATCCTTAAAATGTTGTAACCGTAACCCTTGGAATAAAAATACACGTGAAATACTTTAATAGTAGATTGTAAACAAGGGACGTAAGTAAGCTATTACAGAACAAGATCCAATTTGGCGCCAGTGCGAGCGCAGCTCGCATAGGGCGCTAAAGGATCGCGTGCACCCGAGATATTTAGTCACACGAGCGAGCGCAGCGAGCGAGGGTGAATATAGTTCGAGGGTGTAATAGCTACTTGCAACCGAGGTAAGCATTCTACTTTATATCATTCTTGCGAGGTAAATAAATTATTGGTAATGCAAAATGAGAATAATTAGCAAATTTTGAGAAAAAAAAAAAGTAATAAAAAAAATAAAAAAAAATCATGATAATAAAAAATTAAAAAAAAAAATAATAAAAAAAAATTAAAGAAATAAAAAAAAAATAAAAAGTAATAAAAAAAATAAAAAAAAAAAAAATATAATAAAAAATAATAATAAAAAAATAAAATAAACAAAATAAAAAAAATAAAAAAATAATAAAAAAATAAAAAATAATAAAAAATAATACTAAAAAATAAAAAAATAGATAAAAATAAAGAGAAAATAAAAAAAAACAACATAAATAAAAGCAAACACCAACTTACAAGGAGACTTTCCACCATAGTAATCCATACTTACTGAGCAAGTATGATATAAAGTTACGTTACTTACTTTACATTTGAAATTAATACAATACATTACAATATTGACGTTTTACAAGAACCTGTACGTTAGGCCTATGTAAAATAAAGATATTTTGACTTTGACTTAATTAAATTTCGATTGATTATTATGTTATCCTCTTATAGCTAGACAGCTATAAACTTGGCCCTCCCATGGCCTGCGGGACGCGGGGCGGGAGCTACTCCACCACTGATCTCTATTCTATGGATTAAACATTCTATACAATTCAGGCTGGGTCACTGTGGATCCATAGAATAGGGATCAGTGCACTCAAATAATCAGCTGTCAGTGACTGACGTGAATAACGCTACACACGACAATATTAATCTTGCGACGTGTATTATGATACATACTCAAGAAAATACCATAGGAGAATTCTCAAGATGCGAGTCATTACATCGTATCGTGTATAGCCAATCGCACACCCGCCCCGCGTCCCGCAGACCATGGGAGGGCCAAGTTTATAGCGGTCAAGCTATATTTATCCTATCTTCTGATGTAACTTATGGCATTTTTATACGTATTTATAAGATCCTGTATAGTCCTATGTGAAATGTTTTTTTTTAATTTGAAATGAGTTAACTTCAGATTGATTTTAATGTTTTGTACTTATCTATATTGTCTTCTGATGTAATATGTATGGCTTTTCAATAGTTCCTAAATAGAAAATGTAATTTTTTGAAATCACTGACTTGTTTTAAACTATATCAACCTTTAATTGTAATTGTTCAGTACTGTAGCATTGAGCGCGGCAGCACACGGTCGGTCCGCGACATGACGCATTCACACTGTGCCAACCAATACCTTATCATAATCATTGTTAATATTTAATTCATTATATACATTAACTGCCTATCATTTGCATACAGTGTAGCATATAACAGTAATTACAATAACTATCACACATATCAAGTATGAAACCCTTAAATAATATGGATCAAAACATTGTCAAAATTATTCATTAAAAAAAAAATAAGTTAATAAACGCGTACAATTTGACCCCGCCTTTTGCATCCGGGCGAGCACGGATTTGCCTACGGACTTCGTATTGCGATAAGCTAGTTTCGACGTACACTGCGCGTTTTCTGTGACAGTTATAAACTTACTTCAAATACTAAACCCGTGATGGACATTTAATTTATCTGAAGTATCGACATTATATTTTTACATGGTCAGGGTACTTATCATACACCGCGCGCATTGCGTTGGTTGAGTGGAAAATATCAATGTTGTTGTGTTATCGGAAGTTCGCGCGCTCGCAGTCGCCAGTCTTAAGAGTGAAATAATTTCAGAACCTTTACCTTATAGGTATCCATTTTCGCATTTATAGCATAATTACTATCACATATTCTATTGCTCAACTAAAACACATATTTTTAATAGTGAAACAGTTCTAATATCAGAAACTATACAGGAACACCTTTTTAGCATTATTAACCTGTATCCCATTGCTTAACCAAAACACACATTATAAATAGTGAAACAATTGTACTTTCAGAACCTTTATGGGTAGGTACCAGTTTCCACATTTATAGCCTTACTAATTACTATACCATATCCCATAGCTCAACTAAAACATACATTGTCAGTAACGAAACAGATGTTAGTTCAGAATATATTTGTGTATGTAATATAATTAACCTGTATCTCATTGCTCAACTAAAACACAAAATGCTAATAGTGAAACAGTTGTAATGTCGGAACCTATAATACAGGTACCCATTTCCACATTTATAGTATTATTATCCCATATCCCCTTGTTCAACTAAAACACACTTGTTAAATGCGTGCAGTACTAAGTTCAGAACCTACATAGTGCCCATTTTCACATTTATAGTGATAATAGATTCAGTTTTTGCCCGCGGCCCTGCCCGCGTCAAATTCGCTTTTTCATGAATCCTAAGGGAAACGTCATTTTCCCGTTATCGTTCCCTATTCCAACCTTTAAACATGCTTTTAAGCAAGTTCGCTTGAACAATCTATCTATAGATGTAGCTATAGATTGCTCTAGAAAATTTTGTATTTTGAGTATCCCACGGTAACTACGGATGTTTCCGGGATAAAAAGTAGCCTATGTTTTAATCCGGGTTATAAGCTACCTATGTTCCAAATTTCAGCTAAATCGGTTCAGTAGTTGAGCCGTGAAGGAGTAACAAACATACACACAAACTTTCGCATTTATAATATTATTAGGATTATTCAGTACTTTACCGAGATACTTCTACTGGCCTGATGTCAACCAAGGACTGGCGTTCACCACGTACTCCTCGCGCCCGCTGCGCGTGGGCCGCAGCACCGTCACCGTGAACACGCTCGTGGAGCCCGCCATCTTGTGGATGACTCACCAGTGAGCATGGACTCGTTGACGATGCACGTGCCGGTGAGCAGCATGGCATCGCAGGGCATCACGCAGCCGTCGGGCGGCAGCACCAGCACGTCGCCCGGCACCAGGCGGCTGGCGTTCACCACGTACTCCTCGCGCCCGCTGCGCGTGGGCCGCAGCACCGTCACCGTGAACACGCTCGTGGAGCCCGCCATCTTGTGGATGACTCACCAGTGAGCATGGACTCGTTGACGATGCACGTGCCGGTGAGCAGCATGGCATCGCAGGGCATCACGCAGCCGTCGGGCGGCAGCACCAGCACGTCGCCCGGCACCAGGCGGCTGGCGTTCACCACGTACTCCTCGCGCCCGCTGCGCGTGGGCCGCAGCACCGTCACCGTGAACACGCTCGTGGAGCCCGCCATCTTGTGGATGACTCACCAGTGAGCATGGACTCGTTGACGATGCACGTGCAGGTGAGCAGCATGGCATCGCAGGGCATCACGCAGCCGTCGGGCGGCAGCACCAGCACGTCGCCCGGCACCAGGCGGCTGGCGTTCACCACGTACTCCTCGCGCCCGCTGCGCGTGGGCCGCAGCACCGTCACCGTGAACACGCTCGTGGAGCCCGCCATCTTGTGGATGACTCACCAGTGAGCATGGACTCGTTGACGATGCACGTGCCGGTGAGCAGCATGGCATCGCAGGGCATCACGCAGCCGTCGGGCGGCAGCACCAGCACGTCGCCCGGCACCAGGCGGCTGGCGTTCACCACGTACTCCTCGCGCCCGCTGCGCGTGGGCCGCAGCACCGTCACCGTGAACACGCTCGTGGAGCCCGCCATCTTGTGGATGACTCACCAGTGAGCATGGACTCGTTGACGATGCACGTGCCGGTGAGCAGCATGGCGTCGCAGGGCATCACGCAGCCGTCGGGCGGCAGCACCAGCACGTCGCCCGGCACCAGGCGGCTGGCGTTCACCACGTACTCCTCGCGCCCGCTGCGCGTGGGCCGCAGCACCGTCACCGTGAACACGCTCGTGGAGCCCGCCATCTTGTGGATGTTAATGCTCATCTGTGGATCAATTTTAAAACTTATATCTGAATTTATTTTTGTCCTCTTATGAATACGTTGGCGCGTGTGACATGTAGCGTTGCGGGAGAATATAACAGAATTCAAAAACGAACTAAAAATCACATTTTTTGTATGGGAGTCCCCTTTATTTTTTATTTTATTTTAATTCAGCTACTTATTTTAAAGTAAACTAGTTTACCGTTAAACATTGTTTTGTTGTCTAGAGTTATGAAAACTAGGTTACGAAAAAAATTTCAGCATTCAGTAATGCTGAAAATTTCTTAACAATCAGTCGAGCCATTTTGGATACGAACAATTTTGATTTTATTTATCTTGTTTGCTGTTAATACAATCTAACACATCTAATATTATAATAGAATAATTTCATAGATTCCCACTATTACATAAAATTCCACAAAATTTTAACTGCATTACAAACAGGCATCTTCATATGATATAAATATATATGCTATATGGTATCTTTATATGATGTAGATATCATGAAAAAAGTAATTTATTGAGATTTCCTCAAAAACCTTTGTTGGGTAAATCCATTATCCATAGTATCTTCATTATAAGACATATTTACCTGTTTAGTTTGGTACAGTGCCATCATACAAGATCCAGTAGATAGAAGGAAAACACACGTTGCATACTGATAGTATTCGTCCAACGACCAAAGGATTATAGAGAACACTTGGAACAGATAAAACGGATTGAATACTTCATTTACAAATAGCGTCCAGTAACTTTTTACTTCAACTTCCACAGAATTTGTCCCATACAATTTAATCCTGCAAGATAAATACATAAGTATAAAACACAACATCACATGCACAATCAAAATATAATATTGGATCATAATTTGCTAATTAACTTGTCAATGTTTAAGTATGTATTTGTTTGCTATATACATGGGTTTCAAAAAATACCTAGACACTTTTAGCTCATACGGCATTACAAGTTACAACAAAGTGACCAATATTAAAAACTCAATATTCAAAAGAAATGTTCAAAAATGTATGCATGTTAATTAGTTTTGTAATGCTACATGGGTCAATGAACTGCACTCAGACATGATTTCTTACAAAGACTATATGGCAGAGAAATCAAATTATTTTTTATGAACAAAAAAAAAACAGAATTTCGAAAAGTTGAAGAAAATAGTCATACAACCAAAGAGCATATAGGTATTTTTTTAAATATTTTGTCAATTACAGTGTAATAATATTCATAAAGTAAATGGGATAACTTACAAAACTGACAAAATGGAATTAATTCATATCACAAAGAAATGGAACAATTTTAGGTCTGACTGTTTAAGAATAAAGTCATTGTTATCATGATAGTTCTGATTGACTGATTGAAAAATATTTAAACAAGGAAATCAGCTAATTTGCTACTTATAATGATGAAAGCTTTTCTTTAACAGGTTTCATTTGGGATTGTATAAAGGTGGGTCTATGCTAGGCGAATCGAGCATGAGCTTAACACAAATCGTGTAAGTAGTGTGGACCAACTTATAAGCTGTGAACATTTTGTTCGTGCTTGGCTGCATTCCGTCTGTTGTCGGTTTTTTGATGAACACAAAGGGATTGGAGGACAGTGATCGTTGTAAGTATCTTACGTCCACATTTGATGCTGCGAACGACGAAGCGAAACGGCTCTGCTTGTGCTCGGTTCTTGCTCGATTCGCCTAGTGTAGACCTACCTTATGACTATCCCAAGGACACAGTGATTTTTTTTAAATGATAAGGGCTGTACTCACAGTTCGTTTTGTTGCCTTTTATTGATGCCAGACATATTTTCCATCAACAAACTAATAGTCACTTTTTCATTGAGCGCCAGTACATTGATGAAGACTCCCTGGTCATTGAGCCAGATGTAGCGGCTGTGCTGGTAAATGAAGTAGCGCAGTATATTGTCCCGATGGCTTGAGATGCTGAGATCAATATCCTGGACTTTCACTATGTTAAAGGAGCCCGCACCATCCATTACTATAAAAAAAAATTACATTTTACTCACTAGACTACTTATATGAAAACCTTGAATATGTGACTGTATATTACTTTGTGCTGCCACAGACTGGAATGGAAGTGACTTTTTGCAACAAAATTGTACATAGCATAATCAACATCCGGACGAATTTCCTAAGCTACTGTGGGGGGTTGGCTACTATGGGGAGTTGGTTATGACGGTTACGTCAAGTGCGGTGCCAAGCGTTTTCAAAACAAATTGGAATATTTGAAAAACTGGAATACTTGAGCTAATTCGCGCGCTTTCTCGCGTCACGAGGCGAAATTGATGCCTCTATTCCATTCCGTTCTGCTGCTGTGTATTTCATGCCTAAATTACAGGCACTGGACTTATTTCATTATTTGGAATGGGGTTAGATGATAACTTGAATAGATAAACACATAGACTACTTTTTATCCTGCAAAATTTCAGTTCCCATGAGATTGTAAACAAAGTTCTCATACGATGAAACACCTAATACTGCAACAGCCACATTGTAGTATATGATATAAGATAATTAAATAATAAAATTTATTTTACCGCACACTTCCTGAGCCATTTTCAAACTGCATTTTAAGTACTTAAAACGATTTAAGGTGGGATAGTAGGCCAAAGCAAAATATGGCAGTCCACATAACAGTATGCAGATAGCATGGAATATTCCTGCGCGTAATTTAGAATACTTGTAGCCATATATTTTGATGACATGATCATCGGCATTGTTCTCCAGAATTTGCCATTGGGTTTCCCCAATAACTTCATAGTCGTCTGAAAAAGAGTATGTTATAGCAATAAATAAGTTATGATGTTTTGTTTCTTGGATTATAAACAGAAAATAATAAATTAGAAACAATATGGTCATATGATATATTTCCTAGGTATGCAAGCAAAAATGAGATATACTATAATAATAACCTACCTAAGATAAATGACTCCTACAACAAATTAAATATGAAACTGCAGATGAATTTATAAAAACAAATAGTCATCAGATGAAAGTAACTTTAATTAAAATTTATGGTTACTTTAATATACAGGTAGAAATTTAGTACATATTATAACTCTATCAGAATAAACATTCATTTCAATTGCCATTTTGAATTAGGTAAATAAAACAACTTCATTTTGATGAATTCTCAAGACACTAGAATATATTATGTGTTATTCAGTATTACACAAGATCTCTGAGATCTTTAAGTATGTGTTCTTCTTGGTATACCTAATTAGATTTCTTCGCCAACTTGTTCATAATGCATCAAAATTATTTACTTTTGTTTTTTTTTTTAATATTCAGTTAAAAACTAATAGTGTGAGTTAAAATTAAATGAGTCATATGGTAAATAGTGGATAATTTCGAAGAATTAGTTCTACACTTACCATTGGCAGCGGTGGCATTATTCATGTTCAACATCCCTGGTATTTTACTCCTGGCAATTAAACTTAGGGCATAATAGTTACAACACACGAATTCAGTATTGGCTACTGCTACCGCATATTGCTATAATTTATAAGCGATCCCAACAAATTAATAAGATCGCGCTCGCACATTAGGTACACCTTTCTGTAAATGAATGACATTTACAAGACATTTATAGACAACAATAGACATGTAGAGTGATGTAGAGCCAAGGAAAGCACAGATTACAATAATGTTATGTGTGTCAGAAACCCCAGACCAATGCCCCAGACAAGGCTCTCTTGGCACTTAAATGACATTGTCAGGAGGACGTTGTTATAGAACAAAGGCAGCCAGAAAATAAAATTTTCTCAATTTTACTTCAATTTTAGTTTTATTTTAGGTAATAATAAGCAAACACAACACGTCATACAATAGCGATATACTGACAAAGCGAAGTGTGAGCTATCAAACAGTAGGTATTATAAGATAGCGGTTTTAGTTCCGATTTCGGCTACGTATAGAAACTGGCGTAACAATAAAATTTTGTCAATTTTGCATCGTTAGCCGAACAAAAACCAAGCGAAAGTGAAATGGGATTCAGGAAGGGACTCGTGTGACCCGAAAGGAGACAGGAAAGTGACCCAAAGTTGTGACGTATGATGGGAGCATTAATGCAAAAAAAATATTTTAATAAGTCTATGGTTTTAATTCATCTACTCATTCATAGATGGCGTAGATAGTTGTGAATGTTGCAATGTAAAAAAAAGGAAAAGCGGATATACGCTACATGGCAATTGGCAAAGGACTTCGAGATTATTGATTTTGGCGCGAGCCACAAATGAATGAATGAAAAGCTGTTATTGAATATTACCTATTTAGGTATCTTTTCAAGTGTAAACAAAACGGAGCGTATCTTGAAATATTGTTGCAAGTAAGCAATACGGAAAGTTAGAATGGCCCATCGTGGCTTATCTGACGCTAAAAGTGAATATTTAGAAATTGGCGAATATAATTTTTCATGGCCCGGTGCAAATGGAACTTTTCAAGATTTTGGGTCTATGAACTATACAATGCCATCAGGTATGGATGTGTTTTCATATTATTTTTTTTTACCATAAATTAGTAAAGTAGATTATTTGTTGCAGATAAAATAGGTTGTTGTATGTACCTACCTACTTATAGTTTTGATGATACTACCATCAAAACCATAAGTAGGTAGGTACATACAACAATAATATTATTATATCCGCAGTAGCAATATGACCATTGCTACTGCGGATATAATAATATTTATTAGACTACTTATTCCATTACGGCCATTCAGGCTTGGTTTATCTTTCTTTGAAGTAACTCAGCAAAAGTCGAGAGCTGAAACTTTCACAAGAAATATGTGTATTACATAAGTAGAAATGTAAACTGCTTGTTTGGCTGCTTGATTCCTAAGTTTGACATAGCTGAAAGCTTTTTGCAGTACGGATTTTTCTGTGATTAAAAGTAGCCCATGTGTAGCACATTCACATTAAGGTTATAATCTATCTGGATTCAAAATTTCAGCCAACTTGTTTCAGAGGGTTTAGTACAGGTTTTTGTACGAACATCGTGTCGACTCGCATTGCACAAACAAATCGAATTCCTCCATACATTTACAGCCAGCGTCATCTATGGGCGGCCGCTGACATGTGGCTCCCAATAGATTGCGCTAGCTGTAAATGTATGGAAGAATTTGTTTGTGCGATGAGAGTTGACTCGAAATCCATACAAAAACCGGTACTAAGTAAGTACTAACCCTACAGTAGTATTAGGGTGAAGGAGTTGAAAACAACACAATGATGTTTTAATTTCATGATACCTTTGAGTATTTTCACTTGCTCCCCGCAGGACCTTGGTACTGGCCGTGGTGCCCCCTATGGAGAATTCCACAGCATCCGTTGTTTCAGGTTCGTTTTTATTACCTACTTAGAACGTTTTATAGGTATTTCAATTCGCGATGACGCGCCCCACTCTGTCAAACTCTATGCATGGAAGTAATAAGTACTTCGTGTTGTACGAAGTACTTTTTAATTCCATGACACCGTGCGAATCGAATGAAGCATAAGCGATTTTGGCAGAGTGGGGCGCGTCTTCGTGTATTGAAATATCTATACTATGGTCCGCCCATGGTCCGCCCTGAGGACCCCACAACTGTCGTGCCTACACGAGACAAAAATGTAAAGAAGCTTTTTTAATGGTATTTGCTAAGTTTGATAGGAGTATCCTCTTGAGCGGACAACCATAATATCTGCATCATTAACTATTACTGATTTTTTTTCTGTCGTAAAAGGCCAACAAAGATACAAACAAACATGTAAACTTTTGCATCTAAGATATTAATTAATATTTAGTATAACCCATATAACATACCAATTAACATTGTAGTTAGAACGTAACATAATACTGTATTGCTATATGTATATTAAATCCTTGTTACAAGTAAATATCAGCTGTTGTTTGAATTTAGCTCTCAAACATGCTGTTCGTGGCTGCCTATTGTGCTCCAAGCACAAAGAAGGGGCAACTCTGGATGCATACAATATTAATTTTTGGTGAGTTTCGCTCATGAAACAATCAGTTTGTTATTATAGTTGAAATATTAATACCCTTTTGCTGTTTTATTTAAGTTAGTAAAATTTTCGAGCGTTCATGACCCAAAATACGTACCTACGAGTAGGTAACTGTCAATCGATATGATAAATAAATAAAGATATACGTTCAGTTACATTGCAGTTCAGTTGCGTCTGATTCAAGATTCAAAGACTTTATTTAGCATAATATGCCAACATACAATAATTTATGACGACTTTGTTTTTGATTTTTCAATCATTGTGACGTCATGGTGACGTAGCTCGCATTCCGACTAATAGAGCCCTACCTTACAAGTAAAAACGACAGCTCCGTGAGTGCGGTAACTTTTTCTTGTAGTGTGAGTGTGTCAATTTGTAATTTGTATGGTGTGCGGATGCTAGTGTGCTTGAAAAAATGTGTAGCGACGGCTCGGGTTTGCCAATTTAGGCAATATATTCACCATTCAGTTATCACCATTGCATAAACCCAATATTTTTCTGATATTTCAAAACTGCCTCTAAGTTTTTTGAAGCCGCTTTGATATGAGTTTACGCATCCCAGCTCATAGAGCTTACATAAATAAAGCTTTCATGAAATTTCGTCCTAAGGTCGACTGGCTGATATTGCTCATTTGTATTAAATCCATTTTGTCATGACTTTGTCTCTATTTTTTAAGTGGTGCAATAAAGTTAAAAAACAAAAAAAGAATTCGAAAGTGCCTGCATTGAGTTACTATGTACTAACGTAGGTAAGTGTCTGTTTGTGAGTCCTAAGCAGAACTTTGAACAATTATTATCTACCAGTCCATAGATAATACATGTATACTAGTTAGGGGTAAGGGCACATTTCTACTTTGTTGGCTGAGACTTGAATCTCTCGTGGCGCTCTAAACAGGGTTCATGCTGTACTCGGTGTGGGCGTGGCACGTGATATGTTCCCCCGACGCGTTCTCGTGGAACTTTGGCTTCGTGTTCCTCAACCTTGCACAGGTCGTATACTTGGTATACGAGATGAGACCAGTTAAATTCGATCCAGAGCTTGAAGAAGTCTACCATACTCTGTTCGAACCTTTTAAGGTGTGTACCTACTATACTTATTAAAACCACTCCTTTTATACAAGCAGAATACTTTGTGAAAACTCATGTTTATCAATAAAATATTTTATCTACGCTCATTGCTTAAAGTTCGAATTATGAAATCAAAATGTGTCACATATTGACCTACTTTATTCACAGACTTCTATAATTATTAAAAAGTTATGCATTATAACATTCCTGTACTATGGAAATATCTCTAGATAATTGAATAATTTCCATTACGATACTCGGCTCTGGGTTCCTGTATTTTTATGTGTCGTCATCGCAGACCAGGGAATAACTTTCTTTTCTCTGTGGTCGTCATAGCCAAAAGAGAGTATATAACAATCCTCAATTTTGTTTTTTATATATGGAGTCCACAGACAACATTTAGTTTAGGGCCATGATCGACCATAGACAACAATTAATTCACGGAAACAATAATTTTTCCCTGCCTTATATGACTGATTCAAAAGTGTGTTCATACAGAATATTGAAAAGAATTATGTATAATTTTTGATTATTTAATTATCCACTAAAAATATATACTTTATCTGACTTGTATAAATATTTTTCTACTCTTTTTTGTTTCATGACTTATTTAACAGACTATACGCAGTTTACAACTGAATTTTGGCGCCATACCTAACTTTTAACATTTCAATGTGTTATTTTTGTTAATTAGCCAAAGTAAATAGTTAAATAACAATTTTGTAGCCCGTTTACTTCGTAGCACATCACGACCAAAGACGTGCTACGACGTACCGTAGCGCACCGTAGCATCGTAGGCTTCGTAGGACCACAGGCATTCTATGCACGTAAGATTTAAAAGGTTTTTAGGGTTCAAGTGACCTCTTGCTCCTAGGTGTCCAGGCTTCAGTTTAAGAGGATGGTGTCGCCAGACTTCGCTCACGTGATGTCACTGCACGCCGGCGAGGCTTATGCTATGCAGAACCTCACCAAGACCGACCGCCTGGGACTCTTGCTATCTGGAAAGGTAACGCAAAACTTTTTGGGCTCTGAGGGGTTAGTACAAGTTTTTGTACGAATTTCGAATAGACTCACATCACACAAACAAATCGAATGTCTCCATACCTTTACAGTCAACGCCATATAATAAAAGCCGCGTATCAGTGATTGTCCATAGATGGCGCTGTCTGTAAATGTATGGAGGAATTCGATCCGTTTGTACGCTGCGAGTCGACTCGAAATTCGTACAAAAACCTGTACTAACCCCACTGTTTAAGAGGATACAATTTACGGATTTAATTTATTTTTGTCCTGCTCACTCTCACGAATACGTTGGTGGGTTTCGATGCAGCGTTGCAGAAAAATATAACAGAAAAATGATGTTTTAGCTAATTACTAAAAAACTAAGCTTGTTATTAAAAATCCGTTTCAGAGCGTTTTAAAATATTATTGTTACCGACATATTAAAGCAAAAATTACAATTACATCCATGTAGTTTTCGATAAAAATTAGAAAAATTGAGATTTTGCAGAACTTTTGGGAGAACTTTTTGTCGTGAAAATGTTATCCAATCGTGTTTCTGCTTCAGAGCGAATTTAGAATAAACATCCAAAACTATACATGATGTTTAAATTTTTTTTGTAGTTTTCAAACTGCAGGTCACTAAAAATCGCTTAAAACGACCGTTTACGCCGTTTACGACGAGTACTTATATGTTCAGGAATTTTATCTACTCAACGTTAAAAAGTTAGGACTTGCAATAAAGCTAAAACGGTTATAGGTCGTCATAACTTTTGTCTATTTCTTTTTTATTTAGTTATGTAGAACGAAAATATTGCTCGACGGTTAAAAAAGATGAGTATTTCCATAAATATTATGATCCTTATGTTATTTAATTCGTAGGTACTGGTTTAGTTTTTTAGTTCGTAAGCCTTATTTTTATAGTGCCAGCTTTTTTTAATTTTTGGCTGTCTTTATTAACTTGTTTAAGTTGAAATACAGGACATAATATAACGTAGGAATAATAGAATACCAAAAATTATGCAGCGTAAATAGACGATTTTTGTATTTTAACTGTAAAAATCGCGTGCTCATTCAAATGTTTGGATAAGAAGCAATCTTGAAAGCAGACACTTAAAATACCTACTATTTCTAAAGTAAACTATTTACTCAGCAATCTTGGACGTCAGTGTTGGTGCTTTATAAAATTTCCTGTAAAATAACAGGGTAACAAAATCTAGTCAATTTTGAATTTTGCACGTGGATTTTTTGTTTTCCATGTGGATTGATTACATTTTGTTACAATTAAACGTCAATTTATAACTAAACTCACCGGCATATTTAGCGGAACATAAAAAAAAGGTCCATAATTAATAAAATATGGTTTTATTTTAAAATCTACTTACTACACTTCTTTTGTTATTTAAAGTTTCATTTGTTTTTACTTAAAATGAGATCACATTAAGAACAGATTTTGCGAGTAAAGGCTATTTGTGAAAAATGGTACATTTTTGAACTTTTCATGTAACATGGAAAAGTGAAATTTAATATTAAAATTACAATTAATTTAATTAGCAAAATGGTGATTAATATCGCGTATTTCCTCCACGTGCTCTTATTAAAGTTTCTACCCGTCTAGGCATACTGAGAATGATGTTATCGATGGTCTCCTGGGATAGTCTCCGCCATTCCTCAACTACGGCGATTCGCAGTTCTCCCACGTTGGCAGGGGCTGGAATTCTGGACTTAACTTTTCTTTTCAGCAAGTCCCAAACGTGCTCTATTGGGTTCATATCCGGTGATCTCGCCGGCCACTCCATAACAGTGATATTCATATCATTAAGATAAGTTTGAGTTACCCGAGCGGTATGCGGCAGAGCATTATCCTGCATAAAAACAAAATCGTCACCGATATATGGGGCAAACGGTACGACATTTTCTTCTAAAACTTCTCTGATATAGCGGTCTGCAGTCAGACTCCCTCTGTCAATCACTACCAAGTCTGTGCGAGCTCCCAAACAAATGCCCGCCCAAACCATTATTGATCCACCACCGTATGCAACTGTAGTTTCAAAATTTGTCTGAATGTATCGTTCTCCTTTGCGTCTGTATATTCTTTGCCTGCCGTCAATTTGATTTAAGAGAATTCTGCACTCATCACTAAACAATACCTTACTCCATTGGTCCGCGTTCCAAAGTCGATGTTCCTGAGCAAAAGTTAACCTGTTTCTACGATGATTTACCTCGAGCCTTGGAGCCTTGGCGGGCACAAATGAACCCAAACCAGCTTCTTCAAGCCTTCTTCGTACCGTACCCTCACTTACGGTTACACCCCACACTGCTTCTAACTCATGTCGGGCTTGGACGGCCGTCAAACGGGGGTTCCTACGTACACGAAGCCGAATGAAACGATCATCCCTACTCGAAGTGCGTCTTTTTCTGCCTTGTCCTGCTCTTCTCACATAAGTACCGGTCTCCCTGAACCGTTGGATACTGCGATGGATCGTTGAAACTGGTCGACGAAGATCTCTGGATATCACTCTGTAGGTTTGACCATTTCTTCGCATTTCGAGTGCCCTGGCAATCTCCGTTGGGGCTAAGTCAGGCATAATTCAGTCATCAACTCCAGAAAGATACGCGATTAAAAAAAACTAACAAAAAACAGTATTTCAATGAAATTTTAAATCAAACTCAGAAGGAAGAAATACTCGAAGTTCGCTCCAGATAAGGTGTATTTGAATAAAATTAAAACAATTGCATAAAATGTGATGTTCAGTTGTTTTCTTAATTTGAAAATATTTCTTTTTTAATTAAATAACGTATAAACCAGCCAGCAACTTTATATGATACTGATATCAAACCTTTTTTTTATGTTCCGCTAAATATGCCGGCGAGTGTATAATATAATCAGTATATTTTGACGACCTCCCTGGCGCAGAGGACACGTGCTCGGATTCGAGTAGGAGGTCGCGGGTTCAATACCCGTCACGGGGCCCACTTTGGAATTTTATAATTTCAAAGTGGCCCGTGGTCTGGTGGGAGGCTTCGGCCGTGTCTAGTTAAAGAAAAGCCGTACCGCCAAGCGATTTAGCGTTCCAGTGCGATGCTGTGTAGAAACCGTTAAGGTGACTTTACTTTAGCCCTTCCAAGTTAGTACGTTAACATCTTCGGCTGCATCATCACTTACCAGGTGAGATCGCAGTCAAGTACAAACTTGTAAAGTGTAAAAAAATATTAATAAAATAGTCAACAAAGCTTGATGCTTTAACTTGGATAACCTCCTAGAGCAGTTCCTCTTAACTTCATATTTAGTAAACCTCAGTTTTTATGTTACCGTCGTTTAGAAACAACTAGACGAACGAAAACCAATGTTATGAAACAATCGGCCCTAGTTAGGTAAAAGTTAAAAGCTGAACTTGTTGATCAAGTACTTATTTATGAGAGTGTGCAATTCCACCATAACCGTATCTCATAGCTTATCTTGCAAGAATCACTTAGGGGGAACCGCTATCCTGGGCGGTTACAAATTATGCAGATTGCAGGCTTGTTTCATGGATCGTTACACAGCGGGCGAATTTAAAACAATTTTTGTGGGTGCCAATGTTTTCGATGCACCTCCTGCGATATGAGCCTGCCTAACGACAGGGCGGCGAATTCCGACGATGTTTCATGTTTCACTCCATTTTAGATAACCATTGTGAAAAAAGGGTAAGTATTCGACAAATGAGTTCTGGTATGAGTTTGTATTTTAACTGTGGTTAAAGCAATTTTATGTAAAACGCGTGGTTTTAGTAGGGGTCTGCGGTCATGATTAGCCTAAAATATGAACAACGCTATATGCTTCCGGCTCATTTACTTGAGAAATGATGGTTCATCTTTTAGAACTACGGAATTAGTTAAAAACTATTAAGGGGTTTCGGCCCAAGTAGCAAGCGAAATTCAAATTTCATTTAGTTTTTTGCAATAAGAGTATAATAACCGTTATGTTTGCAAATTCTTTACCATAAGCCATAAGATGTATAACTAGTCCTCTATTTGGGAAAAGCTAAATAAAATTGGAATTTTCGTGTGACTATAATAATACTTTTCAACCACTTAGGTAAATGTGATGAGTGGCCATCAATTCCTACATCCAATATTACCCTGTGAGTTCCTGGATTCACCAGAATTTGAGTCCAGTCGAGCGACAATTGACGAAAAATTTAAGGTGAGTAACCTTGTTTAATTCTCATAATTTAACCTTGAATCAACGATTTAAATCGCTAGATGAGCCCTAAGCCTACATTACGCACATCGAAAACGTCCACAAAATCCCGAGTGAGCGCTTTCAACAATCAGCATGCTGTAGTGGTGTGATTGTGTGACAGAGAACGCGAGTGCAAATTTCGTTTAAGAGTAAATGAGATGTCACCATATCATCATTTCTTATGTTGATGTGTGTGTTGGTGTAAGATGACAACGTGTCGGACGCAAGACAAAACCGTAGAGGTTTTTGAAGGCTTAGAGCCCATCTAGTGATTTAAATCTTTGCCTTGAATATTTCATGCCTAGCCGTTACCCGTACGTAACGGGTGTTTCCCGAGGGGCTTGAGTTTTCCCGCAATGACTCGAAAAATGCAGACTATAACATGGGGCGAGGTTTACCGGTGTAAAACAGTAATTCTCCGCTTCTCCGTGCAGAATTAAAGCTTTTTATTTTTCATTTTATTAAAATAGGAATTTATTCAACGCCTGGGTTTTGAAAGCAAAATTAAGATTGAATTTTCTTACTATATGTAGACTGAGTCTGACTTAGTCGGGAACTTTTTATTTTCTGATGTTTTCAATAATATTGAAGCGATTTATAACTTCTCAATCAGCAGCATCATCTAAGCAACAGTTACTGTCAAATCACGAGTGTAAAGATTCATTAAAAAAATTATTACGTTTATACAAGAAAATGACTACATCTAAATGGGCCTTTGTAAGTAGGGGCCAATAATAATTGTAATAATGTCTCACTGCCATCTTAAGCTCGTTAAACAGCGCAATGGGGCTAACTCAGCTTTGATGACTTCATTATTTGGGGCTCGCCAGTCGCCGCTCAACCGACGCCGCCTTCCCCCCGACCTTTGAGATGGAAATGTTACGAGTTACAAGCATTGCTGTAAACGTTAATGCTATATAAATCGTTTACATAATTATTATGCACACAAGTGCTTCATTATTCGACTTGGCCACTTTTTAATTTTTCTGCCATAAAGTATATTGATGCAAATTAAAAATATCTTATGGTCAATCGCTTTAAGCCACAGACCTAGGAAACAATACGGACGGGGCCTATCCACAGAATTAGCGCGACTACTTTTATCTGATAAGTAGCGCATAAGATAGCATCCCCTAGGGTAGTAACTCTGGAGTTGAACATTTGACAACTGGCGCTCATCATGACGCCGCATGTCACGCAAGTCAAGGCTAGAATGGGGCAACAGGGCAACTCCATAGTTTCGTTATCACAGTGCTTTTAGCTCACTTCAACAAATAATATTCTTCTGTATAAAACAAAATCATGTTTCTTGTAAGAAATATCAGTAGCATCCAAACTTATTATTTTCAGAGATAATTATCCTCCAGTATTCATCCCCTAGACTGTACAACGTAAACTAGGGCCTTTGTGCTTGATCTCTTTCAGGTCTTGATTAGAGCTGAGTTTGAACAGAGTAATTATGTGTTGTGGACACTTGTGCTTAGACTACACGAAACTCGTTTGAGTCAGTATCCAACATTAGGATTTTGTGTCAATGCAATCAAAAATACCAAAAGCTAAACTAAATAGACAAAAATTTATGGTCGCGTCTAAGTATAATATATAATAAGTATAACCTGAGGGAAATAACTTTTCATAATGTAATATACCTATCCAAGTTTCCATACTGAAGTAGGTGCTCTAGGGAATCAAAGAATGGCAAACTCTCGTATTATGACTCCGCGAGGAGGAACTCGGCGCTATTATAAGTGATTGCATTGTACATTAAGCCAGGTGGACTTTTATTGCTTTGCCATACCAATGACTGGCCGGGAATCAAACACTATGTACTATAATTATAAAAAGGAAAGTGGTTCATTGTATTATAAAATATTGATTTCGAAATCTTCTAGAAAAAGCTAATAACAATAAGGGCTGATTTTTTTCAATCGCTAGATGAATAATCGTTAACTAAGGAATAAAATATGTAATTTTGACAGATTTTGTATGGCTTATGTTTCACATCTGGCGATATTTATTTTCACGATCTTAAATTTTGCTCGTTTTTGAATTTGGTACGCAGTTTTTACTTCAATACTATAATTGAGAATGGGTCTTAATAGTACGGGCCCCTCAGCGTGAGTCCGACTCGTACTTGACCAGTTTTTACTGACTAAAATAGTATAATTACTAAAGCTAGCCTTAATTTGTATTACAAGTAGGTTTTATGAGCACATTACATTTGAGCATACGTTATAGTGAGCGTTCGCATCACCTACCCCATTTCGGTGACCTAATTGTTGTCTGATATGGCTGTATAAAAGCTAAAGTGGCTATAAATGCAAGAAACTAGGTTAAATATCGATGAACTTAGCTCTAAACACTTTTGGATCGAGAGATCGTATACAATTTTCGGGGGTGTTTAATCAACTAAACATTTTTAACTAAGTATACTTAGCTGCCAGCAACGAATATATAATATTACTAACGTACTAGTGAGTCTGGTATATATCAGCTGCAGAAATTTAATATTCAATACTAAATAATAATATTATTTCATCAGCATTTTAATGGCAGCCCGCGAGTAATGGTAAAATAATTCTATGTTGAGGATATGCAAAATCACCTGAATAAATTACTGGTCATGGTCATAGAACAACATACGTTTGAAAGAAATTTCTGACTTAAAAAAAATCCAAGGATTTTTCAAGGGAAATCAGACATTTTCCCCGGATTTTTAATTTCTGCTTTTAATTTTTGGTAACACGACAGGTGTGTTTTCAAGTTTGATCAGACACCCGCTCGTATTGTCCACCACCTCTTATTGTATTTCGTCAACGCCCCGACACATGCTGTAGACCGTTAAATTGCTTGTTTAGCATGAACTGTGTATAGCACGAGCAATTTGCTGCAAGCATCTGTTTTGTAATCACTACAAATAGCGAAAAGGGATTTAAAAATAAAAGATTCTCTTACAAAGGGCTACTATTTTTTCTGTAACATGATTAATAGGTGTGGCGCAATCACTTGGCGTGGACTGTGGACAGTAATCCTTCTTAGACGTTGACGTGAAGTGGAGGAGTGTCCGTGCCATCATCGGCGCTTTTGTATCAAGATTTTTTTTTTTTTTTACTGACGATGAAGAGAGAAAGTAGGGACTAAAAGGTTGCACCATATTTCTTTAGAATTACTGACCCGAACCGATATTGATTAGTATGTAGGTAGTATACCCATAATAAATAATAGGTACAAGTTATTCGAAAGCTGGGACTTGCTCTTCCTCCTCTTGTGTTCGGTATATAGGAAGTTTTTAGGGTTCCGCACACAAAAGGTCAAAGCGGGAGCCTATTACAAAGTTGACCGTCCGTCTGCCTGTCCGTCCGTTTGTCACCAGGCAGTATCTCTTGAACCGTGATAGCTACAGACTGGAAATTTTCACAGATGATGTATTCCTGTTTGCCGCTATAACAACAAATACTAAAAAATAGTACAAAATAAATATTTAAGGGGACCTCCCATACAACAAACATGATTTTGCTTGTTTTTACGGTTTTGGTGTGCAGGGGGATAAGTTTACTTTAACACTATTGAGGATTAGTCTTGATAGTACAGAACCATTAGTACGCGAGCCCAACTCTCACTTGAAATTTTTATTCACATAAAGTACCTTGATTAAATTCATGCCATTACATGACTGTATTGGAAAAAGGTTTGTAATGTATAAACCTTTTTCTGAGTAGCAAATAATTCCTTAGGTGTCCATAGTGGCAGCGTCCTCGTGTCGCTACGTGTACTGGCAGCGCAGCTCGCTGGAGTACCTGTTCGTGAAGGAGCAGTACCTCGCGTGCGTGGTGACGACGCTGATCGCGCGCGACATCACCACGAAGCTGTACGCCATGAACAACAAGATCGTGACGGAGCGCGGCTCGCACCTCGACATCCGCCTGCCGAGCATCTCGCACGCGCTGGCGCGCAGCCCGCGCCGCCTGCGCGCCGCGCGCGCGCCGCCGCCCGCCACCGTGCAGCCCGTGCCGCCGCACAAGCGACCCAGTGAGTCTACCCTATATTGCACAGTGCACTGAACTGAATACACTGATCTCTATTCTATGTATCGCTAACTGTCAACGTACAAGTGGAAAATTAAAAAATAACATACACACACGACTTCGAAAAAAACCTATCAGTATAATAACAAATCCAAGTTTTTCTTAAAATAAAGCACTATTAAACGTATTAAAATAAAGCACAAGTTCTGAATTATTTCATCAACAGCAACACAAATTAAGTCAGAATAAGTAGAAGTATCATGAAATGGTTTATTAAACAAAATAATTGTTAAGAAACACACTAGATTTAAATATTACTTATTTATTTTCAAGTAAATGATAAAGTGTCCTTACTTACTTATATATTTTTAAAGAATCTTTATCAGAAATAACACAATATTAAATAAAAACAAATGTTCTTGTCTGATTTCGTAATGCTTAATTCAGAAATTGAAAACTAAGCCATGAATTTCCATTAAATTGAACCCCATTCATTTGCCTGTTGGCGAAGAGCCATGGCAAAAATTTGCGTAAATAGGTCTAATTTATGTTCCCTCCAAGTATACTGTGCCGAACCGTTAATTTGAGGAAACTTAAGAGGACATTTACTTGACATACTTTTTGTTCCATAACTGACCTAAATTAACAAGATGGCGCGACAAGCTTTTAGATGTTTATTAAATATGAAGGATTTCAAGCCCAGATGAGCTTCTATACGAGTTTAGGTAATGTACTAAGCGGCAAATAGGATACAATGCTACTACATTTTTAATCAACCAATATGTTATCTGGTTCTATTAAAAAAATCAATGCTTTATTGGTACTTACCACAGAGGTCCAAGAGGGAGCCTCCGACTTTAAAAGTGCGGCAAAAAATTATGTGCCCAAATTGACAAACCCGAGTCGTCGCTACAAAATTTGTCACGCACATTAGCATTCGCTCACCATACAAATTTCTAATTGACACACTCACACTACAAAAAAAAGTTGCCGCACTCATGGGGCTGTCGTTGTTAGGTAGGGCTCTATCTAGTCGGAGCGCAATGACCTATTATAAATGTATGGTACCTAATTACTTTTAAAAAAATCCAGCTGCCAACCTAACTCCAGCAAGTTAGTTCAATTCATCAAAGATTATTGACACTGTTCAATTCAGTAACGACAGTTATTGTTTACAGATTACTGGTCAAGAGACGCGGAGACAGGCCCGAGCCTCGCCAAACGCAACGGAACGACGTCCAGCTACGTGGAGGAGGACGAGGAGCTGATCCCGCTGGCGGCGCACGAGGCGCCCGCGGCCTCCTGCGACGACCTGTCGGTGGCCGACAGCTGCCCCGACACCTCCTCCAAGTACCACAGCTGCGAGGCGGTGGAGACCGACGACGAGCTGCGCCATTGACGAATAGACGATGATTTGTCATCGCTGTCCCCGGACAGCTTAGAAGAACAGGAGACGTCGCTCACGGCTTGCAACACTAAGACGGTCTCCTCCGAAAGCTTGTTCGCATTAGAGGATCCCAAAGCGGTGGCAGATCATTAGTTGCTTACATCATGAACTCTGACACTTTTGTTTATAAATTTGTAATTATGTATATTAATTTGTGTGTAATTTTAGTGCTCGTAAGGCGTTTAATTTGTAGTAATTAATAATGAATATAAGTTCAAGTATAACATAACCGTGCAAATGTTTGATATATCACGCTTCTGTATAATATCCATTATCATGATGAATCTGGATTGTAAACTTGGCCATTTAGAATATTATACTACATACTAAGTACTAACTTCAACGTTGCAGTTTTATTTCCTTCGTAAAATTCTCAAACCCAAGTTATTATGTAGACAGATAGTAGATACCACTCAAGAAGCGTAGCTGTGGGGGAACAGAACGGGGCTTTGCCCGAGGCCCTCAAGATCAAGGGACCCAGGCTGTGGAATTCTATAAACAAAACCCGAATTAGCAATAAACCGAGCGGAACGAGCACTTTTAATCAAGAATCAAGCCTAAAGTTACACCAAGTAAATATTACTAGCAGACGCCCGCCTGAATGTCGGTTTTTCACTAATCCCGCGGGAACCATAAACTTTCTTCCGGGAAAAAATTCCAAATTTCAGCTAAAGAGGTTCAGTAGTTGCGGCGTGAAGGAGTAACAAACATACACACACCCAAACTTTCGACTTTATTTTATAAATGTGATTGTTGTACATGTTCTCTCTATGTCTGTGTGTTTTATATTGTAATACTCATCGTGCAAAATAAATAAATAAATTGTTCCTTTCAGTAAAAAGCGCTATGTGCGCTCGCTTCACACCATTAAAATCATTTTTTTTACGCTATACAAGTTAGTACTTGACTGCGATCTCACCTGATGGTAAGTGATGATGCAGCCGAAGATGTTAGCGTACTAACTTGGAAGGGGTTAGTTATGTCACCCCAACGGTTTCAACACAGGATCGTACCGGAACGCTAAATCGCTTGGCGGTAGGTCTTTGCTGGTAGGGTGGTAAGTAGGGCCAAAGCCTCCCACCAGACCAGACTTGAGCCAATTTAGAAATTATAAAATTCCAAAGTGGCCCGTGGCGGGAATCAAACCCGCGACCTCCCACTCGAATTCGAGCGTGCGTCCCCTGCGCCACGGAGGTCGTCAAATCTTATAAAAGGCTAGCTGTTGCCCTCAGATACGCCCGCCCGTTTCATGTAAGTGGTTAAGTACAGCATTACGTAAATAAACCTTTTATCTAATCAGACACGTTACTGAACAGGTAACCACACGATGTTCTGGTGTAGAACTAAGTAATTAATCAATTGGAACCGATACAGTTATGTATGATTCATTCACCACTGCCCACAAGTACACAGCGTGCAGTGTTTCATTCCAATTTGGACTAAATGGGGGTGTCGTATCAGGCCTAGGCCAAGCTTCTATAACTTTCAAGTTAGAAGCTTGGCAAGTTTCTACTCCGAATCTCAGTAACTACCACCCGTTCTTGCCACCCAAAAGCTGCTATGCATAGAAGTTTGTTTGCGTCTGATCGTAAGAGCCCTAAGTTACATTAGGAATGACGTAGGAGACGTCTAGAATCGACTACTTGAAAGGCATCCCTTCGACTACCTTGTGAACTCCAACGACCTGCACGCCATACTTATAGCAGCGACGAGCTAAAATCTATGCGCTGATTGGTTTATACTTGCGTCAGTTATCCGTACCTCACAGAAAAAAAACGGAACCCTTTAAATAAGATCACTTTGTTGTCCGTCTCTCCGTATGTCTGTCTGTGTATTTCAGTAACTATTAAAGATAGCGATATGAAATTTGGAATAGGTGTAGATAATGATGGCCCGCCGTTAGTGCAACCATAAAAAATTGAAAATCTTTTCATTTTTATTTACAAAGGGCGGTAAACTGGGTTATCGGTATTTCAAAATGAGATAACAATATTGAGTGGGATATCATAAGAAACATGTGTAAAGTTACTTGTGTATTCTCAAACCGGTTTTCATTTATTTTTATGCCCGATAGTTTTTGATTTATTGAGCAAACTGTCAAAAAAAAAATACCGTTCCCCCTTATCTCAAAAGTTTACCAATCAAAAATTGGGATCCATGTATATTTTACGGGAAAAATAAACCAACTCTGTATCTATTATACTTTTTTGTCTAATACTAAAATATCGTGATTTAATTAATGAAAATATAAAAATATTTATGTTCCCTTGACGGTTAAAATAACATAAAAAAATATATTCCGTAAATCTAGATTACCAATGGTATAATATAAGTGGACAAGATCTTTCCCATTTTGGCTGAAATCCGGTTTAACTTTGCACTCGGAAGTCAATCAAAGAAACTCCAAAGTATATTTCTATTTTATAGATCATAAATCCATCGGAGCAAAAGTGTTTTGAAATATAGACTTCCCTGCAGTTGGCGCCCTAAAGTATGAAAGCCGGGTATACGGGGTTCGATATCCGGCATGGAGCAGTATGAATTTGTAAATATTTTTTCCAAATTGGTTCCGGTCTACCCAGCTAGCATGGGTTCTGAAAAATATTGTTGCAGGGGGAGAGGGTAAACTGTTTTTCCATACTACAGTTTTAGCCACTCTCTGAGCATGGGCACACGAGTAGAGCTTATATCCCGTGAATAAAATCAAAAAGAATAATTTTCGTTTCCTTAAAATAAATACTTATTTAGAAAAATAATAAAATTGGGGAACAAAATATGCTAGGAATGCAGGTCTTGTGTGCCAGCACAATACCTCACAACAAAGATGTATCGCCAATTATTATACGGTGCGAAGCTGTGTAGCAACAGATAGGATATACTTTCAAAGTTAGAACGATTACAGCTTCGGCGTAGGCACTTAGCCATAATATGGTGTTATTACTATCTTATTAATTGACGCACCTAAACTGTTGGTTAAAATCTGTTTTCAAGAAGTAATCCCTAAACATCTACCTACATACATACCTAAAGTAAATACGTTCTTAAAAAAGAAACACTATTAAAGTTTACACATTTTAGGATAATACTGAAATAGCTCGCAGAACGATGCTATCACTAGAAGCAATTTCCTTAAGACCAACTTTGCTGAAAGAATCTAAGGTAAACAGTAAAAGCGCAAAGAAATTAACTGTTCGCTTTATTAAGCTAACATGTTTATTTTTCTATTAAAATTAAGAGTGAATGTTATCTTAATCAACTCTATTACTAGGTAAAATATTAATTTATATCTACTGATATTATGAACGCTTATCAACAGATAAGGGCAAGAACCTCACCTCTATATGTACAAGTAACTAAATACCTAGCTAATGGTAAAAAAAAGATTCCGACGAATTGAGAACCTCCTCCTTTTTTTGAAGTCGGTTAATAAAAGAAATTTGATAAAAATTGTAGTGAATTTGATAGTCCGTACGTTTGGCGTTTGATCTGGTCGAAAATGTAATATTAGTAGATTATTATATAGATGAAAGTAGGTATACGAGTTTTTAAATACATTATCTTTACTTGACTGCGATCTCACCTGATGGTAAGTGATAGTGCAGCTGAAGATTTTATCGTACTGACTTGGAAGGGGTAAGTCACAGATTTTAGGGTAAGTAAACTCGCCCCTAAAAAGAAAAAGTTGGGAAAGAGAACACGTTTAATCCTGGTATATCCACGACTCTAGCGGGATTTGAAAGAAAATCTTCATATTTAATAATAAACCTTGTAGAAAGTAAGCCACAACATAATAATAACGTTAAATCGTTTTTTTTTTTACTCCAAGAGCTTATACTCGTAAATCGAAAGTTTCTCAATCATGAAACTACTTCCAAAGTTGTTGTGCTTTTCAGTTACTTTGTAATTAATTGTGTTGGATTGCCTCCTAGCGAGAACTTTGCTGCATTCACAGTAATTTGTGTTCCTAAAATTAGCCAGAATGGGTAATTTACTTTGAAAAATTAATTATCTCTCAATCCATTTCGACAAAGTGGTACCGCCAAGTTATACCTATACAGACAGTGGTAGTATATCTTTATAATAAACAATTTTTGCCAACTGCTGCATGGCCGGTACAGGAATTTTGATTTATGTCGGAGAATGTTGTCAAAATAATGTACAATTTTCTAAGCACATTTGAGAAAATAATTTCATAAGCTATAAAAAAAAAGATTTCTCCAATGTCAAAGATGTAAAGTTCAAACTAATTTAAAGGAGTAGGTACATAAATACATAATATATGTAACTCAATGGCTTACGTCCATAAGGGTCGTTGCAAGACATTTAGATAAGAATCGGATCAACAAAGTTGGCCAAGGCTGGCTCGTGCTAGGCTGACCGCGATGGCAGCGAGGCACTCTTATCCACATTCGCTATTCTTGGGCGTTGTGTGATTTAACGTTGCACGTCTTATCAGATCGCCTTAGCCACAAAAGTGCCTTTAAAACGTTTAAGTAAATCGATAAAGTTCAGGCTCTTAAAACTTACGAGTGAGTACCTACCGTAGTTTATTATTGTGCAAACAGATCACCTTCCGATGTAAGTTAATTATGTGAGCCCCCTAATAAACCATGTACCAAATGGACAGATAAAAACTTAGTTTAATCGCATAACTAAAGATTTTTTTTACACTAGTAAGTTTAGCAATATTGCTTGCTAGTACTTATTTATTTAAAGATTAATAATGAAAGACCTTGCCTTGTTTCTGCAATCTCGTATTTGTATTCTAATATCTAAAATTCTTGTGAAAATTTTTGTTACTAGATTCTTCCGAAACGGCTCGACCGATTGTTATGAAATTTTCTGAGTAGGTTCGGTAGGTCTAAGAGAGTCTGATGGCAAAACAACGTCTGCTGGGTCGGCTTGTTTAACATAGATTGCTACATTGTTTAAAGACAAGTATGTAAGATATTCGAATGTGCACAGACAGTACACAACTAAACTTACCAGTATGTAAAGCTCAGTTTTATTGCGGCCGACTCGCTCATTTCAATATTATCAAGGGTGAATTGGATTGCATGGAAATATAGAAAGATTTGTACTTGCAAATTAGTGTAGTCGGTTACAAATTGAAAAACTCTTAAGTTATGATTTCAAGAGTGTGTATCATTTAATAGTCAGCGTGGAGGCGGTAAGGCTGCATCAGTGCAAGGTCCCGCTAACAGCTGGACCTCTGCCAACCGCTAATCGTCACGCAGTTATACATTCAATCGCGGAGGCCAGTGCTTGAGGTGCTCATAAATAAAATAATTCATGGGCCATGGCACAGCCTTAAATTCTGCGCTAGCAAATGTCTCATAAATTACTAGTTAACCTGGACAGTATGCAGTAAAGAAATGCTTTTGTCGTATATATTTTAGGCTTTAATAGTAAAATAACATTGATACCCTTATAGCTTCACCAAGTCTGAATATATGTCCGTCGGTCTACAATTAGAGACTGTAGATACCTATTATAATGTTTTTTATATGACACATATTCGTAGAATTTGTCGATTTTCTTTAGTTTTTTTTTGTGTACAATGATGAAATATTTCAGTTAAAATCTGTCTGGTCACATAATGCTTTTTGTTATTTTCCATAAAATGTATTATCTTTCAATTCATAGTTGAGCATTGCAATCATAATTATAAGAAGTATATAATGCAAACCAGACACTAAGATTGAGCAAAAGATGGAAAAACCTAAATCAATGATTACGAATGTAGAGTACTCAAATACTCAATCTATTACCTCTACATTTCTGGCTTTGTGCCGAGCTCTATAAACGTGTCAATACTGGTCAGTCATTGATATATCTACACGAATGATTCAATTTACTTCTATGGTAACTTCAGATTGAATATTTCGTTTTGTTCATCTACCTACGTTTGTTTATTAAGTTCTATCCGAGCGATTCGATTACAGATCAAGGCGACTTGTCGATGCGTGAAAAGGTAAGTAAGCGTGACCGAGCAACTGCTTTCAGGGACGGCACAAAACGTTTGAATGAAAATGACATAGAAATCAGAGAGGTACTGCGGCCTGTGGAGGAGTCGGTGTTGTACAATAATTTTATTGATAATATCTGAAGTAGGCAGTACTGCGAGGAGATGTAAGGGCGCGGGAGCGAGGGCGCGCGGGGGAGCAGCGCGCGTGCGTGGAGCGGCCGCGCCCGTCGGCGGAGCGCGTCGCGGAGCAGTGTGTCGCGCGGCGCTGCGCCCCGAGCCCAGCCCCGCGCTGTCCCGCGCTGCTGCCGCGACTACTATGCGACTCGCGAGTTGCGCGTGCTCGTGTTGTGGTGCTTTATGATGGTACGGCATGAAAGTGCATGATATGCGGACGTTCCGTGAGCGACGCCCTGCTAGCTTCGCCACCGCCACAAGTGGGCGGACCGCGGGGACACGGGACTCTTCCTCGGCTGCTCAGGTGAGCGGTCACACATCTCGGCGTTGGATAAAGACGCTGCCATCTCGGGGTCGATAAAAATGACTTACTAATAGACGTGACCTTTTACCGCCGATTCTGCATGTGCTACGCCGCGTAGAGCGCGTAGACGTGCTACGGTCTACCCACCATACGCATGTAGAGACGGCTGACGAATTCCACGTTTGTTACTTTTCAAGGGTTTACGATATTTTTAAAAAAATTACATTTTCTTTTTGCTAGAGAAATTATTTATATAAATCATCATCTCAATGAATAGCATAAATTATGTTCGAAGCGAGAGTCTTTTTTCAACACTTTGTGTCATCGAGGTTCAGTTTATTAAAAGTCCTTCAATACTAAGTGATACGGATGCTTTAAGTATCTTGAAAATGTTTTTAGTATTTTCATCAAAGCAATTTATTTATTAACTTGCGTAGGTAGAGAGTGGGATGCCGTGTACGTATTTTGCTTCGTGATTTAATTAAGTTTGTATTTGGATGTACCATAATGAGGTAACGAGGCAACCTTTTACAAATCCCATGTTAATGAGTAGGTAGGTAAGTAAGTAGGTATTTAAGAGATTTCTATCAATAGAGTGATATTTTAATAAGTTAAATCTTATTACCTTATCTTGTAAACACCTTGAGTCCATTACATACATATGTTCGCAATGGGAACTGGGTTCGAACTTATGAATTAATAACTTTTGATTTTGTACTTTTGATGGAATACTAATTAATATTATTTTAAAAACCACAGGCACTGAGTCGAGCTCGCACACCAAGGGTAATACAGAACAAGTAAAATGAGAATATTATTTTTGTTAAAGCACCGCAAAACTAACTTTTTTGTAGGTGTTTATTGTTTAAAAAAAAACATGCTAATAGTGAGAGCGTTACTTTTATTTTCCCAGTAAATTGTGAAATGTACATACAATTTTACTACCGCAAACATTTCAGACTTTCATTTAATAATAGACGTCAGTGAATAGGTATTTTTTTTAACTATTATGAATAAAAATATATGAAAATATCTGCAGAATGTACGGGTTCACCCTAAATTTTGAATGTTATATGACACTCCACACAGTACATTTATCTCACTCTGAAAGTTCAACTACAGACAGAGAGGCTGTTGATATAAAAATAAAAACTATTTTATTTTATTAAATTACTTAATATTTTAAACTATATCAAATTTAATGTTATAGTTCCAGAAATAATCGACTATAACAAACAAACGTACGGACGGAGGAAGGCGTACAAGAGTAGATTTTAACACGGATACGGAACCCTAAAATCAAACATTTCGGTTCTGCCTAATCCGTGCCACATCGCTAACGTTGTTTTTAACATAATCGTGGGTAAGCAAACTTGGCTTATTCGTAAATCCCATAAATATGTATTAGGAAACACATGGTGAGTCGGTGCGTTCCCCCACTCCGCTCGTCACGCGATATTGGGGGACACAATGTGACGAGTATCTTTCAGTCGATAAGTTTGTGCTGTCGACATCAATCTCGTGTCGTTAGCTATACCTACACACATTCAATACGTAAAAGGATATCATACTGATATTATTGACGACCTCCGTGGTTGAGTGGTTAGCGTGCCGGTTTTCAAGGCGCCGCCATCTCTGAGGTTCCGGGTTCGATCCCCGGTCGGGGCAATGTCGAAATATGAGTTTTCTACATTGTCTCGGGTCTGGGTGTTGTAGTAGTAGTACCTTCGTTGTTTCTGATTTATTATAACGCTGTAGATTGTTTGTTTGAACGTGCTAATCTCAAGAACTACTAATTCGTATTAGAAATAGTACATTGTGATACAAGGGTGGAAAGTAGGTTTTTGCAAACGAGTTGTCATTAACAAGCCCGAGCCGAAGGCGAGGGTTTTTAATGTCACGAGTTTGCAATAACCTACACACCCGTGTATCACACGACGTTTTTCAATACAGTTGTATGGTATGGCGCACTTTCAGAGGCTGTCATTAGTATTCAGAAGTTAAATCTTACGCACAGGTATCTCTCTTTTTCGTGGTCGTAACTTACTTTTCCAAGCTCAATCATTACTTTTGCAGTTTAGTTTTAAGTCAATTTAAAAAGTTTGATAGCAAAGAGTTTTCATATTAGAATAACATCTAATAGATTTTTACAAGGAAAAATGAAAATTATGTATAATTTTAAATTAACTTGTATCTTTTTCCTAATAAAACTCCTTTTAAATAATACGAATACATAACGTTTTTCAAATATAAATTAATGACAACTAAAACTAAAATTAGATCCAAGTAGATACGTGTGATACACGGGTGTGTATGTACTTTCCACCCTTGTATCACAATGTACTATTGTGTTGGATAGTCCATTTATCGAGAAAGACTATAGGCTATATAACATTACGTTCCATGACCAATAGGAGCGTAGTATCAATGACAAAAATTGTTCCTTTTGGAGAGCTTCCGGTGTGGGCGCTGCGTAAACGGTTAAAGTTACGCAAAAACTGGTATGACAGAATTGTTTTTGACAGCAAAGTGATCTTATAAGGTGCCGTTTTTTTTCTTTTGAGGCACGGAACCCTAAAAATTATACATAGACAAACAAGTTAATAATTTAAAAATTAAAAAACACGACTGCCCTGTGGTAAAACGAGTTTTTCCAAAAAAATGTAGCCGATGTTTCTCGGAGAGATGTAAGGATTCTAACGATACCCCGTATGTCAAAATCTATTCAGCCATTCGGAAGTTATTGTGGAATAAAGAAACTCACATACATACATACATTCATACATGAACCCTTAAAACATATCACTTCGTTTTTGGGCAGTCGTTTAAAAATATGTGCACTAAGAGCTATCAAATAATGTAATAAGCTATAAAAAGCGACTGTTAGGAGATTTCTTACTCATCCCTATCAACGCATCCTGGCACATCATCGGAGGGAAGGCAAACAAATAACCTCCTTAAGGCGTAAAGCCCACACTAAACTGTTCCCACTCCACATATCTCGAACGCTCATATATAGGCCCTCGCAAATAGTTCTCTCGATTACAATTCGTAAGTACTTGCTTGTATCTCGGGTTTCACTGGCTGAAGCGTTGATAAGGCTTACGTAATTCCACTATACTTCTGTGGCCCCTTCGCACACGGGTCGTAAACGTAGTCGTATCATAAACGTATCGTTACAATGCTTCTCGTACGGGCCCAGGGTTGCGCAAACATCGCATAAACGTAAAATGATTATATAAACAAGGGCACTCTTTAACCAGTTTGACGAGAAAGTAAAAGTCATAAGAAAATAAAAGTCGGTTAAATTCAGGTCTTATTTAAGGAAAGCAAAGAAAAGATACATTAGGATACGCTTACGTTACGACGCCCTGTGCGAAGGGGCTTAGTTTTCATCTTAAATGTATAATGGCGTTATTTATGTTTATGTTGCATGGATTTTATTGTATATTTTTTTTAAGTTAGATAATTTTATTAATTATGTAAAATAAGTAGGTCTAGGACTGTAAATCTAACTAGGATAATCATACACTACTTACATACATATCTTAGTACATAGGTACTAAGATACAGTTTTGTCAAAAAGTGTAATTGCAAATACAGTATAATTTACCATACAAAATGGCTTTACATGCAAGTAGGTTTTGTATGCAAGGAAGTCCTTGGCAGGCATTTTTTAAACATTCCTAAACGGAAATACGAACAACGACCGTTTGCGTCGTTTGCATAATGCTTTGCCTACTAAATGACGTTCTGGCTTGTACCAAAAGGAAATATTTCGTACAGTTTAAAAATAGGCACCTGTTTTAGGTAAAGCCATTGATTTGTATTGTGTTGTGCTTTGTAGACTCTACTGAACATTTGGATATACAGGAAAAGATACATTAGTATCTTTTTTTTAGAATTGGTCCATTCAAACAAACAGCTGGATAAAAAATTTCTCTTCAAGAAGACGTGTGTCATACTTATTTATATCAGTCCTACAAAAAAGAAAGGACTATAATAACTACCCTTTTGGATAGTGACCATGGATGTGTGGAATCTCATATCAACTCGAAACAAATTCAAACTTTATTTTTTATAGACTACAGTTTCCACATTAACTCATTATTTATTCATCCAAATTTTAAAGATAATTCTTCTTCAAGAAGTCACTTAACGTGAAATCAACGGCTCTGCCCGCGAAATTCAAAATTTTCGTGGTTTTTTGCAATTTGTACGCTAATTAGACATGATAGGCTTATGGCAATCAATTTGCGAGAACGGCAGTATCATTTTTACATGATTATATCAAAATCTTTGCATAAAAATGTGTATCCTAGGAAATTAATCCGATTATCGAGTTTTATGTGAGTAACTTGCAAATCTTGGACTAATTTCTTTAACTCGACACTTTCGAGCAGAGATTTTTATATAAACACGTAAAGAAGATATTGGGATTATCGCAATTTGACGGCCATAAGCCTATTATGTCTTATTAGCTTAAAAATCGTGAAAACCCACGAAAATTTTGAATTTCGCGGGCACACCCGTGTTGTGCTCCACGACAAAAGTTCTATCCAACTGACCTAAAAACTCCAATCTGAAGATGGCACCATTATATTATTAGGTAACTCTTTCGGCTGAGCACACAGCCGCGGATGTGATTGAGCGCATTACGTTGATATGTACGAGAAACACGATATGGGGGGTCACAGAGGCAGGCGCGACAATCTGTCGCCTCGCGGCAGTGCCAGCAACTCACCCCTATATGACTAAGCTGGAATGAATGCTCAAGCCAACCAGGCTTTTCATGTTTTATACTAGCTACAATTTAAACCGGCTAGGCATTTAATTTTAATACAAGTATTTAAATTTAATACAAGTATAAATAGCTGAATGCATTTTTATCGGAAGACTTATAGGACCTATTTAGCAGAAAACCTCAATTTCCCATGTTTGGCAGGTGCAGTTACGAAGCCAAACAAAACAAATTGCAACATGTAAAAGTACCCTTAATATGGCTTAACAATATAGTTTTTTCAAAAGTGAACAATATGAGCAAAATAATTTCTCCATTATCTTTGATCAATATGCAGTCGAGTACAGGAACGCATACAAAACACTCGGTGCTGTACGTATTCGTAATTCATATCAACCTACGAGTTTAACAACAGAACAGACCGTATTGGACAATAAATTTCACTGTAAAGGCAATGGAATAAAAATTTGTTTCAATAGGTATTTCCATCTGATATGAGCCCGCAGCCGCAGGCGTTCGTCCAATTTAGAACTGGCTGGTGTCCGCGGCTTCGTCTATCTTTTTAGGAATTTCGATCGCAGTAAAATTGTTAAAATGAACTTGATCAAAGTCTTACTTGAAATTAAATAGTATACTGTAAGTACGTCAATTTTATTTACAAGTATAGCCAATGTCTGCTTCATCCGGACGATAATTTCAAAAAATATTTCGTCTACATTATGCAGCGGACCTCTATACAATTTCAGATGTATCGAGCAATGTGTTAAATCACAGATGAAAATACAAAATGGAGTTTTATTTTAGGTGCTATACCAAGCCTGGTTTCTATCGTCTTCTACGACACTCACAGCTTTTTTTATATATTATGTTTAATAATAATGTATCCATGTTTTTTAAGCATTCCCAGATTAAAAACAGTCTGGTAAAGTCAACTTATTAAAGCATAATATAGGATAATTTAAAATTCTGAACAGTTTACGTGACGTAATATTTTTAGGCGTTTAAAATATTCAACGTATAGAGCTAAAGTGGAACACAGAGGGTCATCTATCTCCTTTATCTGAGGGATGGACAGCACTGAAATGTAATTTAACTCTGCCTGCGCATGGATGGCTGATATTGTTTAGATTGTGCCCGAGTGCCCGCGCCAGCCGACATTGGTTCTACGATGCTTATATATATTAAAGCCTCAAAGGGACGTGTGTAACATAAATGTATCATCTTAGTATATCTTGCTTTTTGAATAGGTAACTTTTGATGGCTTTGTTTTTCCAGTGCTAAAGATACGGAACCCTTGCTTGTCTCTGAGTCCCGGTTGCACTTGGCTGGTGTAGACAAATGGTTTGTTATATGGGTTGTACTCAAATCCATATCTTAGAGAACAGGTCTGAAAAATATGCCATTATTCTGATTACCAGTGTAATTTTATACTAAGTACGATTTTAGATCTCGCTAGCGGCAAGATACGCCACAACATCGAATTTTTTTCGCAGTCTGATACTGAATAGAGCCCTGAGACATGTCAGTTTCGGTAATGTTTTGTGAGCATCCTTTGAACAAAAGTCCATTAGTGTTGCCCACAGACATGAACACACGTAGACACTCTTAACACAATACATCACATAATAATGTAGTTGAGTATCAGAATGTGTATTGAATTTCCTTCAAACTGCCAAGTTACACTCCATGCAATTATTATATATAACACTTGACCGCAACGCGACGCTTATCTTGGATTTATCATAGACGTGAATAAATTTCCGCGCCTCTATTGCTCTACCCACATAGCTGTTTGAAGTAATCTTAGATTCACTTTCTTTTTGGTTAGACGTTTGGTTTCATTGATCTATAATTGGTTTGGTTTGATGTGCGTTGGAATAAAAGTCAACAAAATGATGTTAAGGCAAATGAAATAAGTCATCATTTAAGAATATTACTAAGCTTTTATAAATTTTTCCCAGCAAACCCTTTCATTTGATACCCATTGTAGGAGTACATTAAAAAAAATTAGTCCGCCATCTTGGGTGTTTCACTATGTTGGATATATAAAGTCGTCACATACTAAAATTAATGCAAAAGTAGATGTGTTTACGAATTTTCAGCGCTCAATGGGTTAAGGATATATTATGCTTCGAAATTAGTTGCAAGATTCCACACGAATGTCATTGCAAGTTAAATAAAATCTTGTAAAAATTACAAATTAAGTAAGATTTATAAAAAGAAAAAGAAAATACTTTCTATTCGTGTACAAATTGATTTAACAATTAGGTATTTGTAGTTTATTATTATAGTTTTGAACATGTGTCAAATGGGACTTGCAAGGGGCTTTGAGGTAAAGGTGACCGATTTTTACACAGAAGAAATTAAAAAGTAGTATATTTTTTATCGTACGCGCAAGAGACATGTCCCCTTTCCCTCCCCTCTAAATCCGCCTGTGAGCATGGACAGGGCCAGTGAAGACGTAGGGACTTATAAAATAATCAAGTTACTGTCTACATCGTCCACTTTCCAAGCACGTTTGGAAAATGTCTAGTGACATTTTCGTAGCCTAATTTCATCGCGTTGGGATAAGTAGATATTTCTTTCTGTTATTGTTAGCCAAGTTACATTGTAAACGATAATTATTTTATCTGTACCTTAAATGCGTGGTTAATACATATCTTGTAGATTTTATAATCCAGATTTAATCACGAAAAATTCTCATTCGGTAATAGATCAGATTATCTTGTTTCTCTGGAGAAGTAGTACAAAGCAAGTGTTGTTCATAGGACTCTTCTTGCGGAGTCCGTCCAGGGCCTCAAGTCTACTAAAACAATTGTGTCTCAATAGCCAATCAACGGCTCCATTATTGTTATATTTACCGATTTTGCTAGTCTACTATTTACCGGTAGATACCATTTCAGTGTCAGAACTACATTGCTGTATACCGTGCATTGCTGTATACAGTGTATTGCTGTACAGTGTATTGCTGTATACAGTGTATTGCTGTACAGTGTATTGCTGTATACAGTGTATTGCTGTTTACAGTGTATTGCTGTGTACAGTGTATTGCTGTGTACAGTGTATTGCTGTATACAGTGTATTGCTGTATACAGTGTTGCTGTGTTTCGGATAAAAAGGCATTGTGCTCGACGAGAATACTGGACAAAATGAGACTTAAGAACTGATTTCTCAGGATGTTGAACGTTGTATGATATTGCATTCAAAGTTAGGACGCACTGCACCTAACATCACCAGACATATTATCACTCAGCATACGAGTTACGACATAAAACAGCAACATGCTTGAGTTATTTTCATATTAAAGTTACAAACCATTGAGAAATCTTATTGGTATTTTCAAATTAGTGATTGAAAATTAGTGATTGAAAATTGAGTGAAAATTCCACGAAGGAAACATAAGAAACCCAACAGAAAAGCTGAATGGTCGCTGTTGAGATAAATAAGACATCTCTGCGTTCAACAAAGCCAATATTTATGTCTTCTCAAAACTTATTACTACGTATCGGATAATAAAGAGCGGCCAAATGGATAAAGTTTCCAGCGTCTAGCTTTGATACTCAGTTCCCACATGGAAACAAAGTGCATTTCAGTCTGGGTTTGTGACGAGGTCGCAGTTTCGATTACTCCACAATTAAAGATCTAAATTAATTCTACAATAAGGTATGTGTGCGTATATTGAGTTAATTCTATAAAGTACGAATCAAGTAGAACAAATAGATATAAGATTTAGTAAAAAAACCTATTTCATTAGGTCAAGGATTACAGATGTGAAGCAAAGGTACATACTTACTTAACAATCGCCCAACAATTGAGATGATTTTCGACAAACTGGGAAATCTGTTCTTTTCTTATTTTCATTTTTAACTTCCTTAAAAAATAACAAAAAAAATAACGAAGCAAAAAGTATGGAGCGGAATCTCTACTATATAAAAATAAGTCGGGTTTTCCTTCCTGACGCTATAACTCCAGAACGCACGACCCGATTTCCACGGTTTTGCATTCGTCGGAAAGGTCCGGAAGGCTCCGTGAGGTTTATAGTAAAGAAAATTCAGGAAAAATTAAAAAAAAAATAAAAATTAAAAAATGTTACATAAAAGGAAGCCATCTGGTGGCGAAACGGAGTTCGCCGGGTTTGCTAGTACTGTTTACTTCATTCAGTATGTTGTAATTATATAATTTTACATTGCAAATAAGCAACATTGTTATAAATGGTTCTAAAAGAGTTCAAGTAAGTATACCTTTTATCAATGTACATGAAATTACCAACACTAAAATAATAAAATGCACATCGGTACTTATTCCGTAGATGTCAGTAGTTTAGAAATTGCAAGAGTGTTATCGAAGTTTTTTGGCTGTTCACCGACTTTCGACTCTACATTTGATTTTACGTTTCGCTGACCTTTTCAAATCATTTAAAGCATCAAGTCAGGTGTCACAGACTTCCTTTATAATAAAACGAAAATGCACATGAAAATGTTACGGCAGGTATTCGTGACTTTTAATCGCCTCCATGAGTGGCCACTTTGATATACGTTCGCTTGGATAGCGGCACTTTGAACTGATGGTTTTAAGTTGCAATAAATTTTACCTCTGAATAACTTTAGATATTTCCGATATTGGTTCATAAAAGTTGACTATGTAAAGGTAGGCACACTAGGGCACTCCGGTCATGCCGGATTTGCATTTCAACGAAATAATTACACTGCATCAGAGTGTAGATGTATTTAACATATTAAGATTAAATAAGTTTATATCATTTTTAAATGATAATTTCAAATTATATGGATAACAATTAATAGACGTGTAGCAAGTTTGTTTGACTAACTTGCTACACGTCTTGGCTCAAGCTGTAAGTGTAGCTAGGATATGAATACTGCATACTGCCTCCTAAATACTTTTTAGGAGGAGTAGGTAGCTTCCAACATGAGTTGTAGCGCTGCTTTGTTTCAATGTTATTGAACCTTGCATTCAATACTGATGCAAATATAATGTGTAGGAATGAAATATAGACCTTTTAAGGATGCAGAAAACGGCGCACGGATACCAAAGATCCTTCTTTTCAAATAAGTAATACTTTTTCATTTCCGGGAATAATGTTCGACTAGCTTCGAATAAACAAATCGGAGTCCTCTATACGTTTACAGACGTTGCTCTTACAAAACCTGCTAGAACGCTACCGGACTCCAGTTAGTAAGCGAAGTAATAATTTGTTGCAGCCAGGACGGGGTCGCAAGTCGCAGGTGGCACCCGACGGGTGCTAGCGCAGCCGGAGGGGCGGTCGGTGGTAATGGAGCTGGTAATACTGAAAGCGCGAGCCCAACTGAATCGTCTCGTGTCGGCGCGCCCCGCGAGCGCGGACAGGGAACGCCCGGCGCGCGCGGGCGGCGCAGACGGCGCGCGGGCGGCGGCGCGCGAGCGTGGCATGGCGCCCGCCCGCCCCGCGCCCCCCACTCCCGCGCCCTGGCTCAACGCCACGCTGGCCTACAACCTGTCGCTGGCGCGCATCAACTCCACGCTGGACACGGACTACGAGCTGCTCAACGGCAGCGCCAGCGACGAGCACGACAACCACTGGTTCTGCGCCAAGTGGACCAGCGCGCAGCAGGACCTCTTTCAGGTAGCGTCACATCCACCACGTCTACAGCTATTTTAATGAAAACTTCCACGCAAATGCAGCTTTTGCCGTATCCATGAGTATATTATTTTTTCATCGCTTTCGGATGAAATTCAAAAAAGGTTTACATTTTTAGAGATCATTTTCATACATTTTTGAATTTCATTCTATTCCATCTTTTTAACGTATCGTAAAATGCCATAGAGCTGATGGTTTTTTTAAGTTTTTTTTTTGGGTTAAGGTATATAAGTTGTAAGTAACAACAAACAGCCTTTATTAACTTAGTACGAAAGATATATCGAAGCGCCGAATAACACACTGCCCCATATAAATGTTACACTTTTCCGGGAAAAACTAGCCGTCACCTATGTGTTAATTCAGGCTTTAGAAAACATATAGTGTCCATTGCAAAGAGCAATGCTTCTACGGTTACTGTGTGATCGTGTAACAAACATAAATATAAGTACCTATACATTAACTAGCTGATGCCCGCGACTTCGTCCACGTGGGATAAAAACTATTCTATCTTTTAAGTTGGACCAAATGACAGATATTCACGAAGTTTGAACTAAATCGGTTCAGTAGTTTAGGAGTCCATTGAGGACAAACATTGTGACACGAGATTTATATATATTAAGAATAGAGTACAGTCACATAAAGGCATATTTGCATATGAATCCAGAATATGTACCTAATTACGATTAAACGTAGCAGACAGAAATTACGTATTTCATGGAAAGCTTTTCAAAACTTTAGCTTTTCTGCATTCTCCTCCGGCTTGCGCAGTTAATTATGGTATTCTGTGCTTGAACTTTCTCATTTCATTTCTTGAAACAAGAGATTACGCAAATCGTATTCTACGCCAAATACACTAAAACGGAAGCCTTTATTTATTTACTAACGGAAGCTTTTCCTTTCTTAACAAATAAAAAGACGATACGTTTCCAGAAAATTTTCTTAGTTACTACCGATGTAATTAATTACCTACAACAGTAGCACCTTAAACTAATCTAACTATTTTTTAAAACTGTTTAAAGTCCGAGAAGAAACTTATGAACTAAGTCCAGATACTCTTTAAAATAACTCTTCTTGGTACGGAAAAGCAATTTTTCACCGTAAGAACATAACACTTCGATAGCTACACCTATACATAAAAAGTTGAGAAGAGCCTGTATTAAGACGATTGTAAATTAAACCTAAGAGGATATCATATAGTTCGCTCGATGCTAATCAGCGTAGTACAAGGCAGACTAAGGCCCTTCGCACACGGCTCGTAAGCGTAAGCGTAGCGTAAGCGTAGCGTAAGTGTAGCGTAATCCTCACGTACGACGAAAGCAGTACGAGCACGAATATTTTCAAAGATGTCTGCAGACGAAGCGGTGTTACAGCGAATTGTAGGAGGCGTAATTGTCATATTGTTATGCGTATAGCGTCATAACGATTCGCTTACGCTTACGAGCCGTGTGTGAAGGGGCTATTTCTACCTATCATAATATAACGATACAGGTTGCGAATTGGCACAGCACACGTACATTTAGCAAACGCTATGAGTAATAAGAGGTATATTTCTTGTCGAATCTTATACGAGTACCTTGCCCAGCCATGAGCCACCCTGTGCTGTATTCTGTATGAAAATCCTCTCCCTGACCTTTTTACGTCAGTAAATAATTGATACAGTTTCTTCGAATCATGTCATACTATCACCACCACCACAGTTTAAAGATCTTAATTAAAACTGTGCTAACACACTAATATGATATAGGAAAAGATAAAATCATGTGAATTCGAATTGATAAATGTGTGTAAGTTTGTTACGCCTTCACATCACAACTACTGAAGCTACTACGGTTTAGCTGAAGATACAGAGAAAGATTTAATATTGTTATGATATAATTTAATAGAAACAATGAATAGAAAGGATTAAAGAATAAACTATTTACTTTATATTCCGGGAAAAATCTATGAAATTTAGTGGGCACGAACTACCAGAGGTCACACTAATATTATAAAAGTATAGAAAATTATTACGTAAGTGTTTAAATGTGTAAGTATATGTATGCTTGTATATTTGTTACTTTTTCACGCCGCAACTGCTGAACTGATATTTTGATTGGAATTAGGAGATAAGAAACCCTTTGCATGGATTCTTAACATAGGCTACATGGCTATTTTATCCCGGAAAAACAGTACCTCCACGCGGTATTTGTGAAAGCTCTTTTACGCAGATGGAGCCGCGGGCTACTCGTATCAATCATTTATGTGGCGCTACAGCCCCTTGTGGGCACTGGCCTCCTCCACAATATACCTCCACTTGTCGCAGTCCTTCAACTCCCTGCGACAGTTGGTGTATTTACTTTACTACTTGTAGTTTAGTATTTAAAAAGGATTTGATTTGGTTGCTCCTCTAGGCTGCAAACCTTTGCTTCGCGATAGCGTTTCTGGCGCCCAAGAGTTTCAAGCAGAGCATCTTGGTGCTGCGCGCGCTGGTGGCGGCGGGCGCCGTGCTCATGGGCATGTGGGCGGGCGCCGAGGTGTGCGCGCCCGACGTGCTGGCCTGGAGCCTCGCGCTCGTCCTCGTCAACTCCATACACACTGTTTTCTTAATTATAAGGTAAAATCATATCACTTTTATTACCATTCCACTCCAAATAGATTTAACTTCAAACAAGGTAAAGGTAGTTCAATCCACGAAGACACTCGCGGAGCTCCACTCCTTCACAGTCGTTTAAGTTACATGCGATTCATAAGGAGTTAGCTGTAGGAACGGGAAGAGTATTCGTGGAGTGAACTTCCTAAACTTTGTTATAGTTTAGTTTTAAATTTTTATAGAATTTCAGATTATATTCTCTAGTTTTCTTTAGCGTTTTTTATAGCCTAGAACTACGTGCCATTTAGATTTTTGTATTTTCAATCCTTTAGAAGTTTAGATGATGTTACACGTTCATTAGTCATGCAAATAAGACAACAGTGTTTCGTAGATGACAGGACGTAGTTTGTAAGCATCTTTAGTTTCGTGATCTGTTTTAAGCTACATTTCCTCAGGTTTCTTCCGCCGGCTCTGTCATTAGAGCTGACAGATTTGTACCTGAAACTATTCAAGCCTCTGAAAGTGAATAAGAAGCACTTTCAGGAGTTGACGCGAGAAGCGACGCTCGTCAGACTTGAGCCGGGCGAGGCGTACGCGGTCGAGGAAGTCACGCCTGCGGACGAACGATTATCTATTATACTTAAGGGAAAGTATGTACCTATGTACCTATTCACTTTTGTTTTGTCACTCTATTGTACTATTATACTTGTGAAAGTTCCTGAGTTTGCACGTTTGGATATTTGTTCCTAAATCCCGCCACAACGACTGAACCGATTTAGCTGTAGGGAACGTAGACAGCTTTTATAGCCTGGACTACTTTTTATCCCCGAAAATGATGTATTTTTCCGAGTATATTATTAGAGCACTTTATAACTTTACATATCAATAAGTATAGCAAAATCTGATATAGCAAACTTTCTTGATAGTGGGCGGGAGCAGGCTAATCTCCAATCCCGCGGGTTTTTAAAAGCAAAATTTCTCCAAATCTAATCCAATATCTACGAGTAACTCAGTTGATAAACTAATTACTTACTACTGGAGCCTTAGAACGATTTTCTAGCTGCATTCCATTTCTTAGAATAAAATTTTATTAGTTAGTTGACTTAGATACCTAGTATTTTTAGTATTTTAGACATAGATTTGCATTTATAGATACTATATAGAGTCTAACTTGGATGATTTAATAGAGCACACCTAACTTTTTAAGCAAGGCTTGGTCAATACCTTTAATGTAGCTAGGTGAGTCCACTGACATCAATTTTCCGACCTCGCCATTAGGGAATACCGTTATTAAATAGATACTTACGGTATGAAACCCAACCGGTGTACCTACAAGTAACATTTTTAGGGTTCCTTGCCAATTTATTAAAAATGGAACCATTATGGACTTCATTGTTACCCATCCGTCCGTCCGTCTGGCTGTCTGTCTATCACAGTCAATATTATATCACTAACTAACTATTTTAGCCAATATAACATGTTTAGAATAATTTTACTGAATAAACGTGAAAATAAGTGTGTAAGTAAATAAGTATAACAATGTACCCACTTATCTACCCATTACGTAAGCTACCTAAAAATATAATTTTGCCATGTTAGACGATATACCAATTTTGTTGTCAAACTATATTCAGCCGAAAAGATAGGTATACTGTTGTCTAAAGCACTTCGAAAACATAAAGAACAGTTAGTTATGTAACGTTCGCGAATATATTGTAGGTAGTCGAAGTAGATACCCACATCGCAGCGGCGGCATTTCACTGCACGTTACTTATAAGTAACGTGCATGGAATAGGCGAAGCAAGCAATTTACTTCACCCACGCAAGTCAGCTCGCGGTCAAACTCCATTTCGCTATAAGTTCGTTCGACGCTGTCTGTGTCTTGACGCCGTAGGTCGCGAGTTGCGCGCCAGCCATTTGAAACCAGTAGGGTAGACTGTAGAGAATGTACTACTTAAGTACATTGTTCAATGTGCATTGTGCAATATGCAATGTGCATGCCTGCCAAAGAAGTGTAACTTGCAACAATGAAACGCAATTTATTGCCTCTTTAAAGCCCCATAGAAATATTATTTAAACTTACTGTTAGATACAAACTGAAATATGCGTATAACGTCGTTTTAGGGTATTCACATAATGATACCATAATATTTATAGAACGGCCATACTGGCTAGGTATTCGTAATATTTTAATAATTATTATTCTGAAAAAAAAAATCCTCACATTCTGCTACAGTTTAGGATTTACATTTATTCTTACAGTCTTCAACTTCTATTGGTTATATATACTCAGAGCTCATAAAATGATACACCTAAATAAATGTGATCATTAGAGAAGGTACACGTTTTGTGGTTCAATAAACTTAGACAACGGGACGTGCCTTCCATTCGGGGTGTTAAAACCTAGCTTGCTCGGGAAATCCGAAGTTTCAAGCATAGTTTGAGTACCAACGTACTTCCATTTACAAGTATGTAAAGCCGTAGAGTGTGAATTGTATGGAGTATACTGCAATAGTGTTAATAATATAAATATTTTCTGTTTCGATAGGATGCGCGTGAGTTGTGATGAAACGGTACTTCATTATATACAGCCTTATCAGTTCGTTGACTCGCCGGAGTGGGAAGCGAACCGAGAACAGTCGGACGACGTCTTCCAGGTAAATTTATCTTAAGACTTTATAAATCAGTATATTATTACTAGCTGACCCGGCAAACGTTGTTTTGCCATTAGGGTTATAACAAAGAAATAGCTTACGACCTACTGTAACCTACCGAACATACACGGAAAATTTCAAAATAAGCCGTGTCGGAGGAGATTGGTAACAAAAATTGGCACGAGATTTTTTTTATTAGAATGACAAAAAAATATACTTACTATATAATGATAATACCAAATATTAAAAATGTTCCGTACAACAACAAAAAAATTACCTCTCTTTATTATACTGGCATTAAAGGTAAGTATAGACGTGTACCAATACAATGTTATTAATGCTATTAAAGCTTCCGCGGTGTCACGCGACTTTTCCCCTTTTTCCCCTCTTTGTCATACTTTATCATCATTATGTTTAAGTTGTGCCCAAAGTAGGTACATAATTTTATTTCAACGCATTGTTTAAAGTCATATACAAGCCTTGGCCACAACTAGGCATTGATGGACTCACGTATGTATGCCTCGGCCCATATTTACACGTTCCTCCATCTATGCCTCTTTTGCTGGCCGCTGCACTAATATACCTACGAGAATCACTTTATAAATCCTGCCATGGCTGAAGATATGGCAGTTAAACAACTGTGACCTTTCAGAATTAATATAAGAGACAATAAAAAGCAATATGAGCTACACTCAGATAATGACAAACCTCATTGTGATTCTGCACACGATTAAGTTAAATAATTCCGCAGCGAGCCATGAATAATTCATGCTCGCAGTGACGGACGATTTATCAAAGGGGAATAATTGGAATACCTTAGTGTCGAATTAACTAAATATCTTGGATTGCGATTTAAATAATAATATAGGAAAAACCGTACCTATTGTTATGTTTTAAATTTCCTTTGGTTTCCATTTGAGGATTCGATTTGAAGAGGATCCGGAATTTTATCAAGAGTTTGAATGTCCAATTTTGTGTAATAATCTTCTATAATATATGTAGGAGTAATTCTCGTGTCTCGTGGTTGTTATCCTCCAAAACAGCTAGACCGATTGTCGAAAGCTATGCTAAAGCAATCTTAAAAAACGCATGGCTTGGTCCATGCTGTATCCACTCCATTGATCTCTATTATACTTTTACGCTGGACCTTCGCTGGACTAACATTCTAATACAACTGACAGTTAATATTTTGTGCCGATTTGAAGCCCCTTTCGAAGGTCCACCGTATTAAATTGACATTTGTTTGCTAGTAACCGTCGTTTTGAATGTCATTTTATTTTAGTTCCATGAACGCTCACGCCAGGTTACGCAACAATCAGCGCCAAAATGGCGAAAAGTGACGTCATTTTTACGTTGACAGTCTGAAGTCCAGTGTATTAGTAGATAGAGGTCAGTGGTCGTAGAAGACCCCTGCAGCGGCGGACGCGGCGTAGTCGTGGTCCCAGCTGTGGCGAAGGCTGTCAACAGTGGTGATTGGTTGCAGGTGACAGTGGTGATTGGTTGCAGGTGACAGTGGTGATTGGTTGCAGGTGACAGTGGTCGCGGAGGAGCTGAGCACGTGTCTGTGCTGGCCGCGCATGCGCCTGGAGCGCGTGCTGCGCCACCGCCCCGCGCTCAAGGTCGTGCTCGACTGTCTCATAGGTCAGTCCCCTCCACGGGAGAAAGGACATCCCTCCTCGTTGATCGATGTCGGCCAATCGATGTAACCTTACCGATATCTGGTTTTTGTTTTTTACTTTGTGCCTTTTTTTATGCTATACAAGTTAGTACTTGACTGCGATCTCATCTGATGGTAAGTGATGATGCAGTCGAAGATGTTAGCGTACTAACTTGGAAGGGGTAAGTTAAGTCACCCCAACGGTTTCTACACAGCATCATACCCGAACGCTAAATCGCTTGGCGGTACGTCTTTGCTGGTAGGGTGGTAACTAGCCACGGCCAAAGCCTCCCACCAGACCAGACCTATGCCTATTGAAATGATGTTTTGTGTGTGAGCAGCCATAGCCATTAAACTTATATATTCTACAAAGTAGATAGTTCAAAACATGTAGGTATGAGAATGACAGTTGTCGACGATAAGTTACTTGATCAATTTGTCGATCGGCTATTTCGTTCTTTCGTTCCACGTGCGCGCCAATAGCAATCGTACAAATAGAATAGATTAGTCAAATAGCTAAGACTGGAGGTCGGTATTTCCTCTACTTATTCAAAACGCACAATGTAGACGCCTCGTTTATAGGTGCTGTTTCTAGGGTTCCGTACTTAAAATGAGGGAAATGAACTCTAATACCACTTTATGTCCATCTTGTCCTTTGTCCATCTGTCCGTGAATTATGGACCTTTTTCCAAGAACAGGTAGAGGTCAAATTGAAATTATTGATAAGTAGCGAATATTTAAGTCTATGGTCCCTTTAAGGTTAGAAAAGTTCAAGTCTCTAAACCCAATCAAATCGGCCATTAAGTCGTTTTACGGTCAAAATTAATAATTTATCCAATCTGGATTAGGGCTATCCGTGATATAAATTTGACAGAACTACTAAAGTCTTTCTATTAAATCTACCCACAATCTACCTAACTTTATCTAGAAACTAAAGTCTTTCTATCTCGGGTAGGGAAAATTCAGATAGGATAGATTTTACTAATTTCCGACTTCAGAGAAGTCTAAACTTACCTTTTCCTGCTGTCTGCAAATCATGAAAGACAAAATCAAGGTCTTATAAAACAATTTAAAAAAAAATCCTAGAATTTTTAAAAAGGAAAAAATTAAAATACCCAGATCACAACGATGCTACATCTCGATACACATAGTACGGAACTGCGAGCGCAAGCCTGACTCGCACTTGACCTTTTTTTTAAATTCTATATTGTAACATCTATGTCTCATTTACATGTTTCAGCATAGGTATTACACATCGATCGGTATCAGAGTTAAAACAGAGAGCCCCACTGAACAAGGAACCCTCTCTAATTTCGATATTGATTTTCCCCAAGCATAAAAAATATTGAGCGAGCTTACTGAACTTTATTAGTCACTTTACCTTTCAGCCGTACCTTCAATACGAGAGTACGAGTACACTGGAAACGGACCAAATCTCTACACAAAAAGTTTTGAATTGCGTAGCTCACAGAGAAAAGAAAAAAACTCATTCGCTGGTCTGTGGCGTAGCTTGTGCCTACGCTGCTACGCCTGCTACGCGTATACACAATCCTTTGAAGGGTGATTACCGTCGCTCGAGTAGTTACTAATCTTTCGATGTATAAACAATGAAATGGATCGATAAAAAGGCTGTTTTGGGACACTCATAATGATTATGATGAATAGAAGTTAATGTTTATTTTACAGGAAATATAAAATCAACTCACTGACTTATATACTTTTTTTGATAATAACAATAATCCGCCAAAAACAAAGTTAGGTTTGCGGTTTGCCAACAAAAGTACCTACATGTAAGTTATACTCGTAAATTCATGAACAAAAGTGATTCCTTCAAAGTCTTACTTCTTTTATGATATCGAAACCTCGGTGCGCGAGTCCGACTCGCACTTGGCCGGTTTTTTTCTATACTGTGATTAAATAAAATCTAATCAAACGTGCAATTTTAGTTACTGTGATTCTAATATTGAATTCATCGTGTACGTAATCGGATTTACGAGTATAATTTATTAATTCGTGTATGAATTGATCGAGCTTTGATGAGCTTTTATTAATAAATACCACAAATTTTGCATAATATAAATAATGTAATTACTAAAGTATAATATGTACTCAATAATGTTATAATTATGATTATTAAACACTTTTTAGTGCATAAGACATTTTATTTTAACCAAAATATTAAATGAAGAAGTAAATACGGTACGTTAAGAATAAAGTCAGAGCTTTTGTTTCTTGGATCCTTGAATACGTATAGCAATTTCCTGACACAATTAAAGCGTTCTCTTTTGCTGATTGCTACTCGAACAACATACTCGGTATGAAATAAAACGAATTGTAATTTAAGTGGTTTCTATAGAATTACTATTATTAGTGAAAACGGCGTAGATTGCGTATTTTTAGTGACCAGCGGTTTTTAAAAACTATGGAGACAATTACTTTCTAAATTAAATTAAACGTCATATATTTTAAATCGCTGTTAAACCAGAAACACTATTGTAAGTTCTCTCGATACTTTTCTTCTCGATAGAAAGTTCTGCCAAAACGTGCCCAAATTCTCCTTTTATCGGAATTGGTTCCTCGTATCGTTCAGTTGCGGGTTCCTTAACCACCAACAACACCGAAAAATAACAGCGTCTAAATATAATAACAGAGTCCCAAGCCCGCGGAGACACATTTGCATTTGTGACAATTGGTGATGATGCTTGAATACCACTGTTCCAGGCAAAGACATCACTCACAAGCTGTACTCGGTGAGCGAGGGGCTGGGCGCGGGCGTGAGCGCGGAGCACGAGGGCCCGCCGGCGCACCTCACGCGCTCCGCCAGCGTGGACGCCGTGCACGAGGGCGCGCGCGGCCGCCTGCGCAGCGCCGCCTGGCGCGCCAAGTCCTCCGCCACCAGAGGTGACTACTGTTCCAGTCAAAGATATCACTCACAAGCTGTACTCGGTGAGCGAGGGGCTGGGCGCGGGCGTGAGCGCGGAGCACGAGGGCCCGCCGGCGCACCTCACGCGCTCCGCCAGCGTGGACGCCGTGCACGAGGGCGCGCGCGGCCGCCTGCGCAGCGCCGCCTGGCGCGCCAAGTCCTCCGCCACCAGAGGTGACTACTGTTCCAGTCAAAGATATCACTCACAAGCTGTACTCGGTGAGCGAGGGGCTGGGCGCGGGCGTGAGCGCGGAGCACGAGGGCCCGCCGGCGCACCTCACGCGCTCCGCCAGCGTGGACGCCGTGCACGAGGGCGCGCGCGGCCGCCTGCGCAGCGCCGCCTGGCGCGCCAAGTCCTCCGCCACCAGAGGTGACTACTGTTCCAGTCAAAGATATCACTCACAAGCTGTACTCGGTGAGCGAGGGGCTGGGCGCGGGCGTGAGCGCAGAGCACGAGGGCCCGCCGGCGCACCTCACGCGCTCCGCCAGCGTGGACGCCGTGCACGAGGGCGCGCGCGGCCGCCTGCGCAGCGCCGCCTGTCGCGCCAAGTCCTCCGCCACCAGAGGTGACTACTGTTCCAGTCAAAGATATCACTCACAAGCTGTACTCGGTGAGCGAGGGGCTGGGCGCGGGCGTGAGCGCGGAGCACGAGGGCCCGCCGGCGCACCTCACGCGCTCCGCCAGCGTGGACGCCGTGCACGAGGGCGCGCGCGGCCGCCTGCGCAGCGCCGCCTGGCGCGCCAAGTCCTCCGCCACCAGAGGTGACTACTGTTCCAGTCAAAGATATCACTCACAAGCTGTACTCGGTGAGCGAGGGGCTGGGCGCGGGCGTGAGCGCGGAGCACGAGGGCCCGCCGGCGCACCTCACGCGCTCCGCCAGCGTGGACGCCGTGCACGAGGGCGCGCGCGGCCGCCTGCGCAGCGCCGCCTGGCGCGCCAAGTCCTCCGCCACCAGAGGTGACTACTGTTCCAGTCAAAGATATCACTCACAAGCTGTACTCGGTGAGCGAGGGGCTGGGCGCGGGCGTGAGCGCGGAGCACGAGGGCCCGCCGGCGCACCTCACGCGCTCCGCCAGCGTGGACGCCGTGCACGAGGGCGCGCGCGGCCGCCTGCGCAGCGCCACCTGGCGCGCCAAGTCCTCCGCCACCAGAGGTGACTACTGTTCCAGTCAAAGATATCACTCACAAGCTGTACTCGGTGAGCGAGGGGCTGGGCGCGGGCGTGAGCGCGGAGCCGAGGGCCCGCCGACGCACCTCACGAGCTCCGCCAGCGTGGACGCCGTGCACGAGGGCGCGCGCGGCCGCCTGCGCAGCGCCGCCTGGCGCGCCAAGTCCTCCGCCACCAGAGGTGACTACTGTTCCAGTCAAAGATATCACTCACAAGCTGTACTCGGTGAGCGAGGGGCTGGGCGCGGGCGTGAGCGCGGAGCACGAGGGCCCGCCGGCGCACCTCACGCGCTCCGCCAGCGTGGACGCCGTGCACGAGGGCGCGCGCGGCCGCCTGCGCAGCGCCGCCTGGCGCGCCAAGTCCTCCGCCACCAGAGGTGACTACGGTTCCGCTGATCTCTATCTCTGGATTAATTATTCTATACATCTGACAGTTCAATTTTTGTGCCGATTTGAAGCGCCACCCCCGAACGTCCACGGTACTAATTTGACATTTATTGTTAGTGGACCGTCGTTTTGAATGTCATTTTATTTTAGCTCCATAGATGCTCACGCTATGTTACGCAACAATCAGCGAAAATCAAGTGTCTTCATTTTTACATTGACAGTCAGCAATCCAGAGATAGAGATCAGTGGTGACAATAAACTCAAAGTACCTAGAATTCTTAAATAATGAAGAGATTCAGCTGTACAATGTACTTGTTATCGCTCACAGGCAGTTCGTACTGGCAACCGATGGTGGCGCGCCAGTTCCTCCGCCAGTCGCCGTTCGGGCGCGGCGCGCGGCTGCTGACGCAGACGTCGTCGGCGAGCCTGCAGCCGCCGCGCCGCGCCGCGTCCATCCGCCGCAGCCGCGAGGTGAAGTTCGCGGAGGTGGCCAGCGCGGAGCCGGCGCCGCCCGTGTGACGCGGGCCGCGGCCCCAGCCCGAGCTGGTGCCGCTGGTCGCGCCCTGCCCGCCGCTCGCCGAGCGCGCCCCTTGACCGCGCCGCGAGCGAACGACGACGCCCCACACCACTGACTTTTAGTACTACGACCACGAGCCGAAACTGAGAACAGATAGCACCCGCAAAAAGAAGTACCTGATTTGAGAGGAACTTTTGTTTTGCGGATCTCTATTTGTCCCGAACCGAAATATCAAACGTTGTCAAAGTTAATTTCGCATGTAACTAACAAGTTAATTTTATTGAAAAAAAAATACGAGCTTCCCATTATAAGTATGAGTTCAGTGAGTAGTTTCGTTCGCTCGAAACTGAATATTGTGAACATTGTGAAACACTGTAAAGTGCTCACAATTCCATCGACGATACAAAAAGTGACTAGTGAGATATAGTGATACCATCTGACTGTAAAAGGACAGTGTTAAATTATTTATAGAAATGTAATTAATGTGTGACAAGTAGATTAACTAGTTAGATAATATTTTGTTACATTTGATTTTGCATAAATATGTGTACCGCTCAATGCTCTAATTTTGTTACACTGTTAAAAGTAATTCGCTATAGAAGTGACTGATAGACCACTTAGTTTGGAAAATATAGAAACAGCCTATCGATGAAACCAAGTTGAGTGAGGAATAGAAGGGTTTTATATTCAACCTACTTCATTTTATAGACAATAATTTAAATAATATACTTGATATTGAGATGAGACTATTTAGTACAAAACGTTTATTTTCGTCCTGTATCTGATATATTTACTGTCAGATGTAATTCAATTTTTATTGAAAGATTCCAAGAAATGTTTTTCCATCAATACAAGTAACATTGAAATCGGTTGTTAAAAATAAAACATACCAACAATAGGTTATACTTTAAATTAGATTTTCTTTTAAAAAAGTATAGTTCCTTAGATATTCGAACCTGCATTGCTTTTTCTGTATTAAAGCTCGACGTATACTTACAACGAAAAGCGTCTTATACTAAAAATAATTCTATTTACCCTACCATTATGGTAGGAAATAATAATAAAATCAGACTGAACTGTTTTTATAAGTATCTTAGGAACAAAAAAACAGTCATTAAATAATATATAAATATTAAATGTTGATAATGGGCATGTACCTAATAATATTTTTCTGGATGTTGTATTAGATAGCCCGTTTTCATAAAGATCATTTTAAGATAGGCGGTATGCATAAGCTACATAGATCTTTATGAAATACATTATTATAATTTAAAAGTGTATAACTAAGCAAACAACTTAAAATATAACTAAGTTACCCGAATGAAACGGGTTTCAAAGATATATCTAATGACAAAAGCATTATTACTGTTTACAAATTTTAAACTATCGTCAGAAATGCACATTTTAAGAAAATATTTCACATTTGCATACCCACCTAACATTCAACAGCATTAATTATACACTTTATGTATTATCATCATTTACTTATCAGAGTTTACGCAAATCAGACAGTTTACTTCATTTACGTAGATCTATCTAGATATCATTTCGTTTATCTTATTTAACGTGCGACCCAAAATCTCACAGTCTTGCGTTTGAAATTTGAATACCTTTTTATAAATTTACATTTTTACTCTATTGGACATTAATTTAATTCTGAGCTTTAGAAGTTTCACTGTAATCCTAATAATGTTCGTATAAAAATTGGCCAAGTGAGAGTCGGCGTCGCGCATGCAGTGTCCCTACCATTATTTAATAACTTTTTTGTTATATTTTTTCTTTTAGTATTTGTTGTTATAATAGTGGCAACGGAAATACATTATTTGTGAAAATTTCATGTGTGTGACTATCACGATACAAGAGATACAGGCTACAGCCTGGTGACAGACGGACAGACGACGAAGTATCAGTAATAGGGCCTCATTTTTTACCTTTTGGGTACGGAACCCTAAAAAAGAAAATGACTGATTAACTGACTAACTCATCAATGCACACTGGCACAGCGCAAATCACTGGAGGTCAAGCTGTTTTTGCATACAGATATTACGTAGTTATAATGACGTAAGCATTGGCTACGAGTGTTTTCGTAAAAAACCCTTAAGAAGAATAGAGTGCGAGTAAAGGCGCGGGCATCCTTAGCGTAGCACGTATTCTGTAACTCGGTGCCTATCAAAGAATGATAACCACTGAGACAGCTGAGTTACAGAATATCCCTACTATTCACAAACGTGAAATAGCGGTGGAATTTAGTTATTATGTGTTTTATCTTTTTACTTCGAATGCCAAATTACAGTTGACAAACAAAGACAGATTAATTAATCGACCGCTTTTTGAATCATGAATAAGGGGGTAAGATGTGCAGCACACGTATTCCCGAAAAAAATAGAAATTATTTTCAAAATTTTATGATTGCAATGACGTTGGGTCACTATTACCTAAAACTATTCCACATTTCAAGTCGATAGCTTCGATAGTTACTGAAATAATCAAGTGTGACAGACGGACGGACGGACGGAGAAAGTCTCACCATAAGGGTTCCATTTTTACCGAATTGGTATGGAACCCTGAAAGTTCTCAATTCTCCCGAGTAAACTGTCTGATACCACCAGAACGTAATATTTCACGTTGTTTTTCTTCTAATTAGATGTCATTTCACTTCAAAGTTCACTTCACCTTAAAATACGATAGTGATCACGTCGTTGTTTAGTTGTTGTTGTCGTCGCTTCGTGACTGTCCTGTGTCGAGACTAGATAGACAATTAGTGTCCATAATTATATTAATTGTACGTGATTCGTCGAACAACGCTTCGACTTTCAATACGTAATGCATTATGCAGGCAGCGTGAAATAAGGACATTACGAAGTTACTATTAACTTTCGACCAGTTTAACTAAAGTAAAACTAGATAATACCTACTACCTACAATACTATAAATAATATCATCATATTATTAGTAATAAATGTATTTTAAGTGGAAAAAGTTTCGATTTTCTTAATAGGTACTTACTCTAATCATTCAACAACTACTAAGCCGATTTGACTGTTATTACATAGTTGTAACCAAGTTGTAACAGAGATATCCCTGAGTTATAAAGGTATTAACCATCTTACTTACCTAAGTACCTACTTAAGCTTCTTTTACTAATCTAAAAGCAACAGGCCTCCGTGATATATAAAATGATGTACCTATCTGCTTTGATAAAACAAATTAGTAAGTACGCTACTGTGCCTGTGAAAAGTAGATACTCATAAATCGGAGCCACACAGTGCCTGGTTGAGCAAATTACAATGGACTGGTTTATATTTTGTATTTAGCTATAGGATTGTGTCCTTATTCCACGATGTATTTGGCAATTACATATCGTTCTATGTCTTCACTTGTCTCGTCTTAGAATCGTTTAATAATGTAGGAAACACTGTAAAGATAAATTTTCCGTTTCAGGATCTTACATGATGAACCATACTTAATACTTTAACATGACTTTAACTTAGTGAAACACGATCTGCTGTCAATATAGGTAAATGCTGTCACATAACAAGAGAGAGAGTACTCGTAGGTACAGTATTGTGATACTCTTACAAGTTATTCATGCATTTATAAACTCTTTGTAAACGATGTTATTGGCTTCTAAATTATATAAGGCTGGAATCGCACTGTTATCGTTATGACTTTTTGTATTAATACATTTGTGGGCATTGCTTTTATAATATGTACATGACATTGGAAAAGGCTAGTGAAATTTTGATAAATAAAACACCTAGATTTGAAAAAAAATTGATAAGATAGAAATGTGACATATTACGTTTTTTGTTTACTGTTAACACATGAACATGAACTATTGTGAAATATTTTTATATTTTCTTCGCATAATATATTGTTTATAAATTGTGGATAGTAATAATATTACGTTGTATCATATCATATTGATTATGATTACATAGCTACTGCTGTCATGTTATATTTTTGTGCACACTTTATTTTTTGTATATCAACTATCAATTTGGTATGTAATTTTGTTTTAATGTCTATAAAATAAATTCGCAGTAGTACCTACCTTCGCGCCTGCAAGACAAAATTGATAATGCAAAAGATACAAGAATATTGCAACAAAAACACTTGTCCAAATATTTTTACACAAAAAATATACAGAATTTTTTTCCAGTTCAACCCGAAGTTCTAAGCGTATTTCGTTGTTAATAGCATCGTTGTCCTAGCAATAATGGTGTAAACAGCTTACAATACACAAATTTCATACAAAAGTATTCGGCATAGCAATTATAATGATAGTGAATGTGGGAGGAGCAAAACCTTTATATTTGCAAAATTTTATCCAAATCGTTAGAGCCGTTTTAGATATACCTACGAAAAATAAACATAATGCTCGTTTAAATACGTTGTTTAAATATATAGGTATACAATGCCAAATATTTTTGTACGGAATTGCGACGATATTGCACTAAAAAACTAAAGTCATAAGTATTATAATGATTAAAAAAAATTATAATCATGTAACTAAAGCGTGTTCATATCAAATATTTTGCCAAATCCATCATCATCACATCAAGTATTAAAAACATTCTTCTTAATTTGATTTTTTAAACAAGGTCTTCCACTTATATCAATTATATTATTGTTATAACATCGTTTGTCTTCTATCTTCTATAAGTATTTGAAACGTATTGTGATCATTGAGTTTTTCCATTCAGATAAAGTAATCCATTTGTCATTATTTATTATGGTCATTTAAAAACGGCCGTTGCTGACTTCGATCTATAACGGTTCCCAATATTCAAACTATTCATTGTTTGCCTTATTAGAAATACTAGCTGACCTGGCAAACGTTGTTTTGCCCTTAGGGTTAATAAAAAAATAGATAAATTGAGATTTAAACTATCCTATCTCTCAAGTTGGATCGAACTGCACATGGTGTGCGAATTTTATTATAATCGGTTAAGTGGTTTAGGAGTCCATTGAGGACAAACATTGTGACACGAGATTTATATATATTAAGATAATAACTTATATGGATCTTATGTCACATTGATATCTCTAACAGTGCAAATGGAAGATAAGTAGAATATTGGGAACCGGCATTAGAGCAAAATCAAATGGCAATAGAAAAAAATCTCAAATATGAATTAAATAAAATATTACTAGAATTGCATGGAAATTGGCAACGTTTTATTTACTGATCCACAATGGCAGATTAAAACCTCTTGGAATTGAACAGCTTGAGTCTTCATAATTTGCACATAATATAATAATGTTTAATTTACTACGATCCAATTTAATCGTTGAAAAAAAAAACAAGGGCAGTGACCCGCTCTCTGGGATTTTAAGGATATTAGGGACTAATCAATGCTCTACCTAACAAGGGTAAATTTTGAATTTTTTTGTAGATTATAATTATTATGGAATTAATTTAAAATTCCTGACTTCTTTAGACTTTAATTATTTTTATCTTTAGGTACGGTTATTAAAAAAGCGTTTAAAATTTAACCAAATGGTAAATACTAATATATAACATATTAAATACTGAATCTGGATTATGTGCATTTCATCAAGACTTGAACTGTACAAAATGAATACGAGAACATGTATAACTTATAAATTTTGAGCAGAACAAACATATTCATCCAACTTCATTCAAAGAGAATCTATTTGTTCAAGTAACTAGTTAGTGTTTATAAACCCTTATTAATTTTAACACAAGATAAAATGTAAATTATGTACATTATTTATCATAGCTAGATATGTGTTATAGGTAATTGCGATGTGATAATTATTATTAATATCCACGTACTCATAGAACCTGCGTAGCGAATTTAAATCAGGTGTTTAGTGCACGTTAATTTTATACGATTTCTTTATTACTTTTGTATAGAGTGATGAAACGTCATTTATTAGGTACTCTGTGTCTGTGCTAAGGTACTGACATCGCTTATCTCTATTAAACTAGTACGCTGCAGGGCGATCGGCTAAAAAATTATCAATCCTTAAAAAAACTGCATCAATGTCAAAATATAATTTTCAAGTGTCGTGATTGGTCAAAACTCATGTTTTGACATCGATACAGCTCTTTAAAGATTGATACATTTTTAACCGATCGCCCTGCTGGATCACATACTGTTAACGTAAAAATGAAGACGCTTGATTTTTGCCATTTTCGCGCTGATTGTTGCGTAACCTGGCGTGAGCGTCCATGGAACTAAAATAAAATGACATTCAAAACGACGGCTACTAGCAACATGACGGTTACGGTGACATAGCAAATGTCAATCAGTACTGTGGACGTTTGGGGGAAGCGCTTCAACTCGGCACAAAAATGAACTGTCAATTGTATAGAATGTTTGATCCATATGAATTACGATAGAGATCAGTGACTGACATGAATTTGTTGACACATACTCTACACTAACCTTACATTCTTCAATGTAACTTTGACCTATGTCACACTGTTTTCAGATATCATTATCTGCAGATAAACAGTGTAAATTATGACAGATATTGGCAGAGCGCCTCTGTGATACACGATAGCTATTTAGAATACTTAGAAGTCGTCGGTTGAAATAAGTGTAATCGCAAAACTGATGTTGTTCTGATTTATTTTGAGTTGCTCCCGCGTCTCGTGCATTACATTACCGTTACCAATTATAAATTATTGTATTTATTCACTTTATTAACATGTTTATTATGTCTTTAATAAAAACAATTGCTTACAACGTAATATTATTTCATGATTCGTTTGACCCTTAGTATTCCAGCGTTGCCGCTACTGACCTCTGTCTGTGTAGATTTATCATTAAAAAAAATTAAAAAGCAACCTCTTATGCTTCAATTCTTTCGTATTCTTGTCAGCGAACCCTTTTATTTCGTCAAAGACTTTACGCCACCCCTTACCGTCTACTTAACTCAGCTAGCCAAGCATTATCTTCCAAACATCATCTCAATCGGTGGAGGAATGTATTTGTTTAAAAATTCAGTTGCAAATTTTGCAAAGCTGCATAATATAAAAACATTAAGTAAAACAAAAACTTGTTATTAAAAATGTATAGCTTACTAAAAAAATACATATAGGTATTATTACTTTTTTTTCGAACAATTTTGTTAGAACGTAATATAATATTATATGAGTCTGAAACAGTTACTATGTTTAGATATGTATATCTGCAAAATTACAGATATTAAATGGCATACAATCAAATTATAATCGTAATCATTATCTCAGTTTGTTTTTAAGCAGGAAAAGAAGGTTTTATCTAGATTTTATCTAAGAATTTTGTTACGCATAATTACGACGTATCAGAGCGACTCGTAAGTCGTATAGATACATCATTTTTGACCTCTGACCCCTTTGTATGCAGAAGAAACTGACGTATGAGCTCACGAAACAGTTGCCTTTAAACGTATCATTATTGAATGTTTAATTTATTTTAAAAATGCTAATCAACGCCGCGGTCACTGATAATGTGGCCTCACACTCGTAACATTCAGTTGTGTTCGTACGTCGATAACTGTTACTTATTCAGTAGATATATGTTTGTTTTAACCAGTAACGTATAAATTAAATGTCATGTGGTGATTTAGCATTATGGCTTTTGCAGCAAGAAAGTGGTTATCGAATTTGAGGAATATAAATAAATGTATCAAGTATTGTTACGTAAGTATCTACTCAAGTAAATAAGTAACTAATATCACAGAAGACTGCTATTAATTTGTAATTTATTTTACGGCTCTTCACGACACGTTCCTGTTTGGGTAAGTACTTGAGAATTGTGGATCACAAATATATACATTATGCATACTAATAAATATAAACACATTTATAAAATAAAAGTTCAAGACATTATAGGTACCACATGAAACTAAATAGGTAATTTATTTACCAAAACTTAATCTATAAGATTTTTAGTTTGGATCGATTAGTTAAAGTAGACTGGTAAATACTAAATGGTAAAAATACCTATTTTACTAGAAGGTAACCTCTACCAGTTACACAATTTAAGAAAATAAATAACTAGGTATTATTTACACGACTTGCTTGGTGACTGATAGATAAGACACAACTGGGCCTAATCTTATCAAATATTAATTAATGAGTTGGTACTTGTTGGTTTACTCAACAAGAGTAATATTATTTCTAATTGAAAAAAAATATTGTAAAATCAAAATATATCAATTTTAATAAGAATTATTATCGTATAAAATTATGAAAAAACTAATTTAATTGATTTAAATAATTTAAAGCATTTTAATACTTCTAATCAGACAGAGATTTGACGTCATTATTGAGTAATGCCATTGAAGGTACTATTTTAGGTTGGTACCTTCTCGTAGGTCGATTAGGTATAATAGGTTCTCTGTTTCTTACATCTCTACCTGAAGAAGGCTGAGCAAGTTTTGAGCAAGTCTGAGTCTCTACCTAAGATTTGTTAAATTTATAATTTGATCAATATTTAATTGTATGACAAAAACTAAAAGTGATCCACCCATTTAAAAATATCGAAATAGAATAGAATGAATCCACTAAGAAAAAGGTAAGGTAACAAAAGTTACCACCTCTACCAATATTAATTTTTTTTTCAGGCTATCTCCATATTAAATTCGCATAATTGTTCGAAATATACTCAAAGGCTAGAAAAACATTTCAGACCCCGATGTTTTCACACTACAAGCACAGTCAATAAAATAGTTGCATTCAAACTGTCTGATATTGGAGAGGGTATACGTGAAGTTGTTATTAAAGAATGGTAAGGGATCACCTACTTTTAAGTACAATACACTGGTAAAACTCAGCTATAAGCAAATTCTACCCTATTATATTAACTATTAGCTAACAATATAAACAAGCTAGGCTATGTTAGACGAAGAGGAGTACCTAAATTGTAATAAAAATTGACATTATTTTCTTAGTTTTTTCCAACGAGCTAAGAGTAGGTTTTTTCCAAGCTATGTGACATTATCTTCAAAATGAAATCTATGTTCTATTTCCCTAATAGAGATATCAATATGGCATAAGCTCTACACAAATTATGTAAAAATTTTATCTATATTAGGAACCTGCATATAAATCAATTATAAGGTTAACATTATTCAATTGCATTTTACTGTTACAGGTTTGTTAAAGTAGGCGATAAAGTTCAACAATTTGATAACATATGCGAAGTTCAAAGTGATAAAGCAGCAGTGACAATAACTAGCCGCTATGACGGGGTTATTACGAAGCTCTATCACAAAATTGATCAAACCGCGTTAGTTGGACAAGCACTCGTTGATATCGACGTTGAAGATTCAGAAGATGGAGGTAGCTCGGAAACGAAATCAGATTCTGATTCAGATACAGAAAAAAATATGCCTAAAACAGTAGGCAAAAGCACACAACATACAAAAGTATTGACAACGCCAGCTGTGAGAAGAATTGCTGCACAATTTAAAGTTAGTCATTAAATACAAAAATAACTAACTCAAAACTGTTGATTACAATTTAAAATATTAGATATGTTATTATTCTTATTGTCATTTTAAGGTGGACCTTGGGAGTGTAAATGCTACTGGTAGAAATGGCAGAGTACTTAAGGAAGACGTTTTATCTCATTTGAACATGACTTCAGATAAATCTAATGATGTACCAGACAAGGAGTTATCTATAGAAGCAATTTCTATTCCTATGACTACAGCTACAGCAAGAACAGAAGTTGCTGTAGAAAATAAAATAGTTCCCATTACAGGCTTTGTAAAAGCTATGGTGAAATCTATGACTGAAGCAATGGTATGTGTGGTAATGGTGTTATTTATGAATGATATAAATAATGAATTTATTCAAATTATCTCTCTTGACAAATATTTCACTTTTATTCTAGAAAATACCACATTTTGTATTTAGCGACGAATATGATGTAACGAAACTGGTAAAATCAAGGGAAGGGCTTAAAAATTTGGCCCAAAAAAGAGGAGTAAAGCTGACTTACATGCCCATTATTATTAAAGCCGCATCTCAGAGTCTCTTATCCTACCCAGTGCTTAACACCAGCCTGGACAGTTCTAATGAAAATCTTATCTATAAAACTAGCCACAATATTGGTGTAGCTATGGACACGCCACATGGGTTAGTCGTACCAGTGATCCGGGTGAGTTGCGTTTCAAAAAGTTATACTATACCTTGAATCTTGCGTACGAAAAAGTATTCATCGTTATCGTAATCGTAAGCAAATTCTGGGCCCCGATTGACTGACGTAAATCAAGGAACCAATCAGAGGTTAGAATTTGTTTGTGATTGTTATAACGATGAATGGGTTTTAAAAATCGCCTAGCTTATCGTATTTTGTTTAAAATAATTTTGGAAAGAATGTTAATAGAATACTACTCATAATACAGCATCCATATAAGGTAAAATACCCAGTAGATGACACCCTAATGATTTATTAGTATGTTTATTGACATAGTTTGGTATGAAATCATCTTAGAGAGAACTCCTAATTGTTTATAGTTGCGCAAATTATTCCCCTTTCAGAATGTGACAAGAGTTGTAGCAATAAAACTAATGTGCATTTTTTAAGTTATTTTTAATAAAGTAAAGGTACTATGCTAGTAGTTGACACCCAGTGAAAACAAAAATATTTAGTAGTTGACATAGGTATATTTAGTAGTTGACATAGGTATACGAAAAAGATGTACACAAAAAGAAATGTAATGAAAGTAAATACACATTTACTTTAAATCCATAATATGTTTAAATCCATATATTAATATATAATAAATAATATATTAATATATAATAAATAATATATTTAAATCCATATATTACACACAGTAAATCCATAAGTTGACACCCACATGTCAACTACTCAAATTTACGTAATTTCAAGTTTCAGTAAATGACATGACGCCATGTATATAATTTTTTATTGTGTGATTTAAAATAATATGTATTCACGCTTCAAAGTCTAATATAATGAATGAAATTAATATTTATTTCAAATCGTAAAATAATATTTACCTTTCCAACATTAGGAATCTTTCGGCTTGCTCTAAACAAACTTCACAAGAAAATAACAATAAATATGGCGCGAAGCGTGCGGTTGTCATCAGTCGAACGGGTAGCTAGCGATGTTGTTTAAAGACGCCACGTTAGTTTGTTTTGGTGCCGCTAGATGTCTATACTATATCTCAGACACAATCTCGATCTTCGGCAACCTGTGGTTTTCTTAATATTTTATTTTCTTCGTCAAAGTGTCAACTATTAGTACAGTGTCAATTACTGGTGGTTTTACCTTAACTCTGTAAACAACAATACCGAATAAATTTTTACATTCCAGAACGTGCAAAATAAGAGTATATTTGAAATAGCAATTGAACTAAATTCTTTGCAAGAAAAAGGATTGAAAGGCCAACTAGGGCTCAACGACTTAAGCGGTGGAACGTTCACGATTTCCAATATTGGCATTGTACGTATTTTAACGGTTTAGCGATTTTGTCAGATTTGTGCACAATTTTTTCTTTTTACACTGTTTGGTTATTTGGTTAATTTTAAATAAAATATTTCAGATTGGAGGTACTTATACGAAACCAATTATATTCCCTCCACAAGTTGCAATTGGTGCTTTAGGGAAAATACAGGTAATAAAATATATTTCTATGCTTGCAACTAGGTATTCTCTTTTTGTTCATGAGTATTTATTGATTAGATTGAAGGAATACCTAAGGTGACACTAACCGTAACTTATACATATTTAGTTCTAAGAAGTGATGAGGTATTATATTAATGTTCTATTTAGGGGTGAATGTGAATTTCATAAAATATTTGATAATTCCATGATATCAAATATTTTATGAAAATGGTTTACGTAAATTGTTCGTATGCCTATATCCTCAAGTTTCTTATCGGTGGCTATATGTAATAGGGACATGTCGTTTCCATACATTCTGACCTTAGCGTATTCTATTCCTGTTTTTAATCTAAGCTTAAATCCATTCTGATTGCATTTCACAGGTTTTGCCGAGGTTTGACTCAGACGGCAACGTGGTAAAAGCTCACATTCTGTCAGTCAGTTGGTCAGCGGACCACAGAGTCATCGACGGCGTTACCATGGCTCGATTCTCAAACCAGCTAAAGGAATATCTCGAAGATCCGCACAAGCTTATTTTAGATCTGTAGTCTAAATGCTTTATTATGAAGTGTTTTTTTACAAAATATTTTTGTTGAAAAATTAAATGATATATTATAAAGTATAATATTATAAAGTATATCCCTCTTATTCATAAACGTGAAATAGTGGTCCAATACTCAAATAGTTATATTGACTGTTTTGTCTCTTTCCTTCGGATGTCAAATTATATTGTTGACAAACCCGGCTGAGTTTGTTGTGGGCTTCTTCACTTCTTCGTAAACTTAGAATTAAGTCGACTTGTAATTACCACTATACGCGACAAATGTCATATTGACGTTTAACAAGAGCCTATACGTTAGGCCCTTGGCCTACGTGAAATAAAGAAATTTTAACTTTGACAAAGACAAAACATAAAATAACTATTTCACCGCTATTTTACGTTTGTAAATAAGAGGGCAAATTTTTTATTTTTATATTATGCAAACTATACCAGCTATTGTCGTCGCAAAACTTCAAAACGAGTAACTTTGAAATAAGCGATTGTCCATTCCGGTATGCAGTGCGGCGTGTACTCTCGATGGAAGCGCGCAAATATCTCGGCGAACAGCAGCGCATCTATGTTACTATTTATTGGAGTCCATTTCAATGCCAGGAATGCCATATCCACGTCGCAGAATATTTTATCTGAAATATGCGACATTCGATCTAAACCTTTAAAAATAAGAGTCAATTTACTCAGCCGCGGAATGGAATGGAAGCGATTTTTAGCAACTATATTGTACATAGCATAATGAACTTTATGTAACAAATTGAATAAGAGTAATAAAGTTCGCGCGTCTTTCAGGGAATCCTCGCGCATCCTTGAGAATTCCTCTCGTTACTGCCATCTGTGGAATCTACGGGAAGTGGCGCGAACAGACCCCTCACAAAACGACCCCTGTTCACATCCAGTTTTCACAAATCACAAAGGAATTGTGGATTTCCCATTCCCGCTCCCTTTTCCAACCGTTATACCCTCCTTCAAAATTTTCATAGCTTTCAGTGTTCTCAAAATCCCGCGGGAACGCTGTGAATTTTTCCAGGATAAAATGTAACATGATATTTATCCAGGTTCTACCTACCTAAGCTTTCTAGATTTCTAATTTCAGCTAAATTGGTATAGTTAGTTGTGGTTTGATTGAAAAACAAATACATCCTATTGAACACTTTTAGCTATTTAGCTTAGGGATATGGAATATTAAAGCATAGGCATTTTAGCCGAAAAGATTCATGGTTCCCGTGGGATATTTAAAACAAACTAAATTCACGCAGACGCGACGCAACGGCCGCGATCAAAACTCGATTTGAATAACGAATAATCTAATAATACCTAGGTATCTAATCTACAAAGTGATTTTACTGCATTTAATCTAAGTATAGATTTTCATAAATAATATTTTAGACTATTATTATTATAAATGTATATTTTATGTACATATGGTACAAAACAACATACCAGCTATCCGAATAAAATAAACTTTTCTTGGCGATGATATTTGTATGTCGTCGCGATTAAGGGCCAGCAACACCCGTTGTTTAAGACCCCAGTTTCGATCTAATTCGCGGATTAGGCTCTGACGAGCTGGCTTAGTGAGAAGGCCGTTTAATTCATGGAACTGTCCCTTACTGATGATTTCAGTCACTCGAGCGATTGCCTAAAATATTCAAATCTTTAAAATTCAGTAGGTACTCAGATTATTACTAGACTAGACGATCTTTTTACCTATATAATGTTTATCGATTGATCATCATTCAAAATTTCCTTTTTACCAGACTGCAGCAGGGCGAACATGGCCAGAGAACTATTTTGTCCCCGGGGAAAGGATATTATTCCTTTCCACGTTTTTGCTTACCTATCCTCCCTAGCATGGGCACAGAGGTAGAGAAAATACTCCCTTGTTTCTCGGGGGATTTATGTCATGCGACTATTTTCTCCCCTGTCAGAGGACAAAATCGGGGGAATACGATTTTATCCCCTGCCCATGCTAGGGGTGCTGGAAGGGTTACGCTTTTCGTGCATAGGTATCTTGTACGAGTATATTTGTTAGTAAATTTCCTTATAACCTCGTATCTTTTAAACGCCTGAATAGATTTTGACAATTTGTGTATTGTAAGATTCGTCTAAAAAACCCAAATGTTCTTGAGTACCTAGTTTTATTTTGAAAAATATCAAAATGGCAGATTTTTGGCGCTAAATATAAGTCGTCATTAAAAAAAAAATTAACCAAATTTATCGAGCGGGGTATCAAAATGAAGGAATTTAAAAGGAGATCACAAAAATACATTATTATGTCATATGTTTACATGTTTTTGCAGTCGGTTTTTTTTTTTAAATTAAGCACTAAGGTTTTACCTGCTTGGTGCCAAATTTGAATTCTTTTTCTTCAAACGAAGGGTCCCAAACATGCCTCAGTACACAGAAGTCAATCTTGATCATCAACCAAGTTAAAGGATTCTGTACTAATATGAGTTTTGGGATTCGTTTCTTTCGTTTTTTAGGCGAATCATTGTCGCGACGCCAGAAAAAGTTTCTTGAAAAGGTGTCACGAAAATCAAAGCGTTTATTGGCGTTACCATTCAAACTTCCCTTTGGTTCAAGCGCCCGAAATTTTGAAGAAAATTCTTGTTGGATCGATGATATACTACGTTTACAATTAATTTGGCATGTCAAAGGTCTTGGGATGATAGATTGATTACAAAAATGATGATAATTTGAAGATTCTTTAAATGCCGCACATCGCGTTGCAAGTGGCCAGCAGGCTTTTACAAAATGTTTCGTTGTGGCTGTCATCTGAAATCCAAAATTTATGGTTTCAGATACAATAAGTTGGGCAAGGAAAACTGATCAATTGCCAACAGGAAGATACGTACATCTTTAATCTAAGTTCTTCCAGTTACAATGAAATCGCAGGAAGCTTTGAACTTAGATGTAGCACAATTTCCACCGGGAATTCTTGTAAAATTACTAACCATTTCGCCATTGCAACGTGTTAGCTTATTTCAGTACTATAATTTAGCCCTACATTAGTATTTAACTTGTATAATTTATCATTGTTATTGTTTCATAAACATATTATAACGCGTATCAAATAATTTTAATTTGTTGTGGCATTTGACAGTGTCATTTCAAAGAGAAAATCAGGTCAGGCGACAGATTTGGTATAAATAAATAAAGTCAGCCAAGTGCGAGTCGGACTCACGCACCGAAGATTCCGTACTAGATTAGAAAAAGGAAAACTATGAAAATCACTTTTTTTATCGATCCACAAACTTAACTTTATTTTTGCAGACTAATAGTTCGTACCAAGAATGTAGAGGTACTTAATAGATACAAAGTTGATTTTATTTTTCCCTTAAAATATACATTAATCCCTAATAGTTAAGATTTTTCGATTGATAAACTTCGGAGATTATCAATCTTCGGAGAGAAAGGGGGTGGAAATGATATTTTTACCCGATAAAAACCCGAAAACTATCAGGCATAAAAATACACAAAAATCTGTTTTAGAATATAGGTACAAGTAACGCCCTTACATAGTATGATACCCTACTCTATATTGTTATCTCTTTTTGAAATTTCAACATCCCAGTTGTTCCCACTTTTTAAATAAAAATAAATACGATTTTCTAGTTTTTATGATTGCAATTATAACGTTGGGCTTATATTAGTTATTTACCTACAACTATACCATAATTGTCGATATCTTTAATACTAACTAAAATAAAGGGTCGTGTTTTTTGTTTGAGGTACGGAACCCTAAAAAAGATTTATTCTTCATCCTCTCTGACACCAAACTGTAACACCTTTAACTGCCAGTTACCGTTAATTATTTTGGTGGTTCCTTAAGGTAAGCGTCCACTTGTCGGTATCGTACGCATCGGACGGATCGCGTCGAACGGATAATTTTTTCACAGTGCGACCACTATTTCGGCAGCGTACGGATTACTGACGGTGCCAGCATACGGATTGACGATGCCAGCTCATTCGGATTTTCGTAGTGAGCGCACGTGTGGATACTGTGAGAATGGAGCAAACGCTAATGCGATACATCAGACGATGCCGAGCGAGCGCGCGGGGTGCGTCCACTAGTCGGCATTCCGTATGACGTCATCGGCACGCATCGCAAAAGTTGCCTCTCGGAGCAACGGTGTCGGCATTGCCGATGTGCGATGCGCACTTATATGAGTTTCTATACAAAGAATACTACGATCCGTTGCGTGCGATCCATCCGATGCGTACGATACCGACAAGTGGACGCTGACCTTTACCTCATTCCTTACAGATTGGGCGGCAATCAGCATTGAAACATCTTTACTTTACGCGATACCAATCATCGATCGCTACCGATACATGGTCATCATCCATTTATCGAGCAAAACATAAAATAATTACTTATTTATCTACAAAGTAGGGAAGTATAAATATTTAGGACATTCTAGAAGTTTTCACATTACGTAATTTAACCCAAATTGGTAAGTTTATTTTTTGATTGTAACTCTTCTCTGTTGGCACTTTCCCTGCGCTCGCATATATCTTGTTACAGTATAAGTAGTTCCACATCAGAGATATCGAATTATTTTATATGAATGAACTAAATACGTAATTTTGACAAGTTGTAGAACAAAAGTAGTAGGTTTTAAATACTTGGGTTTAATCAATTTAATCATGTTTTAATCAAAGGAACTAGTGTGCTTTGGTATTTTTTATTTAACCCTTTATAGGCAACTCCAAGGAAGCACATGAACAATGTATAATATAATTAAGGTATTATTACACGTCTGCCCAAAAAAGGAGTGTAACATTTTTAGGGTTCGAGTATGTATGTATGTAAGTATGTGAGTTTCCTTATTCTACTATAACTTCTAAACCACTGAATATATTCGGACATATATTTTTGGAAAAAGTTGTTTTACTACAGGGCAGTCGCGTTTTTTTATTTATTTTAAATTATGTATATAAGACATTGAGGATCTCCAAAATTAAACACAAATTGTTTCCCTGAAATAACAAAGTTTTGTTTTATTACAAGTTTTGTTTTATTTTACAATTATCTAGTTATTATCAAGTTACGACAATTACACTTCTATCTCACCTGAAATAACAAAGAAACGACATTTAAAGTTCACTATATCTCGAGTCCTCAATCACATTCTTTCTATGAGTTTTTATTACGACAAAAATGCACACAACAATTTCAGCGTCCCTCGCCATTTTAAATCATCGACACAGATCAATATCATAGATACGCGACAGCTGATACGCGAAGCGCGGCAAATTCAAATGAATGAAATGTCACTCATTTCATTACATCTCCCCCCCTAAGAGCGAAAATTCTAAGCAATATATCTGTAAAATGTACTTATAAGTCATCTTCATATTCATTATCATCTCCTTCATCTTCTTCAGCCTCTGTTATGACAGGTTGCAATTTTGTTATATGAAATAATGTTGATTCTGTTTTTCTGTTGCCTGTATCAATCCTATAAATGGAATTCGATATTTTCTCTATTATTTTGAAAGGGCCTATTTTTAATTCGTCTAATTTCTTTCTATTCAGTCTATTTCCATTTTCTACATATACACTGTCTCCTACATTAAATTCTTGCATTTTTCTATTTCTATCAAATATTTTCTTGTTATACTCATGAGATTTTATTGTATTCTCTAATGCCAATCTTCTATCAGCAATCCACTTGTCTTCCTTTTCCATCGTTTTGAATTCATTTGGTAGAATACTGACATTTGTACCATCCAGTAAATATTTTGGTGCAAAACCTGTAACGGAGTGTTCTGTTTCATTATATTTTTGTATACATTCTCTTGCCAGTGTTGTCCATGTTCTCTTATTATTTTTCTCATTCATTTTACACCTTATTTTATTTACTATTGTTTGGTTTAATCTTTCATTCAAGCCGTTCGAGAATGGTGTATTCACGGCTGTAAAAATTAGTTTAATATTATTTTCCTGCAAAAATTGTTTAAATTCTCTTGAATTTATGCCCGGATATTGATCTGTCAGGATAATTCCAATCTCATCTGTCTCTAGTACTTTCTTTGTTAAATTTATAAAGTCACATGCATTCTGGGTTTTCGAAGTCGCAATAAATGCATATCTTGTGTAGTGATCTACTAAAAGGTGTAGATATTTCTTTGTAGACCTAGATCCTCCAAATCCACCAATAGTATCCATTGACATTATTTCAAATGGTTTGGTAGCTGGTCCCAGTTGTGACATTAATCCAATTTTTTTTTGACATCTTGATTTATTTTTTATGCATATTTCACATGTTTTACAAATATTTATGATATTTTTTGTTAGGTTTATAGCCGTATATATTGAACTTATTTTTTTCTGCAGTTGTCTGATCCCAATATGGCATAAATCTTCATGCACCTTTTTTATAAGTTTTTTACTAAATTCTTCTGAGAGGATAATCTTTTCCTGTTTCTTTATTTTTTTATAATAGATATTATTTTTTAGTATTAAATTTTGTTTCTTTTCTCTTATTGTTTCATTTTTCTCTTGGTCTCCAACTATATCTTTTATTTGTATTAAATTAACTATTCTCAATGTTTCCTCTCTGTTATCTTCTGGTTCTAACACAGGGTTTCGGCTCAAACAGTCTGCTTCTACATTTTCTTTACCAGGTATATATTTTACGGTAAAGTCATACTGAGATAGGTAGTATGTGAGATCACCCAATTCTTCATCTGTCCTGCATTTAATGTTCATGTTCTCTAGAGGTTTGTGATCTGAGTAAATGGTGAATTGTTTTCCGATGAGCCAGTGCTGCCAATATTTAACAGCTTCTTTCATAGCAAGACATTCTAAATATATAGCCTTTTTCCGTTTTTGATGTTCATTCAATTTTTTTGAGAAATATGCCACCGGTTTGTCTTTACCATCTAGTTGTGTCTGTTTTAATATTGCTCCAATGCCCTCCAAAGATGCATCGGTAAAGATTTTGATTGGTAAGTCTTTGTCGAATATTTCCAAGACCGGTTGCGAACATAAATACCTTTTTATCAGATTGAATGCTTCTTCACATTTCTCTGACCATACGAATTTCTCGTTTTTTCGTAATAAATTGTGTAATGGATCTAAAATAATTGCACTTCTTGGTATATAGTCATGGTAGAAGTTTATTTTTCCCAAAAATTGTCTGATGTTCTTTTGCGTCTTAGGAGTTGGAAAGTTCCTTATTGAAATCAAATTGTCTTTTAGTGGTCTTACTGAATTGTTCTGAATTATATGGCCGAGGTATTTTACTGAGTCTGAAGCAAAGGTACATTTCTTAAACTTCAGTCTAAAGCCTTCTTTAATTATTGCCTCTAATACATTTCTAATGTGCCTTATATGTTCTTCAAAGGTAGACGAGTATATCAAAATATCATCGATATAGTTAACAGAGTATCCTGTGAGATTGTGTTTTCTTAGAATATTGCTTAAGATTCTCTGGAAAATTGCTGGTGATGTTTTCAAGCCAAAAGGGAGGCAGGTCCACTGGAAGTGGCCATCTTGTGTGACAAATCCTGTTTTACTTCTGTCTTCCACCCGTAATGGTATTGCCCAAAATGCTGAGTTTATATCTAGTGTAGTAAAATACTTGCAATTTCTAGTTTTAATAATTAGATCATCTATCAAAGGAAATGGTTGAGCTTGTGGTATAACTATTTTGTTTAACTCTCTGAAATCTACACATAAACGGGATTTTCTATTTTCACCTTTTTTAAACGCCAATGTCACTGGAGCAGCGAAAGGACTGTATGATTCTTCTATTAAATTGTTCTTTAGTAACATCGATATTTGCTCTTCAATTTCTAATCTATCTTGTATTGTACATCTGTATGGTCTTTTACTACAATATTTATTTACTTGTAAATCTATGCGAGCTTCATAATCTTTAACTGAACCTATATCATACTTGTCCTTAGCAAATATTGTTTTATATTCCTTTATAATTTTCTCTATCTCAATTTTCTTTTGATTATCTAAATGGTCTGTCATACTTATAAATTCCTCTGTTTGTATGTGTTCATTGAAATTTACTGTATATTTTTTTATATTATTATCTTCATTTCTGTTATCTTTAGACATCCTGTCTATTTTATTTGTTATTTTCTTTTGTTCTATCTGCAAGTTCTCATTTTGGGTTAATCTGAATTTCTTTATCATATCTAATCCGATTATGAAATCATCAAAATCTTCATTTTCTACTATGTATACATCCACCTCTTCTTCTAAATCAAATATTTTAATTTTTATTGTTATCAAGCCATCCATCTTCTTCACACCATTAACCGTTCTCATGTATGCTATGTTCACATCATCTTTTTTTTCTTTTACTTTTATTAATCTTGAATTTATTATAGAAATCTGTGAGCCTGAATCATAAATACCACTCACTTCTAGTTTATTTTCTAATAAAAGCTTGATTTTGATTAATGGTGTGCTTACTAGTTTTTTTCTCAGTATTTATGTCTACTTCAATTATGGAGTTATTGTTTACATTTTTAGTTTTAAGATCTTTTTCAGGTTCATTTTTATTTTTCTTGAACCAACATGACTCCTCCGGATGATATCTAATCCCTTTGTCCAAAGACTCACAAGTCTTACATGACTTCTTCTCATAAGTTTTATTTTTATTATAAAATGTACTGCTCTTTATGTTAGTTGAGTTTTTCTTATACATCGTGCCTTCATATTTTCTTATCTCGTTGAACAAGTCAGTAGTGTTGTTGAGTTCATCCCTGTTTAACTTATTTAAGATAAATCCAGGTAAACCAGTTGCAATAAGATCTATCATTGTTTTGGAATCTATAGATTTGTTTATATCTAATAAAAGCCGTTCTTTTTTTATGGCATAATCAATTAACTGTCCTTCTTTATACCTAAATGCGAGAGCATATGTGACTATGTCCCATCCTTGGTTTTTAAAAGTTTCTAAAAACTTGTCTTTCCATTCACTCCATTCAGAATTTATTGTTAGTTTTATGATCATCGAGCTATACCAATCCAAACAAGGTTTATCTAAAAATAACCTCAAAATATCTATTTTTGTCTCATCTTTTGTTATATTAAAGCGCGCACACTCTTTTTCAAAAATTTCTATCCATTGCATCGCATTAGGATTTTTGCTTGTGAATTTTTTAATAATAAATTTTTCTGAGATATGTTTTAAGTTATGTTGACTTTCTTTCTTAGTTGTAGTTTCTATTAATTGTTCCAAGATTTGTTGCAAAGTGTCATTTTTGTCCTTTGCTTGTGTTGTGCTCACTTCATCTAAATATTGATCTAAAAATTGCATATTACCTTCCTCATCTACATATGTCTTCTTTAGATTTTCATCCAACTTTATCCATACTTTTCTACTCTGGTGTCTTTTTTTAATGCTATTTTTTACTTTTGTGAAAGTGTTCGTTTTAACAATATATGTATGATGACTCACCGGCTTCAGTTCCTCGGGTAAAACATAACATTTTCCTTCTTCAGTAGATATTGAGGTTATAGCTAATACATTTGATTTGCCATCATTTGAGGCTATTATTGTAAACTCAAATTGAAGCCGGTCCATCTTCTTTTAGTTCACAAAAATGTCGTTTTATAAGACATTGAGGATCTCCAAAATTAAACACAAATTGTTTCCCTGAAATAACAAAGTTTTGTTTTATTACAAGTTTTGTTTTATTTTACAATTATCTAGTTATTATCAAGTTACGACAATTACACTTCTATCTCACCTGAAATAACAAAGAAACGACATTTAAAGTTCACTATATCTCGAGTCCTCAATCACATTCTTTCTATGAGTTTTTATTACGACAAAAATGCACACAACAATTTCAGCGTCCCTCGCCATTTTAAATCATCGACACAGATCAATATCATAGATACGCGACAGCTGATACGCGAAGCGCGGCAAATTCAAATGAATGAAATGTCACTCATTTCATTACATGTATTTGTTTCAAAGATATAGTACATAATATTTGCAGCGTCATGTGGTCGCTGCTGCTCGGTGTGTGCGCGGCGCTAGCGTCCCCGGCCGCCGCGTGCCGCGCCACCGTCACCACGGTGAGCGGCACGCACGCGCCGGCGCGCGTGTGCGGCGGAGAACTGATATTCTCCGACGAGTTCAACACGTTCGACCTGGAGAAGTGGCAGCACGAGCTCACTTTGGCTGGTGGCGGTGTAAGTTTATTTATCTAAATAAGTTACCCACTTTAAAGTGCTCTACAAGTAGGCACAGGGCCTCCCTTCGTAAGAGAGTACACTTTAAAAAGTCTCCTTAGATTTTAAAATCTCCAAAGAAGGCTAACGGGCGCACGTATTGTAAGCAGACCGTTTATTTTATTCAATTAATAATAATTATTTATTAACAAGTACTTACTAGCGATAATCCCCGAGAAATACGGTATTTCATACTCTTCGAGACATTACGAACAGTAAAAAGCTAAATTCGGACTCTTTTAATTCGGTCAGTGGTCACCTATCTACGAGTAAGTACCTGCCCCATTATCTCTCTCGATCTGCTTATTTTTTGTAAAAGTGCATAATTACTTACACATAAGCGCATATTAATTCAGTTTCGTACACATTAAGTTATTACCTACCTACGCGATGTCGCTTCAGGAAACCCAAAATACATTTTTGTAATGACCATTTATAATTTATATCATAGGTAAGTATGTGTACGGCACAGTGTACCCAAAGCCTTGAATTCTTAAAAACCTATTTCAGAATTGGGAATTCCAATACTACGACAACAACCGCACCAACTCGTTTGTGGAGAACGGAGTTCTATTCATTCGGCCCTCGCTGACTGCTGATCAGTTCGGAGCAACGTTCCTCAGGAGTGGTCGCCTCAACATAGAGGGAGGCGCGCCCGCGGACAGGTACCTGCAATATTGAGTTCAACGAACTCTGCTCTGCTGTTCTGCAGAACTCAAAACAGCGTGAAGACAATCACGTTGTTTTGCGTTCTGCTGACTTCCTGGCACAGTTCATCCAGCTGTGGTAATTCAACTGAGAAACCCGACTCACGGAGTATAAGATTAGGATTATATAATTTCTTAATTGACCCAGAATCTAGATTGGTAGAGGAAAGCTTCAGCTTGTTACCAGCCTAATATGCCTATAGATGAGAACGTAGAAAGCGATCCGGTCACAGAATACATAATAAGCAGTAGGTTTCAGGGGGATATTGTCTAGAACCGAGAACTGATGGCCACCATTATGAGCAGAATATCTTTCTTTGGAAACTGGTCTCTTATACTTGAAGGAAAATTTGGTGAGAAGAGATCTCCAGGGCGTCAGAGATGCAAATGGTTCGAACTTCGAAGATATAAAGTGGTGGACCCTACTGGATAGTAAGGATCTTTAATTTATGGAAGATTGCACGCGATTTTGATGATGCTTGTATAGCAACCCATCATGAAGATGGCTCACCTAAAACAAAAATAATAATGACAGGTGCACCAACCCCCAGTGGTGGGGATGCGAGCGGACCGGCACTCCCAGCAACGTCATCAACCCCGTGAAGAGCGCCCGCCTGCGTACCGTGCAGTCCTTCAGCTTCCAATATGGCCGCGTTGAAGTGCGCGCCAAGATGCCGGCCGGGGACTGGCTGTGGCCAGGTAACATTGAGTTTTTATTCTCTTCTCTCTTATCTTCATTGTAATCGTTACAAAAGTTTGTAGCAGTTCAGAGAATTTACTTCTTTTTTTTTAAGAGAAAACTTTTGTTTAAGTGAGGAAAAACCACTTAGGTAAATCACGACACTGTTACTGCACGTATTGTTTTTTGTTTGTTACGGAGGGAGGAGGGGGGGCTGGGGGGAGGTTGTCTGCATTGAGATATTCATTACATTGTCCCTATTGTCCAAAACATAGATATAAGTATATCTACAAAGTACTCTATGTTATAAGCTTTTACAGCTAATTATAACTTATTTCTCTGAGAAAAATACAGTCGACAACGAGCAGAATCTATAAATTACTATGTATAGACCAAGTTACGAGTATAACCAGTGGTTGCGCTAGTCGGTCAGATTAAACCACATTTGTTATACAACGTACACTCTATCCTACACATGACTATTATAATATCATCAGGAACGTTTTAAATGCCCGCAATATTAATCACTTTCATACGGTCTCACAGCCATCTGGTTCATGCCGGCGTTCAACGCGTACGGGTCGTGGCCATCCTCGGGCGAGATCGACCTGGTGGAGTCCCGCGGGAACCGCAACATGTTCAGCGGCGGCGTGCACATCGGCACGCAGGAGGCCGGCTCCACGCTGCACTTCGGGCCCTTCCCCGGGCAGAACGCGTGGGACCGCGCGCACTGGATCCGCAGAAACTCCGCCGGCTGGGACCGCAACTTCCACAACTACCAACTCGAGTGGACTCCAAGTAAGCCGCTCTCTCTAATTTCGGAATGTGTAGACTGCGTGGCCCTAGAATAAAATTCTTCAACAGATTCAGTAAACATGTGCGGTGTGCCTAATCTACAAAGTCTTAGTACTTTTGTCTAGAATTAATATTATTATGGTAGGCACCTAATTTTATAATAATAGACATAAACATTGCTATTATTCCACAGACTTCTTACGATTCAGCATCGATAACGTAGAGTTAGGGCGGGTAACTCCTCCAAACGGCGGGTTCTGGCAATTTGGAGGCTTCGACCGAACACCCTTCCAAAACCCCTGGCGATACGGAAGCAGAATGGCTCCATTTGACCAAAAGGTAAATACGGAAACATAGTTGACAAATTTATGTGCTGTATAACCAGTTGTTATATGATTTTATTTAAATATCTTCAAAGTAGAAAGCGTACAAATATCAATAAGTATTGAATGGAAGCAGGCGTTATTTTGCGGAAATCCAAGCGGACATGAAACACCATGCACAATTCTTCCAACAATTTTTAATTTACTTCAGAATGCGAAATCGTAGAGATCTGAGAATGTCCTGGTTACGAGACGAAACGTGCGTCAAAGAAAATGTTGAAAGAACTGATGTGTGGTTTTCATGTGGGCGGTTTTCCTTTATATTGTACGGTTTATTTGGGTTTATCATACAGATTTTATTCAAGTGACTGATTATAGCAAAACAAATGAATCTGTCCTGATATTAATCAGTGATACTTACATCGTGTATCTAATCGTTTATATTTTTTCAGTTCTACTTGATAATGAACGTGGCTGTTGGAGGCACTAATGGATTTTTCCCCGACGGAGTACAAAACCCCACACCCAAACCCTGGTGGAATACTTCACCAACGGTATGCTATCTATTTTAATTTTATTTTTCAATGGAAAACTAAACCTAACTAATGTGATTGAGGAGCTGTAAAATAATAAGAAGTCTGTACTTCTTATTATTTTACAGCTCCTCAATCACAAGTTTTGACAAATAGGCAAAAGAAAGAAAGAGATTGAGTATCGAGTGGTAGAAATTAATGGAAGATTGTGGTAGAAATTTATGGAAGATTGGTAGAAGAAGTTAGTGGAAGTGGTATCTACCTTAAATATTTAAACTACTTATTTTAACAAAAAGATTAAAGACGTTAAGATAACTATTACTGTAATCTTTAGACAGACGACAGTTCTAAAGGTTTAGTCGTAAACATAGACTACCACTGGCCATTTGTAAATGAGTAGATATTTCGCAAACATATCAAAAGTGTACCCTTACCACTAAGAAAGTCATATTTGGCTTATACATGCCCATAAATAGGTAGATTGCTCCGAAAGTCAAGGAAAGATGCGTGCCTGGAATTCGAACGCTCTGTCCCCTGCTAGAAGACCGCGCATCTAAAGGGTTTTGATTATTGAAAGGCTTGCGCTTGTCTACAATCATGCTAGATGGAAAGCAAGGATGAGGTCTAGGATGGAGCGCGCTTGTCTAGAAAATGCCTATTCACTCTTCTCATGAATACCTACCAAGATGACCGCAGAAGCTGAAAGGGTTTTCCACACCTTAGCGGTTTTTAGTTTGAATGTTTTTCCTTAGTTGTTTATATTTTTGTCTCCAGGCTGCGGCTGATTTCTTGAACGCGCAAAACCAATGGCTGCCCACGTGGAACCTCAACGTGAACAACGGCAGAGACGCCTCCCTACAAGTCGACTACGTGCGCATTTGGGCTTTGTAAATACCATTGTAAAAACATGTTATGATATAAAGAAATAATTCAGTATTTTATAGTCTTTAATATTTTTCGCTAACCTTCCAGCAGCTCGAGCCGTGCTAATCTCAGGAACTACTGATCTCAATTGATTGAATCTATTTATTTATCGAGGAAGGCTATTTAGTAATATTATATATTCGTTGGCTATATTATGTACTTACATAATATATGCGCGCGGCTTCCAGCACGAATTTCGGTTTTTTCATATCCCGTTATAATTGAGTTGTTTAGATCTTTTAAAAATGGACTAATAAACTATGCAACACAAAAATAATTTTTGAGTTCGGACCTTCGGAAAAATAGTTTTTAAGCTCCTGAGATAAGGTTCATACAAACAAACACACTCTTCAGCTTTGATCTGTGAATATAACCTTTAAAGTCTATTGCAATTTGCAATGTCGATCAAGCTGGCGTGACGTGATCAGTGGCGTGTGCGGAAACCCATCACGCAACAGGTAAATACCTAAAGAAGCGTCGCAATCACGTTACCACGTTATTTTCCTTATTATTTACTGGCTGCCCCGCCTCTCAGTGAGGGAGTTGGGACTTTTTGAAGAGAAAATTCTTTTCCCTGTTTCAACGTCTTGAAAAACCCTTGACCTCTTTACCATTAGTGCCGTTACCGACACCACTGTACAACTCACCGATAACCCGATATACTTATTACTAACCACCGACATATTATATTGTACCTATGATAGGTACATACAATATATATATGTCGGTGTTACTAACCTACTTCAGCTCTTCTTAACCGCATTCGTTGGTCAGTGGTCTGAGTGGTTACACAGGTGATATTTTCATTCCTATTTATTGTTTATTAATGACTGAGTCTGTAGTAGGTACCTACCTTCCTACACAACGACCTATCGATGCTAATACAAAGGTAATTTGTTTATTTATTGCTTTGACGTCTCATGAAGGAAACCATAATTTTACTTTTTAATCGTACGTGTGTAAACAGACAAATAGCTCTATATTCTGCAATAATAGTTACTCGTATTTAGGTATTATGTGAAGGCGCAAAGCTTTTTGGCCCAAATGACTTACAGGTAATGCTGAGCAGCGAAGGATTCTAGGACTTACCCATGAGCGATACCCATAGCGATTCATTACAGGCACCTACGCGTAGCGATGTCAGCAAAGACAGAAGACTAGTACCTTCACCTCTATTATAAACTGGTTTTCACAATCAAACAAGTCTAAAGTTTGCCACATTAACAAAATGACCTTCAATCCGATTCAACATTGATCAAAGGATTCTTTACTCCGGTCGGTGATCTGTAGACCTACTTACCTATTTTGTTTTTCCGTAGTTTTTATATACAGTGAAGAATATTTTCATTGTTTGTAATTTGTATACACTACGATTAAAATCTGTGACTACAATTTTCAAATTCTAGAGTCATGTGGTCGTGTTTACTTGGAGTCCTACTGCTGAGCTATGTAGCGACAGATTGTGTCCCTGACAGTGACACTGATTGTGATCTGACGAGCGCGGAGTGTCTGCCTAGCGTGACCACAGTGAGCGGGACACACGCCCCCGGCACTGTTTGTTCGGGAGCATTGATATTTGCTGATGAGTTTGAAGAGTTTGACCTAGAGAAATGGCAGCATGAGAACACTCTAAGTGGCAGCGGTGTGAGTAGAGTTTTCTCTCATTTATTTTCATTACAATTCAAAAATATTTTTAACAATATTTCTAAAAAAAACACATTTGAAAATAATAAAAAATGGAGTCCACCACTGGTCGCGGAGCTTTAACGGCCCAAGCCATCGGTGGTCAGGGTTCTAGAGAGAGGAACCTCCTAACAATGCGTGACCGTGCTATATCTTTAGGACCACTGCCTTCTGTATACGGTCCTTGATCCAACAGCCAAGCGAAAGCTTCTGGTCAAAGCTTGTCTCTATTAGACCGTTAACTAGGAAACTACTGTCGGAGTTATTGAGGAGAGTTATTGTTAATCTATTAAGGCTCTTCACAAGTAACAACAACTGGTCCTAAAGCAATCAGTGCTAACGGTTAGTTAGAAACAAGGAAATAATCGCATTTAATTTCGATTTCAAGTCACCACTCACGAGACATGGACATTTGAGGACATGTGAGTCTGCACATGGCAAGAAGCTTACCAGATAACACTTGGGAATTATATTCTTACCACCCACCGGTCATGATAGGATTGGTATACACAGTTTAGTAAGTTATAAATACATTCATAATATTTTGTTTCTACAGAATTGGGAATTCCAATGGTACAACAACAACCGCACAAACTCGTTCACAGACGATGGAATACTGTTTATACGACCTTCGCTAACGTCTGACCAGTTCGGCGAGGCATTCCTCGCGAGCGGTCGGCTCAATATCGAAGGCGGAGCCCCGGCCGATAAGTAAGACCATATTCTTAACATCGTTCGAGCTAAAGTTCTCCACATTAGTTCGTTGTAAACTCTCAGCAAATAGCCGACATGATTCGGGAAAAATCTTTTCTGGAAAATTCGGTTCACTCAGTCGAAAATTCTTTTTTTTTGTAAAGTCGGTAGAATTTTCTGCGTGCGATCAACTCGAGATTATGAATTTAGGATAAGTTTTACCATAGAGTTCTTCATTTTCGCAGATGCACTAATCCCCAATGGTTCGGTTGCGAGCGTACGGGCAATCCAACGAACATACTGAACCCAATCAAAAGTGCGCGCATCCGAACCATACAGTCCTTCAGCTTCCGCTATGGTCGCGTTGAGGCTCGCGCCAAGTTACCAGCCGGAGATTGGCTGTGGCCAGGTATATTGCAATTAACTTTCTATTCTTTAGAAATACAGAATACTCCTTACATAGCCGTTGTAAGTAATTTGTGGGCCGGGACATAATGTTTGTTGGTAGGTGCTAAGTGCAGTACTTAGTACCTACATTTTTTTGTAGATAGGCTTGCGCTTGACAACATTCATGCCTGCCTGATGGAAAGCAATGATGAGGTTGGAGCGCGCTTGCCTAGAAAATGCCGATTCACTGTTCTCTTGAAGGCACCCAGATTGTACTTGGTTGGGAACGGAGGATGAAGTTCCCCTTAGCGGTTTGTAACAGAAACGTTGAAGAAAATCTTTTCGTGCGAGTTTGTTGGGTGTCAACCACATAAAGATGTCACCGTTCGAAAGGTGCAGAAGGCAGAAGGTTAGTCAAATCCTTGGGAGTAAATGAACTGCTGTAATTATACCAGCTCAATTAGTTGTGTTGATAACAGAAAACAAAACCCGGCTGAGTTTATTGTGGGCTTGGCGCGTTCGAACCCTCGTAAACTTATATTGAACTCAACTAGTAGTCATCACTCATCACCATACATAATATGCGACAAATATCATATTGACGTTTTACGAGAGCCTGTACGTTAGGCCTATGTGAAATAAAGATATTTTGACTTTGACTTTGTACTTAACTTACTTCTTGTTCCTCATCAAAATGTTCGCTGTTTCAAAACAGCCATCTGGCTAATGCCCGCGTTCAACGCATACGGAACATGGCCGTCGTCGGGCGAGATTGACATCGTGGAGTCTCGCGGCAACCGCGCCCTGCTGCAAGACGGAGTCAACATCGGCACTCAGGAGGCCGCGGCCACGTTACACTACGGCCCGTACTCCCAGCTGAACGGGTGGCAGCGAGCGCACTGGCTCCGCAGAAACGAAACCGGCTACGACAGCGATTTCCACGACTATCAACTAGAATGGACGCCAGGTAACAAAGAGAAATCCCGACGTCTATTATCCCCTATATCTGACATCAAGAGAAATTTGAAAGTACTCGTAGTAGCCACTTGTTGAGGTTCTTCAATCTTCAGGGGTTTCCATAATGCAGTGTAGTTACTAACAGCTTTAGAGCCAAAACGTAAAGATTAAGTAATATATTATGGGCCCGTTTCACAATCACCAGATAAACTTTATCCAGCAAATATATTTATTGTTGTGACAATTTTTGTATTGGGAATCCCAAACCTGTCAAAATGTCAAGTTTATTCGTTAGATAAAGTTTATCTGGTGATTGTGAAACTGGCCCTAAGTCTTAAAATAGTGCTATTCATTTCCAAATAATCTCAATAGAAAAGGATAGAACTATTATTTTTAGACGTGTAAAATTAGTTACCTCATAGATTAGTTTAGACAAGTTAAGAGATTTTTAACAACAGAATCTGCAACACTATATTTTAATTTACATTACAATTTACAGATTATATCAAACTAAGCATCGATGACGAAGAGCTTGGCAGAGTGACTCCGGGCGAGGGTGGCTTTTGGAATTACGGAGGTTTCGATAGCAACCCCAATATTCTCAACCCCTGGCGATATGGAAGTAAAATGGCTCCTTTTGATCAGAAGGTAAAGTTGGAGAAACAATATTTCTCAACTTTAGATATATCTTATATTGCCTATGTTTAAATATGGTTATTATTTTCAGTTCTACTTGATAATTAATTTGGCTGTCGGTGGAACGAGCGGATATTTCCCTGATGGGGCAGAGAACCCCACTCCCAAACCTTGGTCGAACTCTTCGCCGAAAGTAAGTTGAGACCTTTGTTTAATATTACCTGTGAAACTCTTTTTATGATTCTAATACACCGATATGAACTTGAGGATGAGCCCATCGGAACATTTTTCGCCAACCTTCTTCATGCCTCGTCAAATTCCGTCAATTTCCGCTAATACGGCACATCATAGCGGAAATCGTCCCTGTGGAAACTCGCGTGCGGACTAATACTCGTAACAATCTGTATAGTGCTCTGTGGCGTGGACCATGGTCTATAGATAATACTGCGGTTGGCTTACAAGTGAAAATGTTGGTGTCAACATAATCATTTTTGACACCAGTAAACTGGCGACATTTTCTTCACGCGATCCGCCGTGTCCTTTGTATATGTCTATTTTCTAATATAATATCTTACATTATCAATACACTTTGCAACTTTTCTGTCCAGGCTGCCACAGATTTTTGGGACGCAAGAGATTCCTGGTTGCCTACGTGGGGCCTCGATCAAAACGACGGCAGAAACGCATCTCTTCAAGTGGACTACGTCCGTGTTTGGGCTTTGTAAATCAAAAAGCTACTATTGGAAATGTTTTATCGATAGTGGTAAAGTTTTTTTTACCAAAGAAGAATGACCAAAGGTGGTATCAAGTTTTCTCATAAACCAAAACAAAAATATTCTAGGAAAATAAAATAGTGTTTTTTTTAAGAACCATTGGCACGATAAAATTGTTCTTCATACCCTATATTTAGCTTGTTACGAGATTCCTTACATATCCATGGTCATTATCCATTCAAAGAAAATTATACTCAACTTGTCTAGCTTCGAACTTTTTTTATTTAACACTTATATCCATATTACATTACATATTACATTTACATGAACAGTGAGTACCTACTAAATACCCGTGGTTCCTTATAATTAGCATTGCAAAAAACGATTTTCAAACATGAGAAATAATATTTTATGTAGCAGAACGTGGTTAGTAGAAGATAAACACCAGATTTTAAGTGGAGAAAATACCAGTTTATTGTAGCTATTTTAGGATCTCAAAATAGTATGTCACAGTCAAAAATAAAAACGTATTCCAAACAAACTATCTTTTTAAATTCAAATTTAGCCATATACAAAAAGTTTGTATATCCAACACGCCCCTATAAATTTAAATTTAAAGATATCCAAAAGAAAACTCAGCTGGCCTTAACACCTAAACCATCTAAACACTTATTGTGTTTAACACTAGATAACGGCTTAGTAAGCACATCAGCTAACATGGATGCAGTGGGTACATGTCTCAACTCAATGTCGTTCTTGTCCCTCAAAACCTCCCTCACGTAATGATACCTAATATCAATGTGTTTGCTACGTGCATGAAACACTGGGTCCTGAGCTAAAAATATAGCCCCTTGGTTATCGACATGAACAATCACTCGAGCGTACCTCATGATTCCAAATTCCTTCAATAAGCTATTAAGATATACAGCCTCCTTCATACTCTCCGACAGGCTAACATACTCTGCCTCGCACGTTGAAGTAGCTACGCTACGCTGCTTTCGAGACTGCCACGATATACAGCCACCACCTAAAATAAATGCATAACCAGAATAAGATCGTCTGTCTAATAAACAATTCCCCCAATCAGCATCTGAATAACCCTGCACACATTCACCAGTTCTCTTGTACACGAGACTGTATTGGCTTGTTCCCTTCAGATAACGTAAAACACGTTTCGCTGATTTCCAATCGGATTTTTCAGGATTTTTCACTTTCTGGCTAAGTTTACTTACCGCATTAGCGATATCGGGTCTGGTTGCATTCGCTAAATAATTCAAACAACCTATTAGCTCTCGATAAGGCCATGCCTCACTGCTCTCATCACTGCATTTCTCTTCTTCTTTCCGTTTGGAATTTATCTCCATAGGAGTTGCACATTTATTGCAATTTTCCATGCAAAAACGCTTTAGTAAACTTTCGATGTAATTTTGTTGTGACAAAACAATGACATTGTCATTTCTTCGAATATCTATGCCTAACATATATTTTGCTAAACCATAGTCTTTCAAATCGAACTCTTTCGACAACTCATTCTTAAACTTCGTAATTAAACCTCTTTCTTGACTTGCGACCAAAATATCGTCGACATAGACTAATACGAATAAATAAATATTCCCATTTTGTTTAAAATATAGACACGGCTCATTCAGACTCTGCTTCATCCCCATATCAGTTAACTTCTTGTTAAGTTTGAAATTCCATTGACGTCCAGCTTGCTTCAAACCATATAATGATTTTCGCAATAAGCATGAATCGCAACCGCTATCCAATTTTACAAGCATGTTCTGCGCGCGCTCTTTGACCATTGGATCTTCTCCCTCTCGATTCATAAGCTTAACTAAACTTTCTCTCAAAAGTTCTGGTATCTCCATGTATATCTCCTCGTCCAGGGATCCATTTAAATAAGCAGTATTAATGTCCAATTGGTGTATCTCCAAATTTAATTCCACTGCGAGAGCCATCAACAATCTAACAGTATCCAGTCTAGCAACAGGTGCAAAGGTTTTCTCGTAGTCGACTCCATACCGCTGGCTAAAACCTTGAGCTACAAGCCTCGCCTTCTTCTTCCAAGACTTGTCAACATTCTGCTTCGTCGTCAAAACATAACGGCAGCCAACGACATTCCTATTTTGTGGTCTTTTGACTATCTCCCATGTACCTTTCTGAACTAGGCTTCTGATTTCAGATAAAATGGCTTCCTCCCATTCAGGTCTATCACTACTCTTTAAAGCATTTTTCAAAGTAATTTCAGCTGAACCTACAAAATCTTCAATTTCATTTTCATCAGCAGAATTGATCGGTTGTGTAACTTCAGTCATTTGATAAATTTTCTTCGGACGGCCTACACTACCTGTGCGTAAAATCCTAGGTCTACCAGGAGCTCTCTTCATCAACCTTTGTTGGTTATCATGATTTATTTCTTCAGACGCTTGTTCAAGTTCTGCAGGTCTTGACGAAGAATCATCTTGATCATCTCCAGGATATGCTTGACATTCACTCCATATTTCTTCATCAGTCTCTACTCGGTCTGTCTCATTCTCGCCCCTATGTTCTTCAGTTATTGGAACATTTTGCCTGGAGAATTCAATTTCAATGAAATCCTTATCTTTGTCTTCCGTGAAGTTCACTGGCCTTGGTTCTTGCTTCGAGATTTCATTTTCGTGAAATTTCACATCTCTCGCAATCATGAATCTTCTTTGCTCTGGAATCCATACTTTGTATCCTTTTGCATTACCCGGGTATCCTACAAAAATACCTGCGATCCCTCTTGCAGCAAACTTATCCTTCTTTGGATCTTTATCCAGAATATGTACCTTGGTTCCAAATCTTCGAAGGTATTCAATCTTCACCGGCTTGTTATGCCACCTCTCATAAGGAATATCACCTTGTAGACTGCTCGTAGGACAACGATTCCTGACATAACATGCTGTATGCACCGCTTCTGCCCAAAAGCCTGAGGAAAGATCTGTACTCAACAGCATACATCTCGCCATTTCCACTAAGGTTCGGTTCATTCGTTCAGCTATCCCATTCTGCTGTGGTGTTCGAGCAACTGTCAGTCTTCGCGTGATGCCTGCTTCCTTTAAGAAATTATCAAATTCAACGTTACAATATTCACCTCCATTGTCACTTTGAAGAAATTTGATCTTCAGTCCCGTCAGGTTTTCAACGTGACTTTTATATGATTTGAAGGCATCTAAGGCTTTATCTTTCGACCTTAGAAAATATACTACACACCAACGAGTACTATCATCAATAAAAGTTATAAAATATTTTGCACCTTCCATTGATTGACATCTCATAGGCCCTACAATATCAGAATGAACTATGTACAACTTTTCAGCGCAAGGCCCATCGGATTTAGAAAAAGGTAACGCGGTCATCTTTCCTTTAGCACAAATATCGCAATCACGTAAGTTTCGTACTTCGGCAACGTCAAATTTAGCACCTAATTTACCTAAAAGCTTGGTAACATCTCTACCGTTCAAATGTCCTAATCTCTCGTGCCAACAACGTACATCAGCATTTGCATCACTTAAATTACAATACTCGGACCTATTTACACAATATAAATTACCCCTACGATATGCTATCAATTTGATTTCACCTTTCCTGCCAAAAATATAAGCTACATCGTATCTAAATGTAACATCATAACCATCGTTGGTTAACTTGGCTACTGAAATCAAATTCGTCCTTAAATCCGGGACATACAGCGTATCACGTAATTCAAATGAGGTCTCAGAGTGATCGTTACATGCCGATAACCTTACAGTACCCTTACCTTTTATAACAGTACTTACATGCGTAGCTAAAGTTATTTCTCCGCTAGTCATTGCTAAAGTGCCCCCGAACTTACTTGCATCATTACAAAGGTGAGACGTGCACCCACTGTCCAAAATCCATTCGTACTTTTGAACATTAACAGCATTAGAAACTTCTAAATCTGAAACATTAAAAGTAGTTACAGTTTGATCTACACAATGTGTCTCTTCAGCCTTCAGGGCATTTCCACCTACTTTCTTCTTACAGTCAGATGCTTTGTGTCCAGGTTCGTGACATTTAAAGCATTTGTACTTAAAACCTTCATTCTTTTCCGTTCCTTCAGCCTTAGTACTCTTTTTAGCGCCTCTCTTTCCTTTCTTGAAGTTTTTATTTACGTTTGTATACATAACGCCTTCATACTGAATTTTATTCACTTCTCTCGACTCGTACTCTTCCAATATTTTAATTTTTAATGCCTCTGGTTTCGGCAACTCGTCTCTTGACTCAATAGCACATCTAAAGCTTTCGAAATTTCCGGGTAAACTGTACAACAACATTATAGACAGCAAATCCTCGTTGATCTGTATACCCATATCTCCTAGCTTATCAACAGCATCGAAAAAGGTATTCAAATGTTCGTGAACATTTCCTGTTTCCGCCATCTTGTGCAATATCAACCGTTTTAAAAGTGTCGCTTTCTTAGCAGGCCCTTTCGAAGCATAAATTGACTTCAGCTTCAGCCAGACTTCTCTCGAGGTATTACAGCTCCTAATATGTCTTAGTTCGCTTCCACTCATCGATAAAATAATGTCCGCTTTAGCTTTTTCGTCCTCTACTTCCCATTTTTCAGCCTCTACAACTTCAGTTGGTTTCAGTACTTTACCATTTACGTACTTCCAACCATCATTTTTAGTTAAAATAGCTTGTACCTGTATTTTCCAGCTATCGTAGTTGTCCTTATTCAAGGGCTCGATTCGCATCATGTTGCTCGTCATCGCACCTCGATACTCGTTCAGCTACTCCGTCTCTTATCGACTTTAAAATCAAATTTTATCCTCTACATACGATTACTTCTCTCGTATCGTATCTGGGCACCATGACCAATGTAGCAGAACGTGGTTAGTAGAAGATAAACACCAGATTTTAAGTGGAGAAAATACCAGTTTATTGTAGCTATTTTAGGATCTCAAAATAGTATGTCACAGTCAAAAATAAAAACGTATTCCAAACAAACTATCTTTTTAAATTCAAATTTAGCCATATACAAAAAGTTTGTATATCCAACATTTTACACGTATATATTATTATTTCTGAAACAAAAAAGGTTTAACACCCCTGCCACTACTCGAAGCAAGTTTCCGCCACGCAGATGTATGAAACCATTTTTAACCGACTTCAAAAAAAGGAGGAGGTTCTCAATTCGTCGGAATCTTTTTTTTTATATTGCCAATAATTTTGAATTCAGATTTTTTTTCAGCGGAATTATATTCAATTACGTAAATTACTTTACGTCAGAATATCGTTACTAATACAGAAATTATCAGGAACCGTCAGGGATTTTATACTCTGTACTGTATTAAGTTCTTTAAGTTAATTTTTGAACAAAATTTACAACAAGAGTACCTAGTTTGCGATGATCAACTAGTCCATGCGGTAGAACCTGGGGCTGAGGTAGTGCGAGGGCTTGTTGGCGGCGACCGGCGTGGAGGTGAGCACGTGCGGCGGCAGCGCGCGCCGCTTGTCGGAGTACGGGCTCACGCGCGGGTAGTAGCGCCGCTCTATCACCTGCACGTTGAAATTCCCATCAAAATCGGTTCAGCCGGTCCGAAAATTAGCACGTTCAGACTGGTTGATGCTAGTCCATAATAATCAAGGTACTGCAGCCATAAATCACGTATTTCAATTCCATGAATGGAACGGAATGGAACAAAATCCAAAAATGTATGAGAATCAACGATGAGAAAGCGCTAATTTGATCACGTGATTTTCGCGCCGACATCAAATCCATCAAATCGAAATATTATGTCGTAATCGAAATATTATGTCGCTCAGGCGGCAGGCCTCAGGTATTGGTACAGTAAGTACAGCTTTGGCGGGAGCGCGGTGAATGCCGTACTCCCGCCAAAGCTATTCGTTAAGTGGAAATGTGGTCAGAGAGACTTTTAAACATTAGGTATTTTAGAAAACTATTGCTGTCGCTCTGCGACGTTGCCGTGTCCGGTCCGGCAGCCCTATCCATGTGTGTGTAAGTTGACAAAGTGTGCGTGTCCGCGATGCGCGTTGCCGCTCCGCAGTCCGCACTCGTTCCTGCTATTTTCTGGTGTTCGCATCATTCTTTACTTACGCATTGACGAAAAGTGATTGATCTCTAATGGTTTTGGCTTGTTTATTGGAATTGTTCTCCCTGCTACGCTATTGATTTAATATTGACCAACAAAAATATTGAATCGTGAGCGTGGCAGCAATTCAAAGTACTTACTGCAAGAAAAAGCAGCAGTACCTACTTAAACTCCGAAAGTATTAGTATTGAAAAAGAAACTTCCTGACTGAGTGACTGACATATTATTATCAACACACAGCCCAAACCGCTGGGTCTAGAGACTCTAAATTTGGCACACAGGTTCTTTATGAGGTCTAGAGGTGCACTAAGAAAGGATTTTTCAAAATTCATTCCCTAATTGGGTGTGCATCGGGGCTCCAAATTTTGTATTTTACCAAGCTTAAATACTCCTTCACGCCGCAACCATTAAACCCATTTGGCTCAAATTTGGAAAGGACTGTATATAAACTGTATCCTGGAATAACACATAAGCTACTTTTTATGCCGAAAAATCCATGGCTCCTTCGGGAACAGTAAAAAACAGATATTCAACCGGATAAAACACTCTTTCACGGCGTAACTACAAAACAGATTTGGCTGAAATTTAGCACGGAGATAGATTTTATTCTGGATTAATACAAAAGCTACTTTTTATCCCGAAAAATTCATGGTTTCTATGATAGAAGTGAAAGACAAATATCCACGCAGAAAAAATATTCCTTCACGCCGTAATGACTGAACTGATTTGGCTGAAATGCGGAATGAAGATAGATTATATCCCGGATTAATGAAAAAGCTACTTTTTATCCCGAAAAAATTCCATGGTTTCCGCGGGAATACTCAAAAACAGATATTCACGCAGGAAAATATTATTTCACGCTGTAATTACTGTACTGATGCGACTGAAATTCGGAAAAGAGATAGATTTTATCCCGAATTAATACATAGGCTACTTTTTATCCCGGAAAACTCAATGGCTTCTATGATAGTAGTATAAAACAGAAATTTCTCGCGGTAAAATATTCCTTCATAGCGTAATAACTAAACTGATTTGAAATTTGGAAAAAAGAAAGATTTTACACTGGTATAACAAATCGGCTACTATTTATCCCGGAAAAATTCATAGTTTCTAAAATAATAGTGAAAATCACATATTCATGCGAGAGAAATACTACTTCGCGCCGTAACTACTGAACCGATTTGGCTGAAATTTGGAATGTAGAAAGATTATATCCTAGAGTAATAATATCAACTACTTTTTTCTCGGGGAAATCTATTGTTTCTATGCATTTTCTTTGATAATAGTAAAAAAAAGGTCAAGAGAGAGTTGGGCTTGTGCACTGAGGGTTCCGTACCATCACGACCCATTCTCTATACTATTAAAGTAAACTTAACACTCGTGCCCACTTAATCAAAAACGAGCATAAATATCACGTTTGTTGTATGGGAGCCCCCTTAATTTTTTATTTTATTTTAATTTAATTATTTATTTCTACAGTAAGCATATAACTAAATATTTTGTGAAAATTTGATGCGTTTACCTGTTAGCGTTATCAAGGTCGAGCAAAAACAAGCAAAAAAATCACGTTGTATGGGAGCCCCCTTAAATATACCTATATTTAATTCCATTTTTTAGTATTTGTTGTTAGCGGCAACGAAAATACATCATCTATGATAATTTCAAGTCTGTAGCTATCACGATTCAAGAAATACAACCTAGTGACAGACGGATGGACGGACAGCGATCAGAAGTCTCGCTAATAGGGTTCCTTTTTTACCCTTTGGGTACGGAACCCTAAAAACAGATATTCATGGATCTATTTATATAACATACAAACTTTCAACTTTATTATATTACTATGATGGTACGGAACCCTACGTACGCAAGTCCGTCTCGCACTTGGCCAGTTTTTAACAAAGTGATTCCTATAAGGGTTCCTTTTTCCTTTTAAGATACAGTACCCTGAAAATGTAAATGCTTTTATCGATAGCTGTTAACAACACTAGTTTATCGATATTATTATCAACTACTACGCATCACTTCAATCTGTGTACGTATGATCAGACCGTCCCGCGTCCCCGCCCGCAAATTCGTGCAATAAGGACAACTGCAGATCCGACACAATAGGCCCTTGTAAAATGTTATATTTCGGGGTTTTGTTCTCGACTATTTCCTCCTCCAAAACTGGACCAATTTAAAAGATATTTCGTAAACTGAATATAGAGAATATATACTGTGTCGCTATGTTTTTCTTTTTTCGGTAATAGTTGTCAAATTCGTACACTAGGCATCTGTTAACAGCGAGTCTAAATAGGCAATTTTGAGCATTTTCTAAGGCTTCTAGTGCTTATAAAGATAATGTATTATCAAAAAAGAAAACATAGAAACATAGAAAAGATTGATATTTATTTTACTGTAAAAAATCATTGCTTTAAGTTCATAAACCAGAAAGAAAACAGACGAGAACGTTTGTATGGAGAAAAGACCACTATCGTTTCCTCTTAAAATAACAGACAGTTTTAAGTGCGTGCAAGCCCCCCATATCCCCTTCGTTTCACCTGTAAGAGGGGTGCGCGTTAGGCATTTTCTGTCTCTGTTATTACAACTATTGTACTCACTTTATCAAAGAATCTCGTCAGTTTCACAGTGTTGCTGTTCCCCGGGGCTAGTGACCTGAAATAGAACATTTGCAAGTTTTCAGTAACAAAACTGTATCTTTTTGTATATCCCTAATATATAAAATTCTTCGTGTCCATTTTTGACACCAAATCCTCCGAAACGGCTCGCCCGATTTTTATGAAATTTTCTGTGTATGTTCGGTAGGTTGTAACTTGTAAGCTATTTTTTATACCTCTAAGGGCAAAACAAAGTTTGCCGAGCCAGCTAGTTTAATTATAAGTTATTAGTTCACCTTGCTTGGAAGCAGTTGACAAATATCTCGTCGGCGCCGCACTGCTCCGCGATGCTGCTCGCGAGGCGCCGGTACTGGTTCTTACGTTGTTTTTCCTCCGCCAAGTCGTATTTGGTGCCAATCACGAGAATGGGAATCTACGGAGAGTGATAATAAAAAATTAAAAGAGTGAAGTTATTGTCACTGCTATTATCTGTCGCTGTCCATATCTCTGGACTCTGTCTGTATGTCAGAGCCAAAGATTAAAATCGTTGGTCAGAGCCTTATTTAAGTTCATTATTTACAGTACATGCACGATAGTTCAGCTATTTGATAATAATTTAGGGACCATTCTAAAATTTAATCTGTAATATAATATTATGTACCTACATAGTTTCTATATCATCCGCTGAGTGACATTGTTTTTATATGAGGCCTATATTCAACAACAATATCTTGCTTGGATCTATTTATTATGTATGAGAAATAACTTAATAATTATACTTACATAGTCCTACGCCCATAGCCATATGGCTTACCTATGATCACTCATTCTATAGCTAGGCTTGCTCTTGACTTCAGTCATGCCTGATGGAAAGCAATGATGAAGTCTAGGTTGGAGTGTGCTTGCCTAGAAAATGCTTATTCTATATGCTATTCTTCTCTTGAAGGCATCCAGGATGTACTTACTTGTCTGGAAGGGCCACCTTACCGGTTCGTATCAGACATATGTGGAAGAAAAACATCCTACCTGAGTAGAGCCTAGGAACTGCTCAGGATCCACATCCACATGCTGATAGTTTGGGTTGGTACTATCCTGGTTGAGGATTTCTGACAGCCATTTCTGTAGATTTAGTTGACTTTTCCTGTTTGTCAAATCGTGTACCAATATTATACCTTAAAAATTAATATGAACAGTATTCATTTAATATCCGACAAAGTTAAATAATAAATAATATTATATCTCTGGAAAACCTAATAAGAGGGTAAGACACTGATCTCTATTATACTAGTACGCTGGATCAAACATTCTATACAATTTTAAACAGTTCATTTTTGTGCCGATTTGCAGCACCCCCCTCGAAGGTCCACGGTACTAAATTGTCATTTTTTGCTGGTGACCGCCATTTTGAATGTCATTTTATTTTAGTTCCATTGACGCTCACGCCAGGTTACGCAACAATCAGCGCCAAAATGGCGATTGTCTTTATTTTTACGTTGACAGTCTAAGATCCAACGTACTAGTATAATAAACATCAGTGGGGTAAGATAACTACAGTGCGACAAGGCTATCTTGGCACGTGGCCAAAATTGGAACTAACGCCGCTATCTTGTTTGATGTTGTTGTCTGTTTTGTGGTTCGCTCTGTCGGTATATTTCTATTGTATGTTGTGTGGTTTTTGCTTAATATTAACTAAAATAAAACTAAAATTGAAGTAAAATTGAGGAGATTTTATTTTCTGGCTTGTTAATAACAACGCCCTCCTAACAATGTGTTTCAAGTGCCAAGCGAGCCTTGTCGGACTGTAGTAGGATAAAGTGGTATTTTACCATGTGTGGGCTGATAGAACACGTTCCTAGTGTTGCGATGGTTGTTGGAGCCGCCAACGTCCCACAGCTCCACGAAGAACGTGTTCTGGGCCTGGGTGCCCTCCTTGTATCTGTGCAACTTCACCTCCACGGAGCAGCCCACCGTCCATCCCGGCGACACTAGCGGCTTGTTATGGGCGATAAGGTACGTCAATGAAGTTTTTCCGACTCCTTAAAAATATAAATATAAAAATAAAAATATCATAAAAAAAATACCTTTTATCAAAATCGGTTTCGGCAAACTCGAGATACCTAATAATCGCACACTCGAGATAATTCATACATACATTGAGTTATAATTCATACATACAGTTACGATAGGAATTTTGGAAATTAAACGCCTGAGGTTGTAAAGCAGAGGTTCAACGTGAGCGAAGCCGCGGGCGTCCGCTAGTCTATAGTAATAGCCACCTTAGTGTGTGTAGCGTAAAACACTAGGTAAGTATATCAAAATGGTGGTTCAACAGAATATCCTACTCAAACAACTTGTAGCGTGAATAGGAATTTTCTAGGCAAGCGCGCTCCAACCTAGACCTCATCATTGCTTTCCATCAGGCATGATTGTCGTCAAGCGCAAGCCTATCTAGTATCCACAATATAAAAAAAAATACATAAAACAAACGGGTCGAACACAGACCCTCTTTTTTAGGGTTTCATACCCAAAGGGTAAAAAAGGAACCCCATTACTAAGACTTCGCTGTCCGTCCGTTCGTCATTCCGTCTGTCACCAGCTAGTACCTATCTCTTGAACTGTGATAGCTACAGACTTGAAATTTTCACAGGTGATCACATCAGATGATGTATTTCTGTTGTCGCTATAACAATAAATACTAAATAATACAATTAAATAAATCCCATACAACAACGTGAATTTGGTGGGCAGGGGTGTTTAGTTAACTGTAATACTATTGACAATGAGTCTTGATAGTACGGAACCCTCAGTGCGCGAGCCGGAGTCGCACTTGGCCATTTTTTTTAATTACACGTTCGCACTCTACTCTTAGCTCGTTGCGTTCGCACGAGAAACTTGAATTTTCCCGCCAAAATTTCACATGAATGTTGGCTAACTTGCCACTGACAGAAGTGTCATGGCTCCAAACTTTGTTGCTAAATTGTTAGTTGATGAGATAAACCAGTGAATAATTAATTATATTAGGCTTGTGTGAGTAAAGTGAAACATTTTGAGATTAATGACGTGCGACTTACCAGAATCACCGAGAACGACTACCTTCACTTTCTCAATTGCAGCCATTTTCAGGTTTTTATTCCACTAACTTCTTGTTTGTCTCGTATATTTTGACAGTTTGCGAATTGAATGACAGCTTGGCTTGACATGCGCCGGCTTGTCACTTAAATGGTACAGGTAAACCAACATTATAGCCAAAAAATGTTGCCAGAAAATTAGTCATTATGATAAGTCGTAATATAATTTGTTGTATACAAATGAGTCCAATCCGTTCATATTTTTAATGTTATATTATATGTGTATATATCATTTAAAAATACATATATGTTGTATACCTCGTAGGTATATCAAATTCCATACATTTCCTCCGCAGAGTATTTTTTTTTGTATACATTAAGTCGTATTTAATGTTAGGAATAGATGAACCACATGACAAATAAACGTGAAATATCGGTGGAATAGTAATTATACTCTACCTTATCCCTCTCGGTCATCAATAATTTGGCATTCGAAGGAAAATATAAAACAGAGTATAACTATTCCACCTCATGGAGATGTTCCACCCTTAATCCACGTTTATTTGTGATGCGGATTGAGTTTAAAGAATTTGTTAGGAGAACTCTGTCAACTAGTGTCAGTTTCATTTATAAATTATACAATTACATGTTAATTAGTTACTAACTTTAACTACGAAGTTTAGAAGTTCGTTTACCATAAACGTATTAAAGTCACTGAGTTTAGAGCAAAGATATCTGAATCGTAGACTCTATAATATAATAGAGATCTTAATAAGTATATTAAATTTACTTTTTAATTCAGCCTCTTCAGGTTTATAATATTTGAACCAGAAATGTTAACAGTTTACTAGGCATTTCAAAACCCCAATCCTACGTGAATCATTAGGCGGACGCAGAACCAATATATCTGATACGCAAATGCAATGTACTATCATTCTCTTCATAGGAACAGAGAGAGTTAACGCATTCATCAACGATACCAACCAAATAATGCATTAAGAGGTTTTTGAAAAAATATCTATCTATCGCCAAATGCCCTGACAGAAATGTCATTGACGTTATGACATTTTAAGCTTATAAAATATTATTTTGTGTTAAAGGTCACTATGGCTGAGCTTTGTGGGTTTCTTCTCAGTGCAGGGCGTGTTGGAACCCTCGCAAACTTAGTTTAAAATTGACTTGGAGCTATCACCATACCTAAGTGACAAATATCATATTGACGTTTCACAAGAGCCTATGTTACGCCTATGTGAAATAAAGATATTTCGAGTTTGAGTTTAAAAGCTAGGTACTCATTATAGTATTTCGTTTTGTTTTTGTCACTATAATTATAACTGATTATTACTATTATTATAAAAAATGTTAAAATGAATAGTTGTATAATTATACATAAAATAATATAATTATACATTATACACATTATTACATATAGTGTCCAATTGACAAGTGGCAACATTAAGCAATTTTTTATACCTACGAGCTACGGTGAACTTTACCACTGAAAATTTTGCTAAAATCAATAATAAATAAATGCTTCCGCCATTGTGTACTGAATAAAATGTTTTCAGCGTTTTGTAAATAACTTTATCTTTAGATGAAAATGCAATTTTATATTTTATACATCGAAAAACTAACTCTAATGAAACAATGAACGTGTGTTGCAAAATTATTATAGTGCTTTCAATAATTAAATCTGTGCATCCGTACTGTGGTCCATACAATGGACAAATCTGTAAGCATTATTCTACTGGATTCGTATGGTACAACCATACAGGCGGCCTCGAGAATGAAAAGATTACAACTGGGCTTTGGAAGGAAATGATATCCACCTTGAAGGAACCATGTCGGAGTAGAGCCGAAAAACTTCTATGCGCTTATGCCTTCCCCAAGTGCATCGTCAGAGATGGTGAAGGTTACTTCGCGTTGCCTCTGTGTTACGAAGACTGCATGGCTGTTAAAATGCAATTCTGCTACAACGACTGGATAGTTATCGAGGAACAGAAACGGCGCGGTGTGTTCTTCGAGTCCAGAGGACACTTTCGGTTTCCAGAGTGTACAGACCTTCCTAAATTCTCCGGTAAAGGTACTCAAGTAACTTGTCACAATGCGGGCATACTAGATATGGACCACAGCCAAGTGACGACGTCGTGCGTCCGAGGCAACGGCCGATATTACCAGGGGACCATGAACGTCACGGAGAGCGGCCTCGCTTGTCAGGCGTGGGAGTCGCAGTACCCGCACCAGCACACAAGGCCTCCATTAGTATTCCCAGAGCTTCAAAATGCAACTAATTACTGTAGAAATGCTGGGGGCGAGGAGCGCAGACCCTGGTGCTACACCATGGACCCCAACGTCAGGTGGGAGACCTGCGACATACCTACATGTGCCAACTCTAGTGAAGAAATAGACAATATTAATGGACCAATAATTATGGAAAATTATTTTACACCTAGTTTTGTCTTGCTGCTTTCTGTGGGGGGCCTCGGCTGTGTTCTAGGTATAGCATCGATTGCGCTTTTGTGCCACTATTTTTTGAAGAATCACTATTCTAAATGTAATGTTTCAAGCCGCAGAAACTTGCAAAATGTCGATATAGACTTGGACAAGCTGCCGAGTAACCTGGCTTATCATACGACTGGTGCACAACTTAATCCTAAATTGGAGAAGCTGGAGTTTCCTAGGAACAACATTATTTACATAAGAGACTTGGGTCAGGGAGCTTTCGGACGAGTTTTTCAAGCAAAAGCACCTGGCCTGGTGCCTGAAGAAGAATTCACTTTGGTGGCTGTCAAAATGCTCAAGGATGAAGCTTCGCATGATCTACAACTTGACTTTGAAAGAGAAGCTTGTTTGTTAGCTGACTTTGATCACCCCAATATTGTCAAATTATTAGGTGTATGTGCTATAGGACGCCCCATGTGCCTGCTGTTTGAATATATGGGAAAAGGTGATCTGAATGAGTACTTGAGAGCATGCAGTACTGCAACCAACTTTCAACCTGCTGTTGAAAATAGAGAGGACATGAGACTTCTAGTGACCCCTCTCAACCACATGGACCTCCTCCACGTTGCTCGACAGATTGCTTCAGGAATGGTATACCTATCCGACAGAAAGTTTGTGCATCGTGATTTAGCTACAAGAAACTGTCTTATTAATGATGATATGGTTGTTAAAATTGCTGACTTTGGATTATCACATAAAATATATTTACAAGATTACTACAAAGGTGATGAGCATGATGCTATTCCTGTGCGATGGATGCCTCTAGAGAGCATATTGTACAATAAATATACTTTAGAATCAGATGTATGGGCATATGGAGTGTGTCTCTGGGAAATATTTTCGTTTGCCTTACAACCTTACTTTGGTATGACTCACGAGGAAGTTGTGAGATTTTTAAAAGATGGCAATGTTTTAGCTTGTCCAGACAATACGCCAAGATGTGTTTATGATTTAATGAAACAATGCTGGAACCATCATCCCAGTGATCGTCCAAACTTTAGAGTAATATACCAAACTCTGGACAATATACAGATGGTACTGGAAAGAACACATTCTAATTGATTTGGTTGAAGTAACTGAATTATATAGTAATTGGACAACATGAAAAATATTTTATCTATCATCTTTAATTATTATGATTGTAAACACATTATTGTTCTCCTGTCTTGCCCTTAGATGTAAATAAAAAGCCTTAGGTAGTCATTCCTTTGGGTATTCTGTAAATGTAATCCTAAGTATTTATTGAGCAAGTTCAATTTGTGGTTCTGATTCAATTTATATAGTGTGAATGCAGTGATTATATTACAGTAAATTATGATTTTTAAAATGCATAAAAAGAACATGACACAAATTCTTAGAATTTAGTTTGATAAATATTATATGCACAGGAAAATTGATAAGACAATTATTGCTCATCCTTAAACTTCTTCGATTTAATCATTATAGCTGATTATTATTATCTCAATTGTTTAAAGTATTTTTTTATTATTTTACATCAGCAGTATCAATATAACAAGACTGATTTTCGTTACTATTTTTTTCTTGTAGGTTTAAAGTAAGTAATTATATCATCATTACACTAGCGGCACGCTATGATGGCCGGTTTGACACATTACAATAGTGATGATTTTGAGTCCTAAACCTAAAACTACATTCGATAAAATTTATGAATCTCTGCACATCACTATCGTCAATAAAGTAATACAATTATTTCCTTCAAAGTAGTATCAATTAATACGGAACTTCATGAGCGGACAAACGTCAAACCGGCCATCATAGCGTGCCGCTAGTATAGTTGCTTAGCAAACTGTCAGCAAGAATTTATTTTGTTTTATCCAACTGTATCAAACTAAACATACAGCATATAAAGCTTAAATGTTATTTTAAGCATTTAATATTAAGCATTAATATTAAATGCTTAAATATTAATTCAGGGTGTCCACGGACCTGGAAGGTCAGGGAAAAGTCAGGGAAGCTATAGTGGGTCAGGGAAAGTCAGGGAAATGACTTCTCTACCTGGAAAAGTCAGGGAAAACCAGGACTTTTTGATGATTGATCTTTAAAATTAATGTAAAAGTCTAAAAATGTATAGAAAATTGTCACCTTGATAGTTGGACAGCTTGGGAAGCCAATAACATAAATCTCTGAGTGTTTGTGAAGACTTAATTTTTGTCTCTTACAATCATTCGCAAGAGAAACATTTTTACTTTGAAAAATTACAGCTAAAAAGGTCAGGGAAAATTTTAGAAATGGTCAGGGAAAGTCAGGGAAAAGTCAGGGAAATGTTTTGACGATTTAGAGTGGACACCCTGATTATATTTAAGCATTTAATTTATAGGTTACTTGCATGACATCTGAAAACTTGTTATTGCCAAGTCATGTGCCACTGTAAAAGTGTAGATTCAAATAAAAATTAGTTTCATTATTCAGTACAAGGAGCATCCAACATCTTATTTTTATAAAATTAATAGTTGAACATAGAGATAAATAAACTACCCACATAGAATTCATTATTTTTCATAGTTGTATTGGTGGACATTTCATCTATTGTAACATTAAAAAAAGATTCCGACGAATTGAGAACCTCCTCCTTTTTTTTGAAGTCGGTTAAAAAGAAAATGTATCTTGAGTAAACTATCAAATAATAATTAATTTCTAAAGAAAGCCATCCATTTGACCAACGATAATTATTATGAGATCTATCACTGCCAGGTTTCATTTTAATGTACTTTTTAGTACTTATAACTTTTATTTTGGTATTTAAAGTAAAATGTATTAAGCCTTGTTTTGATAATTACCTTACAATTAATATTTTTACGAGACAATTATTGTACATTTAATTTATTAAGTTATGTTAATATTTATCGTTAAGAATAAATGATTCGATTTTTAATAGAAAATAGTGTTCATTTGCCTAAACCAATTTCATAGAGGACAGCTAGGAAAGTCTTTATCACTTCTTGTATTATCTTTCTGACGGTGGAAACAAACTCAAAATCGGTTTAGTCATTTTTAGTATATTTCCCGCGAGATCGTACAGACGACAAGGAAATATCTAATACCGAATATTATATGGTTCTTGATCTTGGGACTTTAAATAACGCGGAAACCATGATTTTTTTCTGAGATTAAAAGTACCTACTCTACTCAATAACTACCCATAATGTAATGGGTACTTTATGGTATTGGCTCGATCTTCCAATAGAAATCTAACACTGAAACCGCAAAGATGATTGTTGTTATTGGTGCAGAAAGATTTATAGCTGATTTCCTACATGTGGGCCCGTGGCATTCGGGACAGTGAAAGCATTCATGCAAACGCTACATCCCGTTAATTATGCAGTGTTATTACATCGTTTATCTTTCAGTAAAACATCGTAAGCTTGTAGCTTCGCTACACAGAGTAATTTGGATGGTTTTGTTTATACAGGAGTTTAACGATATTATAAACACGTCCGTGTTGTGGCACTAATGAGTGAGCGTCTGTGAATTATCAGAAATAAACAATTATCAAAAAAAAAGTTAATCCGATCCGCCCACTTTAAAAATGATTGGGGTTCCGTACCCAAAGGGGGGGTAAAAACGAGACCCTATTATTAAGATTCCGGATGTCACCAGGCTTGTATCTCTTGAACCGTGACAGTTAGACACTTAAAATATTCACCGATGACGTATTTCTGTTACCGCTATAACAACAAATACGTAGTTACTAAAATAAAACCGGTAACAACTTTCTAAGTAGGTACTATCACGCTTAGGGTGACAGACGAACTTCTTAGCAATAGGATCCCGTTTTTACCCCCTGGCAGGCCAGGTCCACTTATCACGTGATCGTGAAACTACAGGTAGACGTCTCGACGTACTAATTTCAGACGGCCGCCACGCGCCGGATACTTTGCTGGCGTTAGTTCGGGTACGGTCTATTTCACGCGCTGCGTGCGCCCGATGACGAGGTAACCCTAGTACGTCGAATGCGATAAAGTCACGCGATAGAAAGAGACCACAACTTTACGTTTGTCGCGTGTTCTTTCCGGAGGCGTGGTCAGGCGCTAGTGCGAATTAAATAGCACTTTTTGTGTCAGCACTAGAGTCGCTACTTTTTAAATCATCTTGCCGAGTGAGCCTTCTGTACCGATAGATACTCTGTTAGGTGTTCCATGCCTCTGGGTACGGAAAAACATTCGGCTAAAAGCCGCCAAATGCGTGTCGGGCCACATGTAGGGCCTGTAAGTAAAGTAGCCGTATTATGACTATCTAGGTAGGTTAACCGTCTTCTGTTAATCTGCTTGTGTAAAAATAAAAATTCTACGAAATTGTCTGATTCCAGGCAAAATAAGTGTTAGCTAATAGGCATGACCGAGGAACGGTTAGTGACTGAAGTGCCCAGCAGTCTAAAACAACTCGCAAGGCTCGTGGTGAGGGGCTTCTACACCATCGAGGATGCCTTGATTGTGGACATGCTAGTCAGGAACCCTTGTAAGTCAAATCGCACTTAAGAGGCAATATGTGTATAACGTCAAAACATCTCACTAATTGTCAGCTGAGACACCTATTTAGCTTAAAAATTTGAGTGTTTTAGGCATGAAGGAAGACGATATTTGCGAACTCCTAAAGTTCGAACGGAAAATGTTGAGAGCTAGAATAGCTACTTTGAAAAATGACAAATTTATTCAAGTACGACTTAAAATGGAGACTGGTAAGAAAAAAACGTAAAATTTATGGAATTAATTGAAAAAAATTAGTTTTAGGTGCTTTGGACTAATAATGATAATATTTTCAGGTGCGGACGGCAAAGCTCAAAAAGTTAATTACTATTTCATAAATTACAAAACATTCGTGAACGTTGTGAAGTACAAATTGGACCTGATGCGCAAGCGCATGGAGACGGAGGAGCGGGACGCCACGAGTCGCGCCAGCTTCAAGTGTCCGGCGTGTCAGAAAACATTCACTGACCTCGAGGTAAATTACACAGACTGGCAAAATAGTATACATTGTTCACCACACAAAGATCGCAAGACTGTAGTGGGCTGGAAATGTAGGTACCTACAGCGCATGACTGACAGCCAGCCGTAAAAATATTGGGCGGTGTAAGCTTCGTTGACTGGTTGGAGTGAAGCAGGATGCAAAGGCTTTAGGAATAAAGAATTGGGAAACGAACGCAATGGACAGAGACCGATGGAGAAATCTTTAACAGCAGGCCGGGCCTGCAGAGCTCCGTTAATGATGATTATGAAAAATAGTACCTACCTTTCTTCTCGACTTCTGGCCCATATGCCACTCTATTTAGAGTAGCCCTACTACATTACTTCAATCACTCAAAACTATCTGCCATCAGCTCAATACTATTCCAATCCTTTCCACACACTTTTATATTTCACACAATCTGTCCTAACTCCTAACCTTTAATTATTCCTCTATCTATAACAAATTCAAATTAAGGAGTGGTTAGCTGTTACCCATTATTTATTTCAGGCAGATCAGCTATACGATATGATGACACAAGAATTCAGGTGCACTTTCTGCAGTCAAGTGGTGGAGGAGGACCAGTCGGCGCTCCCGAAGAAAGACTCGCGGCTGTTGCTCGCGAAATTCAACGAGCAACTGGAAACTCTTTACATATTACTGAGGGAGGTGGAGGGAATAAAGCTGGCGCCGGAAATATTGGAGCCGGAACCTGTGGATATCAACACTATCAGAGGGCAAGTAGTAATCAGTTGATCTGGGTCGAAGAACCAAAAAACCCTTTGCAAATCCTCGGTCATGTGACAGTTATCACCATTATAGAGATAGTGTTAAATGAACTCGTCTGACTCGTTATAAGAGCCTCTGAATGCTCTGAAGCCTACGATGATTAATTAAAGTATTTTCTATTATATTCTAAAAAATCCGAACTGACTTTAATAGACCAATGGATCAATACTTAACTGCATTTAAAAATCTAGCTTCTTTCGTCGGCCGGTTTCTCACTAATAAAGAATCTACTTGACCATGGTCAAGATACTACATAAGTACTAGGGACATTTTATAAGCACCTGTAAGTTTGATCATATAAGTTGTATTTGCAAAAATAAATGAATTATTTCATGGCGCCAATTTTTTAAACAAGTTCGAGTCAAACCTGATAACTTGTTATTTTTCCAGCTTGACAGCAAAGCAGATGCCGAACAGGCCATCAGGCGAGCAGTGGTCAGGCGAGGCCACGCGTAACCAGGGCTTGGCCGTCGAGGAGACCAGGGTGGACGTGACCATCGGCGACTCAGACAACGCCTCGGACGCTACCACGCTACGCAAGGAGCGACCAGTGTGGATGGTGGAGAGTACCATCGTCACCAACGACCAGGTACGTTGTATGCCTATATTCGTTACGATCATTTTATAGGACTAATATACTTCGTATCCCATAAATAGCCATTACCTGGAAAAGTTAGATGTTTCTAATACTCAATAAAAGCTTTAAAAATCGTGATTTGTGCCAAATATAAAAAAATGTTGACTTTCAGAGCGACAGCGTGCATTCGACGGACGCAGCGCTGGAGAAAGCAGCCAGCAATGCCGCCAGCACCAAGGCCGCGGGCAAGGAGAAAAACGACGATATCATGTCCGTGCTGCTGGCGCACGAGAAACAGAACACTGGTAAAGTGATACGCAACAGCCCCTACTGCAAAGCAATCAGCGTCTGTATACTCTTGAAAAGGCCATATTTTCTTTTTTTGCACATTGTACGCGCCGTGGACTGCGAACCTAGAAGCGGCGTGGGAGTCGGGGCCCATATACGACACCCCGCAGCTTCTCGCAGCCGACGGCCGTGGTGGAAAGACCACCAATAGATCCCCAGGCCGTTCGAACCCGCCGAGTGACTAATAATATTTCTTAGCGTAGGTACTTACCCGATACCGGAGAATGCTGCTGCTCCTGCCGTGATTGAGTGGGTTGTGTGAGTGGTGTGTAATGGATGTAGTATATAAGGATGGAAGGATATGGATGTATTATATATTTTGTTGATCATATCCACATTGCTAGATTCTTTATTAAGTTACTATGTTATTAGATAACAGACATATTATACCCTGGACAGGACGGACGGCGTGAAAAATTGTCACCAGTTTACCGGTGCCAAAAATGCTTGTTTTGTTATCAGCAGTATGGCCAAGCTGTAGTCGCTCGGCAGCCACCTATTGAATTTTGACAGTTGGCGCTTCTGTTTGCTTGTACGAAAAAGTTTTACGTAAATCATTCGAATCCTCAGTTTTCTTATCGGTGCATCAGATATATTGTTTTCTGTGTTCAGAAAATCATTTTATTGTTAATTTTTTTAGGTAATGCTGCTGCCAATACTCTGAAGGGAGCAGAGCCAGACAGTTCAGATTCGAGTGACAATGAATCTAAAGATCCGTACAAGCTAAAAGATGAACTGGCTGCTGTTGGTGAGTTGAAATTTTTTATTAAATTGAGCCGTTTATCTAAACGTTTCCGAATTCGGATATCAAATTCAGTATGGAAAAGTTTTCATGAAGATTGCTATCGCCAAAAATGTCTAAAATGTCCAAGGATTAAATAAAATTAATTGAGCTAATTTTATTAAATAGTCAGAATTACTGTTAATTTTAAGGCTCATAAGTAAATTTCGAGTGTACGCCAATCCCGTGGGAATCATGGATTCCCTGGTATAAAAAGTAGCTTATGCGTTAATCCAGGACGTAATCTATCCTTCAAATCGCGAACTCATACATGACTTAGTTAGTGTGGGTTCGATTATTAATATTAGTGTAGGTTCGATTCACACTACTGTAAAATGTTTGTGTGATGAGCATTCGAATGTTTTCCAGTGTCTGGCTGTTTTTTTAACCTTTAACACAAGCTGTCGCTTACTTTGGGGTTAATTGCGATGTGTGTAACGTCCTGATATATTTCTTTATTTATTTTATGAATTATTTAAAAGGATGGCGTTATAAAATCTGTACCATAATGTTACGTGCTGGGTTCGACGATTTGGAGTAAAACACCTGGTGACTCTTGACGCGACTATTCTGTACTTACAATATCCAATATCCCTGGTCTTCCACTTAGTTCGCTTCCTCTTCGTTCTTGATAGCTTATTTCCCTTGTTCTCTCGTCCCTCAATCAGAATGCCTACGTCGCCGGCACACTAGCGTCTTTATGTACCCGTTCTATCCGCAGCACGGCCTTCTCGAATGTTCTACTTGATTACGTAAGCGGATCTTTCGAGCGATCTAAGCTGCGAGAAAGGTCATTGACTTCGTAAGTTGTAAACAACCTACAAGCGGTATTCGGCAGTGACTTGTGAATAAGAACCTTATTGCGCTTATCATGGGATTCATTCGTAACAATAACTTTGTTCACAGCTGAAATGGAGAGCGAAGATTCGGAATCTGAAGACAACGCCCCGACGGTGCTGGTGAACGGCAAGCCGGTGTCGCTGACGAGCGTGGACGATGACGTCATCGCGCGCATGTCGCCCGCCGAGAAGGAGACCTACATACAGGTGTACCAGGAGTACTACAGCCACATGTACGACTGAGCCTTGTACTTGTAACACTTGGATACATTACAATAAATGTCACTGAATAAAACAATTGCTTGTTTATATTGTCCATATATTGTCCTATGAGGTATGATGAAACATACACTGCTCTGTGTGTTATCAATTTATCTCCCAGTGCCCCTAAACGCGCATTAGTATAATACGTGCCAATACATTTTTAAAGGATCAGCACGTAGTGACGTCACGCATGTATTTTTAGGCTCGACTCTTTTTTTTCTGTCCATCAGACGTGATTGTAGTCAAGCGCAAGCCTATATCTATTGTAAAAAGAACACCGTCGAATTGAGAACCTCCTTTTTTTGAAGTCGGTTAAAAAAACTGATTTCTGTGGTAAGACTAAAACAAAATAAGATACGTACTTACCTACCTACTGAAAAAGTGTGAGGGTATTTTCATGAGTGTAAAAGGACAAGATTTTACCAATATAAACCAAGATTAGATAAAATAAAATTTATTATTAAAATTATTTAACAAAATAATTCTCTCCTCTTAATATAAGTACACACCAAAAGTATAAACTACAGCTAAACAATATAATAAACGTAACAAATAAATTAATTATACCTAGTGTCGCAGATTTCATTGTACACAAATACTGAAGGTTTTTAACTTTTCATGAAAGATGACAATGCTTTTGCAGCCAAGAAAATTAAGAATTGGTGTACAACCAAATTAGCAATAACAAATAGTACTAAGGAAAAACACTTCAGAATGTCGTAATAATACTGAACTATGTGTATTCATTTTTATAATATAGTGCATTTTTTATAATATAGTGCATTTAGCGCTGTCTGGTCTATGTGGCAGAAGTCGCCTTCTCGGCGTAGGCCTCCCCCAATTTTCTCCATACACTAAAAAATAAAAAAATGCACTATATTATAAAAAAACTATAGTACGTAATAGTACATAGTACGTAATACAAATAATGTTAAAAATTATATACATATATTATGGTCTTAAATCGATAAAATTCAATTATACATTAATGTAAAAGAAATTGACTGTAAAGAAATAATAATTAATCTGTTGTAATTTGTAAGGTGGTAGTAGTAATAAAGGCTTTTTTATTTTTATTTTTATTTTTTATTTTTATTTTTATTTATTTTATGTGTATTCATTTGTACTAATAAAAACACGTTTTATCTTTATGGGACCTAATTATTAATTAATAATGTATCTCTAAATCTATTGTATTATGTTTGTATTGATAATATTATTTTATTTCATGATGAGAGAACATAATATTTCAGTCCTGCCCCCTGAATACAGATTCAATCGTTCAGTTTATTAGTTAACAACCCTTAGGCCCGGTTTCCACGAAAGCGGAGCGGAGCTGTGTTTTAGTAACCAATCAGATTTCTTCATTTAAACATCTCCTAAACTGAGGGGAGAGGAGATGTCGAAATGACGAAATCTGATTGTTAACTCAAACAGGTCCGCTCCGCTCCCACTTTGGTGGAAGCTCGGTAGTTCATTGTTCTAAAAAACGGAGGCAAAACTCCTGTTTTATCTAAATTACCTAACTTGTGCGAAAAATAATACAAAAATAGGAATTTTGCCTCCGTTTTGTTTGTTGCTAAACAACAAAACGGAGCCCAGTGAGGGTTGCTAACTAACAAACTGAACGATACAGCATCAGTCCACTGAGCTTCGAACAATACTGCACAAAGTCCAAAGACAAACCCTCGTAGTGAAATAGAAAATATGTGACATTTAATTTCATGTTTTAATTCTTTGATAAGGTCTAAGTTATAATTATATAGATATTGGTTGACACCTTAGGGCTTAGATATTATTTCTCTATATATTCTCTGCGGATATTTTTTAATACCATTCATACAGTCTGTTTTCAACAAGCATCATAATATTTGGCAGCTGCTCTATTGGAGATTCGAAGAAATCTTATACCTACTGAAAGAGAATTACAGAGAAAAACTACTGGGAATCACAGAGTCGTGTATTAAGGTAAAGTTTATAATGTCTACTAAGATTGTATAGCAATAAAAACATAAGCAATGATTTAAAGACCTACTGTATTTACATATTGTGCATTATTTTCTTAGGTATACCTAATCAGTCATGCCTTACCCCTACTATAATTGAACATTATACTCGTACAATCACGCTCACCGAAACAACGCTCGATCTAACTTAGACCGTGATTCATTGATTGAGTGATTAATAATATTGAAAAATGTGTAATTAAAAAGTTATAATAACAAAATAAAAAATAACTGATAACTTTTTTATTTATAGTTCTACGACAAAAAGTTACTGGAAAGTTGTAGAGAATTTAATTTGCAATAAAAAATGTTAACAATTTTTTTATCAAATAAATAGTTTAAGAGATATATCGTAAAAACCATTTCAACCCCTATTTTCAAGATGGCGGCCCTGGGACAAGGGTGGCGACCCACAAACTTGGTTTTAGCTTTACATTGACCCCCCCCCTACACATCAAAAAAATAAAATTGCGTCCTCTAAAAAACGCAACCCCAAATGTAACTTTTCAATGGACTAAATCGCCAGATAGACTATAGACTATCTAAGTAATAAATTTGAAACATATGCCATACAAAATCTGTCAAAACGTCATATTATTAATTCCTTAGTTAACGTTCATCTGGCGATTGAAAAATCGGCCGAGAGTTTCGTGGTTAATTTTTCGCGTTCGACTCTAGTTATGACAAAATTGATCACAATTTAATTCTAAGAACGATAAACATTTGTAAAAATGGTCGTAGCGCAAACACAAAATAATTGTGTTAAAATAATGATTTATGAATATAAAATATTGTATACTTAATATTTATTAGTAAACAATAAATACCTACCTACTGTGCGCAAGGCTCGTCGGCGATTCAATATCGCTACAATTATTAAAAAACTTATCATGTATACTGTATGGATACAAATGAACACGTTTTAATACAATATGATATTATAATTCATAATTTACCTAATAACTTATTTTAATTAGTAGGGCGATCGAGTCCTCTTCTTTTCTTTTTTTAAGGTCGCGTTTTTTAAGAAATATAACTACAGTAAACCTATAAAACAAAACCATATATAAAACTACTAAATACAAAATTTCTTCAATTCGTTGGAGCCATTTTCGTTTACTAATTTGCATGAAAGTGAATATTCACATCTTAAAAAATCTCGCAAGTTTATACTCTAAAAGTTAGTGAGAAACCAGAAGAGGTTTAAATTTTATATGGAGTTTGAATGAACATTCAAACTCCATATAAAATTTGGGAGATAGTAAATAATAAAAATATTACTGGTAATATTATAAAATTATTACTGGTATTGTAGTACCCTCAAGGTAGTAATTTCAATCCAAATTGGGTATTAGTAATACCCATACATTTGAATTTGATAAACATATTACTTTATTATTAACTAGGGTGAAAATAATGGCGTACACTAAAAAAATGTTAAAATCCAACAAATATTTACGTTACAGGCATTTTAATATTGGAGTGGGAGGGTCTTGTATCTCTTTGTCGCAAAACGGAAGCTATGTCATTAGTAAGGTGTGACGTCACAATTCAATTTCGCTATCTCTGTCTAATCAGAAATATTGAAATGTTTATAACTTTTTTGTTATTTGACTGATTTAATCAGTTTTTTAACCTACGTCATTAAATTTATCCTAGTTTATAATAAAGTAATAATAAATTTATTAAATCCAAAAGTAATATAACACCCAATATCATCAAAATTTTAATAGCAGTTTGCGAGATTCAGATTTTATAAGAAATGATCGTTTAAAAGTATTAAAATTATCCAATAATAAATTAATAAATATGCTACCATATTAAGGCTGACTCGACACAAGTTCGGAGTTAATTTTTATCGATATTTTAATATTTAGCGAGTCGATATTCTATTCTTTAGGCACTTAGTTCATTTTTCCGCTCATCAAAACCTTCTCCACATAGTATTATTTCAGAGAAAACTGAGCCCCATTTGCTTAAATTTTCCAATAAGAAAACAATCAATATGCTTCTAAATTAAGGCTGACTCGACACATAAGTTCACAGCTCATTTTATCGATATTTTAATATTTAGCGAGTCGATATTGTTTTCGTTAGGCACTTAGTTCAGTTTTTCGCCCATCCAAACTTACTCCACATGAATAAACGTAATACACAAGATCCGGCGGACTGCGCGAAAAATGTCGCCAGTTTATTGACGTCAAAAATGTTTGTTTTGAAACCAACAGCGTCTGTTATAAGCCGACCACAGTATCTACGGATCGTGGTCCACGCTACAGATCACTATACTTGTTATATTTAGTCCGCACACGTTTTCACAAGGACGATTTCCGCCATGTTGCGCCATTTTAGCGGATTTTTTTGACAAATGACGCTACTATTTTCTTGTATGAAGAAGGTTGACATAAATGTTGCATGGTTCCATCCTCAGGTTCATATTATTAGCTTTTTTTTTTTTTATAGAAAACTGGACCTCCTTTCTTTAATCCGAAAAGTATTTCAATATAGATCCTTGCCCCACTTTTCCCAATATTCTTCAGTCTGCATCTCCATGATGCGAGACAGGCAGCGGTCGCAAGCGAACATTTCTTCCTCCCCGGTAAATATGGCTGCTTTGGCGTCCTCCTGGAAACAAGAATGACCAAGGTGGTCAATTTTTCTCATATGAACCAAAAGCAAAATATTCTAGAAAAAAATAGTGTGTTTTAAGAACCATTGGCATTAGGAATTTGTTTTTCATATCCGGAATTCATTTTGCATACAAAAAGTTACTCTTCTTTTCAATGCATATTTCCTGTCATACAAATTTTATAGAAAAGTACAACTTGTTTATTCGCCTACCTATATAACTTTGGGATCCAAATGTTCATTTAAAGAATTGTACTAATTAATGTATAGTACCGTAGTAATACAGACGGACGGACGGACGATCGGACGAACAGCGAAGTCTCAGTAATAGGGTCCCGTAACCAGTTGTTACCCTATAGGTATTTGGAACCCTAACAATGAGTCAAAGAAGGATTTTTATACATACCGAGTCTTTTCCGATTGATAAATCATCCATGAGAGCTCTGTCAGCGTCGCCATAATATTCGTCTTTCGGTTCATCCAAATAAAACAGATTCTTCGGCTCCACGTCTGCGACAATCACGACCTACAACATTGCAAATATTCTCAACTACCTGTTGCCCACGGCTCCGCCCGCGTGAACTTTGGTTTTTACATAGGTTTTTTCCCCAGATCGTGGAGTGTTCCCGTTCCTACTCCATATTCCAACCTTTATATATTATACTTTCGAAGTTTGTTACAATAATCTAATCATCTAATTTGGTGCAGTCGATCGGAAGTTTTGACTTATACCATACCATATATATTTTCTATACAAACCATAGTCGAGAGAATATAGAGTTTAGAGTGTAAAATTGAATGATTTCAATATAGGAAATACAATCCTTCAAACTTATGGCGCAAAGTAAATTTAATTTCACGATCTTGACCATATTGGTCAAGAAATTAGATTTGCGTTTTGAACTAAGATTGATAGATTTGATTTCGTTAGTCATTAATCATTATAACCTAACAGTACCTAACACAATTCAGACACTGAGACAGGGATAAGAAAAATACTATTGAGAAAATAAATTGAAAGAAAATAATATCGAGAAAAGGTACATACCCGTACTCTGTTATCGTAGAAAGTATCAATAAGAGTGATGAATCTGCGAATTTGCGATCTGTGTTTCACAATAGACAGCTGCGGTAGGTCTCTTATGAACACGGTGTGGAACGTTTTCGATATCACGAGATAATCGCTAGCACCTAATGGCTGGAAAAATATTTTTGAATTAAGTACATTAATATTCAAAATGTAAGTATAGATATTACAATCTGAAGAGACTAAAATGATCCACAATAGCTGACCTATGCTGTGATTGTACTGATACCCTGCTAAAACTCTTATCAGAAGGACCGCTCAATGGAGTGGGCTTCTCCCATGCCAAAATCATGCATCGAATCTGCTTATAGTTAAAAGACTGATTGCAGAAAGATCAAAAATAACAAAAAAAAAGATATGTCAATCCACGAAGACGCGCCACCCTCTGGGGGGCAAATGATTCACGTAACGTTTTTAGTTTTTACACACCTGAGTGATATGAATCAAGAAATAAAATAAAAATTTAACTCAAAAAAATTAAATTACGTATATTGGTTTAGATTGTTAAATTGAATGTATTTCAATATAGGAAATACAGAAAATTTAAGTTTCACGATTGAACGTTTTGAACTATATTCAATTTTACGCTCTATGTCAATAGTCGTAAAATAAATTTTTCAGTATACGCAAAAATTAATGCTTTAATGTTTTTAATGTCGCCAACACGTTACGTGTATCGTTTACTTATCCTTTTCTATTTGCCTTAGTATAATCCTAGTCACATAAAAACGATTCTGGAGTTAGATGCTTTTTCTGGTTAACCCTAAATAAAAATATTAAATCAGACACAAAGGCTACTAATAAAGGTAAACTTACCCTATCACATAATTCTTCAAAAGTGGAGTCTAAAACTCGGCCACATGATTTGGCGAACTTTACATTCCTTCCAAGGATGTTAATCACTCTAACTCTCACTGTGTCAGTCTCTTTTGATATAAGGAACTTAAATAAATTATCTACTTCATTACTGCCAGGTGTCAGTTCACTATTTCTGAAATGAGAAAATAATATCATCATGTTAATATGCTCACATTGATCTATAATATTATAGTATGCTCATGTCATAAGTTTTGACAAAAAAAAATGAGCAAACGCGAGTCAGACTCGCGCACCGACATTTCTTTACTACAGAAGAAGTACCATAGGTTACTTCTCGATATGAAACATGAACCCAACAAGAACACACACATTTGTTAGACTAACTTTGTTTTTGAAGGTTAATTTAAAAAAGTATACTAGTAGTTACAGCACTGGTTTTAATAAACTGCATAAACCTCTACTGGCTAAAAAAATACAGATTTTTAGATTGGTAAACTTCAGAGATAAGCCCCCTCTTATCTCCCTTAGTTTACCAATCTTAACAGTATTTTTCGTCATTTTGCAGGGAAATTAAAAAAAATATATCCAAGTGTGTTCTTTCATTTCCCAGTACAGTTATCTCATGTTCAAACACCCTACAATTTCCCCATTTTTTATGGGGCTACAATCCTGCACATTACAAAATTTCATGTCTATAATAATATCTTTAGTAGTTCCTGTAATCATTGCCTATGACAGACAGAAAGCCAGGCTATGAAGTTTACCATAAGGGTTCTATTTTTACCAATTTGATACAAAACCCTAAAAATAAATATTTCATGAGCAACGAAATTAAACTCTTCATAGTTAATATCAAATTAAACATAACAGTTAAGTACTATGATTATAAGTACTTACAGAAAATATTTCCCATATTTGTTACTAGTGCCACGTATTCTATAATCAATGCCGGAATCGAGTTGAATGACATTGCAATGGGCTTTAAGAATTGGTATAAAGGGCAAGAAGTTGGACCGCTGCAAGCCGTTCTTGTACAAGTCGTCCGGCTTCCTGTTGCTGGTGGCCACCACCACACACCCATTGTCAAACAATTGTGTGAACAGCCTCTTTAGAATCATCGCATCACCAATGTCTGTAACCTGGAAATATGTACTTTTTTAGATTCTAATAATACTTGACTAGCCACACTTTGGAATAAAACTTTCAATTGTCCTTTAGCATACATAGATTAATAAGCCTATGCATACAGTTAATGTACTCATAATTGGCACATATCTACTCAAAAACAGTTTGTAGGTAGGTAAATATATGTGATTCTAACTAATTAATTTATGTGTTATGATTTATTTTATAAAGGCCTAACATACACTCATTGTCGGAAACGGCTCGAACGATTTTCAGGAAATTTAGTAAATTGGGGGGTTTTGGGAGCGATAAATCGATCTAGCTAGGATTCATTTTTTGAAAATGTCGAATTTACGCAAAAAAAAATATGACTCCTGCTGCCATCTATTGGCCAGTAGTTAAATATGAGTCCAGCTGCCATCTATTGGCTAGTACTTAAGTATAACTACTGGCCAATAGATGGCAGCAGGAGTCATATTATCTTGGTAGTAACCGAGCGCAGCTCGGTCACCCAGATATTTAGATTTAAAAGAAATACAATATTATGGTCTTACTTGAAATTCATCAAAGCATATAAGCCACGACTCTTGAGTGATATCAGCTGCCACAGGAGGGATGGGGTCAAACGGTTTGGAGCTCTCATCTCTGAATGAACTTGCACCTTTCCCTGATTTGATTTTAAGCTCGTGTATTCTTGCATGGATGTTGAGCATGAATGAATTGAAATGTACTCTAAGCTTTTCTTTTATCTGGAAAAAAAAGAGTGATGGTAGAAAATCAGTGTCAAAATGAGCATACTCAGTTCTATTGGAGTTACATAAATATTTTATAGTAAGACCTGCTGTGCTCCACCCCACTTGCACGTAATTTAGCTCCATCAGAAAAATATCCCTACTTACATATTATATACAAAGGAATCTCTATAACTTGAACCTTGTTTAGTTGAAATGCTCAGTAAGTCAAAAAAAAATTAAAAAGTAAGTTGAGTACTTGTGAAGTCAAATATTTTTGGGTATTTGCCTTGATATTCGATTTTATTCCACTGTATCAACACAGTGCTCACTCAGGCCTCAACTATTAGAGTTCATAGACAAAAGTTTTTTTCTATGAACTAAATGAGGCCTCTAATAGATAATTTGGGTACTTTGGCAAACGCAGACACGGTTGGGAGGGATATTATATCTCTAACCATAATATAACCAACTTACAGGCACTGTTTCATAAAACAAGTCCATTAACATCGTTTTCCCGCCGCCAACACTTCCATATATGTACAAGCCTCTTGGTGCTATAATCTTCTCTGGGTCCTTCCTTCTGAATATGTTGAAGAATGATTCACCGATTCTAGGTTGGATGATTGGTCGTCGGAACGATGAGACCTCCTGATACACGTCTTGCAAATGCTGAACGACCATTTCTTGGTGGGGGTCCCTGCTGAGCACACCGTCGACCACTTTCTGTGAATACAGGCTCCATGGACCCTCGTTTACGAGAGGCTGCTCCTTGGCCTGGGACGACAGGAACCTCGTACAACGATAACAACGTCGCCAAGGTCGCTTTGCCAAAAATAACACTTGAACACAAGAATTCCGCGAAAACATTTTCACCACTTCAGCTGACTCAGTCGGGGAATTTTAAAAATTACATAAGTGAAAAACTTTATGATAACGAACTGATTTATAAATCACTACGGCCTATATCATTTTTCGTGCTTATTACTATTGAGATGTTACTAGAAGACGAACTAGCACCACGGGAATTATAATTTCTTTCTGATTTCTGAACCAAACCAAAGTTTATATATACCTACCAAGTAATACTCGTTTCAAATAAGAATAGGACTGACATTCTATTCATTTCCCGCTCACACACAACAGAGACTGATGGGTGTAAGAGAGATAAAAACACAATGACAGTCCTATTCTCATTTGAAACGCATTGTACCAAGAGGAGCTGTCAAACGTCAATGTCAAGCTCAACTGTGTCAAGTCAAAACGTAAAAAAAGTTGCCAGTATTTGATTTCACAAGCAGCCTAAATCAAAGTATTTCGTAAGTTTGGCATTATTGATTATATAGCCCAAATTGTATTTCATAAAGGACGTACCAAAGGCTTCCGCATACAGATCACGACATGGCAAGGGATTTCAATTTTCTTATTTTCTATCAATGGACATTCAAAAGTGTGGTCGTATAAATAGGACGTACCTAAATTGCGATGCCTCAAAATGATGTCGCGGTATGTTAAGTTGTAAGTACAGCATAATTATGAAGCATAGCAATTTATATACCAATAGGTACTGACCACTTTTCAATTTCAAACAATTAAAATTAAACCCTTAAAAGCCCTTGCCATATTCCTTGCCATGCGGTATGCCGTAACCATTGAGGGGTAGCCATTACAGTCACATAGGAAGAGTTAGTAAATTACTCTTCTGAGAAATGCCCATCAATTGGGAATTATTTGTACACTAGCAATACTCTAAAGTAAAGTCTTGTAAAGCGCCGTAGACCTCACGTAGACAAGGTGGTCTACGACCGCTCGGTCACGTAGCCCGGGTCAAAACGGGGTCAAAGCACTCTAAGTTCATGTGCTTTTTCGAATGAAGGAAAGTTTATTAGGTACTTATACCACAGATTTTAACTTAAATACATTCATTACGAAAGTTCTATGTATACTACAAAAATAAGAACTTACTCTGCAAAGGTTGTTTTCCCATTAGGGATAGGTATTATTTAGCTTAGCTTACGAGTTACGACCATCGCTTAGACGTACCAAACATACACGGAAAATTTTATAACAATCGGTCGAACCGTTTCGGAGGAGCATGGTAACAAAAATTGGCACGACAATTTTATTTATTAGAGAATATACTCGTAGTAGCGGAGTAATTACGTTCTTTAATTATATACATAATAGTTCTTTATTATCCGGGCGCGAAAAAACAATTTTTTTGAGAGCATAACATTTAATTTATGCATCTCGGAGGATTTAAAAAAAAAAATTCAGGTAACCATAATATTTATTTACTTACTTCCTAATTATTCCCGATTTTAGAAAATACATGACGTTTTATTTTGAAAATAAAATAATTGTACTCTAAGTTCATGTGCTTTTTCGAATGAAGGAAAGTTTATTAGGTACTTATACCACAGATTTTAACTTAAATACATTCATTACGAAAGTTCTATGTATACTACAAAAATAAGAACTTACTCTGCAAAGGTTGTTTTCCCATTAGGGATAGGTATTATTTAGCTTAGCTTACGAGTTACGACCATCGCTTAGACCAGTGGTTCCCAAACTTATTTTGTCTACTGCCCACTTTGAGAATAAATATTTTTTTAGCGCCCCCATTTTTTCACCTATTTAAAAACCACTATAACTTCAAATTGAATTAATTAATTATTGTGACCTATATATGTATATTAACGGAGAATTCTAAACGAAACTTTTACTATAACCCGCAACTTGAAACCTGAGCGCAGTAGGTAACATACAACGGCGCTTAAGGTCTCAAGTTAACTCTTACGGGCTCCACCTGCCAATAAGAATGATTATTGAAACGCAACTTTATAGTATTAAAACAGAGTATCTTTTATTAAAAATATAACTAAAATAATCAATCCTTATATAAAAACTAATGTGAAGGATGAATCTGATGCTGTTTAATAAGTTTGTTGATATCAGGTTCCAATTTACTCAAGAACAGTCGCAAGTCGCCACGTTCGGTAACAAGCAAACGATTTCGCTTTTTAGTAAGCAATGTTGTCACAGCACTAAATCCACGTTCACACAAATATGACGATGGGAATGCTATCAAGAATCGTTGAACGATTGACCACAATCCAGGGTACAATTGCGGGATCGGTTTTTGTAGCCAAAATTCTTGGTAACCATTTTTGAACTTGATTTTTATTTCCTCGTTTGTTGTCAATTCTATAAGTTCTTCTTCCAGCTGAGGTGACATTGCTGTGTTGACATTTGAAAACGGATCCAACACCCAGTCTGGTATTTCCAAGTTCAAAATGTCCTGGTATCGTTCGGTGAAGTCAATGTGGAGGTTTTCCAAATGTTGGCAGTAGGCAAACAATTCGTCGTTACTGCATGATACTGATAAATTTGGAAAATTGTGAAACTCACGTCTGCCCAGATTCTTTTTGTGTAGAAGCAGTTTGGCTGCGAAAGCAGCAACGACGTTTTTTGTTTTAATTAAATTTAGTTTATCGCCTTGCATTTGGAGATTCATGTCGTTGAATAATTTATACAGGTCTGTCATGTAAGCTATATCATTTTTTGATGTTATGAGCTTGTCGTGCAATTCTGTATCTTTAGTTTCCAAGAACTCTATAACAGAGTCAAACAGGTTGTAAAATCGAGTCAGACAATCGCCTCTTGATAGCCAACGAACTTCAGTATGATACAACAAACGGTTGAAATCCTCGTCATTAGTAACACAAAGCTGATGAAATAATCTATCATTCAAAGAGCTGTTGCGGATTTTATTGACTGCTTTGATGACATATTGCAGTGATTGAAATAGTTTTTCACTTAAGTTTCTAGCAACTAAATGTTGTCTATGAATAACGCAATGTACACCAAGGACATCTGGAATTTTATTTTTTAAGTACGCTATGAAGCCTTTATGGCACCCTGTCATAGCCGGAGCGCCATCCGTAGCAACTGAAATAATATTTTTCAAAGGAATCTCTTTCTCATCGCAAAACTTTTCCAATGTATTGAATATGGTTTCACCTTTTGTATCGGTCTCTAAATTTCTAGCAAATAATAGTTCTTCACATATTTTCTCATCTTTAATAAACCTCACGTAAGACAACAACAATGCTTCATTAGTTGGTAAAGTGGACTCATCGAGCTGAATTGAGAATTGACTTGTCCTCAGGTGATCGCACAATGATTCTTCAATGTTTTCAGCCATTTCATCAATTCGTCTTTGCACAGAATTATTACTCAAAGGAATTTTTCGGATAATATCTGCGGCCGGTTTATGAAGCACAGTAGTTATTACTTCATTTATTGCTGGCAATATTAACTCTTCTCCGATGTTATGTGGTTTGCCTTTTTGAGCAATTAACAAAGAGATATTGTACGAAGCTCGAAGTCCGTCGTCATCTTGCTTAGCAGCCGCCGAAAATAGTTTTGCTACACTTGGCTGTGTATTATGCTTCTTCTCTAGGTCTTGAAAATATGCTACATTCTTGTCTTTCTTATCTGGATGCATTTTATTCAAATGATCTTGCAGCCTTGAAGGCTTCATTGCTTCATTCGAAAATGTTTTTAGACATAGAAGACACAAAGGCGACGATGGGTTTGTGGGATTTTCAATAAATCCGAATTTAAATATTCCGCACAGTATTGCCGTCTCTTCTTTTTTACTTCCGACATTGTTTTGCAATGAGAAATACGTTCAACTTCGCGAGTAGTGTAGAGGAGGTGTAAGTAGTGCTCATCTATTACGCGCGAGACCACAAATGAAAATAAAATAAATATTACATTGTTTATATAGAAATGCTTAAGCAGCACGCACCGACAGGAATAAAACAAACATGCATAAACTCGTTAATCTCATTCGACGCTCAATCGTACTCAACAAGTCCGAACAAGTATTCAATGAATCATCCGACTGCTACAGGAATGCACAATTCGGGTTATTTAACAAAAACTTGTTAAAACATGATAGATATCTACGAGTACTAATAACTATTAAAATGCGAAAGTGTGTCTGTTGCCTTTTTATTTGTGTCTACTTTCATTACGAAACGGAGCGACCGATTGACATGATGATTCATTTTTTCTATATTCAATAAAATATGACAGATATATGAACTACGCGGAGAGAAATATAGAATCGAGTTTGAGCAATCTTTTAATTCATATTAGTTGATGTTCACAAGTTGTTGTTGAGAGTCGAGAGCTCTTGCAGTTAAGAGGTTGTTTAAGAGGCCTACTAGCTAAATAAAATTACAAATCACCCCCCCGCCTCGACACAACGCCCCCATTTTCTTTCTGGGTCTCTTACCGCCCCCCTTGAGACCTGCAGCGCCCACAAGGGGGCGTTATCGCCCACTTTGGGAAAGACTGGCTTAGACGTACCAAACATACACGGAAAATTTTATAACAATCGGTCGAACCGTTTCGGAGGAGCATGGTAACAAAAATTGGCACGACAATTTTATTTATTAGAGAATATACTCGTAGTAGCGGAGTAATTACGTTCTTTAATTATATACATAATAGTTCTTTATTATCCGGGCGCGAAAAAACAATTTTTTTGAGAGCATAACATTTAATTTATGCATCTCGGAGGATTTAAAAAAAAAAAAAATTCAGGTAACCATAATATTTATTTACTTACTTCCTAATTATTCCCGATTTTAGAAAATACATGACGTTTTATTTTGAAAATAAAATAATTGTACTCAGACTTGAAGGAGTTACAAACATACACACACGCCTTTATGATATTAGTGCGAAAATGAAAATCTTTATTTTCACATAGGCCTAAATAATTGGCTCTTATGAAAAGGCAAACCAGATCAAGCAACCAGGGCAAGTCTCGGAAAGCAGGTTTGCACCAAGAAGAAATAGCAAGAAACTTGGCACTTGCTCTTTTCTAAAACGTCATTATACAATTTTTCTTATATAATATGAATAGTAGTTTATGAAACGGATGCATAATGGGGGGTATTAAAACATGAGTGTGAGTTTAAAAAACGAGCCGCAGGCGAGTTTTTTAATAGTATCACACGAGTGTTTTAATACCTAATTATGTAGAGTTTCATACACTACTTTATCTACGCTCAAATTATCATAAATCCAAACCATAAAATCTTGCTAACGTTTGTCGAAAATCCTTCACTTTGTTGGTAATAGATTGTGGGTCATTTTTGTTGCAATTACTAAAATGTCAGACGTTGCGTTAAATTTTCTTTAGTAGGTTTCACTGCTAGACATTTTTCCGCGCTAAGTTTTGACTAATTAACAAAACTAGCACATTGAAATGTTAAAAGTTAGGTATGGCGCCAAAATTCAGTTGTAAACTGCGTATAGTCTGTTAAAAAGTCATGAAACAAAAAAAGAGTAGAAAAATATTTATACAAGTCAGATAAAGTATATTTTTAGTGGATAGTTAAATAATCAAAAATTATACATAATTCTTTTCAATATTCTGTATAACACACTTTTTAATCAGTCATATTAGGCAGGAAAAAAAATATTGTTTCCGTGAATTAATTTCATGACTTTTTTGACGGACTGTATGTGCGCGCAGAACCATAGACATTTGAAATTGTGGTTGTTGTCTATGGTCGATCAAACTAAATGTTGTCTATGGACTCCATATATAAAAAAACAAAATTAAGGAGGCTCTTTTGGCTATGACGACCACAGAGAAAAGAAAGTTATTCCCTGGTCTGTGATGACGACACTTAAAAATACAGGAACCCAGAGCCGAGTATCGTAATGAAAATTATTCAACTATCTTGAGATATTTCCATAGTACAGCGATGTTATAATGAATAACTTTTTAATAATTATAGAAGTCTGTGAATAAAGTAGGTCAATATGTGACACATTTTGATTTCATAATTCGAACTTTAAGCAATGAGCGTAGATAAACAATATTACATAACTTTTAAGATATCTCGTGAGGAGATGGAAATATACCCATCCCTATCAAGTCTTTGAAAAATTCTTTGATGTATAGTAATTAGTAACCCTGATTTATTAGATGTTTCTTGACAGTGACTTTAAACCTGTGTAAGTAAAGTGTGAAATGATTACCTACTCATCTTAGCAACCTGCCGTCGTTCACAGTTGGATAGGTAGGCCACGAGACACTGGTTACAGTCACCATTCGTTATGCGCCTACTACGAATGAATAGCTATTTTTAGTATGTGTGAATTTATTAAACCTACACTGTGTCTGTCTCACTGCTGACATGAGTGAGGGACTCATCCTGAGTCCTCACTCCCAGGTGTTAATATGTTCTGACTCACTGGACTCATCAGGAATCTACCATCTAGGTACTATACTCACAAGAAAGTTGGCAAGGCTTAAGGTGGATAGGAAAACATCAGGGCACGAAAATTCAAATGTTACATTTTAGTGTTCGCAAACGAATTAAGTATTATTTGTCTTAGGAATGAGTTTTGCGAGCATAAAGTCCTGAAACAATATCTTGTTGAGTTTTATTAAAAACATTGAGGCGTGATTGAGGCATGATAAGTAAGAACTTAAGAAGGTACTAGTACTGAGTTTTGTTTGTTTGTCGCAATTATCATTGCCCTAAGCCATAAAATGTGTACGAAGTGTAGATAGCTATTTGCTAAATAAAATTTTATTTGGCGGACTAATTTGTGCAAGGAGTTTGTGCACTTTTGTGAGGTCTGTTGGACCTAATGGATTTCCGACTCTCTGAGGGCAGTTCCATGGTCAACATTATATGAGGCATTTAGTAAAAACTAGTTATGACTAGGGAAAATGCATCCTAACGAAAAACTGGTTTTACGGTAGATAAAATAGGTAGGGAGGTATTTCTTTGTAATGTGTTCACCTCATATTGGTTCCCGAGCGATCATTTAATGCAGTTACCCAGATTTCGGTCAATTGGGAACCATTTGAGATAAGTGACGATTTCTGAGAAAAGCTATAGTTTTTGAGGCTATTAACCGCTTTTCCCCGCGGTTAATAGTCTCAACTGGTGACAGAAGGGGTGGCTCATTTTTTGCGGAACGTATCAGCCTAGCTGTTCAACGCGGAAATGCAGCCAGTATTCTTGTCACCATTCCAAGCGGGAAAGACTTGTTTAGTAATTAAAATAAGCTAGTGAAGTTTTATTGCAACATTAAAAAAGCTTTTATTTATACATGTAGGTACCTATTGTTATTTGCGCGATTATCATTAGTAATTACCACAAGCCTATATATATGCATGTCTTCTTCTTATTTTCAAAAAAATACAAATTGGCTCGCTAAAGTTATACCCTTCCAACTTAACATTAACGGATGTCAGTTTTTTAGCTTCCACTAGGTAGGTACGAGTATATTGCGCTATAAAAAGGTAGGTAGGTATCACCGATATAAACCTGAGGATGAGCCCATCGGAATATTTTACGTCAATCTTCTTCATAACAGAAGAAAGCAGCGCCATTTTTCAAAATTTCCGCTAAAACGCCTCAACATAGCGGTAATCGTCCTTATGCAAACTCACGTGCGGACCACGTGCTGACTAATAACAAGTACGTACTCCGTACTCGTATAAGTGATCTGTGGCGTGGACTGATGTCCATAGACAATACCGCGGTCGGCTTACAAAGTTACAACTGATGCTGTTGGTGCCAAACATTTTTAACACCAATAAACTGGCGACATTTTTTCGAGCAGTTGTCCGGGTCCTGTGTATATATGTCTCTTGTAGGTATACTTTGTTTTAACCTTCGTAAAATTGTAATTTGCAAAACACCCAAAAAATGCACTATCGGTGTTTGGGCCGATGCGATGATAAATCAAACAATGCACAATGGTTACCGCTACAACAATGAGGCATCCCTCATGAATACCTAATTCACCAAGAGCCGTATCTTGCTTTACCGCTAATAAAACCCGAAATTATTATAATTAAAGATAAAGAATAACTGTATTACGATTTAAAGTATTCATAAACTCACTATAAAATATATATAGGTACTCTACTACCTATTTGCATCTACGGCGTATAGCTACGGTTTCATTACGTGCCCATTACTAAAATTTCTATTCGTCTGTCCCCAATTTTACCGCCGCTTTTTCGCAGAAACGTAGACCGTAAGTAGATCAAGTTTAATTTTATAATGATATGATATACATATTCTACTCGTATCATAGAATTTTTGGCAATACTGCTAATTTAACGGCTTACGGCTCATCTATTACTCACTTATACAGTGTGTCCGGGATCGAACTAGTGATAATTTAAGAAAGGGTTCTATAGGTCATTACAAGGAAAAAAGCCCCTGTTAAGGGGGGGCGCCCCTCACCCCCTCCCCGGGAGAGCCATTTCAATTTTGTTTTTCATTATTGTTAGGTATCCAGCAATGGAGAATATTGTACCCAGTCGAATGAGACCAGTTGAGAACATGTGAAGAAACGGACTTTCAAGTTATTACCGATTTTGTGAACACATACATAAAACAATGCAACCAAAATAATTGAAATGGCTCTACCGGGGAGGGGGTGAGGGGCGCCTCCCCCAGTAGAGCCATTTCAATTTTGGTATAGGCCATAGGGGATTTTTTGCGGGTGGAGTCCAGATTGGGTGACAAGGCGGATAGGGGTGGATGTAGGGGGAGGGGAAGGGGGGGAAGAGGTGACTTCGCCCCCCAAGGCAAATATCTAGAATCGTAATAGTTTTCGAGAAATAATTTTTTTAAGTTTTAAAATTTTCAGGTTAATTATTTAGTTTTCCCTTACACTTTTCTAGCCTCATTCGACGGAGCCCCGCTTCGCGGGGCTCCTATTTCTGGGTGGTCATAAAAGAAAATAACCACTCAGAAGGATGGGATCCTCTTCGTCACCTAACCCAGCCCAGTCGGGGTGCTCTCAAGTCCTGAGCTCGCTTCGCTCGCTCCTGGACCCTAAGTTGTTTGTGCAGTGATTTAGTAACATTAAGAAGTGTATTCATACTATAATATTAGCAAATTGGCCTGAAATAACCTAAAAAATTTGATTTAAAATAATAATTTTTCTTATTATTTCGCGTTAATTTGAGTTATTTACGAAAGCTAGTGGCATTGTGAAGTGAATTACATAAAAAACATTCATATCTAAGTTAGTAAACACGTAAATAATGCGACTGTCACCTAATCTGGACCACAGCCTTTTTGCTTGTAACGAGCTATAGAACACTCCCTTAAATTATCGCTAGTTCGATCCCGGACACACTGTATAGGCATTCAGTATAAACAACAAGTAGATTTCCGATTTCGATTGTCATAAATGCAAAGTGGTTTAAGCAAATTACCCCACTTTGGGACAATAACAAGAATATCTTGAGAAAGAAGGATGCAGTCAAATTGAAATGGACATCCTGAATGCATTCATGCGGTAAGTGCATAATATATTGCAATCAGCAATCGTGGATTATCGTGGCATCCTCTTTTTACTTTGTTTTGATAGGGATGTACCGAAGTGTTGTTACCTTTGGCTTTAATTTTTTTTCTACTACAATTGTTCCCTAACAAGATAGGATATCGAATTACATCAAAAGCCCACAAAACACTCAGCCCTTATAATATATTATGATGTAAGTAGGTACATGGATATCTACCTTATTGGAAAATCTAGGTTTAGGAAATCGTTAAGTAGGGACTGATTTAACTTAGGTACAGTTTTAACTATGTTCAATAAATTAACAACGAATAAATTAAAGGTACAATGGGGATAGGATATAACTAATACTTAGTTAAGTAAGTAGGTAAAAAATAATCAAACGGAATTAGCAAATATTATTGTTAAGTACACGTTATTCCAAATAGTTAGATACCTGCCTGTGATGTTAACTAACGTGATGCAACACAGAAGAAACACTTTATTGCAAGCCCATGTAAAAAATATGATAATGAAGTAGAAAGAAAAATTTATGTCTGCATCGACCTATATGTCTTGACTCCTGACTAGTGGTAGCCATATTGCCTAAGTGCAAAAGCTAATAGATTTACGTTATACTGGGCAGGGCGGAGGGCGCGAAAAAATTCTGCAGCTCGCGCAGCAGCAACCTATAGAGTTTTGACCAAAGTTTTGACAGATGTCGCTACTGTTTGCTTCCACAAAAACCGTTACGTAAATCGTTCGCCCATGTCCTCAGGTTTCTTATTGGTGCTATAGTAAAGGCAAGCCAGGTCCACTTATCACTTGATCTAGAAATTACAGGTAGGCGTCTCGACGTACTAATTTCAGACGGACGCCACACGTCGGATACTTTGCTCGCGTTAGTTCGGGTCTAGTTCACGCTCTGCGTGCGCCCGATGACGAGGTAAGTAGCCCAAGTACGTCGAATACGACAAAGTTACGCGATAGAAAGGGAAATTCTTTTCGGAGGCGTGCCCACGCGCTATTGTGACCTGAAACGCACTTTTTGTGTCATCGCTAGAGTCGCTATTTTTTAAAATCATCTTGCCGAGTGAGCCTTCTGTACCGTCAGGTACTATTAGGTATTCCGTGGTGAAGGTAAATACCTGTAGGTATTTTGCCTGCTTTGAGTTTAGCGCATCGCAAACAGCCCTGAGATTTGAGCAGGATCAACAGAAAGAGTCGCCGTCCTGGCCGCCGGCGTCTCTGGCCGCTTAATTCACGAGAGCACTTCTCTTTTTCTGTCTGACCTCTGTCACGTGAGCGCGTCTCCTGGAAATTCGTCGCGACACAGTCCTGCAGGCGCAGACGTGCTATTTTCAACAATTTTATTATTGCCCATAAAGATCGCGCTTAACCATAAACACGCCTGTAAAGTTTACGTGTCTGCCTGCCGAGTCTGCAAGCTTTCAATATTACTCAATTTTAATGCCTGGGGGGCTATTCGCGTATCTTTCCACACACTTACTGAAGTGGATCAGGAAATAAAATAAAAATTACCGCTGTAAAATTAACTTTGGAAAAATTAGTTTGGAGTTTAAATTGAATATAAAGTCAAAGTAAATTTAATGACACGATTATCGACCATGTTGGGTTTTGAACTGCATTCAATTTTAAGCTCTATGTCAATAGTTGTAAAAATATTTTTTAGTGTTCGCAAAAAATGTTTTCAATTCAATATATTATAAACGTGATTACCATGAGCTTTTTAAATATTTCACTTCACGAAATGTAATCGACGCGTTACGTGAATAGCCCCCCTGATTCTTGATAGAAAACGTACTCGAGGTTGCAAGTCTTGAGCTATTTAAATGAAAATAAACTATGCATGTTCCGAGTTGGTATGTTTATTATAATTTGTACCTAATGGTCTAGGATCCCGCTATACAACGACCTTCACCGAGCTGAATCGCTCATCCAATCTAATTTGAACTAAGATGTTACAATGGTTTTTTTTTAATTCTTAATTAATCATACTCTGGACTGAAATTTTTTAAGCAACCCACTTGCGATATATTTATTGACATATTTAATTGGATATAAAATAGTTTTCATCCAATAAGCAGCTCGGTGAAGGTCGTTGTACAGCGGGATCCTAGGCTATAAGTGTGAGTAAGAAGGTTACATAATTTTTTTATCTATTTGATCATGTGCATTTGCTAACATAACAATTAACAACATAACAAGCTGACCGGCCCAACGTCGTTTTGCCATACAGGTGTATGAAAATTACATAGCTTAGGTACGATATATTCTCAGATCTACCGAACGTGCAGAAGATTTCCTAAGAAATGGTAGAGCCGTTTCGGAGAAGTTTGGTTTCAAACACTGTGACACAAGAATTCTATAACCTTTCCTCACGCGTTCCGAGGAAGAAGAAAATTTACGCATCCCAATAACCAAAACAAATAGGAGCAACAACTAAAAGTACGAGTACATCTTGCGATGCTTCTAATGATATAGTATATATATACAGGGAATATTACTGCATTATGACCTGGGATTGATCTATTTCGAATCCATTTCTTTAGTTCCTTCTTTATAGGTACCTAAACTTTTACCACTACCACTTCCACTAACTTCTTTTAAGTTCTACCAATGATTCATTAACTTCTACCTCTTTGTTGCTCAAACTCCTTCTTTCTATCTTTTGCCTTTACCTATTTGTGAAAACTTGTGATTAGCTGTAAGTTAATTGGATGTAAGACTAGTCAGTAAGATTTAGCGTTAAGTTTGAAAATAAATAAATAAAATAACAGATAATTATAATTCAAATGTTAAAACGACACATGTTTATATTATGTATATTTTTAATTTAGATATAAATAGTTTAATTTTAAAGTACCGAGCGCCTGTTTCCATTCCACAATTTCACCACTACTTTTGAGGGAGGAATCTTTGTGGTAGGTTAGGTAAGAGGGTACCAAGTAACCAACAGAAACAGGTTTATTATTGTTGTCAATGTCAAGGTTACCTTCGCCGAACTGACCTACGGAACCTAAATTGCTCTTGAACTCGCTCGCACACTGGCCTCAATTGCTCCCCATCTAATGTCCCGGTTAACAACCTCTGCTGGCAAGGTGCCTGTCCTTGTTTTCAGTCTTTTGAGGCAGTCCTTTCAGAAATGAATTGAAAAGACTCCATTGAAATGCACTCAAAACCCTAAGAACAAAAACTTATTATCGAGTGCTGCGTTCACTTGACGCCTCCTCCAGTTCATTTCTGGTTTATTCAAAAATGAAAGGTCACTCACTCTTTAAATGAATTTGCTAAAATCTTCAGGTGTATTTAAACATCCCACAGGACAATTGAGTTTATTAAACAATACATATTTACACTAACTACAGCACTAACGGTTTGAGTGATTATCTTTTGACTGATCTTATGAGGTACTAAACTAAAACTCGTCATCTCATTTCTGCCATGCCATCATCGTTAACTGCTGGGGTGTGAGTCTCGAAAATATAAAATTGTACAATGTACATCAGCCAACCATCGACGGTAACCATAGCAACGCAGCCATCAGCAGCCAATTGTCGCCTTGGCTGTTGCTTGGCTGCATAATTGATGCAAGAATTAACCAGGCTGATGAGGATGAATGTTTAAATCATAACTCTTGTAGAAAAATGCTGTAGCTAGAGCTCTTTTTTCAAAATTACCTAAAAGCACCGATTAGTAGGTACTAAATATAACATGAATCCATTAAATCCCATTTTCCATTTGTCCCGTTTGCCGTGGAGCCAGGGTCTCCAATGGAGTCATAGTGTCAAAAAATTCCCCGCAATTAAGGAGCACACCACGGGTGTGCCCGCGAAATTCAAATTTTTCGTGGTTTTTCGCGATTTTTAAGCTAATAAGACATAATAGGCTTATGGCCGTCAAATTGCGATAATCCCAATATCTTCTTCACGTGATTATATAAAAATCTCTGCTCGAAAGTGTCGAGTTAAAGAAATTAGTCCAAGATTTGCGAGTTACTCACATAAAACTCGATACTCGGATTAATTTCCTAAGATACACATTTTTATGCAAAGATTTTGATATAATCATGTAAAGATGATACTGCCATTCTCGCAAATTGATTGCCATAAGCCTATCATGTCTAATTAGCGTACAAATTGCAAAAAACCACGAACATTTTGAATTTCGCGGGCAGACCCGTTGATTTCACGTTAATAGCTAAGTACAACTGGTGACAGAAGAGCTGGCTCATTTTTTGCGCAACGTATCAGCTTAAGTAGCTGTTCAACGCGAAATACAGCCGGTATTCTTGGCACCATTCCACGCGGGCCAGACTTGTATAGTTGTAATCGTAATGATAATAACCTATAGTGATCAGTTCTATATTGTAACATTAAAAAAAATTAAACCGACAAATATAATAGCTGCTATCTAAGCTGAGTTGTACTCATAGGGGTGTGCAGAAAGTACGTATCATCTGTTTTAAAACCGAAGATCGAGGGTGGTCGAAGCATGCGGGTTCTGCGGCAGCTGCGTCAGAGATAAGCAATTAAACCGGTCAAGCGCGAGACGGACTCGCGCACTAAGGATTCGTACCATCAAAATTAAAAACCATATATCTCTTCTCGCTTAATGCTGCAAGTATTAAAAAAATACTAGAGATTGCAAAATAAACCGATGGATATTTTTGGCAGAAACTATTTATGTATATTTTTGGGATAAAAAGTACCTAACCTATGCTTATGTCTACTAGTAATTAATCCAGGCCCCAGGGTATTATCTACCTACTCGTATCTCTATATTCTCTATTCTAAATTTATGCTAAATTGGTTCAAGAGCTATTTTTATGAATTTAAGATACGTGTCTCTAAAGTCCTTTTCTGTGTATATCGACTCTCGAATCCATATTAAAATATGGATCCTCAGTTCCATCACGCGTCTTGGGACAATGAAGGGAAACAAGGGAAAGCAAGAAGATTTATGTTCCTTGTTTCATTTGAGGAACCCTAAAAATTGTGCGTTATACAAGCATATTTGCAAGGCCTTTGTCATAGGCGGATGCTCGTATTATTTCCGTCTAGGAATTACGCAGGCATTTTTTTTTAATTTTTTTATTCGATATAGGCTTACGCTTGACCACAATCTCACCTGATGGAAAGTGACCATGTAGTTTCTTCATTTCTCCTGCAGCCTCCTTCGTAGCAATCCTCGCAGAAACCTAATCCTCGAATGATATGAATTTAAAAATAATATATAGGAATGACATTTCCGATCGCTAAATTGATCACGTGACTTATCGAAAAAACTGTCATACTCATAATTTTTCTTTCATGGATCTAGTACCGCTCTATAAGGAAATTAGTGAAACACGAAACAATAAATAGTTTAAAGCAATACTTATAAATGCGATACTTTACGGGTCTTCATTATAGCTGATGAACTGGCCTATAGAGACTTCCATCTCGGCCTGCGGATGATGGACGTTAGTGGCCCTCAGTCAGAACCGTGGACATGCCAGTAGGTGGCATCCTAGATTTCTGACGCTCCTCGCACTCTCTCCAGCGGGTCTGTCGTCGAAAGAGACGGTTTTGAGTTGTTGTAAGCCGCACATAACCCATTTGATTCTCCTGATGGAGAGGCATTAGGTATTTTTCTTTTTTCTTTTGGGCTGCAATCTTTTAAACTGTAATCACTAAAAAAGAAGCTGCTGAATGAGAGCGTAAGTGAGCTGACTCAGCTCGCAAGAGTGCCGGGTACGCGGCTACCACCGGCCGCCATCATTCACCCGTTACATCATAGTCCTGAAGAAGGAAACCGGGTCAAGCCCTGTAGGTGTTGTTCGTCAGAGATCCCGGGATCTCTCAAAATACGCTGATGTAGGCCATCGAGGGTGGTTTTAGTAGGTAAAAATCCCACTTAACTCGTTCCACAGGAGAACGGGTATTTCATGAGGAGATTTAGGTTATAGGTACATTTTTATCTGAAAAACAAGGGGTTTCCACTTTCCAGCCTGCACAGTTTTGCAGCACTAACGGTTTGAGTGATTTTCTTTTAATTGACGCCTGTTCGGATGACTGTCAACACTGTTTCCCCATGGTAGGTGACAGGGGCTATTTCAGAACCTTGGGTCCTTTACTTGCATTACTTTTACACTCTATATCACCAGGCAGGTGACAGAGAGTGTAGGGCGATTAATTAATACTATGCAGATCTACATTTCAGTTTCGCGACACAGGACACTTGAGTCTTGACTTGACTATTTAGGACACGGTTTTGATCACGTAGAGATACTCCAAGGCCCTATAAGAGGCTCATTGTCAACTATTCATTAAGTTCCATGTTTATTTTATTACCACATCACTAATAACATACACTGTTCAGAGAGTTTCAAGTCTACAATTGCTTCAAGAGCAGGGTCCTCAACAATTATTAGGTGATGCAGAATTAATGAGCGTCGAGAGACTGCTGAGTGTTGAACTCATTGAGTATCGCGTTGTGACCTTCCAACTATTTTGTCTGTAAACCTGGGGGTTTAAAATATAATAATATTATACTCCAATATTATACTCCAACTTGGCTGGGCAGCGTTCGGGAAACTCCGCGATGTCTTCTCGTCCAACATCCCTCAGTGCCTGAAGACAGTGCGTGTTGCCAGTGATGACTTACGGATCCGAGACATGGTTGCTGACTAATCGCCTCATAAGAAGCCGCAGGGTCACTCAGCGAGAGATGGAGAGACCTATGCTCGGAGTAATCTTCGCGCGATCGTGAAGAATCAGAAATGAGGAGATTCGCAAAAGAACCGACCCAACCGACCTAACAAAGCGATCGAGATAGCTAAACGTGTCGCAAAATTGAAATAGCAATGGGGGGCACATAGCTCGTAAGACCGATGGATGTTGGGGACCACCGGGAAGCGCAGTGTCGGCAGACCCCCCCACAGGTGGACGGACGACATAAAGAAGGTCGCGGGGAATCGCTGGGACCAGGTGGCGCAAGATCGTGGTGTTTGGCGGTCACTTCAGGAGGCCTAGGTCCAGCAGTGGATGTCCATTGACCATTGGCTGAAACGATGACAACGACGAACCTCATACCTTTCTACCTTTACCTATAATTATACCTTTCTACCTTTTAAAAATACTTCCCAATCTCCATACAAACATACTAGACGGCTTGATTCCGAGCAATTAAGGTGACTCCGAGCAGCCAAAACAATCGATCGCTCTAAATGGCGGCCGTCTCGACGCTCCAGGCGCACTGAGTACTGCGCACGCGCAAACGCACTCAATCTACAAAGATTTCAATCTTAGTCGTTATTAATAACCATTGTACTGCCTAACGTTTTACTGTTAAACTAAACTTCATAACATACTAAGTAAGCCGTTTTTCAATTTCCCATCTCCTAGACTCGAGAAGTCGGATATTTGGTTCAATTTCCTATATTATTACCACGTACCAGCAACGACGCACCGCCAAGCTATTTGTAGCGTACCGGCGCGATGCTGTGTAGAAATCGTTAGGGGTGAGTTAACTTACCCCTTCCGAGTTAGTTCGTTAACATCTTCGGCTGCATCATCACTTACCATGCAGTCAAGTACTAACTTGTATAATTTAAAAAAACCTATGCATGGTGTGGTAGATAGGTAGCTAATAAGTAATAACAATTAACAGTAGTGCAGGTAGATTTGTAGGTAGGTATATTATGTCAACCCGAAACCGCCGCGGAACCATAAAATAAATGCAAATAAATAATAAGTAGGTATGTAGGTACATAGATGAAATAAAATAAATGAATTTATAAGTTATCATTTAAAAATATTTTTACAAACAAGCTTTTATACGTTTTATCCAAATTCTTCTCAGCATCAGATCCTGGTTACCATCTAGCACCAAAGTACTCGTCCAGATGATGATAAGACAATCCCAAACTCGATAGAGTAGTGTCGTTTAACATTCGCGTTTCTATGGCCACTATATTACCGATTCCAACATCAGATCTGCATGTCATAATAATTTTGCGTTGTCGTCCGATTTATGCACATGCATAAAATTACAAAAGATATATGAGGAAAACGATGAGGAAAAGGTTGATCACTGCATAGAGTTATAAAAATTTTAAATTTTAAATCCAGAATACTGCGTTCGTTCTTCCTTTGACATATATATGACTCACAGAGAAATAAAAACTCTTTCGCTGGTCTGTGATATGACTAGCCTATTCTCTCAAAACCTATTCACATCCATCGATATAAATTTATCTCGATGTTCACATCAGTAAGTACTTACATCGTGAAGTTTCTTTTTAATAAACTTTAATAACTCTTTATTCTTATTATTTTTTCCTTAAAACTTCAGTATTTTTAATGCTATAGCGATTCTCCTTTGTATTACTTTTTGGGTACAATTTTATCTTCCTATATCTACAGAATATCCTAGGTAAATTGGTATAATCATTAACACACTCTTTTATTTTCCATATAATAGTTATTTTTGCCGCACAGAATGCCATGATGTAATATAATATTATAAATTACACTTTTAGAATTATTGATTTTTCTCTATCTTATGTTGAACCTGTCACCTGTCTATTTTCACCTTTTTTAAACGCCAATGTCACTGGAGCAGCGAAAGGACTGTATGATTCTTCTATTAAATTGTTCTTTAGTAACATCGATATTTGCTCTTCAATTTCTAATCTATCTTGTATTGTACATCTGTATGGTCTTTTACTACAATATTTATTTACTTGTAAATCTATGCGAGCTTCATAATCTTTAACTGAACCTATATCATACTTGTCCTTAGCAAATATTGTTTTATATTCCTTTATAATTTTCTCTATCTCAATTTTCTTTTGATTATCTAAATGGTCTGTCATACTTATAAATTCCTCTGTTTCTATGTGTTCATTGAAATTTACTGTATATTTTTTTATATTATTATCTTCATTTCTGTTATCTTTAGACATCCTGTCTATTTTATTTGTTATTTTCTTTTGTTCTATCTGCAAGTTCTCATTTTGGGTTAATCTGAATTTCTTTATCATATCTAATCCGATTATGAAATCATCAAAATCTTCATTTTCTACTATGTATACATCCACCTCTTCTTCTAAATCAAATATTTTAATTTTTATTGTTATCAAGCCATCCATCTTCTTCACACCATTAACCGTTTTCATGTATGCTATGTTCACATCATCTTTTTTTTCTTTTACTTTTATTAATCTTGAATTTATTATAGAAATCTGTGAGCCTGAATCATAAATACCACTCACTTCTAGTTTATTTTCTAATAAAAGCTTGATTTTGATTAATGGTGTGCTTACTAGTTTTTTTTTCAGTATTTATGTCTACTTCAATTATGGAGTTATTGTTTACATTTTTAGTTTTAAGAACTTTTTCAGGTTCATTTTTATTTTTCTTGAACCAACATGACTCCTCCGGATGATATCTAATTCCTTTGTCCAAAGACTCACAAGTCTTACATGACTTCTTCTCATAAGTTTTATTTTTATTATAAAATGTACTGCTCTTTATGTTAGTTGAGTTTTTCTTATATATCGTGCCTTCATATTTTCTTATCTCGTTGAACAAGTCAGTAGTGTTGTTGAGTTCATCCCTGTTTAACTTATTTAAGATAAATCCAGGTAAACCAGTTGCAATAAGATCTATCATTGTTTTGGAATCTATAGATTTGTTTATATCTAATAAAAGCCGTTCTTTTTTTATGGCATAATCAATTAACTGTCCTTCTTTATACCTAAATGCGAGAGCATATGTGACTATGTCCCATCCTTGGTTTTTAAAAGTTTCTAAAAACTTGTCTTTCCATTCACTCCATTCAGAATTTATTGTTAGTTTTATGATCATCGAGCTATACCAATCCAAACAAGGTTTATCTAAAAATAACCTCAAAATGTCTATTTTTGTCTCATCTTTTGTTATATTAAAGCGCGCACACTCTTTTTCAAAAATTTCTATCCATTGCATCGCATTAGGATTTTTGCTCTTAGGGGGGGAGATGTAATGAAATGAGTGACATTTCATTCATTTGAATTTGCCGCGCTTCGCGTATCAGCTGTCTGTCGCATAGGTACCTATGATTAGTGATCTGTGTCGATGATTTAAAATGGCGAGGGACGCTGAAATTGTTTTGTGCATTTTTTATCGTAATAAAAACTCATAGAAAGAATGTGATTGAGGACTCGAGATATAGTGAACTTTAAATGTCGTTTCTTTGTTATTTCAGGTGAGATAGAAGTGTAATTGTCGTAACTTGATAATAACTAGATAATTGTAAAATAAAACAAAACTTGTAATAAAACAAAACTTTGTTATTTCAGAGAAACAACTTGTGGTTTCATTTTGGAGATCCTCAATGTCTTATAAATATTTACGAAAAACTCGCGGTTTATGCCATGTTCTTGATTGATGATAAGCAATTATAAGTATGCCTACACTAAATTAAAAAAATCGTCAGTTCTCATCTGTGCACAGTAGGTAAGTACCTACTTACGTAATAAAATTGGACGATTCACGTGGCTCTACCATCTGCAAACAAAGATATTTTTGTTAATTTATGTGCCTATGCTATATGTACTTACTTATATAAATTACAAGATTTTTAAGAGAAACTGTTGTCGTTCTTACGTGGAATCTTTTTTGTTGTGCCTACATCTACATAGACAAACCAAGGCGTAGGTTCACTATCACTAACCATTATTACCTACTTGCTTCCCCATCGCAAGATATATTAAGTACATTGTACCTAAAGTGTGCAAATGTTATGTTAGGTTCTCTTTCCACACCACCAATGAGGTAAGAACCACAGGTGCGTTTTTTTTAAAGAGGTATCCCCAGTAGGCCTAGTCCTCTCATCCGCAAAATTTTACTTTAGAATTGGGACCGTACTAATATTGTGACTGTGTTCGTAAAAGATCGGGTATCGGATCGTGCGAGTAGGTAGATTATTATTAGGTAATTTCATAATGCGTGAGGACAGGAATTGTGTCACCCAGTCCGGAGGCGGGAGTTTGGTTCCTTGTCCTGTCAGAGTGCGGCCTGGCAATAGACATATAAACAGGACTCCGCGGACCGCGTGGCAAAATGTCGCCAGTTTACTATTACTGGTGTCAAAATTGTTTGTGTTGACACCAACGGCGTCAGTAGGTAACCGACCGCGGCCCATGCTACAGATTTAAATAGGTACTATTAATCCGCACGCCGGTCTCCACAGGGATAGTTTTCGCCAATATTGTGGTGTATTTTAGACATTTATAGAATTTTGACAGAAATGACACTACTTTTTTTCTTGTATGCAGAACGTTTGCGTGAAATGTTCAGATGGCCTCATCTTGAGGTTCATATCGATGGGCCTGGCGCAGCGTGTGGCAAAGTTGGCAGACGGAGAGTCGGCAAACGATGCCTGCCCACGAACTCCGCTTTTCCGGCATCGTAGAGCCGTAGGTGCTTCTATACTTAGTTCATTTTTCGCACACTATGTTTAATCTCTTGTGTGTGTTTATTTACCTACCTAATTCAGTCACACAATTTTTTATATGAAGTCCTTTTTAAAACGCTTACTAAGACGTTCGTTTAGATACACGCTTTATTAGATTTCGATACAATATAATAAATTTTCTCAAACATGCTTGGAAATTTGAGCATTGCTTTGCCAACCTTCTTCGGGATAGATCGAAATTCCTGTACTAGCCAAGCAGTTAGCTAGCACACTTAACTCGAAAAAAAAATATTGTTGTTTCTTGTTCGTGATTGTTTTTGAAAATTACTGCCTAAGTTTACTTACTTCAAATTTCCACGCAATGTTTGAGAAAAGCTTTATACAAAAGCCTTGGCTACAGATAGGCATTGCTGACCGCGCAGTAACCTACTATAATCTACACATAATAATATTAAAAGGTACATAAGCACACGTAAGGAATACAGTGTTAATGAGTATTCGTATGTAACATTTGGCGTATTTAATTGCTTGTAGTTTTATATCATAAAGCTAATATGACACGATATTATAGAAGTCTTAGGTACACCCATTCCATCATTCAGTCTCATACAGTAATTTTATCATAATCAGCGAAAGGTTTTGTGTTGGCGGCCACGCACCCTTCAGCCGAAGGGATAAAATTACAGACTCAGTCACCACAGACGCGTTCATCCATAATCTTTCCATTCATCTTACTACTAATAGTAAGTAGTACTTTTATAGCATTCGCGTTAATTGCATTCTAAAATTTACCATTAGGTACATACGAATACATATTAACATTTACACAAATAAAAGTCCTACTGACTCACAAAATCACAACGCATTTACGAAAGTAGCACTTACAATAATTATAACGACTTAATTAATTACAAAAGATTCAACAATATGTATAATCGTTAAAACATACAGTAAATCATTTAACAAGGCGGACTGAAGAGCGATAGCTGCACTGAGGCCTGTCATTCGGTACAGATGACCTATCAAAAGAACTCGTGAATACAAACTACGTTATCGACATTGATAAGTATTCTAAAAATAATGAACATTTACTCATGTATCTTCGCCCCGCATTTCGTATTTACGTATTATGTTAGGTAAGTGCCTGTCCAATAGCAACACCTATCTTACGAGCTTACTGTGTAGATTTTTTTTAATCACAGAAGAATGCAATTTGATCTCATGATAAAACCCAAGAGAGAACTTCCCAAAAGTATGACCAAGTTAGTTTGTCAACTTTAACAAAATCAAACTTGAGCTTGGTATGAACTATGAGGTAATAAGAAGCAAAGATTTAAATCGCTAGATGAGCCCTTAACCTCCAAAAGTGTCCACGTTTTTGTCTTGTGTGCGATACGTTGTCATTCTCTCTGCCACAAGTGCAACTACTTACAGCATGCCTGAGAGCACTCACTCAGCATGCATTTGTGAACGTTTTTGATGTGCGTGTAGGCTTAGGGCCTATCTTGAAATTAAATCTTTGGTAAGAAGCTATTCCGGCGTGGAGTATTCAACTTGACCTTATTGAGGACAAGCTACAACTTTGGATTCAAAATTCAAATGCATCGTCGAGAGTTAATTTTGGTTTGGAAGATATACAAAAATTATCTCCTAATCACCCCTAGCAACCTTATACTTCAGGGCACAGAATACCTACCATAATAGCACCTTTCCCAATTGTTTCCCAACGATATAACGAATGTCGGAGTCTGGGGAAACGGACTACTTCTTACGGTGAAGTAATAGAAATGGACATAAGACATAAACGTAGAACCACGACTTACAATAATAGTACCGTGGTAGAACTTCAGTACTTATAGGGTGTTCAAAGAATAACCAGTAGCTAGAAAATGGAGAACAGAACTACTAATACAATATCTTCTGTCCCAAAATAAACTAAGATCTCTCCATAGCAACAACAAGGCTAGACTGGACAAAACCAAATAAGATAGAATTAAATATTCCAAGAAACGTAAAGACGAACGAACCCTTGTGAGAAGGTAGAGCTTCAAAATCAAGTTTCAATTCTAGAGTCAGATAGACTATATATCTCATATCTCATTATTCAAAATCCTTTCAGTTCAATTTCTTTCTTTCATCTTTGGGGATATGAATATATACGAAGCAGATTCTATTTATAAGTAGGTGACGAGTGACGATGAGTACTATTATTACAAGAATCGGTTGAATATAATTTAACATGTTCGCTGTTCAGTAAACTCTCCCATATTAATATTCTATAGTTGTTCTAGCCAACCGCGATAGAAATCACAAAGTAGAGACAATGGCGAATTGCCTAAGACATGTCCTATTCGCAACGATCTTTCGCTAATTAAAATTGGCAGTGCGTAAGGCGATCACGGAGTGCCTTACCCACTTATAAGCTGCACACGTGCCTGTCAATGAACTTTGTAGACCATGTCGTGCGAATAGTTCGCACGTGTAGCTCATCAACTTCCTGGCGCGGGCCTTTCAGCGCTCCCGCTCCCGGCCCGGCCTCGGTCGCGCGAGGATGCGTGTGCGCAGAGAGGCGCTCAGAGCAGATACAGTTGTCGCTACGCAGGCAAATCTTTATAACCCACTTAATCCGAGACACTTATAATTTATTAATTACTAACCCAACTATCAATGTATTATTCGTTCGAAGGGGCATCGAACTTGGCTCTCTTAACTTTCGAGTCATCATTTTGAACCCTATGAAATAAAAAGTTCGTTAGATTTGAACAGTGTAGCGGTACTAACGGGCAAATACGAGGACTTTATCAGGTCGGACGAGGAAGTCTTCCTGCTCCGTGTGAGTGACGAAGGCGCGCGAGGCTTGCGGCGCGTCGGCCTGCACGCCCGCCGGCGGCGCGTCGCGCTCGAAGCGCTGCATGAGATCTGCCGGCACCTGCGGCAGCTGCCGGCCGGTGGTGTTGGGCGCCTGCGCGAAGCCGAGCTTGGCCAGCAAGCTCTCCCGGATCGCGCGCAGGCTGTACTCGCGCGTGTGCTCGAACGAGCGGCAGGTGGCGCAGACGACTCGCGCCGGCGGGGGCTCCTGCGGGCAGGGCGTGTCGGCGGCGGCCGCCGCCAGCCACGCGGCGAGCAGCAGCAGGCTCGCGGGCCTGGCCCGCGGCCCGCGCGACGCGCCCAGCGCACGCGTGGTGCGGCAGAGCGGGGAGGCGGCGCGGGCGGCTCGCGGGCGACGCGACGGAGCGGTGTGCGACCGCGGGCGGCGCGTGCGACACTGCGCTGCCGGAGCCCCGAGCCCGGGCCGACCGGCCGCGCGCGGCGCCCCCACGCGCCGCCGCTGACTCACGCCCGCGCCGCCACCGCTGCGCGCCGACCACCACCGAGCGCCACGCTGCGCGCTCGCAGAGAAGCAGGGAAATGCCCGCCCAGTCGCGCGACGAGACGGCGAGCTGGGCGGGCATTTCCACCAAAGCCGCGCCGCCGCATTTTATATGTATGTTCACCGATTAAGTACTCGAAGACGCCTGGATCGATTTGGAAAATTCTTTTTTTGTTTGAAAGGGTATACTTCTCAGATGGTTCCACTGCCATGGTCATCAGATCAGGATCTGATGATCTGGGATCCTGGAGAAATCGAGGGAACTCTTCAAATCCTATACCTTTAAACAATAATAACCCAAAAAAACGCATACAAAATTGAAATGGCTCTACCGGGGAGGGGGTGAGGGGGCGCCCCCCCTTTATAGGGGATTTTGTGCTTGTAATGAGCTATAGAACCCTCCCTTACATTATCGCTAGTTCGATCCCGGACACACTGTATAATAATAAACAATTTAAAAAGTTTATGCGGCCCCACCAGCCCGCGAAATTCAAATTTTATAATTTAGTTTTTCTCAAATATTAGACTAACTACACATTGTAGATTTATGGCAATGCATTTTGCAGGCCTACTTTTTATGCATCTACATGTTTTTAATAGAAACTTTGCTCGAAAGTTCCCACTCATCTCATATTGGTTCCCGAAAGATAATTTTTGCAGTTTCTCAGATTTCGAGCTATCGGAAACCAATATGAAGTAAATGAGTATTGTTGACTAGAGTTTTTATTAAAAACATGTAGATGCATAAATGGTGTGCCCGCAAAACTCATTGCCATTAGCCTTCGATGTATATTTAGCCCACTTTGAGCGAAAAACTAAATAAAATTTGAATTTTCGCGCCCGGAAATTTTCACCCATCGCCCTTAACAGCCGCAGGTGAAGCGGTTAGTTCAATAAATAGTAAGCGAAAGAATAAATATTTGGAAGTTTTTAGCGAAAGTAACGTTGGTATTTTTAAGGCTAATTACACAACTTCCTCTTTTTAACAGACTTCGACGAAAATTGTTGAAGGTTCAATATAGTACATTGATTATATTATTTTTAAGTTTAGGTACATTATACTTATTATTATTAATTTGCATAGGTACTAGCTATTAGATTTACCTACTCTATTAGTTATTATAGTAGTAGGTAGTTGTTAACTAAGTTTATTTTTTTATGAAATTGATCAGTGAAAAAAATTTTCGAATACTTCAGACTTCTGCATTAATAACTTAAATACTACGTAAGCTTGAACGTTACAACTAACATGGAATAACGTAGACGGTAGAAGTAACGTAAAAGCACAGTTTAAAGATATTCTGTCTTTAAAACTGGTAGGTAAAAGTAAACAAACTATTAAATAGTTTGTTTACTTTTTGGACATTCGCAATCACTTACCTGGATGAGGATGGATGAGGATGGCCATCATAAAAAATTGTAAATCGATTTTAATTTTATTTAAGTTTTTCTTGTATAGCGGGTTCAAGTCCCGATTCAAACAGCCAATTTCTTAAAAATCTATGGTTAATGAAATTGAAATGAAGTCTTCTTTCAGTGAAATGCTGTATCTACAATATTTAAGGCGCTTTCCATCCGTGTGGTATAACCTAAATTTTGGAATTAAAATAAAGGTGAAACTTTGAAATTCATCCATAAATTACTGAGAAATAGATTACGACTGAGGTCTCGTACTGCCTGTGTCGTCACGCGCGGTTTCGACATCGTCCAAAAATATTTTTGTGTTGGATAGTCCATTAAATCGAGGAAGACTATAGGCTTCATAAGAACACGCTATGACCAATAGGAGCAGAGTATTAATGAAAAATCCCTCGTAGAAAATAGAAATATAATATACACGTGGGCTCCAAACTTTCGAACAATAAGCCTCTTCACCATTGATGTCATTGATTATTAGGTATTATGTCTGTTACGGACGAAGTGACTCATCAGACTTATTCCCTAATTTCGACGCTATTAATATTGTATGTACCTATATACCAGCTAAACAAATAGAGCATTTCCGCGTGAATACGCAAGATGTCAAAGGTCGTGTGCGGAGCGGGTGTTAGGTTCTCAGACGAACCCGGAGAAAAATGGGCGGACTTTAACACCTCAAGGCCCACTTGCGTTGGCCTGGGTTAGCGTGTTAACTTTAATTTAGAGTCAACGCACTAATCCTGGTTGGACTATGACAACTGTCCAATGGTAGAAGATTTTTTGGTTAAGTCCTCTGATTTCAAAATGTAAATATTTAACCCTTTTTTTACGCTGGGAAAATCGCATCCCATTCGAAAGCTGGGAAGCCTTAGACACGCTTCTTCCGGAAGGTTATGTGGGACCCACTAACACCAGCGATCTTCCTTCCCTACGCCTGGTGACATGGGTCACGGGAACACTTGCAGTCTTCCGCGACCCAGCCAGCGGCGTCCGCCTAGGCAGACCCTCCACATTGAGGACCCAGCTATGAACCACACAGCTGGGTCCTACTTCCATCCGGCGTACCAGGAACATGTGGTGCGCCTTTCGGCACGAGGATTCGACTCCCCGGGCGACGGGCATCTCATAGCCGTGGCCCGGAGCTCCTCCGGGGCTTGTGTCCCGCCCTGCGGCGCCGTAGAGTATATAACTTTATGAGGGTTCAAAAGCGCCCGGACGACGGCCTAAGAAGGCTTCCGGCCCAACCAAATTCAAAGACGCATTATAATATATGAATAATATAAGTAACGGATACAAACAATGAATCGTCTGAGGTGCGGAATTAACGGATTTTTAACATCTAGGACCGAGGTTTCAAAGAAAACGCGCACTTACTTTATTTCACTAGAATCCCCTGAGGGATCATATTATTAAGGGATCCTGGTGAACTAACCGTTATTGTTAATTTACTCTAATAGATATGTACTTACACGACTGCCACCAAATAAAGGGTGTTCTTCCTTTATCAAAGTGGGTATCTACATCCAATTTTAAATTCTAAACCAATAGACGTAAAGCTAATTTGTCAGTGTTCGTTTTGTTTTATTTCTTGATTCACATCACTCAGTGTCTGAAAACGTTACGTGAATCGCCCGTGAGTTACGGTTCTTAATAATAAAATAATTTCGTGGTACACGTCTGACATGGGCAATGACGAAATACGCTACGCTAAGAGACGGGACGGGACGTATGTTGAAGCCAAAAATTTCTCAAATATGGCGTCGCGCTTCATACATTTCGGTACCGTTGTCGGTCACATAGGTACTTACATTAGCGACATTTTACAGTTTTGACAACTGAAAAATCCGGTTTCAGGGCGGAGCCTAAAAATGTATGCATGACGTCAGTAAGTGTTGATTTAATTTGTTTCATCAATGAGTTAAAACCACACGTGTGACGACTGACGTATATACCTATTGCTTAGAATCACTAGTTGCTAGAATCTAACTTTATAGGTCGGGTGGCTTAAGCTGGTAAAATGTCGTACACATTGATGGGGTGGCTGTTGTAGTGGTTTACTTAAAAGTTAAAACGAAACGAAAAATAATCGAAAATAAGATATGCAAACACTTAGGTACTGTGAGTGATTTTCTAGAAGTTGCCGAGTACTTACCTACTTAAGAGCCCAAAAAGATAACTGAATATGTTGTACCTAGGTATACCTAACACATCACACATTTGGAGTTAGAATGACGTCAAACACTTGTTTTTCAAATCGAATCTTAAGAAGGTACGAGAGATGCCCGATTGTTGAGTTTGCCCGCAACATACCTACATATTGTAGCCATCAGGCATCATCTGATACCTGATAAAGAAAAGGCGGATCAGTTACAGTCTTGGGGAGACAATTTTCTTTCACGCTAATGGAACTATTCATGCACCTTTCAATCAAAGCTAATAAGAACCTCATATAAAAGGCGGGGAAACAATCCCATAGACTTTATTATCATTTCGGCATCCAAGAAAGTGTAACATCATGGTATGTGATTTTAGTTCTGTGATTTAATAGAGTTAAGTACTGTAATTAGCTAAGCAATAAACTTCTATTATTTTAATGTTTTTCTTGTTCTTGTTATCATGTGCTTTTTTCTTGTTTACTTTTAAGGTCTAGTCAAACAGCGAAAGGGGTTAAGGGCGCGGCGAGATATGCGATTTACTTATGGGCAGTTTTAAATTACTGGTTTAACGGCGTACACGGCATATTTTTAGTAACCTGCAGCTTAACTAGACAATTATGTATTCTTAAATTCGTCGTGTATTTTGGGTCTTTTATCTAAATCGCTGTGAAGCAGAATCATTGAATAAAATTATCTCTAGAAAGTTCTCCAATTGCTCCAAAATCTCAATGTTTCTAATTTTTATCGGACACTGCAATTGATCTAATTGTAATTTTTGTTTTATTGGGTCGGTAATAATAATATCTAAAAACGTTTGCAAACGGATTTTTGATAAATGGCTTAGTTTTTTAGTATTTAGGTAAAAAATCGCTTTTTCTTTTTAATTATTCCGCCACGCTGCATAACGCACAGACCTATCAACGTGTCAGTGTCCAGTGAGTAGGACGAAAATAAATTCAGGGAATCCTCTATGGAAGACGCCACACAAACGGGCGCGTCGCGTCGACAATCTTGTGTAGGTACTTTTTGCAACTGTAAGTCTGTAAAAGCCCGATTTTTGTTAATTTTTATGCCTGATAGTTTTTGATTTATTAGGCAAATTTCGAGACAATACCATTCGTCCATTCCCCCCTTAAGTATCTCCGAAGTTTACCAATCGAAAAATCTGAAATAATCATGATTAATTAGGGATTAATGTAAATAATATATTTTACGGCAGACTAGAAATCAACTCTGTACTTTTTTTGGTATTAAACAATTAACCTGAAAAAACAAAGTTAAGTTTGCGGACTGTGGTTCGGTAAGAGAAGTTGGGTTATTTTTCTATATTAGTACGGAGCCCTCATTGCGCGAATCCGACTCGCTGTTGCCCATTTTTTTTTGTACTTGGGTCAGCAGCAGCTATAAAAATTACCTACGTAATGGGTAAAATAAACCTCGTACGTAAGTTAATAATTGCGCTCAAAAAACAGTTCTACGAGGCACGTGTACTTGGGTACCTACACTCTACAAGGGATTTCCCACCTACTTACCTTACAACAACGTCAAATTCATTCTGAGAAAACACTATCCGGTATAATTTTGCGGTTAGACACTGAATTGTCTAAGAAATCACACTTCATCAAGTACTTAGTTTTTATCATGTTTTTATGCAGTAAAAGACCTTGTAGGCTTTACTTACTTGTAAAGAATAGGCATCGTGCATCATCATATTATTATTATTTTTACATACGTAGGTACGTCTACATCACACATGTGTGCCTATAGGCAGGTAGGTAGGTACATTTTTTACAGTTAAGTTGCTAAAATATTTTATCATTTTCAATTGTTTTCAATAAAATGTTCTAATTGGGTATTACACTACTTTTGAATTTGATAAAAATATTACTTTTTTATAAACCTGGATAAAAATAATAATGACAGAAAGATTATATAAAAATCCACCGAACAAATTAGTTACAGGCATTTTAATTTTGGAGTGGGAGGTATCCCTTAATAGTAAAAAAGTTTCAAATGTCGCACTCAAAGACTTCTATGTAGGTCGCACTCGACCTAATATTATAATGACTTGACATGCTTCCTAAATATCGTTGCTTGACAGATCTTTTCATGAAGAACACTGCACACTGGCACCACAGGACTGCACCACAGGACCTATGCTACACCTCAAAGCACATGACAATTACGAGATTGTAAACAATAATATATTTCGCAGTTGCCATGAGCTACGAGGTGGGCAATTCATGAATCACGAGAGAGCCGCAGTGTCATATTTTGTGTAACGACTTTTCAGCAGACTGTACACGTCACCTATAGCGTGAATTTACGATACATGCAACGATAAGAAACGTGAGGATATGGTCATCAGAACATTTTACACAAACCTTCATACAAGAAAATAGTAGAGCTGTCTGTCAAAATGTCCCACTGCCACGTCACAATATGGCGGTCTATTGACAAGGTATCTGCCCCTTGATTGTGTAAGAAAAACGTATTCATCGTAAAGAAACTCTGCCCGCTGATTGGATCCCTGACTTACGTCTTAAATAGAGGGGCAGAATTTGCAATTGATTACGTAACGATGAATACGTTTTAGGCAATCAGACCCCAGTGGCAGGAACCAAAAGTGCCAAAAAAATCATCTTTCTCGCAACTGTTACTCGCCATACACCGCAAACGTTGCATAACCAGCCAAATATGTATCTACTTAAAAGAACTTATCATCTCAACCCCTTTTTATGTCCCACAGCTGGGCACGAGTCGGACTGAGAGGGGTTTGACCATAGCCCACCACGCTGGCCAAGTGCGGGTTGGCGGGCTTCACACACCTTCGAGAGCATTTTTGTGAACTCTCAGGCATGCAGGTTTCCTCACCATGTTTTCCTTCACAGTTATAAGCAAGTGATATTTTCCTAAAAACGCACATAACTCGGAAAAGTCAGAGAGGAGGCCCAGGATTCGAACCCGCGACCTCCTTCTGAGAGGCAGAGGTCAGAACCACTGAACTATCACTGCTATACAATATATAAAGAACTGTTATATAAAGAACTTATGATGTTTACAGATAAAGCTATCGCTTGTTCTACTACCGACGTGCACAGCGGCCCTGCTCGCTATACAGCTACTGACGGCTCCGATCTTCGCTTTCAAGAAGACATCCAATGTAGACGAGTTCATGGTCCAGAATCAAAGGACGCGCACGAGACAGAACTACGTACTGCAGAGAGGGCACAACAACGTCGCTGATCGACGTAAGGCCGGCTTGACATACGCCACGGACCCGTTCAGCGCCAACGATCCCGAACAACTACCGGCCATGATTGTTGACTATGCGAATATGATCAGAAACGACATCATACTCCTGGACAATTCCGTTGAGACGCGCACCAGGAAAAGAGGAAACATTCAAGTTGAAAACTATGACGTGAGTTTTGAATCCAAATAAGTCACCATTCAAAAATTGTTTAAAAACATCGACTTGAGAACCTCAACCGTTTTTTTTCGTCGGTTAAAAACAAGGTTTTAAGTATATGCCAACTAGCTGTTGCGTGCGGCTTCGCCCGCATGTAGATACCTATTTAGGTTTCTACATATTATCCAGTTGTAAGGAGTCAACCTTAAAAGACGTGGTTTCGCGGAAATTTTTTTAGAACTTTTACATTCCGTCTTACATGACAGCGCTCGCAATGGAAGCACTCGAAAAGAATTTTTTTTCGGGATGGGTCCATCTGACCCAGATGGGATTTTTCCCCCGTTTGCCCGGGCCGGATGAGAAACAAAATACCCATCAGCCCCGGTAACGTCATTTTATGAAAAAAGCTCTGTGCCTGCCTGCAAGCTATAAGTGAGACGCGGGGGAATGAATCTTAGCGTTGGCTGACCGATGAATTGATACAAAAGATATCTTTAAAGAAACATAGTGGTGGTTCAAGAACCAGCCCATAATGGGTGCACTTCCTGTAGTAGCGTAACCTAATCTGTCTTCGCGTATTTTTTTATTCCGTAGGAGGAAAATCTCATTGATGTCTCTTGACATGCCCGACTTCGCTGGGATATATACTTACCCAGCGAACTACGGACTAAATACCTCCTACGCTCTCTGGCCATTCTTCCCGGAACCGCATAAAAAGCATTACTTCGGGAACGCGTATTGCAGATCCTGAACTAAACATTAATGTACTTTGTTACAGCAAGGTGTTTTGATGAACGAAGTGCCCTGTAGATGCGAACTTGAATCGGTAAGAGCTTCTTACACTCGTAGTTCTTTACCTACGACCCCACAAGCTCATAAGTGTCCAGTTTATAATTGATTACTGTGCTATTTCCACCTAATTTCAATATATTTTTATCAGACGCTTAATTAACTGTTTGTTGTCAGAAGGATCCCATAATTCTGGACTCAGACCATTTCCCTAGGTCTATTGAAACTAGGAAATGCAACGCCAGCCTTTGTCCTAGTCCCTACAAATGCCTTCCGCGGTTTCATAATGTGAGTATATCTACGTACCTAATTATAGTGAAATTATCTATATTCGAACCCAGTAAGTGAGAACTGGGTAAGCAAGAAAACTCTATCAATGAGAGTTTTTGCCAGGTTCTGTAATTTGTGCCTCTGAAACCCGGGTTAGTGAGAAACCTCTGTAAGAGAAAAAGAGATCTCGGTCATTAGAGTTGAGCACTCACATAACAAGGTTTGTTTGAAGCTGGAGAGTGTGACAAAAGTCGGAAAGTCTTGTAAGTCAATTCTTCATACTAAGAATGTGTGTGTGTTGCTAATTCTTTATTCTAAGAATGTGGGCTTCCGAACGATTTACATTACTTAAACCTTTTTCATACAACTGCCAACTGTCAAAATTCTATACATGGCTGCTGAGTGAACTACATCATGGTCTGCTGGTGACAAAACAAGCATTTTTGGCACCGATAAACTGGCGCCATTTTTTTGCGCCGTCTGCCCTGTCCAGGGTGTTGGTACTTATGTAAATTGTTGCACTGACTTTATTTTTGTCCTTCTCACTCTTACGAATACAACCGTTGGTGCGACATGCAGCGTTGCGAAAGAATATAACAGATACGGAACACTAAAAACGCTTAGAGTGCAGCTCTTGCGTATTCTCCAAATTTTTGAAACGAAGTTTCCTTTAAGACAATACCTACACTACAGCGAAAAGGGCTAAGCGGAGGAAAATCCTTTAGCCTCAACTTTTGACAGGAAGATTAACAGTAGTAGTTTTAGGTATAACTTATTATTTTCAAACAAACCCACATTCACGCAATCTGTTTTTCAGATAACAGTATTGAAGAGAAACAGGAGGTTGACTCAAAATGATGAGCTGTCATCAGAGGAGTTACCAGCCGACATTGCCAAGCATTGGGTTGCGATCAAGAAACCGGTAGTGGTCGGTTGTTCCTGCTTGAGAAATTACGATGGTAGAAGCTAATTCATAAGTTTTTCGGTTGTTCCTTGCTTGAGAAATTACGATATAAGAAGCTAATTCATTCATTTCCATTCCCAGCTTGGAGTTAAATGAAAAAGTGTCAGAGTGAAATTACTTAGTTACCTATACTCGTACACTTTTAATTTTCATAAGTCTTTTTATTTTGTAGATACTTAGACCAAAATACTAATCGGACTAGATTAATAGTTAACTTACTCAATTCAATTCTATTTTAAGCTTTTAGTACAGGCTATAAGTACTTAAAAGTTATATGGGAGAGGTAGAGACTTGATATACGTATAAATATTTTTGTAAAACAGATACATTTATAATAATCAGTATTCAGTATTACTCGTTACTTATTATTTATTAGATTAAGGATTCATTTGTGAGGGTATATGTAGACAGCCCGTATTTGATTACTGTGATTAATTAATTATTTAAAAAAAAATATTATATTATATTAGTATGTGATTTTATGAAAACACTTTGCAAGTGAAATTTTTTTATAGTTTGTAGGCATAATTACTGAATAAACAAACATATTTGGATGGTAGGGAATATTCATAACAGTGCCGTATACCTTTAACTTAGAGGTCTGTTTAAAAATATATGTCTTATAAATAAATCTACTGAGGGAATCGAAAACGCTTTAGTTAGTTTAAAAGTAATTTCTATGTACCTGTAGAAGTATTTTATATTTTCTAATACAAATCATTCATTCATTTATTGTTGTTGGCCTATTCTCGCGTGACCTAGTTTTGCTTTCCTTTTAGCCGATCCTTGGAGTAATTGATAGTGATGCTGATTTTATAAATACCTCAACCTCTAAACTTTAAATCATTCCTAAATGAGCAAATAATGTTATCCTATTCACATTACACAATTTCCCGATGGTATTAAGGCTAAAATATTTTTAAGGAAGAGTACTACCCCAAAAATATTACAACTACTAACCTACTGTTAAGTATAAACGCAAAATTATTTTTAAAATTAATCGTTTTATTTTCTTTAAATTTAAATATTTACAGCAATAAAATTACTATTTACGAGTAAGTATACTATCAACTCATGCATGTTACTAACAAACAACTAGTGGAAAAACACTTTGTATCTTACAAACAAAACAAAATTAAATATATGTTTTCATGTAGAAAACAGAACCATCATTATTTTTTGAAAAATAAAGCACTCTTTCTTAGTTATAGTCTAATACAGATAAAACAAAGTTTTAGAACTATCCATATACATCACTAATAATAACTACTGAAAAAACCAATATGCAAATAACTATCACTGTTCTTACTCGTAAGATAAACACTGTAAGTATACGCTTCTCACACATAAAAAACCGGCCAAGTGCGAGTCGGACTCGCGCACCGAGGGTTCCATACCATAAAAGAAGTAAAACATTGAAAGAATCACTTTTCTTCATGAATTTACGAGTTTATTTTACATGTAGGTACTTTTGTTGGCAAACCGCAAACGTAACTTTGTTTTTGGCGGATTATTGTTATTATCAAAAAAAGTATATTAGTCAGTGAGTTGATTTTATTTTTCCTGTAAAATATACATTAACTTCTATTGATCATAATTATTTCAGATTTTTCGATTGGTAAACTTAGGAGATAAGGGGGGGGGAACGGTATTTTTTTCGACAGTTTGCCCAATAAAACAAAAACTATCAGGCATAAAAATAAATAAAAAATAGTTTTAGTATACACTAGTAACGCCCTTTCATATGATACCCCACTCAATATTGTTATCTCATTTTGAAAATTTGCCGACCCGGTTTTCCCCCCTTTTTAAATAAAAATAAAAACAATTTTCAAATTTTTACGATTGTTATGACGTCGCGTCACTATTCCCTATAACTATTCTAAATTTCAAGTCGATAGCTTGAATAGTTACTGAAATAATCGGGTGTGACAGACAGACGGACGGACGGACGGACGGAGAAAGTCATAATAATCATAATCATAATCATTTAGTCTCACCATAAGGGTTCCATTTTTACCAAATTGGTATGGAACCCTAAAAAGCCAATAAAAAAAGCGGAGCAGAGGAGCCAAAGCGGATTTTTCAAATAAACTGGAAAAGTTTGTAATTATTTGTTAATAGTTTCTCCAGGCACTTTTGAGTAAACTCCATGCCTATCGATAAATACAGAAAATGTAAAATAAAAAAGTTACGCTTAGTCTGGGCTCCTCGGGTAGGATATCCCATTTCATGAACGAATTGTGTGGACCCTTCGACACTAGAAGCCAAATCATCTAATAATTATCGTCCTATTAACCTGCTGTGGGATATACTGCCTGGTAAGTGCATTGTGCCAATATGCAGTTAGCAGTTTTCTTTCATATCAGCAGGGCTAGACAATTTAACATAAACGTTTAACATTAACGTTAAGCGTTGAAGACTGTAGAAAAACCACGTGACAGAGGTAATAGTTATAACAACAAAATTTATATTTCCCACGCGACCTACACGTGGTTGTTAAGCGGTATAGTCTGTGGTGTGGGTTCGTCGCTGAGCTGCGGCATGATGTGCGCTATAGCCTCCCCGGCCTCCGGCAACATGCCCATTTCCTTGCGCAGGATGACCTCTGTCACGTTGTGAATGGACTTGAACTTCAAGTTGACGCCGTGGACTTTGTACACGTGGTTGCTAAGCGGTGTAGCCCGTGGTGTGGTGCACGGTCTCGTGCGCCGCCGGAGTGGGCACGTCGCTGAGCTGCGGCATGATGTGCGCTATAGCCTCCCCGGCCTCCGGCAACATGCCCATTTCCTTGCGCAGGATGACCTCTGTCACGTTGTGAATGGACTTGAACTTCAAGTTGACGCCGTGGACTTTGTACACGTGGTTGCTAAGCGGTGTAGTCCGTGGTGTGGTGCACGGTCTCGTGCGCCGCCGGAGTGGGCACGTCGCTGAGCTGCGGCATGATGTGCGCTATAGCCTCCCCGGCTTCCGGCAACATGCCCATTTCCTTACGCAGGATGTCCTCCGTCACATTGTGAATGGACTTGAACTTCAAGTTGATGCCGTGCACTTTGTACACGTGGTTGTTAAGGTTGACTTTGTAACTAAAGGCAACGCTGCACACCTGAAATTATGATTCGCATATGGAATCCGTGTTCGAAACCAAAGAACTATTAAGCCGCCCGCCAGTCGTCGAGCCGACTTTTCCTATTTAATAATTTTGAAAAAATCTGTCGACTGCATAACAACTGCTTATTCAAAATGAAACTAATTTTAATGAAGAGTTCTTAGTAGGTTGAAATATATAAGATCTTTGGTAACCCTCGCCTCTCCTTACAGTATAAAAAAACAGCAATTTCCATTGGAGTAAGGACTCATTAAGCCGCTATTTCAAATAAAGGTTCAACCATATATTCGTGCAGGTGGTGCACTTGTACGGCTTGTACTCGGCGTGGATGCGCAGGCGCCGGTTCAGTGTTGCTATATCAATGAGTGTAACTCACTTCACACGTGTAGGGGCGCTCGCCGGTGTGCATTCGCTCGTGGTTCTGCAGCTGGTGCTTCGCATTGAAGGACATCGCGCAGGTGGTGCACTTGTACGGCTTGTACCCGGCGTGGATGCGCAGGTGCCGATTAAGATCACAGCGCTGGAAAAATTCAAAATTAAAATTAATCATACTTATTCACGAAAAGAACTCACTAAAAAAATACACTGTCAAATCTGCACGATATAGCACAGACCTAAGAAGCAATAAAAGGACCGGCCCCGCCTGCAAAATAAGCGTGACTATTTTTAATCTTTAAAGTGGCGCATAAGATGGCGACCCGTAGGGTAGACGCGCATCGGGGCCCCTTAGAATAATGCAATAATTGTGCTGTGCTACTTGCAATGCAATTTAGAATAGAAGTCAAGAAATAAATATGTGAATTATTTAAGGTACAAAAATTTACATACTATTCAATAATGAAAGAAATTGACTTACTGCAATGAATTTCTTTGAACATAAGTTACAATGGAATGGTCTATCTCCTTTATGGATGAGGTTATGCCTGAAAAAAAAAAAAACATTTACGTTTATTTATTAAAACAAGTAGTTAGTTAATGTTAAATGGCGAAAAGCATAGCTTTTTAGACTATTTAAATAATTCTGTGACTAAAAAAAATATTTTAAAATCAGAAAGTCTTTTTTGACTTAAAAATTTAACTTACCTAACCAACGACTTCTGTGTATAGAAGCCTGCGCCGCAAACTTCGCAAATGTGATCCTTTATCCCAGAGTGCTTTTTAAGATGGATCAGCAAATTGCTTCTCTGCACAAACGATCTAGGACATTCTGAACAACTGTACTTCTTCTTTTCTGCAAGATTAATACACCATAAATTTTGTATGATTCCAAAATACTCTTAGTAACATTTTAGAAAGTGGCCTATAGACAGCCTGCCGATTAATTGCAGTCCAAATTGAAAAAATATTTTTCTGTTGGGTAGTCCATTTATCGAGGAAGGCTGGCTATTTATAACATAACGCTAAGACCAAGAGGAGCGGTGCATTAATGGAAAATTTTGGAAAAACCTGAAAATTTGTTCCTTTTGCAGATCTTTCGTTGCGTGCGCTGCTTAAACGGTTAAAGTTGCACAAAAATCATGTATGACGGAATTGTTCTCCATTAAGTTTTTAATAAAAGGTCGCGTAACCATAATATGTCTATCTTTGTCTCATTATAACGGGATATGTAGATCCCGAAATTCATGCAGGCGATGTCGCGCGCAACAGTAAGTTCAAAATAAAAAGTAAATGCCTACCTTGATGAGTAGCTAAATGGTTTCCAAGAGCATACGTCAATATTCCGCAGACGGGACAAACAAGTTTTTCCCTCTCTTTTGACATAGGCTTTGAGCTTTTCACTTTTCTAACATTTTCGCGTTTAACGACTCTAAATTCGGATTTTGATGCGTTTTTATTAGTTTTGTAATTGGAATGAACCTTTAAAACTGTTGCATCTTTTGGTCTTCTTAGCAAGATTGCGGGACCTTTTGCACCATTTTTCATGATAGGATCTAGAAATGAAAATCATCATTCATCAGTTACAAGAAATTTTAGATTATTTATTTAAAAAAATTACCTAATAAAAAATATCGTAACTAGATAGATTTTTACTAGGCTCTAGAAAAACTTACAACATGTTATAGTTGTTGATTTTTTGTCATCAATGACGACTCTACTTGTCTCCTCATAAGGCTCTTGCTTGATTTGTCGTATAACCCTAACTTTTTTGACAACCGGTTTTTTCCCCTTGAAAACCTTAATCTCAGACAATTTTGGTTTCTTGAACTTGGTTTTCGTTTTCTCCATAGGGGGAACGTAATCATCGTCGTCATCGTCTTGATATACATCATCATCCAAGAAGTCATTCTAAAATCAAATATAATGGTTACAACTTGGATGTTGGTGGATGTTTCTTCGTTAGTAATACAATGTCATCATATAGTGATATGGGCATCTGAATTATTTTAAATAAACCTTTTTCATACAAGCAAACAGTAGCGCCATCTGTCAAAATTCTATAGGCGGCGAACTTACAGCCTGGCCTTACTGTTGGTTGCAAAACAAGCATATTTAGCACCAATAAAATGGAGATATTTTTTGTGCTGTCTGCCTATGTCTATTTTTGACGCCAACTGCCGCATCATGCACTCACATTAAAAGCTGTGTAACTACCAAGCTAACACACATAGCACTCTACACCAATCATTGGATAAAACTTACATCAGAATCGAAATTATTATCTGGTTTGATTTCAGTTACAGGTTCGACCTTCCTTATAATAGTATTAGCAATGATTATATCTTTAGTGTCCACAGTTTCAATGTTTTCTTGTACACTGGCTTTGGATGTATCTATCTCCATTTCCCACTTTGGTTCACTCTTTATCGTCAATGGGCCGATTTCACTTTTTATGTCAGTGAAGGAATCAAAGGCAATCTTCTTGGTTGGTACATTTTTGCTTTTCCTTGCTAGCAGTTTTCTAAGCTCACGGTCTGATCTGTATTGATAAAGATAGATATATTATACATTTCATATTACCCGAACTGAGAAAACTGTAACATGAACTAATAATGCAAATTGAATTTGAAGTTGAGAAAACACAATATCAAATCCCTATCTCACACATTACAAATATTACAAGTCTCTTGTCTTCTTTAGTCTTTTAGTCTTTAGTCTTGTTGTCTTTATGATAATAATAATTTATATGCCACGCATGAAATGACTAGTGATCTACAGACTTTTGAAAGGCATTATCTTGTGTTATATTACATGCGCAAGTGGCACACATAATAGACTTGTATGAGGCAACAGCCAACATGTATGGATCAATTTAAAGCAAACTCAACGAGGTCTGCCTATGAAATTCAAATTTTATTTGGTTTTTTCACAAATAAGAAACCTGAGCATATGGGCATCATATTTCATACAATCAAAAAGTAGCGCCATCTGCCAAAATTCTATAGGTGGCTGCTGAGAAAACTACTTTGTGGCCTTAATTATGACAAACACACACATTTTTAGCACCCTGTCTATGTATGTTTATTGGTTTTTTTGCAATTTGTAAGCTAATAAGATATGATGGTAAAATTGCAGGAAAAGCTGGGATCATCTACACATTTTTATATAAAAATCTTTGCTTGAAAGTATCCAGTAAAAAAAAGTTAGTCTAGGAATTGTGAGTTTCCCACTTCAAACTTTACTGCAATTTTACTATGTTAAGTCTTCGCTGAGATATTAGTTTACTTGTGTTGAAACAAATAATTATTCGTGCCATATCTAAAATAGCTGGTAAAGTACTCCCTGGAATATTAACTTGCAGATTTGCAATGCAGTTTTGTTTGAATTTTAAGAACTTACCTTTCTGCTACTGATTTGAGGAGGTAAGCTTTTTCAAGAGATGTACAACATTTATTGCATATCTTTTCTGGTAGACCATCGTTTGATGCAACCTGACAAAGAAGTGTTTATTGTTAATTCTGTTGTTAAACTTAATTTTTTATCCTCTTACATCTCGAATAATTAATTTGTACTACAAATTATGAATAGAAAGATTTCAATAATAATGCCACTTAAAATACAATAGGACTGTGATTATATTATTTGCTTCTTGCTTTTACTATACAACAATGCTAGCACGTGTAAGGGAGTAGAACACGAAATCAGCACTAAGCAGCAGGATATATAGTTTGTTGAGTGTGCTCAGGAACTCCACAATCTAGTACATCCTTCACCTTTCTACAACTGAACTGCAAGACATTGAGAGAAATGACTTGTAGTTGTTATGTGGTTCTTCATTCTTCTTCTACATTTCTGATACTTCCCATGTGTTCCCAGTTAACTATAATCTGGGGGCCTTCAAGTGAAAAGTAAATAGGCATTTTCTAGGTAAGTGCGCTCCATCCTAGACCTTATCGTTTCTATCATTAGACATGATTGTAGTCTAGCCTATCAATAATAAAAATTAAAAAAGCCATTTCTTGCTACTTAGCTTTAAAAGTGTACTTATTGTGTGTTTAGGATATATTTTATTTGAGAGTAAATTTGAATTGAGTATTATACTTGAAATTTTTTATTACTTAATCATAAACTGGGGTAAAAATAATGACGTAAACTGAAAAAAAATTTAAATCCAGCAAGTAACAAACAAGTTATAAGCATTTGAATATTTGTCATTAAACAGAAATAGCAACATTCAATTGTGACATCAAAGCTAACTAATGTAGCTTCGAGCGGCTTCATAAAAATTTTCTTTTTGCGAGAAAGGGATAGAAAACTAAACCCACTCCAAAATTTAAATGCCTGTAACTTTGTAAATCTTCATCAGGTTTAGTATTTTTTTCACTGTACGGCTTATTTTTATCATAGTTTATAATAAAGTAATAATTTTTATCAAATTCAAAAGTAGGAAAATACCCAATTAGAGCTTTGGCTGGGTAATTTTGCCAAAGAACCATAAGTTTATTAATGTATAGTTGTATACAACAGCAGGATTCTGTCACGTGTAGACTTCAAATTCCACCTGCATAGAGTTTGCAGTAGGTCACTACATACAACAACAGAAACCAGTCGAGTACATACACAAGAGAGCAGTTCGTTTAAGTATAAGTAGGTACTTATTGTATTTATTGTGATAGGGTAATTAACCATTTACGAGATTCGTTATCTTTATTTAAAATTGCAGTTGCAAACTATTTATTATTTGCATCATACATCCGCTTACCTTAACGTCTGCAATTGCTGTCAGCATTTCTGCATAGTTCCCGGATAATTCATATCTAAACAGAGGGCATAATGGCCTCTTGTTCGATAAACATATCCGACAACATGCCATATAATTTACACCTTTGCTTAGTTCTAACATTTTGAGAAACAAGTGCTGTACAAAATTCCGTTTTTACAATCAATGATTGATTTGATTTGAGATTTCAGTTTCACAGCACACAAGGAGTAGTACAAAGAGTATATAATCACTACGTTTTAGAGTAGTAGGTAAATAACTTTTTAGGCATAGACCAATATACTCTATGGCATAGACATAAACACAGAACATTATTATTCCTGACATAAAAGTAAAACACCAAAGAGTATATACCTAATCACTACGTTTTATAAAACACTATATATTGAATTACGATCTGTGATTACGATTCCTAGGTCCATGACAATGGTCCATGACGATTCCATGATGGACCAAAGAGTATCTTACCTCTTTGATAATCACTACGTTTGGACACAACTATCCCTATAGTGTTAGTAGTCTATGACACCACTAAATCACAGATTATCTACCAAATAGTGCTATGAGGTAAGAGCTATGACTAAAGAAGTAATGGACACAAAGTGGTGAGTCTTTTCGGTTGGGTATTTACGCCATCTTCTGTCGCATCAAAAATAGGTAGCCAATCACAGCTATCAGCCAATCACAGATAGGCACCAGTCAGCTGATCAGAAGGGCTGCTGTAGCTATCTATCGATATGGAAATATTATCGATGTAGTTTGTGGTTAGTAATCAAAGACTTCTATGTAGGTACTAGACGCGCTGTGTGGTACTAAATAATTGCTCACTGAGTTGTGGTGCATGCTCTACAATTCGTTTAGTCCACTGCGCGCTAGCTAGGAGATTAGTGCACTGTTTTGTGAGCCGTGAACGTGGTTTTTACAGGGAGTGACCAATAAAACAGTGAATATTATTTATGTAAGTAGTTTGCAATACGTTTGCAAGCAAGTTTTTCAGACTAGATGGCCTTATCAGGTTTGGAACACAGTTTTTGTTCTACATCGCTTGTCTAGTAGGATACATAGAAGTCATTGTTAGTACCTAAATATTTAAGAACAAAATTAATGAATTATTACTATTAAAAATTAATTTATAGGTGAATATTATGTTTCCGGATTAGGATTTTTAACTTATACCGTGAGACAAAACTACATTTGATACGAGTGATTGTACCTATAGTAAATGTTCGCGTCCGCGGCTCGTTTTCCTAAAGCGGAAATAACTACGAGGTCCAAATAGAAGGTAGTGATATTAGGAGCCCTACTCATCTATCAACATTTAACTTTACATATATGAATTTTATCGATATCGGTATAACAGCGGTCGCATCATTAGTACTTTGTTTTTGTTTTGTTAACTTAACAACAAAAACTCAATCGAATTTATTTCAATCCTAAAGAAATATTTCTTCTTTTACACATTATATAAGTGCATGTAATATGATCATAACACATAATAACACATAATTTTTAACGATTTAACCATATAATTAATGAAATCGAATACTGACCTATGAAATGTTAAATGTGGCCTATTTTTGTCTTTCCGCGATCTACACTGCTACTGCACAACACAACACTGAGTAGGCATTTTCACACCTGAATACTAATAAATACTGAATAATATGATTGTCTAATATTTCATAAAACATGATACGCATAAACTTTGTATACATGTTTCGACATGTTCGAATCTACAAAATGCGTCAAATTATGGAGAAATTGGCCACCCGGCTATTTTTTCGGGACGTCACAACTTCAGTGTTGCCGAAATCAGAAAAAACAAATATGTTGCTATCTCGTTTAACGTAAACAATTTTGAATTAGTTAGAAAGAGACAATGTAATGTTTGTTATAGCTATGTCGATTTCACGCAACATATGAACGCATAAGTGTGTGTAGAAAACTACAGCTGCTCCACTTGTTGTTTCCTTCCTCGTAGGGTAAGAGTATTATAGAGTATAGTGTTAGTTGTCTGTGCTAAAATGGTTTATAAATACTTCTTGCATGTGATCTAGCGGGCAGACCCAGACCATACCTAGACCCTGTTGAGTGACGAACTCAACAGCATAGACATAAAACACTATAAACAGGCCTGCCCGCGAAATTCAAAATTTTCGTGGTTTTTTGCAATTTGTACGCTAATAGGATTATGGCAGTCATTTTGCGAGAGTGGCAGTTAATTGTTTACATGTTTATATCAATTTTTTTTGCATAAAAATGTCCATCCTAGGAAATTAGTCCAAGTAAAGAGTTTTAAGTGAGCAACTCGCAAATCTCGGATTAATTTCTTTAACTCGACACTTTCAAGCAGAGATTTTTATATAAATACGTAAAGATGATCTTGGGATTATCGCAATTTGACTGCCATAAGCTAAAAGCTTATTACGTCGTATCAGCTTAAAAATCGCGAAAAACCACAAAAAAATTAATTTCGCGGGCACACCTGTGGTGGGCTCCGATTGTAACCATGGATTGTAAAATAAAATCTCCTTAATTTTACTTCAAGTATAGCATGCCACGGGGTGTGACCGCGATTTTTTGTGGTTTTTCGCGATTTTTAATGTAAAAGCCTTTGGCTTATGGCAGTCAAATTGCGGGAATTCCAGTATCATCTTCACGTGTTTATATAAAAATCTCTACTAGAAAGTGTCGAGTTAAAGAAATTAGTCCGAGATTTCCGAGTTACTCACTTAAAACTGGAAACTCGAACCTAGGATGGACATTTTTATGCAAAGATTTTGATATAAACATATAAAGATGATACTGCCATTCCCACAAATTGACTGCCATAAGCCGATAATGTGTAACTAGCGTACAAATTGCAAAAAACCACGAAAATTTTGAATTTCGCAGGCAGATATTAAGCAAAAACAACACAACATACAATAGCCATAATACCGACAGAGTGCAAGATAGCTTTGTCGCAATGTAGATAAAATCATAGATCACTATATTATATTATTTTAGATATTATATTCACGTGTGTACATACATATTATATACATATTATCTCTGTAATCTGTACGCTGGTCGCTGATTCAGTGTTATGTACCCCTATATATATATATATATATATATATATATATATATATATATCCAATATACTTGTAGTGGTCTATGAGTTTATGACGCCGAAGAAATTCCTGAACGTAGTGATTATATACTCTTTGATTCCTGGTCTGTGAAACTAATATGGAAGTTTCGTCTGTGTCTCTAATTAATAAATATAATTTACGAAAAACTAGATGTTAACATTTCATTTTAGGGATTTATTTACGTTTTCATAATCAGGCCAAGCCGTGTCGTAAATAATGTTACAATGGCTACTCTGGAAAATAGGTTGAGCCGTAGAAAAGGTAAAGTAATCTTCAGTGGTTCGCTCTGAATATATTTTTTGTACAGTCGCAAATTGTATTCTTGATAAATAAATGTGTTATCCATCAATTGCAATGTTGTTATCTTTACGTTAACAACATTGCAATTTTTTGCTGTGAAATAATTAATTCAAAGAAACAATAAAATTGCAGGTAAACAGGATAGCGATACTTTTAGGTTAGACACTAAGAAATCCCCAGAAGAGAATATAATTGAAATTATTAAAGGTCTGTATTCAAAAAAGTCCTTCTACAGCGATAGTTCTACTTCACCCACAAGCAGAAATGCGCCTAATGAGCGATTGGGATTGAGACCTCAAAAAAGTAGTTCAGACAGCTACAGATGGTCCTACCTAGAGGCATTAGTCACTCTTCTGCATAAAGAAGACAGGAACAGCCTAGGATTCACTCCTGATGAGTTGATGACATGGTAAGTACTAGGAAGACACTACTGATCATAGGAATGAAAAAAATTATAGAGTACTGATAAGTGCCCAAAACCTTACAATGTTTTTAATGGCTAACAAATTGACAAAAACCCATAGGCTTATTATCAATCTATAGACAACGGGTGTAATACAAAATTCACGAAAAAAGTGTCCAAGAAAACCTTTATAAACAAGGGTACATGAGTATTTTTATAAACAAACTTAAACATTATAATAAAATAATAAAAAATAGGACATACTTGGGATAAAAATAAGCACAAAAATAAAATAATATTTATGTCTTAAACCATTACTAATATACAGCCTAATTTTCAAACACGAGACTGAAGTGCAATTGTATGTCTTTTCGCGTTTTATATGTCATTCGGTTCTGACACTTCAATTGTTAGTTTATAAATCAATGCAAAAACCTAATGAAATTTGACTTTGGGGGTAGATCCTTTAGCTTTGGCCCTAATCCATTGCAATCTACTGATGTAAGTTCATAAAATAAATAGAGAAATGCCTAGCAATTCAAAGGGGGAATGCTTCCAGTATCTTCAGAACCTTGCCTACAGGGACTCCCTTTAATAATATTTTTTACTTTTTAAATTATATATATTTAGTTTTATATGTAGTTTTTACTTTAGTTATAGTTCAATTTTAAAGCTAGTTTTAATTTTTTATTTGAGTTAGTATAATATCTTTCTTACATTAAATAAAAAGTAATTTATAAATAGAGAAAGGTATTGTAGATTTTGAGCAGCTTAGTGAATAAATAAATAAATATATATCAGGACATTACACACATCTTATTTAGCCCTAAAGTAAGCGATAGCTTGTGTTATGGGTATTAGACAACTGATAAATAGGTATATATAAATACAATATATTGAAAAACATCCAGACACTGGAAAACATTCATGCTCATCACACAAACATTTTCCAGTAGTGGGAATCAAACCCACAACCTCCAATGCAGATGGAAGTATGGCTACTGCTATGCCATTTGGTTGTCATAATAATCTTATTACTTTTGGAACTTCAAAACCACTTTGTTAAACTCTTTAAATCAAAAAATAAAATTAAGTCTTTATCTTGAAACAATAAAGGTTCATCTTAAATTCCAATGAAGTATACATATAATTTATTTTCAGCATTCGGATAAGTCTTATTGATGAGTCGATGGTCATAAGGGCAGCAGCGCTAAGAGTTCTTCGGTATTTAATAAAAACCGAGAGTGATGTTGCCACCTTCAACAATTTGAAGCTACCTTACCTTGTCATACGGTAATGTTAATAAGCTTCTTTTCATTTTGTCTGTTATCCCTTTCCACAATTTTATTCAGGGCACGAGTCTCCTCTCAGACTTATTGATATTTATTAATCATAATAACTTATTTTTTGAACCACAAAAAATAAGTCGGAATGATTGAATATTTGCATAATCGAGGTTGGAATTATCTATTCATTTCTGATATGAGACTTAATTGCAGGAAGTATATCTATTAAATTAATATCACTTTCATGAAGAAAAACATTGGTTTAAGAATTCTCCATCATTGTAGCAGGCTGTGATTTTTAAAAGCTACAAATATTCTATTTCCAGTTATACATACCTAGCCACAATAATATTGATAAAAAACTAATTTGAAATGTCAAGCAATAGTTTTTGATAAGATTTTAATGAAAAAATTGTCCTTTCCAATTTTGAAATTTTTCTTAGCAGTGTTTTTAAGGTTCTGTACCTCAAAAAAAAACGGAACCCTTATAAGATCACTTTGTTGTCCTTCTGTCTGTCTGTCTGTCTCTCTCTGTGTCACAACCCTTTATTATTTTTCATTTACAATTACAATTTGTCACAGGCAGTACCACCATCGCTGTTACAGTATTGTTTTGATATTTTCATACTGTGTTTGTATGAAAATATTAATATGCAGCATTACTGCTTTAAGAGATAGTGGTACGGCCCCTGATCAAGTTTCTTTTGTGATAAATTATATAAATTTCTTTATAAGGTCCATGGATTTAATGCTTCGTAATGAAGAAGAGCGAGCGCAAGCACTGAAAGTAGTGCGGCGTGTGATAGCTGTGGTGGGCGCCGTGGAACAGAGTCACAGGCGGCATCGTGCCGCGTACATCGACCAAGGTATGTCTATGTAGTTTTCACAGTGTTGCACTCATTGGTGACTATTTCGTTTGTTCTTTTTAGCTGATGGACGTCCACTACTGGACAAAGGCCTAAAGCAATGATTTCCAGCTCGCACGGTCCTCTGTCACTTGTATCCAGCGCCTCCCCTCGATTCTATTGATGTCCATATTGTCTGAGGTCTTTTTTTTTTGTTATGGAACGAGGATAAATCCTCATTGGATACCTACTGGTAATGCCCTACTCCATTGAGAATGGTGCCCAATGACCTACGTACTAAAAAAACCTCCTTCTGAGGTCTGAGGTCTGCCAACACTGCGGGGTTGCCATTTCAGCACTTTGATTTGATTCCCCACTGTCTGTCGATTTTATGACCTATGTGCCCCGTGACCATATCTCGGATCTGTATGTTATCACTGGCAACACACACTATTTCAGTTAACTAAATCTATGAACTAAACAAGATTTGTATATGGTTTGATTTTCGTTTTTTTGAAAATTTTAATCTACACCTTATAAAAAGTAGTGTATCTGCCTGGTAATGATATATTTATTCTTTCAGGTCTCCTACGATGTCTCGCGGCAGTCGCAAGAGCTGGCAGCGCTGGAGATGGCAGTGGTGACAGATTATCTAGACCTGCCATCGCCACTCTTGCGGAAATATGTAAGTTTAAAAAAGTTATACTATAATTTTGGACACGTTCAAAACCATGAAACTGTAATATAAAATACTAATAATCTTTAATTTAAATTATACCGCCATAAATATTTTTGATTTGATTTGGTTCAAAGGAATAATTTTGTATGAGTCAAGTAACCTATCTATTCTTATAACTCTTCTCTTGTCCCAGGCGTCCTAAACCCAGATCTGTTCATATCTTGCGGCGGGGTGACTGCGGTGACGCGCCAGCTGTCGGAGTGCGCCACGCCGCGCATGGCGGAGGCGCTGTGCGGGGTGCTCCTGCACACGCTCAACGACCCCAAATCGCGCGACGCGGCGCGGATAGACCTCACGTGCCTCAACTCGCCCTACTGCGACTTCCACTTCAGGCCTGCGGGAACGGATACCAGCAGGTGAGTCAAAGACTTTACAAAAAATTATAGATAGACTCGACCCTCTTCTTGACAATCGATTTATAGCACTTATTGTTATAATGTGCTCTGGATCGAGTGGGGCGCGTCTTCGTGGATTGAAGTACCTACATGGCGACTATTTAGATTCTTCCACGCGTCAAAATTTTGAGATGCGTCAGATTAGTTATGTTTAGATATTTTGTCAACCAGAATAGGCACCTGTTGTAAGATGATATCTTCTATCTTCTTGACGACGCGGCTGTGCAGGGCCTCTTCGAACTCAGCTACACTTTGATCGTCTCCGATTTAATGTGCTCGTCGCTTCCTAGATCTCACATTTCAAGTTCAGTTACCGCTAGAAAGAACAGCACGATGATACATCCTAATATGACGTCACTTGCAGGGATGAGCGCGAGATGCGGTTCACGTGCAGCCGGCTCGCGCTGCTGTGCGTGCTGCGCAGCTGGCCGGGCTTGCTGCACTTCTGTCACCCGTGCAGCACGGGCGGCCTGCAAGCGCTGGTCGCGGCTCTGTACCTACCTCGGCTAGAGGTTCGAGTGAGTATGCCGTCAGTCACGAGCGCGAGATGCGGTTCACGTGCAGCCGACTCGCGCTGCTGTGCGTGCTGCGCAGCTGGCCGGGCTTGCTGCACTTCTGTCACCCGTGCAGCACGGGCGGCCTGCAAGCGCTGGTCGCGGCTCTGTACCTACCTCGGCTAGAGGTTCGAGTGAGTATGCCGTCAGTCACGAGCGCGAGATGCGGTTCACGTGCAGCCGACTCGCGCTGCTGTGCGTGCTGCGCAGCTGGCCGGGCTTGCTGCACTTCTGTCACCCGTGCAGCACGGGCGGCCTGCAAGCGCTGGTCGCGGCTCTGTACCTACCTCGGCTAGAGGTTCGAGTGAGTATGCCGTCAGTCACGAGCGCGAGATGCGGTTCACGTGCAGCCGACTCGCGCTGCTGTGCGTGCTGTGCAGCTGGCCGGGCTTGCTGCACTTCTGTCACCCGTGCAGCACGGGCGGCCTGCAAGCGCTGGTCGCGGCTCTGTACCTACCTCGGCTAGAGGTTCGAGTGAGTATGCCGTCAGTCACGAGCGCGAGATGCGGTTCACGTGCAGCCGGCTCGCGCTGCTGTGCGTGCTGCGCAGCTGGCCGGGCTTGCTGCACTTCTGTCACCCGTGCAGCACGGGCGGCCTGCACGCGCTGGTCGCGGCTCTGTATCTACCTCGGCTAGAGGTTCGAGTGAGTATGCCGTCAGCCATGAGCGCGAGATGCGGTTCACGTGCAGCCGGCTCGTGCTGCTGTGCGTGCTGCGCAGCTGGCCGGGCTTGCTGCACTTCTGTCACCCGTGCAGCACGGGCGGCCTGCACGCGCTGGTCGCGGCTCTGTATCTACCTCGGCTAGAGGTTCGAGTGAGTATGCCGTCAGCCATGAGCGCGAGATGCGGTTCACGTGCAGCCGACTCGCGCTGCTGTGCGTGCTGCGCAGCTGGCCGGGCTTGCTGCACTTCTGTCACCCGTGCAGCACGGGCGGCCTGCACGCGCTGGTCGCGGCTCTGTATCTACCTCGGCTAGAGGTTCGAGTGAGTATATGCCATGACAGAATAAAAACCGGCCAAGGGCGAGTCAGACTCGCGCACTGAGGGTTTCATACTATAAAAGAAGTAAAACGTTACAAGAATCCCTGTTTTTCATGAATTTACGAGTGTAATTTACATATAGGTAGGTACTTTTGTTGGCGAACCGCAAACCTAACTTTGTTTTTGGGGGTTTATTGTTATTATCAAAAAAAGTATAACAGTTAGAGAGTTGATTATTTTTCTTGTAAAATATACGTTTATTTCTATTGATCATAATTATTTCAGATTTTTTGAACGATATACTTCGGAGATAAGGGGGGGGGAACGGTATTTTTTTCGACAGTTTGCCCAATAAATCAAAAACTATCGGGCACTAAAATAAATAAAAATCGGTTTTAGAATACACAAGTACTCACTTACACAAGTACTCACTTTTATATGATACTCCAGTCAATATTTTTTCTCTGTTAAAATCTTCTTTTTCGGGTTTTTTTACACCCCTTTTTAAATAAAAATAAAAATGATTTTCAAATTTTGATGACTGAAATGACGTTGGGTCACTATTACCTATAACTATTCCAAATTTCAAACCGATAGCTTCGATAGTTTCTGAAATAATCGAGTGTGACAGACGGACGGACAGACGGAGAAAGTCTCACCATAAGGGTTCCATTATTACCATTTTGGTATGGAACCCTAAAAAGTTTCAAGTTAGATTTACTTTTGACAACAAATCTTGGCACTCATTATGGCTCCGCATGTCACGCAAGGCTATGCTAGAATGAATGAATGTGACGTCTCCATAGTTAAGACAATATCGTATAGATCGCCACTCTATTAGTACCGTTTAAAATAAAACAGCACCCTAGGCTATGTGTAATAAGTTCCGATTTGGTCAGAAGATGTGTATCGCACTGTATGCCCACTAGGTGTAACTTCAGCAAACTAAGATATCGTTTGTTTTATATTTTAGAAAGCAATTTTGGACTTGCTGTATGAATTGGTCGGGTTGCCACAACCTGAGTGGACTGACGAAATATCTGTTGCGCTGGATGCTGTCGATCCGTCTGATTTTCAAGTAAGATCAACCAAATGTTAATAATTCTAACACTCTTTTAAGTGTGAAATTACATATCATGTTAAATATTTCTCTGTGTCAGGATTCTTGGCGGCTGAACGAAGGCTTTGTGGCGGCGGAAGGGGTCGCCATCCTACCTCATTTGAGCGCTACCGGTCCTGATATAATTGAAATTCATCTTGCCCTTCTACTTCAGTGTTTCTTAGAGGTATGGTATCCCATATCTATCTACTCAACCCCTTTTTATGTCCCACTGCTGGGCACGGGTGTCCTCTCAGACTGAGAGGGGTTTGGCCATAGCCCACCACGCTGGCCAAGTGCGGTTTGGCGGGCTTCACACACCTTCGAGAACATTCTCAGGCATGCAGGTTTCCTCACGATGTTTTCCTTCACCGTTAAGCAAGTGATATTTAGTTTCCTAAAAACGCATACAAATCACCAATAAGTATCCCACATAGTCTTCTGCAATGTTTGAAAATATACTTACGTCGTGGTTGTGGGCAACAAGTGCTCTAAACATACAATTTCTTTACACTACAGGTAATAATGATATTATTTACTACTAAAGGTTAGTCCTTTATTTTCCTAGTGAATAAAATTGTTCTAGTGTCTTTTACCCACCGATATGATCTGAGGATGAACCCATCTGAACATTTTATGTCAACCGTCTTCATACAAGAAAAAGTAGCGCCATTTGTCAAAATTTCCGCTAAAACGCCGCAATATGGCGGAAATCGCTCCTGTGGAAACTCGCGTGCGGACTAATAACAAGTATAATGATCTGTGGCATGGACAATACTGCGGTCGACTTACTACTGACGCTGTTGGTGTCAAAACTAACATTTTTTACACCAGTATACTGCCGATATTTAATCCGTTGGGTCCTGTGTATATGTCTATTCTTTCTTTTCACTAAAATTCTGCGGAATTGCCAATTCTCATTTATAGGTCATTTAGCTTCTAAGTAATCAGTAATTTATTTATTTATTTATTAATAGATACACCAGCGATACACTGTATAGTCACTAATAAATTTACATAATATTTGTCTAGTCCGAGTACAGTAATCATTACAGGTATACACAGCATTAACAGTTTGTCCGGTTAAAATAAATAATAATAGTAATCATTACTACAAATAAATTTACAATGTCAATTATATAATTTACCTACATAATATGTTTCCAGGCTGGACTCCTGGACGGATTAGCGGAGGTGATAGTGACAAGCGACACGTTTATCTCGGTGCGAGCCACCGTCCTGCTGGGGCAGCTGCTGCACCTGATCCACGTGCTGCTGCCGCCGCAGATCTGCAACATAACGCCCGCGCTGCCGGCGCTCATCTCGCAGGCGTCGGCCGGCAAGCCGCAAGCCCTGGCGGCCGTCGCGGCGCTCAAGCGGCTCCACTCGATGTTCGAGTCGCGCCCGGCGAGCAACAGCCTCTTCCTGGACCACATACTGCAGTACTGCAGCGGCGCGTTCGAGCACAAGCCGGAAGACACCTCGAAGAGTCGGAAGGAGAAAGACAATAGAGCGTACAAAGCGAAACCGACGTCTTCCTTCGACTCGCACAGAGACAGCGTCGAGTTCTTGAACGAATCGGACACGGAGTGCGAGCTGAAGCGGCACAGCGTCGGCTCGAGGGCCGATGTGGCGTTAAGAAGGAATGTTAGTGCTCTAGTGAAAAGTACCAGTGTGGGCTCACGGACTAGCACCGCGGTGGGCAAAGTGACGAAGACCGCGAAGTTCTTGAGTTTCTTCGAGAGAGGGGACAGTGACAGTCTAATCAAATCGTCCCTCGTCATGCAAAATAAGGACGGCAATACATGGAATTGGGAAATTATTCGGACGATTTTAAAGGTGAGAATACAAAAATGTACACTTTATGTATGTATGTATGCTTTGTAACCCACAGCAGCTATTGCTCTATTTGAATTTATTATTTGATAGTTACGCATATATTTATTGCTCGAACATAGCACAGCAGCGCTGCGCGTAAAATAAGCTTAAAACCGACCTTCCTGACGCAGTGGCGCTTTCGGATCCGAGTGGGAGGTCGCGGCTTCGATTCCCGCCACGGCCCACTTTGGAATTTTATAATTTATTAATTGGCTCAGGTCTGGTCTGATGGAAGGCTTCGGTTGTGGCTACAAGAAAAGACATACCGCCAAACGATTTAGCGTTCCGGTGCGATGCTGCGAAGAAACCCGTTAGGGGTGAGTTTACTTACCCCTTCCAAGTTAGTACGATACCATCTTCGGCTGCATCATCACTTAACGTCAGGGGAGATCGCAGTCAAGTATTAACTTGTATAGTGTAAAAAAAAGTATAATTTTTACACGACTGCCCGAATAAGGAGTGTGAGATGTATGTATCTAATTTTATGTATGTATGTGTGTGAGTTTCTTTATTCCACCATAACTTCCGAATATCTGAATTAATTCGAACATAATATGGGGTATCATTAGAATCTTTACATCAATCCAAGTACCATGGGCTATTATTTTTTTGGAAAAAGTCGTTTTACCACAGGGCAGTCATGTTTTTTTTTCAATTTTTAAATTATTTACTTGTAACCCTTGTTTCTTCAGGAGATTGACAGCGCCCCGCTACTGAATTTGAACGACAGCGGGCACCGGGACTGGGCCGGTCGCATCATCAACTACCTGAAGCCCTCGTCCAACAAGTACTCGCACACGGACCTGTCCACCACCTGCAACGGACACTCGCCCACCCGCGCCGGCTGCCAGCTGATACGACACCTGTTACGTCACAATGACGTAAGTTATTTCAACTACAAGATACTGTAGTACCCGGCAATTAAGTTAAAAAGTACTCTGTAGTTGGCCCAAAATGCCGGATATCTGCGCAGGTACATCGCGCCTCGCACTTCCACTCGTGGCGCCCTCACACCGCACCACATACGACACCCGAAAATCTGCCCCTAGATTGTGTAAGAAAAACCTATTCATCGTTAACGTTTTAGCAGTGCAGAGGGCAATAGGGAAATTTCCCTCCAGGCAGGTGTTGTGCCTGGGGACCGCTTGTGATCCGAGCGTGTGACGTCAGAAGTTGTATTTATAGAACGCTCGTCGAATGCTCCGTCAGCGTGTGCTATTGCACGGGTTACGCCATCTGTCGTCAGCTATCGAAAGACCGCTACAATCACTCCCCTCTGAGACTGTTAAGTCGTGTGTCGTCGTGGTGCATCTGGTGCGTGTCAACAGCGTGCAGCATCGTGGAAGTGCGTCAGCGATACCGGGTTGACTTGGGTGGACTGCGTGCCGGCGAGGTGTGAGTGACCTTCGAACCGGGAGTCCGTTGATGATGCAGCGGCGCGCGATCAGTGAGTCGATCGGCGGTGAGACGTGTCGCGGCGACCAGTGAGTCGGTCGGCGAAGACTGGGAGTCTGATGCGAGGAATGAGGTTTGCGGTTGCTTCTTCGATGTTGTAGCGGTTGCTGTGGTTCTTGCGGTTGCGGTTGTTGCAGTTGCGGTTTCGTTGTTTATGTTGCGTGTTCTTCAGTTGATGTGTGCCCTCTGGTGGTGAATGGTGAGATCACGTCGGGCGGCACCACTTTAGCAGTGCGGAGGGCAATAGGGAAATTTCCCTCCAGGCAGGTGTTGTGCCTGGGGACCGATTGTGATCCAATTGTCGTACAGCGCTCTTGCGACGGTCTCTGCTGTTGTGTCTTGCACTGGAATTGCTTCCGGCCACTTGGTGCATCGGTCGATTATCGTGACACAATATTTGCAGTCTTTTGACAGTTTCATCGGTCCGACGATGTCAAGATGAAGGTGTTCGAAACGTTGTGATGGTGGAAAGTCAACCAGTGGAGTGACGACGTGCCTATGCACTTTGCTCCGCTGACACTGGATGCACGTTCTAGTCCAGTTGGTGACGTCTTGGTTGATGTTTGGCCAGAAGAATTTTGAGGTCATCAGTTTTCGAGTCGTCCTGATACTGGGGTGACATAGGCCGTGTTGCGCCTTGAATGCGGCGTAACGGTATGCAGTGGGTAAGTATGGGCGAGGTGATGACGTTGAGAGCTCGCACGTGATTGGTCGGTTGAGTCCCGGTAGTGTGACTTCACTGAACTTCAGGTTGGCTTGCTTTTTCAGCTGAGCTAATTCTCGGTCTTCAGCTTGGTCGATGGCTAGCTGTTTGTAATCAATCACGTTAGGGCCTTCGATTTCTTCAATGCGAGATAGGGCGTCAGCCACTGGGTTTTCTTCGCCTTTGACGTACTTGATGTTCGTACAAAACTGACTGATGAAATGTAGTTGGCGTTCTCGACGTGGAGTGTCGCTGCTGCTAGCCGTTTTGCTTAGCGCGAAAGACAAAGGCTTGTGATCAGTGTATATTGTCACTTCACAACCTTCGATGAGCCTCCTGAAGTGTTTCACAGCTGCGTACATAGCAAGTAACTCGCGATCGTACACGCTGTAGCGACGTTGTGTAGGGCTCATGGACTTGGAGAAGAATGCTAGTGGCCTCCATGCGTTTTGCACCCATTGCTGAACTGAAGCGCCCAAACTGTGATCCGATGCGTCGGTCATAATTGCTAGCTGTGACCCTGGGACTGGATGGCTTAGTGTTGTAGCTTCTGTGATGCTTTGTCGGCATTTCTCAAAAGCTTCGTTAGCCTCGGGAGTCCATTCGATCGGCGTCTTGTCGTTTTTCTTTTTGTTGTGCAGGAACTTGTTGAGCTCGTATTGATGATCTGCTTGATGAGGTAGGCAGTCTCGGTAAAAGTTTAACATGCCTAGGAAACGACGTAAGTCGACGACTGTCTTAGGCTTCGGATATTTAGCGATAACTTCGATAAATATATTGTTTACAAACTCTGCCCGCTGATTGGTTACCTAATTTACGTTAGCCAATCAGGGGGCAGAATTTGCTTACGATTACGATAACGATGAATATGTTTTTCTTACGCAGTCAGACCCCTGTTCTGCGTAGGGTTCAACTTACACGCCGCCTACTACTTTATACCTACAGTCTCGCCTGCGACTTTATATGCTCATTCAGTGACTTTCAAAGTTAAAATTGAATTCATTGTATATAGAAGGTTTGTTACAATTTTTTAAACATTGTGTTGTGAGTTTTGACCACGCACGGGAAAGGTAGTTGTTGGCACACCTCCGAATAGACTCGTGGCAAGCCGTTCGATTCAGGCGGTGCAATAATATGCAAGATCCTTACCTAAGAAGAGTCCCCAACAAACGTTTCTGGTAATGAACACTGGGGTTAGTACAAGTTTTTGTACGAATTTCGAGTCGACTCTCATCGCATAAACGAATCGAATGCCTCCATACACTTACAGCTAGCGCCATCTAATGACAGCCGCATATCAGTGACTGTCCATAGATGGCGTTGGCTGTAAATGTATGGCGGAATTCGAGTCGACTTGAAATTCGTACAAAAATCTGTACTAACGCCACAACCCACCACCTTCCCATGGCCCCACCGCCCTCTCGGACTCTTGGGCCGAAACGCGGCAGGACACCCGAACGGTACTTGCTCTCGGCGCTTTTCCCAGCTCGGGTGCCTTCTTGAGCTCCCTACAAGTTATTTACTCTCTTCCTTGTCCCTTTTGTCTTTCTCCCCTTTCTGGGGCAGAGTCTACAAAGATGTTACTTCCGCCGCCGCTCCCAGCCTCCTATCCTATCCACCTCTCACGACGAACTGTCTTCAAGACCGCGCTACTGCTCGTCGTGAGCTCCTCCTCCTCGGCCTCTCGTCTCTGCGGTCTAACGCCACAGTATGGTCGCAGGCGGACACGCAGCGGATGGTCCGGGAGCTGTTCGCGGACGTGGCGCGGCAGGTGCAGGCGATCGAGACGGGGCGCCGCGCGCACGAGTGCCTGTTCAGCCCGCAGCACATGTGCAACACCATGTGCCAGATGTACTTCCTGTTCGTCGGCCAGCTGTGCCACTCGCACGCCGGCCTGCGCCTCTTCAAGCAGACCGGCCTCTATGAAAAGTAAGCAACTGTAGCGTCAATTTAAACCGCGGCGGAATGGAATGAAAGCGATTTTTTTTTACGTAGCATAATGAACTCATCGTACAAGCTTTGTTGAAATATCAAAGACACGTACGAAGCGGTTTGAATACTGAATGGTTCCTGATACGCACTGCGAAAGTTTGAAAAACCCTCCCAGGCACCGTCTGTTTTACCATCTACAACTTCTTTACTTGTCTACTTCTACTTTACATGGGCATCTTCAAATCAAGAGTGAATAGCCATCTCCTAAGTAATCGCATTCCACCTTAGACTGTATCATAACTTTCCATCAGGTGTGATCAAGCGCTAGCCTATATAAAAGGGAATTGCATTGTAAGGAAGTTGGTAATCTGAAATATAATTCTTACAGTAAGAATTGCAGAGATTGCATTAAAATTAAATAAATTTGATGTGTTGACGACATACAAATTACACACATTATGTACATGTATTATGGTATATTACACATATTAGCAAATACTAATATTGTGGAGTGCTAGAATGATGTTTCATATTACTGGTAGTTTGCGACAGAGAGATATTATTAATTTTTTTTATTTTATATGTTATCCAAGTAAGGTGATAAAACAGATGTTTGATGAGTGTTATTTCTTTATTTACAGTCTCCTAGAACTGTCCACTAAGACTCACCATAGTTGTTACGTTAAATTAGTCATATCAAGCTTAGATTACTCCATGGATTCGAGTCCGCGGGACATCCTTGCCAAAACATTGACGTGCAATATCCTAGCCTCGAGGTTGTATGCAACTCAGTTCCTAAACGTACTCTTACGAGCCTCGCGGAAGTCGAAAGATTTGGTGAGGAAAAAGTCCAAACTGAAGAAGAATGTCGTGCAAGAGCATTCGAAGGTCACGCAAAGAGATGAGCTCGAGGTCGCAGGCGGTGTGGACATGGACACTTGGATACTGCAAATGTTGGTCGGACAAATCAAAGATGAGTCGAAGGCGGTTGTGAAGTGCGCTTTGAACATTCTAGAAGAAGCATACAGTGTTCCCGTGAGTAGTGAGATAATATTTGATTTCTATTTTTTAACCATCACGAATCTTTGAATTTTAGAAGTACTATTAGATACTTAGCGGTTGAGTACAAAGACTTACATATGATTGAAATCTCGGCATCATATTAATTGTATTTCCACCTGAATCTGTCTCGTATGTTTTTGTATGTGGCCCATACCAAATATTCTGCTAATAAAAAAATCTGCCATTTTTTATTAGCGATTTTTTATTTCTTTTTTATAGATTTTTAAATTATTTATTATTTAAATACAGGTATACTTCGAAAAGTTGATGACCATGAGGGATGCCCTCTGTCAGAACTGTCGATTGGACAAGACAGCCGAACCGGCCTCTTTGGACTTCTCTGCAGTGGGGGACCGCGGCTACCTGCTGTGGCTGGGGCTGGAAGTGGCGGCGGCCGCGCAGAACGCCGATTCCAACGCCATCACGTTTGTGAAGAAACACTTGGATTTCTGGAACAAATCCTACAACTATAGGTAAGTTAACACATCAGGAGGAAAAGATTTTCAGATACTTGTATCCTAGCTACTCAATGTGTTCCTCATAAATTTTTTTGAAATGGAAAAGGCGGCAGGCGTTTTTAAGATGGGAAAGCCACTGAACTCGCGACACTGTTACCACAAGTCACAACCGACACCTCTGTTTGGGTTTTCACTTCCGTCGGCATTCCGTAGTGCCACGTCTTTTTTAAGCATTTGTAGGGTTGCGGTGCGGTGGAGATGATCCTGTTGAGTGCGACAATTTTTAAAAGTATTCATAATTTATGGTTATGAAGTATTTGTCTTGCAACAGATACGTGCGTCTAGTGGAAGCGGTGGTGCACGAGGCGCTGACGCTGTCGGAGGAGTCGCGCCGGCCGCGCAACGCGCGTCGCCTGGCGCGGCCGCCCCCGCACCTGTTCGCGACGCTGGCCGCGCTGTGCGCGTCGCGCCCCGCCGCGCCGCCACCCTTCACCAAGGGACTGCTCGCCGCGGCACTGCCCGCGCACTACAAGGTATTACACAACAGATACGTGCGTCTAGTGGAAGCGGTGGTGCACGAGGCGCTGACGCTGTCGGAGGAGTCGCGCCGGCCGCGCAACGCGCGTCGCCTGGCGCGGCCGCCCCCGCACCTGTTCGCGACGCTGGCCGCGCTGTGCGCGTCGCGCACCGCCGCGCCGCCGCCCTTCACCAAGGGACTGCTCGCCGCGGCCCTGCCCGCGCACTACAAGGTATTACACAACAGATACGTGCGTCTAGTGGAAGCGGTGGTGCACGAGGCGCTGACGCTGTCGGAGGAGTCGCGCCGGCCGCGCAACGCGCGTCGCCTGGCGCGGCCGCCCCCGCACCTGTTCGCGACGCTGGCCGCGCTGTGCGCGTCGCGCACCGCCGCGCCGCCGCCCTTCACCAAGGGACTGCTCGCCGCGGCCCTGCCCGCGCACTACAAGGTATTACACAACAGATACGTGCGTCTAGTGGAAGCGGTGGTGCACGAGGCGCTGACGCTGTCGGAGGAGTCGCGCCGGCCGCGCAACGCGCGTCGCCTGGCGCGGCCGCCCCCGCACCTGTTCGCGACGCTGGCCGCGCTGTGCGCGTCGCGCACCGCCGCGCCGCCGCCCTTCACCAAGGGACTGCTCGCCGCGGCCCTGCCCGCGCACTACAAGGTATTACACAACAGATACGTGCGTCTAGTGGAAGCGGTGGTGCACGAGGCGCTGACGCTGTCGGAGGAGTCGCGCCGGCCGCGCAACGCGCGTCGCCTGGCGCGGCCGCCCCCGCACCTGTTCGCGACGCTGGCCGCGCTGTGCGCGTCGCGCACCGCCGCGCCGCCGCCCTTCACCAAGGGACTGCTCGCCGCGGCCCTGCCCGCGCACTACAAGGTATTACACAACAGATACGTGCGTCTAGTGGAAGCGGTGGTGCACGAGGCGCTGACGCTGTCGGAGGAGTCGCGCCGGCCGCGCAACGCGCGTCGCCTGGCGCGGCCGCCCCCGCACCTGTTCGCGACGCTGGCCGCGCTGTGCGCGTCGCGCCCCGCCGCGCCGCCGCCCTTCACCAAGGGACTGCTCGCCGCGGCCCTGCCCGCGCAATACAAGGTGTGTGTGGACTCTGCGTCCTACGACATGACTTACATAAATCAATATTTTGATAATTGAGTATAATAATACCCTATTTATAATTAATAATAATCTTTTACAGATATTACAGAAGAAGAAATGTGTCACGGAACAAGAGATCGCGGACCTGAAGGCGTCGTTGTGGGCGGTGGGCAACGCGAGCGTTACCCCGCAAGGCCTGCAACAGCTCATAAACCTGAGCAACGGTTATTTGGAAGATTCTGTGCCCGTCCACATTGTCAATTTGGCCAGACACAGCCCGATTTACTCCGTACGAGCGACCGCTTTCTACGTCCTGGGACTGATTGGAAGTACTTATGACGGTGCTAACTTACTTGCGGATCTAGGTGAGATGCAGTTTCTTATAAACAATTGACTTCAGTTAAAAAAAAGTCAGTATTTTTTTTTAATTCATAGGCTGGTTATGCGTGCGGCACACCCGACACGACCAGTTCCCGGTGATACCCGACGACGCGCTTCCCCTCATAGCGGACCCGAGCGACGCGGCGCACACCGCCACCTCCCCCGACCGACGGTACCACGCACTCGACATCGACCTCAGCGAGCACTCCGACCACACCGACCTCAGCACGGCGGAGAGCCTACACTCCGACACCAAACCGAACCGAACAGCCATACCCGTGGAAACAGACAAAGATCAAGACGTGGTCGATCATAAACTCGGTTTCATCGAGAGGCGCGAGGACAAAAGAAAGTCGCACACCCTCCCGACGCAAGGCTCAAGTTCGCACGAACGATCGCTGACCGAGTCTCGCACGGTGGACATCCTGCGAGATTGCTCGAACTACGAACGCGCGCCGCACCGCGTGCACGTGGAGAGCCGCCTGGGCAGGATGAACTCGCTGGATCAGGCGCGCGAAGGCCGCGTGCGGAACACCAGCGAGTCCAGTACCAGCGGCGTTAGCAGTTGCGACTCGTTCCTCGGGAAATATGCTATACCGTGAGTATTTTTTAGGGTTTCGTACCCAATGGGTAAAAAAGGAACCCTATTGCTAAGACTTCGCAGTCCGTTCGTCCATCTGTCCGTCTCTCACCAGGCTGTATCTATTGAACCGTGGTAGCTACAGACTTGAAATTTTCACAGATGATGTATTTCTGTTGCTGCTATAACAAAAAATACTAGAAAATAGCATAAAATACATTTTTAAGGGGGCTCCCATTCAACAAACGTGATTTTTTCGATCCGATTATATAGGTTAGTAATTAACATAATATGATACGGCTGCATCGTCACATAGCATCAGATGAGTTAAATAGTGCTCTGTTCGTAAATGAAACATGATTAACTTATACTAATTAATGTTGTTTTAGCGATAGAGTGTTGAAGCTGAGCCCCATCCCCAGCTCGTCAAGCCTGTACGGCATGAAGAGCTGCAGCAGCACGCACCGGCCGCGCATTCCTGAACCGCAGCGACGGACGTCTACATCCAGTCAGTACATATTTTATCCAGTACTAGCGGACCCGACAGACTTCGTCCTGTCAAAAAGTTTTTTATTGTGGCAGTTTTTTGCTCCTTCCTATTTTATAGTCGGGGCAAAAATTCTCTTATGCAATAGCAATAAAGCTTTAGTTCTTCGTTTTAGTTAGAAAACGTTTGTATGGGAAATAGAAAAGGGCTTTTTTAAGATTTTTTCCGGCATTTATTCGATTTTTACCATCCTTGAACTTCATCGAACATGTAAAAAAAAGAATTGGCCAAATTGGTCCAGGCGTTTTTGAGTTATGCGATATAGATTACTTACCCTAATTAGCCGAAAGCCTAAAGTAGGGAACGATGTATAGATGCATGAAATAATAACAGCAAGAGGTGTAGCTCATATCCTGAGGGAACTATAGGGAGTTCAAAAATGTACCATAAATTTTAAGTGACATCCCTAAAAACAGCTGGTTCAATATCAATGAACTGGGAATAAAGAAAATGACATGAGATTTGTCAATATCACAGTTAGGTTTGCTAAATTTTATTTTTCTAAATCTGATAACATTTTTTGTATTGTTTTCAATACAAAAAATGCTATCAAAAAAAAAAGTTATTTTTAAAATAAAATAATTGGGACTTCTTATCTCGAAGGTTAGCTGCGGGCACACTATACGAATTAACCCACACCTTGTATTTTAATTTTTAATACATTTACTAAAGTAAACTTTTCTATGTGTTATAGTATAGTTACTTGTATCCCAATAATCTATTTTCTACCGATTCTGTTTTAAGATTTTAACCTTTGCATCAAGATTGATATATTTCTCATTGGATATTTATCCTCTTACCAGGTTATACAACCCCAGACATTGGCAGTTCGCCTCCATCACAAAAGGACATGAGTGGATATGCAACAATACAGTCACTAAACAAACACCGGAGGTAAAGCTTCACACAACATAATAATACGTAATTTTTTTTAACTAAACGTTCACGTGTTATATTGATGTTGTTGTTTATAAGTAAGGAATAATTAATCCCAAACTGTATACCAGTTTGTTAATGGCATTTGACGGTTTTAGCTTAAGTTGGCCCAGTAATTTCGTCGGCTGTAACATTACTGTTTCACGGTAGAATAACTATACTGCAGTGGTACTTACCCGTACGGACTACGCAGGGTCCTACCTCCAGCAAGTTCATGACGTGATTTTTTTTGCAGGCCTCACTACGTGTCAGAGAGCGGCGCGAGCGATATCGATGTTCTGACGTGGTTGCCCTTCGACTCCGACCAGAGGCCGAAGCCGTTCTCCTCGCTGCGAGACCGCGCCAAGTCCACCAGAGAGCGAATGACGAAGCTCAGGTTTGTATACACAAGTTTGCAGGCCTCACTACGTGTCAGAGAGCGGCGCGAGCGATATCGATGTTCTGACGTGGTTGCCATTCGACTCCGACCAGAGGCCGAAGCCGTTCTCCTCGCTGCGAGACCGCGCCAAGTCCACCAGAGAGCGAATGACGAAGCTCAGGTTGGTATACACAAGTTTGCAGGCCTCACTACGTGTCAGAGAGCGGCGCGAGCGATATCGATGTTCTGACGTGGTTGCCATTCGACTCCGACCAGAGGCCGAAGCCGTTCTCCTCGCTGCGAGACCGCGCCAAGTCCACCAGAGAGCGAATGACGAAGCTCAGGTTGGTATACACAATAGTTTGCAGGCCTCCCTAATGTGTCTGAGAGCGGCGTGAGCGATATCGATGTTCTGACGTGGTTGCCCTTCGTTAAAACTTTTATGACAATCTCGACGTACGTTCATTTCCAGGAAATGCTACCATACAAACTCGCATTGAGCGGTGCTTATATATACCAACCATTTTTCAGGTAGCGGATTGTAGTAAAATAATTTAATCTCTCTTGGTAATCATGGACTTCCGCAAAGTAATCGCCTGCTTCTATTCGATATGTATGGCGTAAATATTCAACTTGAAAGGGATTAATAACTACTACCGGTTTCTACTCAGCATCGCGCTGGAACGTATGTCGTATGGCAAAGTGTCTTTACTGGTAGGTTGGTAACTAGCCACGGTCGAAGCCTCCCACCAGAAAGCAGACTTGTATGCTAGAGTATTCATTTATTGTTCGTCTTGTTTTAGTCTGTTGGAGTACGATTGGAAGCCTTTGACACAAGCTGAAAGTTCCCAAATAGTGTACAAGCCGTCTCGATCGACTATCCAGGTTGCGCCGTCTACTTCGGGCCCACAGTCGCCGTATTATATAGGGATATGCTTGCCGCGCAATCTTATGGAGCTGTTCCCAATGTGAGTATCAGCTGTATATCTGTACTAATATTATAAAACTGAAGAGTTTGTTTGTTTTTTAGTTAGTCAGTTTGTTTGTTTGTTTGTATGTTTGTTTTTTTGTTTGTTTGTTTGTTTGTTAGCGCTAATTAAAGTAACTACTGGGGGCCTACCACCGTGACCCAAAGTAATATTATTGTAATATTGTTTTAAAATTTCCATACTGACATTGTATGAAAATGTCAAAACTATTGGTAGGCCCCCTGTTCCGTATAGAAAAAATATTTTTGCGTTGGATAGTCCATTTATCGAGGACGGCTATTGGCTATATAACATCCCAATATAACTAATAAGAGCACAGCATAAATGAAAATGTTGCGAAAACGGGAAAATTCTTCTTTTTGGAGATGTTCCGTTCCGAGACATAGTTTCCGCACTTATATTGAAATTAATTTTATAAACCAACACCTTATAAAAAATCATCTATGTCTGTGCATGTAGAGGACGACCACTGATAAGATGGATGGATTCTGTGAAAAAGGATGGACGGAAGAAGAAGACAGTTTATTTTTTTCCCACCTTTGCCTCGAGCTTTTTTGATTTTTTTAGGTTTTTAGCTACCCTCTGACAAATCGGTGCAGTAGCTAAGAATATTAAGTTTAAAATTAAAATATATTGATTTGTTGAAATGTTTGGTGCAGGGAAGATGACCCCAAGCGGAGCGCCGTGGACGGCGACAAGGGTATCAACCGAGTCACGACCGTGCCAGCCGGTTCCACCACGCCCGACCACAGTATAGGATTAACTAGAAGTGAGTAAACTATGTGTATGGTTATGTATACAATTAAACGATCTATAAATTATTTATACAAGGTACACTTTAACAAAAAATATTACATAATATTATGTGGTTTTATGAAAACACTATGCAACTTTAGTAAGTGAATAATAGAAACATATTTAGATGTACGCAACAGTTTATTACTTGATGACAGTAAAAGTATTAATTATAACAGGAAAAGTTGGTATTGGTAAAAAGCTATAAACTTAACCCTCCTGATATCGGGAGCCTCTCAACCAATCAGCTAGTCTATCACTGTCCGCCGACAGATATTTTTGCACCGTCCGCCCTGTTCAGGGTATATTTCTGTTATAATTCCTAATTTACCCATTTCCCTAATTTATCCATTTTCTAAAGGTCACCCATTTCCTACCTAGGTGCTGATACAGCAACATCAACAATGGGCAACGTACGAACTGCGACACCGAGCGCGGCAGTGGGCGTTAACGTGTCCGACACGACTCGAATAGACCCCACGGCCTTGACGAGTAAACTGACACACTTGGAGAACAAAGCCAATGTACCTAAGGATCGAAGCGAAGGCGACAGTAGCAACAAAGTAGAAAGTGAACTAGAATCGAAGGCAGCTCTGACGGATTCAGTCGTGGATAAGAAGGAAGTGTTAGTGAGAGACGAGGGCTCGGTGGTAGCGAGCGCGCTGTGTTCGAACCGCTTGTCGGGCGTGAAGGCGGCGGTGTGGAGGCACTCGGCGGCGGATTGTTTGGCGTGCGTCCGAACGCGGCCGCCGTCTTCGCACGAGTTGCGGGAAGCTTTCTTCGCAGGTTGGTTATATTCCTTAATATTTAGTCATATTAAGGAACATAGACAGTAAAGAGGATAGATGCCTGCCCTTAACACACATAAAAAGAAAATGTGTTTTAAATTCGGACGTAAAACTTCATATTATATACGTTAGAGTTACCTTATTTACTATTCTTGAGACTAATCTGTTAAGCCGAATCCCAATGTTTTTGAGTTAACCACTGCTATAGTTTTTACTGAAAGAAATTAGACACAATCTAGCTATATGTGTAGCGTAGGTGCTATGCGCGTCTCGTTCGCCTTATAACATCAATATGGTTGTCATAAGTAGAATAAAAGTTTGTATGAAAAAATAATATTCCTTATCGAATATTCTTATGTGCGTTTTAATAATATTTTCAAATATCTTAACACGTTTTATATTACGCTTTTTAGAGTTGGAAAGCCCGAGCAGCAGTAGAGCCGAGGATCGAGACAGCCCGGCTGCGGCTCCGCAGGCGCAGTTGCTGCACCACGTGCTGTTCATGTCCAACCCCATACACTTGCGGCAGGTCGGTGTTCGTGGTGGCAGTCACCACCATTCTGACTTCAATCTGTTTTTTATTGGACCAACAGCTTTGATAATTCTCAGGATATAGACTAATAGTAGGGGATCCCAAGTAAGGTCGACCTTCACCGAGCTGCTTATTGGATGAAAACTAAACTCGCCGGCATATTTAGCGGAACATAAAAAAAAGGTCCATAATTAAAAAAATATGGTTTTATTTTAAAATCTACTTACTACACTTCTTTTGTTATTTAAAGTTTCATTTGTTTTTACTTAAAATGAGATCACATTAAGAACAGATTTTGCGAGTAAAGGCTATTTGTGAAAAATGGTACACTTTTGAACTTTTCGTGTAACCTGGAAAAGTGAAATTTAATATTAAAATTACAATTAATTAAATTAGAAAAATGGTGATTAATATCGCGTATTTCCTCCACGTGCTCTTATTAAAGTTTCTACCCGTCTAGGCATACTGAGAATGATGTAATCGATGGTCTCCTGGGATAGTCTCCGCCATTCCTCAACTACGGCGATTCGCAGTTCTCCCACGTTGGCAGGAGCTGGAATTCTGGACTTAACTTTTCTTTTCAGCAAGTCCCAAACGTGCTCTATTGGGTTCATATCCGGTGATCTCGCCGGCCACTCCATAACAGTGATATTCATATCATTAAGATAAGCTTGAGTTACCCGAGCGGTATGCGGCAGAGCATTATCCTGCATAAAAACAAAATCGTCACCGATATATGGGGCAAACGGTACGACATTTTCTTCTAAAACTTCTCTGATATAGTGGTCTGTAGTCAGACTCCCTCTGTCGATCACTACTAAGTCTGTGCGAGCTCCCAAACAAATGCCCGCCCAAAGCATTATTGATCCACCACCGTATGCAACTGTAGTTTCAAAATTTGTCTGAATGTATCGTTCTCCTTTGCGTCTGTATATTCTTTGCCTGCCGTCAATTTGATTTAAGAGAATTCTGCACTCATCACTAAACAATACCTTACTCCATTGGTCCGCGTTCCAAATTCGATGTTCCTGAGCAAAAGTTAACCTGTTTCTACGATGATTTACCTCGAGCCTTGGAGCCTTGGCGGGCACAAATGAACCCAAACCAGCTTCTTCGAGCCTTCTTCGTACCGTACGCTCACTTACGGTTACACCCCGCACTGCTTCTAACTCATGTCGGGCTTGGACGGCCGTCAAACGGGGGTTCCTACGTACACGAAGCCGAATGAAACGATCATCCCTACTCGAAGTGCGTCTTTTTCTGCCTTGTCCTGCTCTTCTCACATAAGTACCGGTCTCCCTGAACCGTTGGATACTGCGATGGATCGTTGAAACTGGTCGACGAAGATCTCTGGATATCACTCTGTAGGTTAGACCATTTCTTCGCATTTCGAGTGCCCTGGCAATCTCCGTTGGGGCTAAGTCAGGCATAATTCAGTCATCAACTCCAGAAAGATACGCGATTAAAAAAAACTAACAAAAAACAGTATTTCAATGAAATTTTAAATCAAACTCAGAAGGAAGAAATACTCGAAGTTCGCTCCAGATAAGGTGTATTTGAATAAAATTAAAACAATTGCATAAAATGTGATGTTCAGTTGTTTTCTTAATTTGAAAATATTTCTTTTTAAATTAAATGACGTATAAACCAGCCAGCAACTTTATATGATACTGATATCAAACCTTTTTTTTATGTTCCGCTAAATATGCCGGCGAGTTTATTTTATATCCAATTAAATATGTCAATAAATATATCGCAAGTGGGTTGCCTAAAAAATTTCAGTCCAGGGTATGATTAATTAAGAATTTTAAAAAATCCATTGTAACATGAACTCCGCTTTGTTAGAGTTCCGTTGACATCTTAGTTCAAATTAGATTGGATGAGCGATTCAGGTCGAAAATTGCAATTGTGCTTATTTACCTACGATTTTATTATCCGTTAACTTTCTTTTGCTAAAAAAATATAGAGCAGAAATACTTTCCTCAGTATTATGTATGAACTTACGCGATGTCAAACTGCTGTCACTTCCGGTTGTCGTCCGCATCCGTCACAGCACACTGAGTTTATTGTTATTGTCTATGATTACCTATGTCTATGCTATTCCTATGCTATACCTATATCTACTTTATACACCACATATCTTGCCCCTTAGTTTCTATGTACAGATCACTGATGGTTCATCACATCACCGTCACAGGTCACTAACGATCCTTGAGGTATCCCCAGCACGTCACGCATTTCATCTGGGTCTATGTCAGTGTCTGTTTCTCGCCGACGTAGTTGGTTGAGGTGTCTGGTCACAACCGGGCCATTTTCAATTTTTACTAAGAACCTCACCGGTCCTTGCACTTTGGTAATAGTACCTTTTATCCATTTCTTTCCTTTTGTATATGCTCTCAGCCAAACCCTGTCCCTTATGCTGAACAATCTTGTGGGCACATCCTTGTTCTTTTCAATTTGCTGTTCTGCCGCAGGTTTAGCAGAAAACGGATGAATGATGTCAAATCTAGTCCTAAACCGTCTTTTGTTCAACATTTCAGCTGGGGTTTTCCCAGTGACTGTGCTTGGGCTAGTCCTTAATCCAAACAATAACCTCGGCAACATCACTCCTAGATCCATTCCAGATAATATTTTTAGTTTATTTTTTATCGTTTGTACTGTTCTTTCTGCCTGGCCATTTGACGACGGGCTATATGGAGGGGTTAGTATATGTCTTATGCCATTATCCTGAGCAAACTTTTTAAACTCTGTTGATGAGAAAGCCGTCCCGTTGTCGCTCACCAGTACCTCCGGTAGGCCTTGCTCCGCAAATATATCTGTTAATGCCTTTATTGCACATTCACTTGATGTTGTTCTTACGATTTTAACTTCTGGCCATTTTGAGTGAGCATCTATTACTATCAGGAACATTCTGTTCTCTACAGGTCCTGCAAAATCAATGTGCAGTCGCTGCCAAGGGTTAGCTGGTGTTATCCAGGAATGCCCTGTACTTGCCGGCATGTTTCTATGCACTTGGCATTTCTCACTTTTTGCTACCAAGTGTTCAATTTCATGATCTAGTCCTGGCCACCAAAAATAGCTTCTAGCAATTGCTTTTGACACTACCACTCCATCATGCGTTTCATGAAGCCCATCTAACATATGCTGACGCATGGATGGGGGTATTACTACTCTACTTCCCCATATGATGCAGTCATTGGTCATTGACAGTTCCTTTCTTTTAACCCAATATATCTTTAGCCTTTCATCCTCGACTCTGTCCGGCCAACCGTGTAAAATCCAGTATTTTATTTTTGACATCACTTCATCACTCGCTGTCTCTGCAGCAATATCTTTGGATGAGTACTGTACCGCACTTGGCTTCTCAGCCAACAGCAAAACATCTGACATAGCTTCCATTGAGGTTTCATCCTCCTTGCTTGTTTCCATTGGCCATCTGCTCAATGCATCAGCACCATCTATGCTAGATCCACATTTGTATTGCAGTTCATAATCATACGAGTTCAATTTTAATGCCCATCTCATCATTCTAGGAGACAGCATCTGCGGAATCGCCTTGTTAGGGCTAAATATTCCTAACAATGGTTTATGATCTGTATATATCAACACATGCCGGCCATATATATATTGGTGAAATTTTTCCAATCCAAACATAATGGCTGCGGCTTCTTTATCAATCTGACCATAATTTCTTTCGGTCTTATTTAATGTTCGGGACCCCATGGCAATTGGCTTTTCTGTGCCATCTTCCATTGCATGAGCTAAAATTGCACCCACCGCGTATTGAGACGCATCACACGTTAAGACCACCGGTTTTGTGTTGTCAAAATGTATTAATGTGTTTTCCCTTGACAGTAATGTTTTTGCTTTGTTAAAAGCGTCCACTTCTTTTGAAGACCACCTCCATTCTGCATCCTTATCCAACAATCTATGCAGTGGTTCTAATAATTCCGCTTTATTCTTTATGAATCTTTCATAGAAATTCAGTAGCCCCAGAAACGCCTGTAGTTGTTTCACATTCTTTGGTGCGTTTGCCTTGTTTATCATATCTATTTTCTTTGGGCATGGGTGTATACCAAATCTGTCTACCACATAACCCAGGAATTCAACACTGTCCGTTGCAATTTCGCATTTCTTCCTATTTAACCTTAATCCAACTGTCATGAGGCGCTCCAATACATTTTCCAGGATCTTATTATGTTCCTCCCTGTTTCTTCCAGCCAATAGTATGTCATCGATCAGGACAGTCACACCTTTAATTCCTGCTAATGTGTTTGCCATTAGTCTCTGGAATATTCCTGGACATGCCTTTAATCCATACGGTAATCTCTTCATTTTATATAGACCTTTAGGTGTATTTATTGTCAGTATTCTAGCAGTATTTTCTGTAACTTTCACTTGAGTATATGCTTCTTTTAGGTCCAGTTTTGTGAATACTGTACCACCCGCAAGCTCTGACAACGATTCATTGATAGTTGGTTGTGGGTATGTGTCTGTTTCTGTGGCCGCGTTGACTGTCAACCGATAATCTCCACACAATCTAATGCTTCCATTCTTCTTTGGTACCGGAACAATTGGTGTGGCCCAATTTGAGAATGGTATTGGTTCAATCACTCCTACCTCCACTAATCTATCTATCTCGTTGCACACTCTATCCCTGATCGCAAATGGTATAGGTCTACTCCTCATAAATTTAGGTTGAGTATTTTTTTACATGTAATTTCTACCTTTGGTCCAGAGTATTCACCCAACCCTTCTTTAAAAACCTCTTTATATTTCTCCAATAGTAGCGCAAGACTGTTCTCCATTGCCTCGATGCTGTTCACACCATCTACTGAAATCCCTAATGATTTGAACCAGTTTCTTCCTAAAAGGTTTTGCCCTTGTCCTCGCGCAATCAATAATGTTAGTTTTCCTTTGAATTCTCCATATTCTACAGCTACCTCCACACTACCCACTAACTGAACTCTAGTATATGTCCATGTATGCAAATTTAAGCTGCTTTGTGCTAATCGTGGCAGTCTACCATTCCATATAGATCGTGCCATATTCTCACATATAATAGTATATGAACACCCCGAGTCCACTTCAAACTGTACCTCTGCCCCATTCACTTTAACCTCAATTATTATGGGCGGCACCCTTTCTGGTCCACTGATGCTATGCAAACCATTCATAAATTCATCTATTTCCTTCACCTCTGCCTGCTTTTTTGGTGTCCGTCTACACACACGGGCAATGTGTCCAGTACCTTCACACCGGAAACAGTTTGCCGTTACAAATAAGCATTTCTGATTCAAATGACTTCCTCCACATCGATAACAAAGTGATTTTCTAGTGTTTCTTACCTCCTTCACTGCGCTTACCTCCATGGGCTCCTCACCCACCGTTAAACTCGGCCCTGCAGCTTGCTCCATGGCTGTTCCTTCCGGCCTATTGATCACTTTGAGATCCGATTCACGTTTTTCTGCCTGCAAGGCCATTTCGACCGCTAGCTCATACGTCAGCGCTGTTTTTTTTAATAAACTATCTTGTAGTTTCGTGTCATAGACACCACACACTAGTCTGTCCCTCAATGTTCGTTCCAAGTCTACAAAATTACAATGTTTTGTCATTTTTCTTAATGTCGCGATATAATCTTGCATCGATTCGTTTTTGTTTTGTTTTCTCGTGTGAAACTTGTATGATTCCACAATTTCGTTTGGCCGGGGGCTGAAGTGACTATTTAATGTATTTATAACCTCAACTAACGATACTTGACTCACTGTTTGTGGAAATATTAATGATTTAATCAGAGCATACAAATCTGCCCCGCATGATGCGTAAAATATTGCTTTTTGTCTCGTAACATCCGATATCCCCTTTGCTTCAATGAAAAAACCGAACCGCTCAATGTAAGATTCCCACTCATCAACTTTTATATCCAATTCTGGAAATTTTATATCCGACATATTCAGAATATTGTGCTACACCTAATTCAACCGTTTTTTTTACAATTTACGCACACTTTTCTATGATTTTTCCCGATTTTTCTCGTCGCCACTATTATGTATGAACTTACGCGATGTCAAACTGCTGTCACTTCCGGTTGTCGTCCGCATCCCTCACAGCACACTGAGTTTATTGTTATTGTCTATGATTACCTATGTCTATGCTATTCCTATGCTATACCTATATCTACTTTATACACCACACTCAGCCAGGAAATTATTTCTGGCAAAAAGCACTATTTATAACATCCAATCTAATTTGAACTACGATGTCAACTAAACTGTAACAAATAGGAGTCCATGTTACAATGGTTTTTTTTAAATTCTTAATTAATCATACCCTGGACTGAATTTTTTTAGGCAACCCACTTGCGATATATTTATTGACATATTTAATTGGATATAAAATAGTTTTCATCCAATAAGCAGCTCGGTGAAGGTCGTTGTATGGCGGGATCTTAGACCATAAGAGCAAGGGCTTGACTAGTAGAATAATAACCACTATGATAAATTTCAAATCCAAGATGGCCGCCGTCACAAAATGGCAAGTAGTGGTGGTAGGGAGTTCAGGTTTATTAGACCTGTCAATTTAGTTCAGCATTGAAAGAGTACGTCGTTATCGTCCCCAGGCGCGCTCCGCTCTGCTGACGCTGAAGCAACGCCACCCGGACGTGTTCCGCAGCCCGTGCGTGTACTCGGACGTGTGCGCGCTGGTGTCGCGCGACACGTACATGCTGTGCGCGCGCCGCTTCCTGCAGGAGCTGTTCCTGGACGCGAACTTCTCGTGCTTCCTCAACGAGCCGGCCGCCATCTTGGCGCGCCACCTGCCCGCCGCCGCGCTGCCACCCACCTTGGAAACCATCCAATAGTATTTACGTGGTCATTGCAATGCCTTTAATATAATAATCGAGTACCATCAGCAACGCAAGTGCAAGTTATCTCGAACGTTCCGTTTAGGACACCTACTTTATGTTAATCAATTAATTTATTATCAATATAGTTCCACAATCCGTTCCTATAGAAATATGATTTATATTCATATATTTTCTTGCTATTACGCAGTCGTGTTTCCTTAACGAGCCGGCCGCCATCTTGGCATAGCACCTGCCCGCTGCCACAAACCTTGGAAACCTCCCAATAGTATTTACTTAATCATAGCAATCCTTTTATAGTCAATAGTCAATAGTCAAATACTTTATTTCACATAGGCCTAACATACAGGCACTTGCGAACGTCGGCATGACATTTCTTGCATAATAATGGTGATAACTACAAGTCGACTTAAAACTAAGTTTACGAGGGTTCCAAACGCGCCCTGCCGCTGAGATTTTAATATAATAATCGAGTACCGTCAGAGCAACGCAAGTTATCTTGATTTTTATTCAACCTAGGAAACTTATCAGTTCATACTTATTATAAATTATGGTCCCTCAGTCCGTTCCTATAGAAAATATTTTTACGTTCATATCTTTTCTATCATATTCAACGATAACTTTTGATTGATTTTACGATCTAATAATTTACCTACTTTTACCTGCTGTCTGTACTTTTAGGCTATAAGCGCTCGCCTATTAAAAGTGGAATAGCGATGGAATATTTAACTCTTTATATTTTATCTTTCTCTATCATCGTTATTGATATGCGAAGTAAGTGAAAAAATAATTGTATGGTAAAATATCTCTTCCTTATGTCAAATGTTTTATCTTCTTTTGTAACTATTAAGTTGCTTTTAAGCCTAAAGATCAGTTGAGCAAAATCTTTAAACTAAACGTATTTATCGCGTCTAAAATTAGTGCCATGAGCACTAATTTTAGACACACTTATTTTAGAAAACCATGAGGAACATTTTAAAAAGGATTTGTCATTTGACGACTGAATGGCAAACCTGCCGTCTGCGTCGGAAGTCTTAAGTTTGATTCCTATAGATATTTCAATCCACGAAGATAAAAACTATGTCAAAATTTTGTTTAATAAAAATAAAAACTATTTAAAAAATATAATTGCAAAAATGTCGGGCCAACTACTTATAACTATTCCAGATTTCATGTCGATATATTTAAAAGTTATTCAAATAAAGGTTCGTGACACACAGACGCACGACACCCACAGATGGACAACAAAGTAATGTTATAAGGTTTCCGTTTTCTTTTTTTTTCTTTTGAGGTACGGAACCCTAAAAACGATGGCACATATTTTTAGACGCCTCAAAAAACTAATTTTTAGAGATTTTGCTCAACAGAAAAGACACCGTTTGTCTATGTACGTCTTTATTTCATACGTCTTGAAGCTGTTACTTACATTCCCTTATGCCAAAAAAAATTACACATGCTGCAGAGCCGGCTAAAAATGTATCAAATCAATGTCAAAACGTGATTTTCAAGCGTTGTTATTGGTCAAAACCCGTGTTTTGTCATTGATACTGTTATTTAATGATTGATACATTTTTAGCCGATTGCCCTGCAGGGTCTTCATTGTATTTGACAGGTGTTATCGATATAATATAAAGAATGTCCTCTAAATGAGAGCTGTCAGGATTTGTGTACAAACTGAAATAACACCAATTTATCTTAAGATTATTCAATATAATATATTTATATCAGATTCACATGATGTAGACAATTCTGTAATAAAATATCAAATACATAATTACGTAATATCGATATGACCTTAACATAATTTGCTATGAATGTATTACATATGCAAGTACATAATATAAGATTTTTTTTATTATAATATGATGATATTATAACCAATGAAAGTATAAGCATATGTAAATACGTATTTTATTTAAGTTGAAATAATCGATATCAAAATTGATCGCACTTATGATCAGCCAAATAACTTTTATTAAGGTCAGTTAAATCAGCAATTTATCGGCTCCATTGAAATAAAACCTCATTTCTATAGCCTAAAGACCTACTCGTACGTAAGAAAATGCGGACCGAATTCACAAGCATGCACTAGCAACTGTAAATACTCACAAGATTTTGTACTTAAGGGTGTCACAGTCCTATATTGAATGGAGCCACTAAATTGCTCGGTCATTTTTCCGTTTTGCCTGAACTACCCCTTACAACTGCATGCGAAAGTTTCACACAAATAATTTCTCTAGTAGGACAAATTCTTGATGAATGTCATTGAAACCGGTTGTTCTACGTGCTTCCTATAGGTATATACCCGAAATTAGTTTACATAAACTAATTTCGGGTCAACGCTAAAAAGTGTCTGAACCTAATGAAATCCAAAACGCGAAAAGAGTTCCAATCGCACTTGAGCAAAATTAGACTATCATAATAATGGTCTAAGACATATACCTATTACAATGTTTTAGTGTGTTTATAAAAATACACATGTACCTACCCTCGTTTATATAGGTTTTCTCAGGACACTTTTTTCGTGAATTTTGTATTACACCCGGAGTCTATAGATTTATATGCCAATGCCTACTGACAAATAAAACACCAACACAAAGTCTCGATATCAGTTATTAGCTACCTACAATATTATTACTTACAATTATGAAAGTAATTAGTTCCCGTGTGACAACCTTTGTACTATTTAAACCATTTCAGTGCTTAATCATGAAAGAATACAATATGTAATTGGGTATTACACTACTTTTTAATTTGATCAAAATTATTACTTTATTATACACTAAAATAAAAGTAATGACGTACACTGAAGAGAATATAAAATCCAACGAAGGTTTACAAAGTTACAGGCATTTTAATTTTGGAGTTGAGTGTCTTCTATCACTTTCTCTATTTGCCGCACGAATCTACTATGCCATCAGTAAGGTGTGACGTCACAATTCAATATTGCTATCTCTGTCTAATCAAGAAATATTTAAATGCTTATAATGCTTTTTTGTTATTTGATCAATTTAATTAGCTTTTATGTACGTCATTATTTTTATCCTAGTTTATAATTAAGTAATAAAAAAATGAAAAACTATTCTTCAAAAAGATACTTCTAATTTGAGGAGTGTGGAATGGATGTCTCATGTTATAGCCCCAAACCCAATTTTGAGCATTTTGCCGGCGCTCGTAAAGATTGATAATAATAAATTTAAATAATTTTATGTAGTTTATAAAGAATACTGTTTACGTAGTAGTTTTAGTAGTGGCCTTGTGTAAAAAAGCTTATTTATGCGGCTCAATTCAACTTGAATTGAGCCGCATAAATAAGCTTTTTGTATGCTAAAAAAGTGTTTACCGATCCGATGTCAAGGATATCTCAGCATAATATACTTATATTCATAGCTGGGCATTAACTCGTTAATCCGTTAATCGTTAATTAACGAAGTTAACAAGTTGGTTAACGGATTAACTTTTAAGTTAACTTTTGAAAATGTTAACGGACACGTTAACTTCCGTTAATAAGCAGAAGTCCGTTAATCGTTAATCCAATACCTACTATTCACCGCACAGCACAGCGGTGCGGCGCGAAAAACAGGTTGAGACAAGTATGAAAGGAAACTACAAACAGGCCCGTGACACTCAGTACAAAAAGCATGACACTACTACTAAAAAGCCGGCCCAATACGCATTCCATTTCTATGTGTGAGTAAATGTCATCGTAGTCCAATAGGGCTGGCAAAACTCAACGTGTACGCGTGGCGACGCGACCGATACACAATGCTTACAACTTGCAGCCCACTGTAAAACATTTGAATTGCGTTTTAAATGATTAGATATTTCATGAAAACTAATTGTACTGCATTGTGCTTATCTATAATTTTATTAATTTCTAAGGATAAAATTAAAGCAAATATATATTTAATTTCATAAGTACATAGCTTTTTTCCGCGGTTTCCCCCACCAGAATTTTGGAGTTTCACAAATTCCGTAGGAACTATGGATTTTTCGGTATTAAAAGTAGCGTAAATTTAGTAATGTGTTAATCAAAGTTAATCTCCATTCCAATTTGCAGCCAAATCGGTATCGTACCTAGTTGCGGTATGAAAGAGTTACAAACATCCAAACCCACAAGCTTTCATATTAATCATATTCATTAGACAATTGGATATAATGGGATACTTATAAAAATCACTACAAAAATAAGTAAATAATTACAGTTCCTTGCCCATATGATTTTTTTATTTGTCAAGCACAATCTGAGAAAACTTTTAAAACCTCCGGGTTTTTCTTAATTTTTCTAATAAAAAATTTGTCATCTAAAAAAGTTTGCTTATATTTATAAATAGAAGCCCTATGATGACAAAGTTATGAACTTGTGGTAAACCTATTGAAATACGCACTCGCGAGACAGCGCCCACGAGTAGGTACCACCCGACGCGTCGCGCTCGTCGCTCTGAGGTAATACATTGACGGGAGGGTGTGAATGTCACTTCTTTACCTTAGTTAATATTATATATTCGTTGCTACAAGTGTGAAAATACAATACGGCTATACCCAAGCACTGCAGTTGAACGTTTTTCGCGGTCAATATTATGTGCTTTCCAGTTTCCAGTTAGTTTTGTCATAAATGAAGCCTTAAACTTTTGAATGTCAACTTATTGTACTTTCTCTACATTTTTATTTTTACGTTTTAAATTGAAAAAAATAAAATTTGTTCCTTAACCTGTTAACTTCCAGAACCTAAACCAACAGGTTTTATTAGTTCACTAACGTAATAATATAAAAATGCAATTTTACACAATATACTTATTAACGGATTAACGATTAACGTTAACTTGCGTTAATTCTTCCAAAATGTAACGCTTTAACGTTTAACGAAGCTAACTTTTTTGTAACGGATTAACGATTAACGAAGTTAACTATTTGATTAACGGTGCCCAGCTATGCTTATATTATATAAGTATGTACATTAAATACACTTTTTTAGTCTCACAAATATTAGAGTTAGTTACCACGAATTTATCTGTGAAATGACAAAAAGGGGAAATTGGACCGCAGCTGCAATCACAGCTGCTATGAAATCTACGTAAAAGACTTCATGATCAGTGATTAGATTGGATCCAAGATGGATCCAATCTAAAGTTTATTTTTTTATACTACGGTCTCCACACCACTCCAAATTAATGGGTAAATAAACAAGTTGTTCTGTTCAATAACATATTTATGACAGGAAATGTGCATTGAAAAGAAAAAACTTTTTGTACGTAATTTCTGAATTGGCTCAGGTCTCGGTCTGCTAGGAGGCTTTAGCTGTGGCTAATTAGTAATTACCATCCTACCAGCAGACTCAAAATCACCGCCAAGTGATTTAGCGTTCCGGTGCGATGCTGTGTAGATTAACCGTTGGTGTGAGTTTAATTACCCCTTCCAAGTTAGTTCGATAACATCTTCGGCTGCATCATCACTAACCATCAGGTGAGACCGCAGTCAAGTACTAACTTGTATAGTGTAAAAAAACAGAAGAAGTTACATTTTGGATTGTAAAAAGAAAAACAAATGAATCGTACCAATCGTTCTCAAAGCGTTCTTATTGGAAGATGGTACTACTTACACGTCGCTAAAGACATCTTTCAGTTCTCAGATAAGTTGGTGGCACTTACTGCTTTACCTCGATTGTTTAACAGTCTGCCTCTTTTAGTTTTGTGTCTTACTGTAATCAACCACTGCCCAGAAAATGAATAATTATATGAATAATTTCGTAACTACTCACTGCCTGTATAACAATAAGATTAATCAATTTAGCAGCTGCTCATAAATGAAAGTAACCTATATTAATGATTGTACATACATCCTAAGTTTCATAGCGGTGTAAGGAAAATATTTAAGAGAAACATTGATATAAAATATACTATAAAGATTCACATCAGCATACAAAACGTGATGCGAAAACTATAAAAATAGCAGCTGACTGTCGAATTGTAAACCCATCATATTCACTTTATTGTAAGGTTTGTAATATATTTTCTAAAAACTGATTATCACTTAAATATTCGACTTTAAAATATCTCTGAAAATCTTTTAACATTTTTTTTTCTTTTGCTCAATTATTGCATATTTTATATCAATGTATTGGTGTGTTGTTAATCATAAATAATAAGTTGTTTTTCTTTGTCATACTTATTAAAGAAATCATTTTTTTTTTAGTTCCTAATTTGTAACAAAATTAAATACATGAAATATCTTCCCATGTATTGCATTGTTATTTTTTTCTGTTGTTACGATGTAAATGAGCTTGTGTTAATAAACCGAACTTTGTATGACTTACGTATTGGATGTTATTTAACAGTTAGAAACGTTATAAAATATTTTTTCAAAGATTCGACGGTAAATGTATGCTTAGTATTTATTTATTGATTTTGTAGTAAGCCTTACTTAAGAAACTTAAACCTAATAACTAGATTATACTGTCCTACGTTGTACCTTTAATTTCAATTTATGTATGTATTTAGGTAGTATACAATAATGTAATGATACCAATTACCAATTCTTTCTGCAAAACAAGCTTCGTATAACTCGGTAAATATAAAATTGTCAATCAGATCTTCGCAGACAAAATTATTATTATTCCACAATAATATATTTTGTAATGGCAGTACTACAGAATTGGCATCAAAATCTCACGTAAAGTAAAAATAATGACGTACACGAAAAGAAAATTAAAATCCAACAAAGATGTACAAAGCTAGAGGCGTTTTAATTTTGGAGTGGGTTGGTTGTCTAACCCTTTCTGGCAAAAAAAATCTACGAAGCCGCACCAATCTACTATGGCATTAGTAAGGTGTGGCGTCACGATTCAATGTCGCTATCTCTGTCTAATCATATTTAAACGCTTCTAACTTTTGTTATTTGATAGAATTCATTAGGTTTTTTAAGTTTACGTCATTATAATTTATCCTAGTTTATAATAAAGTAATAATAAAAAATTGAGTCAAGTACCACGACCACCTCCGGGCATAGTTCTTGGCTATTGCATTGTTTATATCAGTGAAATCAATGACAACTCAGATTGTCTCTTCCTTAGTCCGTTAGTGACATATCCCACCTGTAGCAATAATAATACCGGGTGTCCAATAATATATACACACAGTTCATAAGTTTAAACTACACCATTGTGTTCACGGTACTAAATCAACTTTTACTACGTTCGGGGAATATTTGCCGATGACTTTCCCTCCCATTTCATACGACCTTGACCCGCGGTATTCTCTTAACAGACGAACGCGGGTTGCGGGTCCTATAAAGCGGGGGTTCATCGGCAAAGCTTCTGCGAACGGGTTATATTTGCATTTAATTCCATTAGTACTCTTTCAATTGTTAAACTAGAATTGAGACAGTTTATGTTGTTATTTATATGATATTACATATAATCGCTAAGTGTTTTATTGAAATTTTGGTGTCACTCATTTACTACATATACAGTTCAATATCGCCTTATTATTGTCTCAAGGAAAATAAATAGGATAATATACCTTCTTTTATGTTTTATTTTGTTTAATGGACTTTAAGGAAAGATATAGTACAGTATTCCTAGGAGAACGTAGCCTTGTTTTGCTACTAGCTTAACTACAATTATAGTAGGTATAATTGTTAATTTCGAAAAACTCATTGCCTGATGCCGCTAAAGCCTACGATGTTAGTTTCTTATTTGCGAAAAACTAATCAAAATTCGAATTTGGCGGCCGATCCACTAAATATTTTACCAAAGAGTATATAATCACTACGTTTTATATTTTACAGCTAAACATTTCGAAAGCAACAAGTGACGCTCGGTATTTATGTATGTGTGCGTGCACAGACACATCTATCGGTCTCAACACCCGGCTAGGGTAATAATGTTCTGTGCTCACTATGAGGTAACAGCCTCAACATAGGGCTCAACCTCTATTTCATGAAAGAAGTCCCGCGGCAAAAACATGAACTAAAATTGACAGCTGTTTACGAATTACGAGTGCGAGTGAGAGGGCAACATTTAAGAATGTGATTTCAGTGTCGCGTCATAAAAACTCATTCGCTGGTCTGTGGTCGCGTCTGCGGGACTTCTTTCATGAAAAGGACTTTACTTCGTCATTGGGCTCAAGTCTCAACACTGTCTGTACTGCCTGTAATGTTGCTAGGGAATAAACTCCCACTATTTAAAGTGTAGGTACGATCCTTAGTGAAGAGTGATTAGCAAGTCTAATTTTATTCTCTGACGCCGTCTCGCTGCCCGCGATGAAATAAAACGGGGAAACGGCGTTGCCTGTTGCTCTGTAGATTGAAGACGATAATTTTTTTTGATGGCGAGTGACAGTCTTTGATTTCATTTGAATTTCGTCGTATCGGAATAGAAACACTGAAAATGCTTTGAAGACAGTAATTGCTTCTGATTGTACTCGTAACTGGTAAGTGACAAAAGTAAAAAAAAGTGGCCGCCATTTTGAACTTTGTTGTTATTGAACCGAATTATTTCAAAACCGAAATCTGACCGTGGCAGCAAGCATTGCGAAAGAATCTGGTGTGAAAATTAAAAAAAAGTGGCCGGTTCGGTAAGCGATTTTGACAGAGCGTATAAGACGAAGACGAAAGAAGAGATACCTAGGTTGCACGTTGACACTTTGACAGGAGAGATTGAAAGAAGACTCCTTCACGGGCCTATCGAACCCAGGGTCATTCACTCATTTATCTTGGGAAAAATCAAGAAATTCCACGGGAAACATTATTGTAAAAAAAACGGCAACAGCTAGTTTTTATATAAACACGTGAAGACGATACTGGGATTCCCGCAATTTGACTGCCATAAGCCTATTATGTGTTAGTATCTTTAAAATCGCCAAAATCCACAAAAAATTTGAATTACGCGGGCACACCCCTTAAACTGGTTACGCCATAGACCAAAGAATAATTTGGAAAACTTGCGGGAATCTTGCGGGTTACCAAAAACTTAATCTACGGTGAGGGTGTCGCTGACTTTAGCATCGAATTTATATTTACAATTTTTATGTTCAAGAACAAAAAAGATTGTGGCAGCGAGAGTAAGACGAAATATGGTTATATCCCCATGGACGAAATCCAAGACCAAATCCGTTGATCCGTATAAAATCTGTGGCCGTGATCTGACTTTGACATTGACAAGGCTTTGACAAAAGTTGTTTTACAGCTTTGCAGTTTTTGCTGTGGCTTTTTGTTTTTGCATAGTCTATGATCTGTGGTCTATGATTGTTTGTTTTGGTTTAGGTAATTGTTTTGTAGGTTAGTGATTATATACTCTTTGGTAGGTTATCGTTTTCGATTATTTTTAATTTTTTAGTTCCCTTAGTAATCAAATTAGTAATCATCATATTTTAAATATTTATAGAGTACTAACAAAGATTAATCGTTATGGAAACTAACTCAGCTGAAGAAAAACTAGAAGGTTGGACAAAGGAAGAAAAGTTTGAGTTGTTAGAAGCTTTGAAGGAAGTCGGTTCGCAAAACATTGAGCAAATTCACGATTACCTTAGTTACAAAACTCAAGATGAAATAAAAACTGCATTAGAATATTACAGAAGGAAAGCGTCGACATGTCCCCCTCCAGTACAGAAGAGGGAACGTAAAATTAATGTCCCAACAGTGCCCTTGACTATGTGGGCAAAATTTATTGCTGATTCACACGGGTTTGAAGATCTCCAAACTGAAACAGCTACTGCGTTACGTTTGATAGCGAACTTTGAAGATAAGCCACCAGCTGTATGTACAGAGAGGATAGATTTTAAAAAAGTATACCACATTTTGGCCGATGTCCTGGACGGCATGCCTTTATCAGACGAACCTTACGTGATGGCCCTTCTTGATAAATGTATAGTTGAAACGGCTATGACTAGCAAGGCACTCTGTAGAGGTTCCACAAATTTCAAAAACATTCTTCAAAAATCGTGCAACCCAGACGAGGCAGATGTGAAAGCATTCACTAAACCTACTGCAGACCTTGAACTATTAACTCTTAGACACTTGATATCAAAGAAAAATTACAATCCGTTAAATATCCCAGAAACCGGTCTAAAACTTTCATTGCAAGGTTAGTTTTAATTATGCTTATAATAGTTTCAATTATGCTTATAATAGTGGAACTATGCCAAGAAACTGAAATATAATAGTGGAGAACACAATTTAAACTTTTATTGGAAAAGTTGTTTGATTTATTTCAGTATTGTGATACACTATAAATATGGTTTTCTCTTCATTTCATATTCATATAAACTGTCTATTATTCCTAATTTCAGCCAAATTGGTCAGTTTTTGCATGAAAAACTAACAAGCATCTATCCAAACATTCACATCCCTACTATATTTTTAATTTTTTGATATTTTAATTTAAATTTTAATAATACTACAATGCAAAAGTAACTGTCTGTCTATTATGACTTCACACTCAAACCACTGAAGCAATTTTTATAAAATTTGGTACTTAGATAAACTAATGCTTGGGAAATAACATAGGCTACCTTTCATCTCCAAAATGTTATTAGTTGATAGTAATTATGCAACCAAATGGCACAACCATACTAATCCACCAGAATGCTTAATTAATATGTACTTGGTGGTACATTTGCATTTTCTTACCTGTAGTATATCTAACCCTAATATTTAGGGAACCGGCCTAGAAGGGTTTCATTTAATATTATGAAAAAGTATTTTTATTTAATTGTAGATAGGCTTGCGCTTGACGACAGTTATGCCTGATGGAAAGCAATGACGAGGTCTGGTTGGAGCGCACTTGCCTAGAAAATGCCTATTCACTCTTCTCATGTAGCATTGTGCACGCAGTTGGTAGATTAGATGGATATAGCAGTAAGAAACTGTGGTGTGGTACAATGAAAACATATTTACACATTAACAGCCTTTTCATGTCACTATAATCATTATACATAGTAAGTTTAAGAAGAGTTCAGCCATTCAATAAACTTATTGAACAATCTAAGGGCTACTTTTACTACTCTATCCCAAAAACCAGGCTCCTCCTCCGTTTCCTGGGCAGCGGGTGTTGGGTATTCATTTTCAAAATCTTCTAGTTGACGTTTTTCCCTTGATAAAACATTTATCTGGTCTGAGGTTCCTAGAAAAAAAAAAGGTTACTTAAGTTAACTAGGTACCTAGTAGATAGGTAGGCAGGTAGGCTAGATACCATAAAAAAGTTGCTGCAACATAGTCAATTGACCATTAAAACTGTCTTCACCAGTGATGTTTTTCGTGTTAATTAATTGTTATAATTTTCCAGTGTCTGCGTGTTATCCTATGTATTACTAGCTGACCCGGCAAACGTTGTTTCGCCCTTAGATATATTAAAAATAGATAAATTGATGTTAGATCAAACAGTGCACACTGTGTGCCAATTTTATTAAAATCGGTTTAGTAGTTTAGGAATCAATCGCAAAAGCCATTGCTTAGTTTGGGGCTAGATTCCATTATATAATTATGTGTGTGTAATGTCCTGATTTAGGGATTTGAGTTATCTGTGGGGATGACAGTGCATGTCCCTGATAAGTACAAAAAAGAGTCAAAACTTGTGGAATTTTTCCACCTTAATCTGTTGAAGGACTATCTAAGTAATCGAACTCAGCGTGTAAAAATAGACGACTATATCAGTACTGACCTTGAAATGACCTTTGGTGTTCCACAAGGTAGTGTCCTAGGACCTACCTTGTTTTTAATATATATAAACGACCTATGTAATTTTAAAATAGATTCTGGAAATATTTATTCTTATGCAGATGACACTGCTATAGTCTTTCACGGGAAAACTTGGAAAGAAGTGCATAGTACTGCCGAAACAGGTTTAAGGAAAATATCTAGTTGGCTTAAATCAAATTTTTTGACACTTAACACTAATAAGACAAACTACATATGTTTCGCAATAAATAATAAAGGTCAACCTTTAACATCAAATCTACAAATTCACCATTGTAACGTCCAGAGCGTTTGCACGTGTCCTACCATTGATAAAATTTATTCAACTAAATATCTAGGTATAATTATTGACCAAAGATTATCCTGGCATTCCCATCTGGAACTACTATCTAGCAGAATTAGAAAACTTATTTGGATTTTTAAAACATTAAGACATGTTGCAACAAACAAACTTCTAATTCAAGTGTATACAGCCCTTGCTGAATCTATACTATCATACTGCATTCCAGTATGGGGAGGAGCATCAAAAATTAAATTTCTTGAATTAGAGCGTAGTCAACGTGCCCTATTAAAAGTTATGAACTGCAAACCTTATCGGTTCCCTACAAATGAGCTATACTCCATAAATAATTTAATGAGTGTGAGAAAGCTATATATTCTAAAACTAATACTAAATCGGCATAAAACAGTTACTATAGATACTGACACATTGACAAAAAGAAGAGTAAATATTAGAATAGAAACAAATACTGTAAAAACTAAATTTGCTAGTAAACAGTATACTAAACAATCGGCTTATGTTTACAAGAAGGTAAATAATTTGTTAAAAATATATTCATTAAATACTCACGATCTTAAAAAGTCTCTAACTGAATGGCTCACTAGCCTAAATTATGAAGACACTGAGGCATTACTCGAAGTTATCACCTGAAAGATCTATCTGCGCGCGCATGTATACACACACACACACACACACACACACACACATACACACATACACACACACACACACACATACACACACACATACACACACACACACACACATACACACACACACTTTTAGGATATTTAACTTATATTGTATTTAACTTAAGTATATATTTTAAATGTGTACTTCATTTCTATTTATAAGATTTTCATAAAGATTGTCTACGGAAGAGCGGGACATCCTGGCACAGGTATAAATTTACCTAAAAGGATGTCCCAACAACTGATGAATGTTTTGAAATATTTTTATTAATAAATCATTTTTTCATTTTTCATTTCATTTTTTTCACCTTACTTAAAGACTAGAATTGGCTACTCAAAAATACCTGCATATTGGAAACAAGTAAGGACGAGTGACATGTTTTTTGGATTGCAGACTGAAAAATCTGTACTGCCTAAGTAGATCCTACCATACACCAAAGGCAATAAATAAAATAGAAGTAAAAATAATTGTTTGAGAAGGTCCTCCTTGATGGCCCAATTTAAATGTTTTTTTTTAATGCAAGCGTTCTTGTTGTTTCAGATCACACATAGATTCTAGAGCCGCACCGCCACATACTTTTTGGAACTGCACTTATCCAGATTATAAGATACTCCTTGAAGCCAAACAGCAAGCAAATAAAGACAAACTTCAGGATGGTTTGGATGCCAGCTGCAACTTGCAAGTTTCTACTTTAGTGATAGCCAGTATTGGTTGGTCTATACATCATAAAAACATGATGTTCTCTTTCTACTTAGGCTCAGTTGCTTGACTTGACTTTAACCGAAACGATATCCAAATCAAAATCAAAATATCTTTATTTCACACAGGCCTAACATACAGGCTGTTGCGAACGTCGGTATGACATTTCTTGCATAAGAATGGTGATAACTACAAGTCGACTTAAAACTAAGTTTACGAGGGTTCCAAACGCGCCCTGAGAAGAAGCCCACAACAAACTCAGCAGCATATTTTTTATGTTATAGTTATAGTTAAATATGGCTGCCCGACTCTTATGTCTTTCAAAATAAGGGTCAGACCGCCATGTAACGTTTTTGTTAAAATCGAGTCAATCAAGCAACTGTGTCCTAGTGAGGTTCTAATATAATTATTAATTATGTAGTTTAATGTGTTTTAAGTATCTATGTTATATTTAGAAATAACTTACTTGAGTCTTCAAATGTGACATGATGCTGAAACAAAAGTTTTAAATTACAGATCAATACATAAATAGATTTTGGTAACAAAGTATTTTTTTAGTAAAAAAAATGACATTAATAAGTACCTGATATCCAAAACTCAATGTTACAAATAGGAATAAAGCGATAGTTAAAAATAGGTAGAGAATATTTCGTCGCATGTCGTCAGTTTCTGTCGCCACATTAGAGATGGCATGGCTTTGAACTTGCGTTTTATATAGAAGGCGTGGCGTACCGGAAAATCATGACTAGCAATCATTGATAGCACCAACAAAGCGAATTGTCCCTTTTTTGCTTTGATTCGTTACACGTAGATGGCTACTGACAATCGTGCAAATGTGAATAAGATAAATAGTTAAGTACCCTACCTACAATAGACATATATCCTGGACAGGGCGGACGGTGACGAAAAAATGAGGTCAGTTAACCGTTGCCAAAAATGCTCGTTTTGTCAGCAGCAGTAAAGTATCGACGTAGTTCGCTCAGTAGTCACCTATAGAATTTTGGCAGATGGCGCTACTGTTTGCTTGTACGAAAAAAGTACGTAAATCGTTCGGAATTTCGGATGCCCATATCCTCAGGTTTCTTATCGGTGCTTCCTACCCAAGCATACCTACTCGACACTCATACCTACATGTAACCGATTTCTGAATGGACATAGGTAGGTACTCGCACAGTTGCAGAATAATAAAAAATATTAAGAGTTCAATTTTTTTTTTAATTTTACAAGTTATTACATGACATGTGATCTCATCTTCTCTCTCCTCTCTTCTGTCCCTGGGACTTTTCCGCGTTTGGCCGAAGTCCGTTGCGCGTGAAGTCGCTGATGCGGGTCCTCGCCAGGTTACTCCAGCCAGCCGAGCTCACTCCAGAATCCGGTGATCTCATCTTATGGCAAGTGATGATGTAGCCAAAGATGTCAAGAAGGCACTAAGGGGTAAGTCACCTTACCCCTTAGTGGCTTCTACACAGCATCGCGCTGGAATACTAAATCCTAGGTGGGCGTCTGCTGGTAGCGAACTAGCTACGGTCGAAGCTTCGCACCAGACCAGACCTGAGCCAATTTACAAATTATATAATTGTTCTTAAAGAGGCCCGTGGCGGGAATCGTACTTCCCACTCGAAGCCGAACTACTACTGGGAACGGGTAGTTGCTTGGCTGACGAATACCCGCGCTCGTCTGGTTAGTCTGGTCGCGCTCGACGAGCCAGACGAAAGCGGGACGCGGTCATCTGAAATGTGAAGGGAAAGTCATCGGCAAAGCTTCGGAATGTCAACGGACATTCATCATTGAAAACAAGTTGTAAGTATACTTACCGCGGTAAAAGTACTAAAAGTATCACTCCTTTTCGTTGCAAAGTCGGTTAGAATAAAAAGAACTTTGCTAACGACTGTACCTGAATTGCATGCATGTTGCGGATGTAACCCATGGTAGGTATTTGCGTGATTTGTCATACAATGGTGACCTTTGTTATGCTTCACGGCACACAATACGTGGGCAGTGAAGATGCACATTAGGTATCCTCGTATAAAAAGTAAATAAGGCACGGCCCTTAAAAAACTAGGTACCTACGCGAAAAACATGCCTCGAGCAGAAATCGAACCCACTGACATATTATTATATATTTTTTATTGCGATATCATTTACCTACTCCTATTTGATTTTTTTTAAATATGAGAATGATAATTGTTTTAGATAGCTCACGTGACTTATTGTTAGATCGGATACGACATTTCCAAACATTTTGTATGGTCCAACAGCGATCATAGAGTATATTGCGATCGTTGAAATAGAAAAGTAATGTGGCACGCCCGCTGCATTCACAATAGGTACCTATTGTGATAATATGATGGTTATAATAAAAATAAAACAATGAGGTTTCAAATTATGGTAAGTATATTTTCTTAACAAGAAAATGGTACTTTCTGTTTACATTAACATAATAATGAATGAAACAGGGGTCTGATTACAGAAAATAATTATTAAAATTCATCGTTATTGTAATTTTAAGCAAATTGCCCATCGATTGGGTGACGTAATTCAGGGAACCAGGTAGATTTCGATAACGTTGAATATGTTTTTTTTTACACAAACGCCTAGCAGATAAAGGTGGGGCCGTATTTGACGGAACTGCACTGGTCCCACCTTATTTTTCACAATATTTGCAACTCAATTGTTACGTCATGTATTTCATCAAAATGGACAGTTCAACAATCTTTGGCTACTATATGTTACATGCCTCAGAAACTTAACACGTTCGCGGACACGAAAACTAAAGCATCCTCTAGTGATTTGCGTAGTGATGCTCGACTATTTCCTTCAATATTTTTAGCACTCAGGCACAGCTGCCTTATCTGCCCCCAAATAGAATTTTTCAGTTTGCTAGGTCAGTTGTCATATAACATTTATAATATTCAAACGTGTTTCTACTTTAAGAACATTTGTGCATTCACAGTAACACACCTGTTATAGCAGTGGCAATCCTATGCCGATTTGTACCGTTGGAATGCTACAATTAACGTGGTCTCCCTTTTGTACTTGGTAACTTTCACTAGTTTTTATAGCATTTCATACAAAAAGGTACTGTCAAAGTAACTTTATAAATTATTAGCTGTTTCCCGCGGCACCCACGACGTGAATTTCGGTTTTTCGCTAATCCCGTGGGAACGATGGATTTTTTCTGGATAAAAAGTAGCCTATGTGTTAATCCGGGTTATAAGCCGTCCATGTTCCAAATTTCAGTGAAATCGGTTTAGTAGTTGTGGCGAGAAAAAGTAAAAAAGATCCATCCATCCATCATAATTACCTACCAACTATCGCGTTTATAATAATATTAGGTAGGAAGTATGAATATGATATATAGGAATAATTAATAGGAAGTGTCTGCGAACGTGTTAAAATTACACGAGAGGACTATTGGGCTACTTTTTAGAAGCGCCGAAGCCAGAGAAGCCCATTATCTGAGCCAGTTCTGACTGCGCGGGCACGTCGTCGTTGTCGTCGGTCTCTTGCAGCTTGCGTTTCTTGTCGCGCCGCCGCTCGCGCCGCAGCTCCCTCAGCCGCGCCTCTTCCTCGGCAGCCTCTTTCAGACGTGTGTCAAGCTCGTACTCGTCCTTCTTCTCTTCTAATTTTCGTTTGTTTAGTGCAAACCTGGCTTTTACCTTTAACAAATAAGTGCTGGATGAAGAAAAGGATGTGTATCAAGCTACTTCAAATCGAAACTTAATTAGGGTTCCATATTTTTTTATAGACTACGGTCTCCACATTAACTCCTACAATTATTATTTGTATTTTAATAAAAATCTGGATTCTGAAATATTAAGCACATAAACATAAGATATAATTTTTAATATCATCTATATAACAGGAAATGTGCATTGAAAAGAAAGTAACTTTTTGTACATGAAATTAAATTCCGGATCACAAAAACAAATTCCTAGTGCTCATGGGTCTCAAAAAATACTGTTATAGTTTCCTAGAATATCTTGGTTTTGGTTAGTGAGAAAAATTGATGCCATCTTTGGTCATTCTTCTTTATAATAACAAAAAAATACCATCCTCTTTCTCAAATAGTTCTATTGATAAACACATCTATTTGGTCATAACATAACAAATTATTATTGGCAGTACATTCTGCCCTATAATTGGCTGAAACAATTTTTACAAGCAATTTCTTTTGAAATAGTTTTTCATATATAATGAGGTATGTCTGTTTGTTTATTTGCCAACATTGCTCAACCTGCAGGAAGCTGTATTTCTGTTATTTCCAGTGATAGATCTAAAACTAAGCCAGATTTGATTAATATTTCCATTATCTACGCCATAAAATATCTATAGGGATTTTTCAAGGCTATAACATTGAAAACAAATACATAATTTTTTATTTTATGATAATTTTTGTATTTTTAGGGCATAGACAATGGAGATATGTGCAAATAATAGACTAATAGACGTAGTTTGTATTTGAAGTTTTTGGCACTATGACTCCATGGCTCCAGGGTCTCCACAGCAACTGGAGATATCTTACCTGTTCTAATGTACTCCTCTCAATCTTCATGGACATGCCAAGATTTCTCTGATGTTTCTTTCCATTGATGTGGTCCAAGAAGTTGATGGAATCCTTGACAACACAGTCGCAGACATTGCAGTAGTAGCCCCCCGACTGGGAGGTGGGAGTGTTCTTAGTGATGACAACACTCTTACCCAACTTGGAGTCCAAGTCAACTTTGTATTCCCGCTGCTTCAATAACTCTCTTTTGACAGGCGGAGCTGAAAACACAACATATTTTTTTATTCATTAGAAGTTAGTACTTGACTGCAATCTAACATGATAATTAGTGAAGATACAGTTAAGTATGTTATCCGGCAAGGGATTTGAAATCGGTCACCTTGAATTTTTCTTATTTCTTTAATCATAAAAGAAAATAACCACTCAGAAGGATGGGAGGAGTGACGAAGACAATCCACTTCGTCACCTAAATTATCCGAGTTGGGGTACCCTCAAGTTCACAACTCGCTTTGTTTATTCTTGTGTTCTACGTTATTTATGACAATACTTTAGTGAATGGGTAATAAGGCCCCTCAGCCTTGTAATAGCTTGAGGTTGACTCTTGAGTATACACTCTTTTTCTTTAACCCTCTAAAAAGCTCTGCTTCGAATGAAAAGCGACTCAATTCAAAGCCTCACCCCTATCCTTTTCCATGGAGAGCATTCTGAAAAGGACAGCACTAGTTTTTGATGCGTCAAATTAGTATTAGAGATTTTGCACAACAGAATTGGCATCATTAGCTAATCATACATCTGAGTGGTAAGTAAAGTTAGATAGTATAATAATATCAAACTATGTAGTGGCATTTCTTTATTGGAAATCTGGAATACAGTAGTATGGAGTACAGTAGTACAATGGGAGTAGTAAAGTGAAGTTTTACCTTTCTTTTTAGATCTTTCCTCCTCATCTAACTCTGCCTTTAGCCTTTCTTCTGCGATTCGTTCGAATTCATCTTTATCCCATTTCCGTCGATGGTCCTCCGGTCTCACACTCATAGCTTTGGTTTTGGACTCTTGCTTCTTTCAAATGTTTACTGTTTGCCTTTTTATTTTCAATCTAACATTCACAATTTAATCTAACAAATAGTAGGTAGCAAACTCAATATTTTTTTATTCTAGCCAATTATTAGCTTAGCACACAGTACACACAGAAATTACCCAAGTGACATTGACATTTGACAGACTAGACGACAGTCACAGATTAAAGATATTGTTAAGTACTCTGTGGATACTGTATTTAATGTATTTACGACAGTTCAGTTGACAACACTACCACAGAGTAAAATGTGAACATAATGTGAATCAATGCATCCACAATGTAATTCGATCGCGTCCACAAGCCGCCTGACGGCTATGTCACGTTCGGACATTAGCGTCCACAAGCCGCCGGGCGGCTTGTGGACGCTTAAATCTTCGCCTCTTCATATTTCCCTATACAGTGCTCACTGATCTATGGTTGACCTTTTCTATCACCTTCTAAACGAATGTCAAAGAAAAGAGAAAGCAAATACGACCACTGAAAACTTTTGGATTTTATTATTATGTTACTTTTATATTATTATGTTACTTGCTGCTACGGAACCCTTCATGGGCGAGTCCGACTCGCACTTGGCTGCTTTTTTATGCAAGAATTTTGATATAAACATGTAAAGATGATACTACCATTCCCGCAAATTGACTGTCATAAGCCTATAATGTGTAACTAGCGTACAAATTGCAAAAATCCGCGAAAATTTTGAATTTCGCGGGCAGAGTCGTTGATTTCGCCTAAAAAAGCTTACAATGCGATAAGGCTATCATGGCGCGTGGCCAAAATCGGAACTAACGCCGCTATCTTGTGATAGGTACTGTTTGAATTCCTGTCGGCCCCCACACCTCCGCTCCGGGGAGAGGACTTCATCTCCCCGTCCGAGCTATGGAGGGTCGTCTTTTGTCTCCCAAAACGAAAGGCACCGGGACCCGACGGGATCACGATCGCCGCAATCCAGCAGCTGCCAAGGAGAGTCCTCGTAGCACTCACGAGACTCTTCAATGGGATACTCCGCACGGGCCACTTCCCGGAGGCCTGGAAACAAGGGAAGGTCATCACCCTCCCCAAACCAGGCAAGGACCGCCGCCTACCAGGAAACCACCGCCCCATCACCCTCTTGCCGCACCTCGCCAAGCTGTTCGAGCGCCTGCTGTTGCGAAGACTCGCCGCCCACATCCAACTGCGCGGAGAGCAGTTCGGGTTTCGCAGCGGCCATTCCACAACGCTCTAGCTGGCAAGGGGTCTTCACCACATCTCCAGTGAGAAAAACATGGGCCATTGCACGGTGGGGGTCTTCCTCGATATCGAGAAGGCCTTCGACCGTGTGTGGCACGACGGTCTCCTGGCGAAACTCCTGGCTACCACCTTGCCACCCGCGATGGTGCGGTTGGTGGCCTTTTTCCTGGAGGGCCGGTCCTTCTGACTTCATCTCCGTGGAGGGCGCTGACTCCCGGCCACGTCCCATCCGTGTCCCAAGGCAGCTGCCTATCACCGTGTCTGTACGCCGTCTACACCAACGACATCCCCACCCTCGCCGACCACCTGCGCGAGGGGGAAAGAGACGTGCTGTTGTCGCTGTATGCCGACGACAGTGCGTACCTCGCGTCGTCGCACCACCAAATCGTCTCCGTCAACCGCATGCAACGCGTGCTGGACCTGCTGCCGGAGTGGCTGGACAAATGGAGGATGGCCGTCAACGTGGGCAAGACGGCCGCCATCATTTTCGGCAGGTGGAAACCGCTGCGTCAGCTACGCCTCCGAGGACAGGACCTACAGTGGCAGACCTCGGTGTGCTACTTGGGATGCCGCATCGACCGGAGCCTGACCATGGAGCTCACGGTCGGGCACGCCGTGAACCAGGCGAAGGCCGCCGTGTCGGTGCTACACCAAGTCCTGACCTCCAGTCTCACACCGAGGACCAAGCTCCGTATCTACGGGGCGTACGTCCGTTCTCGGCTGACGTATGCGGCACCTGCCTGGTACGCATTGTGTTCAGCTACCCAGAGGCGCCGGCTGCAGGTCGTGCAGAACAAGTGCCTGCGCCTGATCGTGGGAGCTCCGAGGTACGTCAGAAATGATGTCATCCATCGGGACACCAGGACGCCCACCGTGGAGGAGTTTGTCCGCGCCCTTGCGCGGAGTCTGTTCGCGCGCGCGGATAACGGGCAATACGAGCACTTCCACGGCATCGCACCGCATGAAGACCGACATCCAACGGGGCGTCCGCTGCCTCGTGAGCTCCTGCTTTCCCCGTCCCCTGAGCGCATGCGCGCGGGAGATGACGGAGACGAAAGCGACGACGCGGGGTTTGCAATAACGGACCCCACCATCCCCGCGCAGGGCGGCGATGAAATCGCTGACCGCGCGTGGCATAACGGACAACCAAGACCAACGGGCCTCCAGCCAACAGGCGAGGCCTTAGCCCCTTACCGGGGCTAAAAGAGCAACCGGGGGAGCAAGGCTCCCCTGCGACACATCGCCCGGGTAAGGAGGCATGCCTCGAGGCCCGTACCCCCATGGGGACTTGTCCCCACGGAGAAGACCACGCGACGGATACTGTTTGATAGTTCGCTCTGTCGGTACATCGCTATTGTACGTTGTGTTTTTTTCTAAATTAAAGTAAAATTGAGGAGATTTTATTTTCTGGTAACGCGAAATTCACATGGTTTTTTGCAATTAGAGGTTAATTCAGAGGTTTTTGGCAGTCAATTTGCGGGGATGGGCAGTACTTATCATCTTTACAATGATTATACTGCCCATCCGCCGGCATATTTAGCGGAACATAAAAAAAAGGTTTGATATCAGTATCATATAAAGTTGCTGGCTGGTTTATACGTTATTTAACTTAAAAAGAAATATTTTCAAATTAAGAAAACAACTGAACATCACATTTTATGCAATTGTTTTAATTTTATTCAAATACACCTTATCTGGAGCGAACTTCGAGTATTTCTTCCTTCTGAGTTTGATTTAAAATTTCATTGAAATACTGTTTTTTGTTAGTTTTTTTTAATCGCGTATCTTTCTGCAGTTGATGACTGAATTATGCCTGACTTAGCCCCAACGGAGATTGCCAGGGCACTCGAAATGCGAAGAAATGGTCAAACCTACAGAGTGATATCCAGAGATCTTCGTCGACCAGTTTCAACGATCCATCGCAGTATCCAACGGTTCAGGGAGACCGGTACTTATGTGAGAAGAGCAGGACAAGGCAGAAAAAGACGCACTTCGAGTAGGGATGATCGTTTCATTCGGCTTCGTGTACGTAGGAACCCCCGTTTGACGGCCGTCCAAGCCCGACATGAGTTAGAAGCAGTGCGGGGTGTAACCGTAAGTGAGCGTACGGTACGAAGAAGGCTCGAAGAAGCTGGTTTGGGTTCATTTGTGCCCGCCAAGGCTCCAAGGCAGGTTAACTTTTGCTCAGGAACATCGACTTTGGAACGCGGACCAATGGAGTAAGGTATTGTTTAGTGATTGATGAGTGCAGAATTCTCTTAAATCAAATTGACGGCAGGCAAAGAATATACAGACGCAAAGGAGAACGATATATTCAGACAAATATTGAAACTACAGTTGCATACGGTGGTGGATCAATAATGGTTTGGGCGGGCATTTGTTTGGGAGCTCGCACAGACTTGGTAGTGATTGACAGAGGGAGTCTGACTGCAGACCGCTATATCAGAGAAGTTTTAGAAGAAAATGTCGTACCGTTTGCCCCATATATCGGTGACGATTTTGTTTTTATGCAGGATAATGCTCTGCCGCATACCGCTCGGGTAACTCAAGCTTATCTTAATGATATGAATATCACTGTTATGGAGTGGCCGGCGAGATCACCGGATATGAACCCAATAGAGCACGTTTGGGACTTGCTGAAAAGAAAAGTTAAGTCCAGAATTCCAGCTCCTGCCAACGTGGGAGAACTCCGAATCACCGTAGTTGAGGAATGGCGGAGACTATCCCAGGAGACCATCGATATAACATCATTCTCAGTATGCCTAGACGGGTAGAAACTTTAATAAGAGCACGTGGAGGAAATACGCGATATTAATCACCATTTTTCTAATTTAATTAATTGTAATTTTAATATTAAATTTCACTTTTCCAGGTTACATGAAAAGTTCAAAAAGGTACCATTTTTCACAAATAGCCTTTACAATACTCGCAAAATCTGTTCTTAATGTGATCTCATTTTAAGTAAAAACAAATAAAACTTTAAATAACAAAAGAAGTGTAGTAAGTAGATTTTAAAATAAAACCATATTTTTTTAATTATGGACCTTTTTTTATGTTCCGCTAAATATGCCGGTGAGTTTAGTATTGTATACTTATCAAAATCTTTGCATAAAAATGTGTATCCTAGTAGTTCGAGTATCGAGTTTTATGTGAGTAACCCGCAAATCTCGGACGAATTTCTTTAACTCGACACTTTCAAGCAGAGATTTTTAAATAAACACGTGAAGATGATATTGGGATTCCCGCAATTTGACTGCCATAAGCCTATTGGCTATTGTGTCTTATTAGCTTAAAAATCGCGAAAAACTACAAAAAATTGAATTTCGCGGGCACACCCGTGGTGTGCTCCTTAAACCGCTCTCAGTGTAGGTAGTTCAAGTGCAAAGAGAGCCTTGTAGTTCACCGTGTATCCGCTTGGGGATACATGTATGGAGAAAATAAGAATTCCGAAAATTCTAAACGACTTGAGCTCGACTCGAAATTTGTACAAAACAACGGTTTTTGTATTAATGGACATATTTTTACAAAAATATCCCTTGGCTAAGTTTTTTTTAAATAATATCGCTTTAGTATCGCTATATTTTGTATTGATTGGCTCAGGGGCTCAGGAGGCTGTCATCAATGATTGGCATCAAAGCTCAAAAACAAGAGAACTCAGATGAGGACACCTGAGTTCTCTTCACAGGTGTCCGGTTCTTCCAAGGTTCTTCTAGCTCAAAATCTATGTTAGCTATCTATAGCCCGTTCGCAGAAGCTTTGCCGATGACTTCCCCTCCCACTTCATACGGTCGCCACCCGCGCGGACCTGTTAGGTATATCAATATTAGATGAGCGAGGGTTGCGGTTTTAACTATTTAAATAGTATTTTTAATTTTAACATAGATATGCCCAGGTAGGTATTGATAATTGATATTGTCGAGTGCACTCTGCAACATCATAAAAAATACAAATAAAACAAATAAACAATGGTTATTAAATCATTCACACGTGAAGATAAAATTAATTGCTAAAAGCTATTTATAAATTACAAAAAAATCTAGGTGTACATTTACTTAAAATATCCCTAACATAACCTTTATCCTAAACACATCCTATCATTTTTACATAGGTTATGATAGTATTTTTTTTCTTAAATTTATAGGGCTTTTATTTTTTAAAACATGTCAGCCCTATCGTGCTCATCCACTCGGCATACTCGTAGGCTATTAATAATGTAGTCCCGGGCCTTATTTATCCCTTTAATCGCAGTTACCCTGGTATTCAGCTGAAAATTAACAAAAAATAAAAACTTTTCTTACTACTAAAATACACTTTGATTACGTAAGTTCTAAGTATCTCTAGGTAGGTTTTCTTATTGATATGTAATATTTTCATACAATGTAACCTTATCTTGGGATTTATTCGTCTATAACATGGAGGCACGTATCTTGGAGGTATCACTCTAAAATCCGCAAAAGATGTGTACAGTATATCAGGTGATTTTTTTTCAATTTAAGTTGATGACAGACTTATCTAATAAGGTCCATTTGCGCGAATCAGGGGTAGAATATTTACATTTTTAACCCTCAAGTCAACGTCATTCATTGGACAATTTTGACAACTTAGGTCTACTTACGCATGACTTACGCCGACTTGGGTTACTCAAAGTTAGCATGCTAACTCAGAGTTTGTCAAAATTGTTCAATGACGTTGACTCTAAGGTTAAAAATGTAAATATTTAACTTCCGTTTCGCGCAACACACTATCCCGGGTTGGCGCAAGTGGGCCTAAGTTTGGAATGTTCTTCGAAAGGTTTTACTTACGGCACTCTGTATAATACACGCATTTATTTTTGGCGTCCCTAAAATACCCAATCTTGCAGGTGCATGCCGGCCGACATATTACAACTGGTCCCGGTCTTAGGCCAATATTTCTGCAGCGTTGGCCACTAGCCGTTGGGGGCTGGGCATTGGAACATAGTTCGGAACAGAAGGTGTTTGGGCAGGGATTATACTTTTCGTAATCTCCACACGGTATGGCAGCTGAGGAAAAATATTTAAAGCATCTCATTAAAAATTACATGTTAATATTTCACTGGAATCGCATCTGATGGTAAGTGAAGAGGCAACCGAAGAAGTTACCGTACTAATTTGAAGGAGTGTAGGTATATACCGTACAGCCCCTAAGTTACTAGGTACACAGTACAAATCACATAAAAACATTCCGACGAATTGAGAACCTCCTCCTTTTTTTGAAGTCTGTTAAAAATGAATATACAGCTGTAGTTATTACCGAAAATAAAAATATTTATTATAAAAATATAAAGATGATAAAAAACGAGTTCTAGGTAAGTACTTATTTTGTTGTACTTACGGCAAAAATTACTCTTATGTGTTGTTGTACGGTTTTTAACACATTACAAGCAGCAGTGTTTAGATTCTGAGAATCTTTAAGGCTGCGCGGAAAGGTGGGATAAAATCACATTTCTCCCCCGCGCCTCACACGTCCCCTCAGTCCGAGTGCACCTACAACGTGGACTGCCACGTAATGTCAACAAAACCCCGATGGTTGGCATCTCGGTTTTGTTGACAGTATCAGTAAAATAATCAGATAAATTCGGCTACGTGCATTTCGGACCACCAAGATGGGTTCGGAATAGTACTGTATTCCTGGTTGCTGGTTATCTGGATAAGTAATAATAAGCATAAATTAGACCTAAATCCAGGGGCCTAGACGCGATGAACCGTGAGAAAAAGTAGTAATAATGAACTTTAATCATATTTTACTGACTATTCATGAGAGCAAGAGTTAGGCTTCTTCGTATGAAATAAATAAATAAACCAATATAAAACAAATTTACAAATAAAAATTTATTTATTTTGCCTGAATGTGATACATGCATAAACATACTATATAAAAGATAACTGTCCTGCTAAGAATAGTGGCAAAATTAATAGTAAATTCAATTTTTTAAGCTATTGCATACCTTCTATCGCGGGCCTTTCTATATTCTATTGAGCGTGGAGAGCGAATCCGATTTTCCGTAACGAAAATAACCTTACACCCCCAGTGGGTTAGAACTTAGAAGTTGATAAAAAATGCTATGCAATAGCTTTACCGCGGCAGTCTCCGAGTGCCACACATCTTTTTTATTTTAACAGAATGCAAGGTAACAGATACATACAGTAAACATTTCAATCAGGCAGGGAATAAGTATGTAAAAAAATGAGACTTTATTTATATAACTAGCTGACAGGGCAAACTTTGCTATTTTGGGATATAAAAAATAGATAACAACCTGTTCTCAGACCTAGCGATCATGCACTGAAAATTTCATACGATCGGTTGAGCCGTTTCGGAGGAGTTTGTTAACAAAGATTGGCAGGAGAATTTTATATATTAGACATAAAAATAAAGTACCACTTATGATGAGTCATTAGACATGTGACATAAATACTGAATGGGCTAGTAACATCAGACCAATTAATATTATAATATCAGTTAGAAATACAATATTTATCAATATTCTGCAATTGACAACACTTTTTGGGTTATGCCGTATGTTCCAGCAATAGGAAGATCTATAAAATAGGGTTCCGCTAATTCGGAGGGAGTCAATGTAGGTTTTTTTGAGGGTCCAGCTTCAATATGTTCTTCGTGTGGACGCTTTATGGGCATTAACTGATGCCTCAATGGTATGTTTCTTGTTTGGCGTGGGTCAATTAATTCAGGTAATATATGTTTCATGTAAAATTCTGTAAGTTTACCAACCATATTTCTTGTCCAAAACTCATCGTCGCGCAAGATTTTTTCTACGGTCAGCATTTGGTTTTCACCAGACCACACTGCAAAAAGACACAACTTTCTTTGGGTGACATGGAGTTGCCCTTGCACTTGGTAATACCAGGAGTCATTTTTATTAATGACCATAATATTGTTTTTAATATGCCAAAATTTAATTTTCTTTTTTTCGACAGCTTCCTTGATAGGCATTTTGAATGCAGACAGTGGACATTTTATCTCCACAATTGTATCGTTTCCTACCAGGCCATCAGGAGTAGCTGCTAAATAAGGCATTTCACTGTCTATGAATAGTCCACATGGCCTTATTTGCACTCCTTCTTGAATTGCTAGCTGGTTAAGAGCAATAGCTTCATTATCTATACCATGTTTTATTGAATCGACGTGTGATATATTGTTCTTATAAAGTAAACTTTTCACGATACTTGCACTTGTGGTCGGACGGCGTTTGATGACCTTTCCAAAGTTGGACGCTGTCAACAAATTCCTGCGACGTTCTAGCCATTCACTACTATCCCTTTGTAATATAGTAGCTCTTTCGATCTGTAATCTTTCAATATTAGTTGTTTCCAAATTTTTTAAAAAACTTTGTTTCGCCATATCGTAAATGTCTTCTTCCATATCAGGTTTCTGGCAGCTGTCAGTTCCATAGTTTTTGTCTGGGATTGCATTCAATGTTGGTTTCTTATTGAAACAATATTTCTTAGAACTTTTAAAATTTCGTTTCGACTCACTTTTTAGTATTCTTTTTTCTTCAAATAATTTAGTTTTTGATTTAGGGCTCTTGCCTAAAAGTGATTTTTGAATGTTGTATAATGGTTTTTTAGTATTAAATGCCACAACAGCAGCCGCACACCTGGACTGATATGTTTGTCGCTGTATTAAATTTGTTCTTTTACCACCAACAAATTTTGCAATTATGCTGTTAAATTGCTCTACAGCATTACTGTCAAAATCATTTATAAGACTTCTAGAATGTGTGGCAACTATGCCCAGAATATGTTTGATTTTAAACCATAATGCTGAATTTTGTACTTTTGGAACAAGATCATCACTTTTTTTTTCACTACTACAGTAGTGATCTAAACACTTGTCATGATGGCCAAATGCGTGATTATAAGAATTTAAAATATCAGCATATAGTTTGTTTATTCTCACCCCTAAATCATCGCTATCGTTTTTGTGTTTTTTTATTGCCAAACAAATTACTTTCCTAATAGCGAGTATTCTTCTGGTGGTGAGCATTTTTCTCAAGTTTATCGGATATTTTGTTTCTTTGCTAACTGCGACTAATTTATTACACATATTACGGAAAATATGGTTACGGCATTCTATTTTTTCGACTGTTACGTTTTTGTAAGGTCTCTCTGCCAAAATTTTGGAGTAAGTGCTAGAATCTCCATCTGCGACGACTCTTCCATATATTACATTGTGCATTTCGACAGAATTTTTAAACCCCTCGGCTATTATTGCTGCCTCCATGCCAGAGGAAGGACCGGTATAGTTTTTGAAGCATGCATGCTCTTTTGCCTTTACTCCTTTGTTCTCTGCACGAGCACAAATACAGCAGTATTTGTTTTTAACGCCTAAGAAAAGAACTTCTCCAAACTTCTTTCCAACTATGGCTGCTGCCCCAGAGAGTGCTGTGTAATTGCTTTTGTAGGAGCGCTTAGACCAGCAGCCATCAGCAACAACATCAATGACTGCTATACCGTCTATCATTCTACCTTCTTCTATCGCAGCCTGCCTTTCACGTTCCGCTGCAGCTGCCATACTCTCATGAGCAGTTATTTCCCACTGCTTACATACAACATTGTGTTTATTGCGGAACATTTGTTTAGTCAGTGTCGGTAGATTCATTGCAGTACACATTCTTTGGAATTGCTCCAAACCAATTCCAGTGGTTGTGATGCCGGTAACTGCAGCTGTATTGATATCTAAGTTTTCAGTCGGGTGTGGATCTGAAGTGTTAATAGTAAAATCGGCTTTGCACATGTTGCAAGAAAGTTTTAATTTTGAATTTAGACCTGTTTTTATTTCACCAGTAATATTAAGGTTGGATAAATTACAGCCAAATTGAGGTGCATGGTTTGAAATTGTTTTGAGTTTCTCAAAAAAATACATTTTGTCTATAATAAGCCGTTCGCTTGCGTCGTATATATTTTCATTTTGAGTTTTCGCTTCCTTAATATTATTAATTTCAAAATCTGTCTTGGTCTGTATATGTACACGAGGTTTGATGTTACTGGAATAAAAAAATAATGAAATCAATAATTATTTCAGAACATATTGAACACTAAAAAGCTTAGTTTTTTGAAAACTTACGAAGCTGAGGACACACTCTCGTTTACGGATTTGGTCAAATCGCATTCATCTGCTTGTGAATCATTGTAGGCTAGAGCAGCTCTGAAATGAATATAATATAAGAAATAAGTACTCACGTATTTTAAAACTTTAAAAAGCGATAAATCTTAGCATTTTAAAAACTTACGAAATTGAGGAGATACTCTCGTTAACGGATGTTGTCAAATTGTTATTATCTTGCATACGGGCCGCAAGAACTCTAAAATTAGGTAATATTGAATGTTAATCACAAGTATTTTATTTTACGAAGCACGGTGTTTCCAATTTATATTTACCATATACACATGAATATAAGAAGTATATGGTTAATATAAATTGGTAACATTACTACAACTATTTTGTTTTATTATAATATGTAATCAGATTTTAAAAAGTTAAATAAAAGCATCTTTCTTTTTTGCATATACTTCCTCCTGCCGTCACTGCTTGAAGGAATGCTGTGCTAGTTAATTATGTGCTTTAACGTTAAAGGGTAAAAGTCCATATTTGAATGAAAAATTGATGCTTTTCTGGAATCTATGAAGTAATCAAAGAAAATATTAATACTCACCGGTGACAGTTAGCCATTCTTTGAATTTTCAATTTCTTATTTTCTCTTTTACTGCGTTTTATTTTTATTTTTTTATTCGCCATATTTACACTTTTTATTACACAACCACGTTTTAATTTATAAAAACGCAATCTCTTTTTAAAATATACAAGTCGTAATATTTTGTCGATTTGGAACACAGAAACACAGTCTTCACGTCTCAATGGAGCGATTGTGACTGATTGTCATGCGCAAAACATCATTTTGGTACAAAACAGCATAGCGTATTACGCGAAATAAGAACGTAATAAACACCATTTATAATTTACTGTAATAACTTTTGAAATACAAAATTTGAAGAGGAATCAATAGTAAATGCACTTCATAATATTTATTGGAATTATAATCCTAAATCTTGGCGCTCTAGTCCGTATAACATTGGAAACAAATTGAAAATTGTGAAAAATTGGATGCAACTTCGAGATTTTTTTTTATCGACAAAAATGTATCCTTTTATGTTTATACTTGTACAGTTTCTCGACAATATGATGTAATATTCGTGTGTTTTATTTCAGGTCGTTGAGACTTGATCTACTACTGTAAAAATCAAATCTTGCCTTGGCATTATCAGTTGGTACCCCCTCTAGTAGGTAGAAGGATACAGATGATGATAGATATGTGACGATGCAGCCGAAGATGTTATTGTATGTTACTTACACCTAATTAAACTCTCAACCCTTTTTATGTCCAATTCTGAGTAAGGCTCCCCGTCAAAACTAGAAGTGTGGTCTCGTGCGCGTGCGGTTTAGTAGGCTTCACACTTTTGAGCCCATTATGGCTAACTAACAGGTTAGGTACAACATATGGGAGCTATGTTTTGTAAACATAGAGAGAGTTAGGATGTATAGTCACGGAATGAAAAGGTTCGTCACCTTAGTGTCGATTTTCGCTTGCACTAGTACTGCAAGAATTCAGTATGTCAACATACCTAAACAATGGACTACTTAGTCCAAACGAATCAATTTGAAAATTTACGAACCTTTTCATTCCGCGACTGTACCTACCTAGATGGTACTTTTAAGAATATGGTGTGTTCCTATATTATGCACATAGGTACAGCCTGAGAGTACAGCTGATAACGGTCATGAAAAAACATGAAAATGGTGTGTTCCTATATATGCACATAGGTACAGCCTGAGAGTAAAGCTGATAACGGTCATGGAAAAACATTCTTACGACAGTCTCTCGCAAATATGCATGTGTTGTTCGGAGCGTACACCTGTTGTAGGTTCGCGCACTTGCAAGGCGATACGCAACCATCACAGGGTGAGCATTGTCCTGGAGCAACTGGGCAGCAGTCGGATTTGCAATCTGTCCCAGGTTCCCTTGCAACCTGGTCGGGCCCGCACTCTTGATCTATATGGCAAAAAGTTTTTTTTTGGGAAGAAAAATGACCTTAAAGCACCAAAGTTTAATATATTAGCCCCCTTATTAATAAACGTGGAGTAACGATGGAGTAGTTCAACTGTTTTGTATTTACCTATCATGTGGAAGTTGACATTTGAAGATAAGGGAGCATGAATTTAGCGAGTTTTTATGTCGCTGTGTGTGTAAGATGACAACGTGTCGAACACAAGACAAAAAACGTGGACGTTTTTGGAGGTTTATGGCTCATCTAGCGATTTAAATCTTTGGTTCCCGCGGCGTTTGAAAAAATCTATATTTACGGGGCCACAAACGTCCACTAATAGTAGATCCACTAATAGTATATATGTAATAAAAATATGTGGTAGTATCTAATAAAAATAATTATGTTATTATATTAATTTGGTTTTCACCGTACCAAAAATAATTATAAAAGTAGCTACCTTCTGAACTTATGAGGAAAATTCTCGTAGCTACGATAAACGTTACGATCAAGAAATGCGTCATCTTCTTACGATTGCACGACTCGTTATAATAATACTGGTTTAACTAATATATGTCTCACGACCTGAAGTGGTGATAATAATGGTTAAACTAATATTTTTTTATTTAAACATTATCTTTATATAGGTAGTAACTCTTTGATCAGTAGAGTGTGCAAACAAATTTTGAAAAGAATTTGTTAAACACATTTGGGCAAAACGGCAGGTGTTTTCCGCAGGTTAACATCATGTAGGTATGGACAAACGTAGAATCTATTCTACTGTTGTTTTTAGATGTTCTTATCATCATCATTATTATGGCAAACACAGGTTTTTTTTTATAGATGAGGTATAGTGTCACGAATTTGTCTGTGAGCTGAAGATGAAACGGAAATTCCATAGCAGCTCGGTTGTTACCTAGCGTAGACCCACCTTAACGAGTCGAGCACGAACCGAGCATGAACCGGAACACAATTCGTCTAGTGTGGACCGTCTTACAAGCCTCGAACGACTTACAACGACGAAGCCGAAACGGTTCGGTTCGTGCTCGATTCTCCTTGCGTAGACCCACCTTTAGCAGCCTAACAGCCGCACTGACGTCTGCATTCACTTTTCGCCACTTCACAGACAAAGTTGTGGCATTGTAGCGGCAATGTGTGTTGGCTTGGCAGGCGTGTCCGGTGTCTACGTGATAGACCTATCTACTGATAGTACTTAGTTACTTATTATCAGATCTTAACAATATGCAAATAATGTAATTAAAATAGTTATTAATGAATCGCGCGTTACGGCCGCCGATATGGACATGAGGATGAGCCCAGCTGAACATATTTTTATAAGCCTTCTTCGTAGTTCCTACAAGAAATAAGTAGCGCCATCTGGCACCGCTAATAGGCCACAATATAACCTGTGGAAATGCACGTGCAGACTATTAATAATATAATACAAAATTTTAACAAAAAACCGACTTGAACTCTTATTAAACTACCATTGATCGTCGAAATTTAAAATAAGCGCCCCTCCACTACATTTTTCCTTTATCGTGTTAGTCGTCGATTTAACGATCTACTCATACGTAGGTACATTGTTATCAATAAAAAAAGGCCAAGTGCGAGTCGGACTCGCGCACCGAGGGTTCCGTACTATAAGTAAAACGTTACTTTCACGTTCGTGAATCACTTTTGTTCATTGAATTTACGAGTATAATTTACAAGTACTTAGGTACTTTTGCTACCGAACCGCAAACCTAACTTTTTTTATTAGAGGGTTATTGTCAATAACAAAAAAGTAAGTAAGTTAGAGAGTTTTCCATTGATCACATTGATCATAATTATTTCAGATTTTTCTGTCAATAAACTACGGAGATAAGGGGGAACGGTATTTTTTTGACAGTTTGCCCAATAAATATAAATAAATATAAATAAATTAAATAAAAATCTATTTCAGAATATACAAGTAAAGCCCTTTCTTATGGTACCTCACTCAATATTTTTATCTCATTTTGAAATTCCAATACCCCGGTTTTCCCTCTTTTTAAATAAAAATAAAAACAATTTTAAAATTTTTACGATTGCAATGTCGTCGGGTCACTATTACCTATAATTATTCCAAATTTCAAATCGATAGCTTGAATAGTGACTGAAATAATCGAGTGTGACAGACGGACGGACGCACGGACGGGCGGACGGAGAAAGTCTCACCATAAGGGTTACATTTTTACCATTTTGGTATGGAACCCTAAAAAAGAAATCATCGAAATCAGTTAGCGTGATATTGAGTTATTCGTCCATTTGCCGTGCATATTATAAAAGTGGATACCATTGAAAGTAGTCAGCCGGACCAAATTGAAATGGAAATAAGCAGCATAACATTTTCTTGCGTTCGTTGATGGGAACATAGCCAATGTTTAATAATAATAAAAAAATCATAAAATTACGCTACTATATGAATTTCCAGCCAAAAAATCAGATAAATCGTGGACCTCTTATAAAACCCTATATTTTTGTCATCGTAGACTCGATAAAATAATGTCGAGTTTCCGGTAGAATCGTCAGTCTAGGTATTACTAGAATAAATATTTCAACTCTTGTTTTTAAGTCGATACTTAGGAATAACTATGATATGTACAAGGTGTAGGTTAATTTGTGTAGTGTGCCCGCAACTAATCTTTTAAGTTGATCCTAGAAACACATTTACGAGATAGAAAGTCCTAATTATTTTATTTTATTTTCAATACAAAAAATATTTTAATTTATAAAAGTAAAATTTAGGCAACCCTAACTCTGATATTGACAAACCTTATATCATTTTCATTATTCCCAGTTTATTGATATTGAACCAGCCGTTTTCAGGGATGTCACTTAAAATTTATGGTTCATTTTTGAACTCCCTAATAGTTCCCTCAGGATATGAGCTAGGTATCTTATGATTTTTTTCAGGCATCTATACATCGTCCCCTACTAATTATGGCAAGTAACCAACACGTTGTATATCTACTCGTATAATATATCCTAAATAACTAATATACTAAATCTTGAACATTCCTGTCATTTCTTCGTAGCGCAATCCCGCCCAACATAGCGGTTGTCTTGGCTTCATCTGATTTCTGTGCGACGACGTTCGCTGAAAAAGTATGAAAGTATTCTAGTTATTAATATGAATTTACTACTTACTGAAAATATAGTAATTAATATCTTTGATTATTAGTCAGCGGGCCATGGAGAGGGTTATGTTAGGAGTTTTCCTGAGGGATAAAATCCGAAATTAGGAGATTCGCAAGAGAACGAAAGTCACTGACATCTAGCCCAAACCATTAGCAAGCTGAACTGGCAGTGGGCAGGTCATGCTTGTCGTAGGGTAGGGGTGATAGCCGATGGAGTCGAAAAGTCCTGGAGTGGAGAACGCTTTTATAAGCAAGCGTAGCGTGAGGCGCCCTCCAACTCGCTGGACCTTCGACATGGCGCGGGTGGCGGAGAGTGGCTGGATGAGGAAGGCTGAGAACAGGGTGTGGTGGGAAAAGCCTAGGCGTAAAGCGTAGGTTTGATTCCCACGACTGGAAAACAACATTTAAGAGACACCTAAGCCTTAGGTGACAATTGTAGCAACGAATATATAATATTACTAACGTATGTATAGTAAGTGAAAACTGTCACCTATCGGCTAAGGTGTTTCTTTAAGTGTTGGTGAAAACGAGCATAATAAAAATTTTGTATTAGAGATGGGAAGGTGAAGCTAGCAACTCACGGCATTCGTCATAAGGTACGCAAACTCCATCTTTCCTCCAGTACCCGTCCGTGCATTTGCATTGAGGGCTGCAGTACACCACTATTAACAGCCAGTAAGGGCATCCGCCCAACGCAGACGCGTCGCTGCAGTCGTCCGACGGACAGTACGAGGGGCATGGCTGGTACACTTCGTTCGGGCGGGTACATTCGAAAGGAGCTGAAACATTGAGTGTTATTTTTCACATTAGCTCTAGATAATTATAAGCTAAGCTAAATGACATCTACCCTAGACAGGGCGAACCGCGCGTAAAAATGTCGCCAGTTTATGGGTGTCATTAGTACCAACAGTATAAGCCTATAAGGTCACGCGGTAGTTCGCTCAGCGGCCAGCGGCAGCGGCAGCAGCGCTAGATACCTATAGTATTTTGACAGTTGGCGCTACTGTTTGCTTGTATGAAAAAGGTTTACGTAAATCGTTCGGATGCCCATATCTTGAGGTTTAATTCGCATAGAGATAAAAATGTTCGGAACACCATTTTAAATTACTACTAGGAGTTCCCCATCGTGGTTTTTTATTCAAGGTCAAAATGGTGTTTAAAGGTTTTTTTGAAACTCACTTAGTGCAAGTCAAAGTTCCACCGCGGGTTCCATACTACAAAAGATGCGATTTTTTAAAAGAATCACTTTTGTTCATTAAACTATACCTAATGTACCTACCAGGTACTTTTGATAACGGACCGCAAACCTAACATTGTTTTTATAGGTTTATTGTATTCTTAGTTTAAGTTTATTCTTGGTAGAAGTTTATTCTTAAACAGTCTAGAGACTGGTGATAATGTAGATTCTGATTAAAATTGACTTACAGCAGTCAGTAGTAGGGATGCAAGTGCCATTGTTAGTCTTCCTGAAGTTGAAGACACACTTGCATTTTGCTGGAGGGCACTCCGTTGGCTTAGGGCACGGTATTTTGTCCTGGTGTTCATACTCAGGACAATAGTCGTAGGGGCAGTCAACAGGACACTCATCCAGAATCTCGCCTTTTCCGCACGCTAATTCAGCTAAAAAAATAAAAATATTTCAGTGTTTCAATAAATAATGCAATACACGATTAAATTCATTCTTTACTCCACTGTCGACCATTTTAGCGTTCTGGGTTCCGTACCAAAAGGGTTAAGCGTAAAAGCAGTAAAGCGACCCTATTAATAATAGGTATAATTTCATTGGATTCATGATTAAGATTGTAGAGGAAGTTCTTGAGCGGGATTTTGCTATGTAAAAACGTGATTACATTTGTTTCCTTTTATAGGTACCTACGTGTCTTACTGGAAGTAGTACGGAGTAGGTACGGGAAATAATACGGGAAATACTCAAGTATAAGTAGTACCTACGTCATGTTAATTTATCTGGGTGTATCATTCATGACGTAAGGCCCTGTTTCCACCAAAGGGGAGAGGATTTGTGTTTAAGTAATTTGTGTAAAATAGGTTTATTTTAAACATTGGGTTATTTCTACCTATACTAATAATTACCCTATCCTACTTATTAATCTGCCTATTAATAATAATTTAAACACCTAATAAATATCGAGAAATAGATCAAAGAACAGTTTTGCTCACCATTAATAATAACCGTAATATTCGCAGAACCAACTAGTAATAAAATAGTAATGCGTACAAGTATGAACAACATGTTGACTCGTCAACGCAGCACGTCAGCAAGGAATGACTTCTTCATTGATGCAACAAAACGAACTAAACCACTGATCTCTATTAATTTACACTGGATACATCATAACATTATATACAATTGACACTTCATTTTTTGTGCCGATTTGAAAGCCCTCTTCAAAGGTCCACGGTACTAAATTGACATTTGTTGGTAGTGACCATCGTTTTGAATGTCATTTTATTTACCTGAATTCCATGGACGCTCACGCCAGGTTACGCAACAATCAGCGCCAATATGGCGAAAATCAAGTGTCTTTATGTTGTTTAGTGTCTTTTTATTGTTGTTTTTACGTTGACAGTGAGATATCCATAGAATAGAGATCAGTGAACAAAACATATTTAGCGTATTTTAGCGAGGATGTGATTTGTTTACTATTTATCGTAACACTAGCTGACCTGGCAAACGTTGTTTTGCCCTTGGGGATTTAAAAAATAGTTGAATTGAGATTTAAACTATCCTATCTCTCAAGTTGGATCGAACTGCACATGGTGTGCGAATTTTATTATAATCGGTTAAGTGGTTTAGGAGTCCATTGAGGACAAACATTGTGACACGAGATTTATATAATATACTAGCTGATGCCCGCGACTTCGTCCACGTGGGATAAAAACTATTCTATCTTTTAAGTTGGACCAAATGACAGATATTCACGAAGTTTGAACTAAATCGGTTCAGTAGTTTAGGAGTCCATTGAGGACAAACATTGTGACACGAGATTTATATATATTAAGATAAGATAAGATAAGATAAGATAAGATAAGATAAGATAAGATAAGATAAGATAAGATAAGATAAGATAAGATAAGATAAGATAAGATAAGATAAGATAAGATAAGATAAGATAAGATAAGATAAGATAAGATAAGATAAGATAAGATAAGATAAGATAAGATAAGATAAGATAAGATAAGATTAGTTGTCGTCTTCGGCCTCATGCGACGAAAACCGTGAAGTTACAGTTTTACGAGATGTACCGTGACGGTATTTTTTTCGTCAATTTACTCAATAAATCAAAAACTATCGGGCATAAAAATAAATAAAAATCGGTTTTAGAATACACAAATAACGCCTTTTCATATGATACCCCACTCACTCAATATTGTTATCTTATTTTGAAATTTCGACAACCCGGTCTCCCCCCCTTTTTAAATAAAAATAAAAAAGATTTTCATTTTTTTTATGATTGCGCTCATGGCGGGCCATCATTATCTACACCTATTCCAAATTTCATGGCGATATCTTTAATAGTTACTGAAATAAAGGGTCGTGAGACACAGACAGACAGACGGACAACAAAGTGATCTTATAAGGGTTCCGTTTTTTTTTTTGCTTTGAGGTACCTACGCAACCCTGAAAAAGATTCTATTCGTATGGAGTTTGACAGAGTAGGGTGCGTCGTCGTGGTTTGAAATATCTATAGCCTTGAAGTCCATCATTTTCAATAAAAAAGCATCATCATACATCGTACTTTTTGCGACCTCCCTGGCGCAGTGGCGCACGGCGCGCGCTTGAATTCGAGCAGGAGGTCGCGAGTTCGATTCCCGCCACGGGCCACTTTGGAATTTTATAATATCTAAATTGTCTCAGATCTGGGTCTGGTCAGGCTTCGGCCGTTGCTATAGCTTGGCAACTTCGTGCGGAACCCTCCTGCGGGGTGACAGGCGGTGGGGGAGGCAAGGAACTTAGATGTCAGCGGTTAGCGGGCGGTGTAGCGAGGAAGGGGACACTTCTCTGCGTGTATGCGTTACCGCGTCCTCCGGTCGTCTCTCACCCCGCAGGAGGGTCCCGCACGAAGTTGCTAAGCTATAGTTACCACCCCACCAGCAAAGATGCACCGCCAAGCGATTTAGCGTTCCGGCGCGATGCTGTATAGAAACTGTGATAGAAACCGTTAGGGGTGAGTTTACTTACCCCTTCCAAGTTAGTACGATAACATCTTCGGCTGCATCATCAAATAGTATCAGGTGAGATCGCAGTCAAGTACTAACTTGTATACCTAGTGTAAAAAAAAATAGAATTTTCTGTAAAGGTATCCACTATCCATACCATAAGAGTCCTGCTAAGCTGGTAAGGATAATTTTATCCTGCAAACCATCTTTCTTTCTGCGATTGAATTCGGCCCTAACACTAAAAATGCGAAATTGCTGCTTTTTATTCAAGCATCATTTCCTTTTTCATCTCCGTCAAGGAAACGATAGTAGGTGGGAACCGTAATCGCTTTTGCCTTTAAATAGCTTCATCATCGCGCAGGGATCACAGTTTTCCTTCATTTTTTGCGGCAACGTAATACAATACGTAGACTTACTACCTAGCCAGGTACCTATCAATACTTCTTTGATCTATTTAGTAGTTTTTATCGATATAATGAGATTAATCTGGAGTATGTCGATAAATATAAATATGTCATTGTAACTATATCATAATAGTTACAATATGTTTATTGGCCATTATTATCATTATTTTACCCAATAATTATAAAGTATCACTCGAATTCGTTATTCGTTGTTCATTATTTCGCCGACTATAAATTTTCGTTTTTAGGGTTCCATACCAATTTGGTAAAAATGTCTCCTTATGGTGAGACTTTCTCCGTCCGTCCGTCCGTCTGTCACACTCGATTATTTCAGTAACTATCATCATATCAATCGTAGCAATCATAGCAATCGTAAATATTGAGTGGGGTATCATATGAAAGGGCGTTACTTGTGTATTCTAAAACTGATTTTTATTTATTTTTATGCTTGATAGTTTTTGATTTATTGAGCAAACTGTCGAAAAAAATACCGTTCCCCCCCCTTATCTCCGAAGTTTATCAATCGATATTCATGAACCAAAGTGATTCTTTTAATGTTTAACTTCTTTTATGGTATGGAACCCTCGGTGCGCGAGTCCGACTCGCACTTGGCCGTTTTTTAAATTAATGAACAACGATTGAACGTTATCTATATCTATATTATATATAAAAGAAGAAACTGACTGACTGACTGACTGACTGACTGACTGACTGACTGACTGACTCACTGACATATCAACGCACAGCCCAAACCGCTGGGTCTAGAGACTCCAAATTTGGCACACAGATACCTTATGAGGTCTAGGGGAGCACTAAGAAAGGATTTTCCAAAATTCACCCTCTAAGGGGGTGAAACGGGGGTCCGAAGTTTGGATTTTATCAAGTTAAAATACGTCTTCACGCCGCAACTACTGTACCGATTTGGCTAAAATTTGGAATAGACGTATATTATATCTTGCATTACCTCATAGGCTACTTTTCATCCCGAAAAAACTCATGGTTCCCGTGGGATAAGTTAAAAACCGAAATACACGCGGAAAAAAAATCTCACGCCGCAAGTACGCAACCGATTTGGATGAAACTTGGAATGGAGATAGATTATATCCTGGGTTAATAAATAGGCTACTTTTCATCCCGGAAAAATCCATGGGTTTTGCAGGAGAAGGGAAAAACAGATATTCACGCGGGAAAAATACTAATTCCTGCCGTAATTACTGAACTGATATGGCTGAAATTATGAATAAAGATAGATTATATATTGGATTAATACGAAGGCTACTTTTCATCGCGAAAAAATTCATCGTTCCCGTGGGATTAGTGAAAAACCGAAATTAACGCGGAAAAACAATCTTCATGCTGCAAAAGCACAACCCATTTGGCTGGAATTTGCAACGGAGATAGATTATATCTTGGGTTAATAAATAGGGTACTTTTTATCCCGGAAAAATCCATGGTTTTTGCAGCAAAAATGAAAAATTGATATTCATACGCGAAAAATACTACTTCACGTCGTAATTACCGAACTGATATGGCTGAAATTCGGAATGTAGCGATTAGTGCAACATAAGCACTTTTGCCTGCCTGCGAGCAGCGAGTTGGAATTACAGTTAGTACTCGGCGAATCGCGAATGATGTAACACGTGTCAAAGTTTGAATAAAATCGTACACCTGAGTTAAACTTTGTTCGGTGTTTCATTTATCACTTCACTTCGCGAGTGCTCAGCAGCTTGTGGCTTCTACCACCATTAGAGGAGCCGCAACAATTGGTGACCCTCGACGCTAGTAAAAAGAAGAACCACCATGGCAGAAGAAAAACCGGAACTTTCGGGAGTGTCCGTCGCGGCAAGAATACCGGAGTTCTGGGTAGACCTGCCCAGACATTGGTTCTACCAGGCGGAGGCAGTACTCCACCCCCAGAAAATGGCGGATGAAGCGAAATACCAATTCGTCATCTCCAAGCTGGGAAAAGATGCCATTCAACAAGTAACAGATTTGTTAGCAAACCCGCCAGAGAAAGGCAAATATGAAGCGCTGAAGGAGCGACTACTTCAAATATACGAGGAATCCGAAACCAGAAAGATACAAAAACTTATCAGTGAGATGGACCTGGGAGAACAAAAACCCTCACACCTACTACGGAGGATGCAAGAGCTGGCGGCAGGTAAAGTAGCCGATGCCACCCTTACCATATTGTGGCAGAACCACCTGCCGACCTGGGTACGCGGCATACTGGCGGTATCCGAAAACAGGGATATACACGGCCTGGCCGTCCTCGCAGACAAAGTCATCGAAAACGCACGACCCATACAAGGGGTAGCCGCAATGCAGTCCGTACCAGTTGCTGGTGAATCATCATCATCATCTTCACCTGACAATATAATCGCCGAAATTAGCAAGCTCGGGGAACGCATGAAACGCCTCGAAGATTTCCAACACAAGAGACGCAATTTCAATCGACGGTCGCGTTCGAATTCCAGCAGAGCAGCGATGAGGCCACGCAGTTCCAGCAGATCGGGCAGAAAGACTCCAGCGGACCCTGATTGGCTATGTTATTACCATTACCGATACAAGAAAAATGCGCGGAAATGCGTAAAGCCGTGCAACTGGAGGGAGCCGTCGGAAAACTAGATGCGGTCCAGTCTGCGACGGGAGCCTGCGACCCCACAGTGAATTACCGTCTTTGTGTCACGGACCAACGGACGGGGTTGCGCCTATTAGTAGACACTGGTGCTAATGTCAGTGCCCTTCCACGTTGGGCTGTCAAAAGCGGTGTGAAAAGTGTGTGTGAAGACTACAAACTCTACGCCGCTAACGGTACGCCTATCAAGACTTTCGGTTTACATAATCTTACGTTAAATATAGGTTTAAGACGCGCGTTCCCATGTACATTTATTATAGCGGACGTCAAACAACCCATATTGGGAGCAGACTTTTTATCTAAATAAAATTAAGTGTAGATTTTAGTAAAAGAAAACTGGTGGATCAGGTAACAAATCTTAATATTTTAGCATGCATTTCTAAATCTAAAGAGAGTACAATTAAAACAGTCGATAATAATCACCCGTATTACGAATTGTTATCTCAGTACCCAGAATTGACTAAGCCTGTATCTTTTAAAGACATACCTAGACATAGTGTGTGCCATTATATAGAAACCGTCGGCGCGCCGGTGCAATGTCGGGCTCGACCTTTGCCTCCCGACCGGTATGCGAAGGCTAAGGAGGAGTTTCGACTCATGTGCGAATTGGGAATTTGCAGGCCTAGCAAAAGTGCGTGGGCCAGCCCTCTACACATAGTTCCAAAGAAAAATGGTCAAATAAGGCCTTGTGGAGACTATAGGAGATTAAATTCGATCACTAAGCCTGATAAATACCCAGTCCCAAGGTTACGCGATTTTACGTACGCGCTCGCGGGAAAGAAAATTTATTCGCGCCTAGACATAAGTAGGGCATATAATTGCATCCCGGTAAGCGAAAGCGACATTGAAAAAACCGCTGTAATAACGCCTTTCGGTCTTTTCGAATTCCCGCGTATGCCGTTTGGCTTAAGAAACGCAGCGCAGACTTTTCAACGATTTATGTGTCATAGCGTTTTCCCCGATCATAATTTTCTTTTTGTTTACATAGACGATATTATTATCGCTAGTGACAATATTGAAGAGCATAGAAAGCACTTACAGGAAGTATTTAGTAGACTAGAGAAATTTGGTATTACTATTAATTTGTCTAAATGCATTTTCGAACAGACTAAGCTAGAATTTTTAGGCCACGAGGTGTCGACGGAAGGAATTCGTCCCCTCGACGAAAAAGTCAAGGCTATCATGGAGTTTCCGAGACCAACAACGGTGGACCAGCTGCGAAGATTTTTAGGTATGTTAAATTTTTATAGACCTCATATACCTCACGCAGCAAACCATCAGTCTGAATTGGATCGCTACTTGACCAACACCAAGAGAAATGATAAGTCACCCATCTCTTGGACGGAGAAGGCGATCGCGCAGTTCGAAGAGTGTAAAAAGAGCTTAAGTCAAGCAGCAACGTTGTCCTATCCGGCAGCGGATAAAGAGCTGGCTTTGGTTACGGATGCCTCGGAGTTTAGTTTGGGGGCAGCACTTCAGCAGAAAGAAGGTAACACGTGGAAACCTATTGCTTTCTTTTCGAAAAAGTTATCTGGCGCTCAACGAAAATACTGTGTATATGATAAAGAACTTTTAAGTATATATTCTGCGATAGCGCACTTCAGATATTTAATAGAAGGTCGTAATGTAATTGTGTATACCGACCATAAACCTCTTACTTTTGCATTCAGTAAAATAGGGTGCGATAAAGAGCTACCTAGACGCGCTAGACAGATCATGTTCATTAGCGAGTTCACAACAGACATACGACACATTAGTGGAAGTGATAACGTAGTGGCCGACACCTTATCCCGTATAGAGGAGATAACGTGTCCCACGGCTATAGATTTCGAAGAACTTGCACGTGTACAAAGTCATGACGCAGAATTGACCGAGTTGAAAAACAAAATGCAATTCAAACGTATTATGTTACCAGGTACCGAGTATTATGTTGATTGCGAAATGTCCACTAACAAGGCACGTCCATACCTACCTGAAAGTTTTAGACGCGTATCCGCGCAACTAATAAAATGGTTGGTGATAGAAGGATATACGGAATTGGGCTAAGACTTGCATAGCTTGTCAACGTGCAAAAGTGCAACGGCACACAGTTTCGGGTTTGGGCTCTTTTGAACCAGCAGGACGTCTCGAGCACGTGCACATAGACTGCATCGGGCCTATAAGAACATCTCCCGAGGGTTACAGGTATTGCGTAACTATGATAGATCGTTTTACGCGCTGGCCAGAAGTCGTTCCGATCAAAGAGATGACAGCTGAAACAGTAGCTAAAGTTTTCTATGAACACTGGGTAGTTCGTTTCGGTTGTCCTAAGCGTTTAACCAGCGATTTAGCAAAAAATTTTCAAAGCAAAGTTTTTACGCATCTTATGTACCTCTTAGGAGTCAAACAATTCCGTACCACGGCTTATCATCCTCAAGGGAACGGCATCGTGGAACGTTTCCACAAATCCTTAAAAAATTCGCTGACCACACGTCTTTTATTATCAGATTCATGGGTACAAGAATTACCCACTGCACTATTGGGGCTACGAGCCGCAGTTAGGGTTGACACAAACGTTAGTACTGCTGAACTCGTTTACGGCACTAGCATTAGGTTACCTGGAGAATTTTATGATAACAGCGTAGACGATAACACGATAGGAGACGATAATTACGTCTGTAAACTAAAAGCAATAATTAAGAATTTAAAACCCGTTACTAGGAAAAACAAGGACTCGCGAAAATTATTTGTACATCAAGACCTACTAACGTGTGATAAAGTTTTTGTTAGATGCGATTTGGTGCGAAAACCACTCCAACCTACTTATAATGGCCCTTATAAGGTTTTAAGTAGGCGGGAGGAAGTGTATAAAATTCAGTTGCCCGAAAGAGAAACATATGTATCCATTGATAGATTAAAACCTGCTTATATTTTGGAAGAAACTGTCGTCGATAAAACTGAGACACCAATAATTAAAAAAAATACCGTTAGTAGCAACCCTAAGCCTTTGGATATGCAACCAACGCATAAAGTAACTCGCAGTGGCAGAATTAGCAAAATGCCTGTACGGTTCAATTAACAATAATACTTATCAGCAAAATTGGCACGTATACTTCAACCTACTTATAAGATTTTATGTAAAAATTTTAACATTTTTATACTAGATTTAGTTATAAGATAAAATTTGTTAAAAGATTATTCGTCATTACCATTAGACACGTAAAGGTGTACTGTACTTACTGTATAACATTAATAATTAAAAATTTTACTCTCTATAATGGGAAATCAACAAAACAAGGAAAAAATGGTTGTGGAACAGAGCCAACCCAATACGAACGAGGTTGTTATGAACAACACTTATAAAGAATTAGAAATTATATTGATCGTAATAGTCATACTATTGTGCATTGTGATGTTCTATATATTCGTTCTTCACTGTCGGAGAAATTTTAAAGGATGGATCGGAAAGCAATTTGAGCGCAAATTGACCCAAGCTGGGGCAATTCCAGTCATCAAGTTAGAGGCAACCGACAAACCTACTACTGCACCACAACCGGTGACACCCAAAATTATATATAGCTAAGGTAATATTAATAAAAGATAGATATATGTTTACAAATTTATTTTAATTAAATTTACATTTTACATCATTATATTTTTACTTAACATTTTATTTCGTAACATTGTAATTAATTTTCTATCAAAATTTATATTTTTGATGAACTGTATTAAACCCTAAGTAACACGCAAATCGTATTTTGCAATGTAATGTGAAACGTAAGTGTAATAAGAACGTAGCATACCTATCATTGTCACGAGAACCTACCTAAAATGCGTTATAAGCGATTCAATTGTAAGTAGATTGTAACGAAAGAAATAGCAAACGTAGCACGTACCTACTTTGTATAACGCATATCGACTTGCGAATGTTATGAGTTTTCTGTGTAAGAATAATTATCGGCTTAACCGTTTTTGATGAAACTTTCCCAAAAAATTTTTTTTTGTAAGAGGGGAAGATTGTAGCGATTAGTGCAACATAAGCACTTTTGCCTGCCTGCGAGCAGCGAGTTGGAATTACAGTTAGTACTCGGCGAATCGCGAATGATGTAACACTTGTCAAAGTTTGAATAAAATCGTACACCTGAGTTAAACTTTGTTCGGTGTTTCATTTATCACTTCACTTCGCGAGTGCTCAGCAGCTTGTGGCTTCTACCACCATTAGAGGAGCCGCAACAGGAATAAAGATTGATTGTATCCTGGATTAATATAAAGGCTACTTTTCATCCCGGAAAAATCCATGGTTTCCGCGGGAAACCTGAAACATTGATGTTCACACGCGAGAAATACTACTTTACACTGTAATTACTAAATTGGTATGACTGAAAATCGGAAAGGAGATAGATTTTATTCCGGATTATTACAAAGCCTACTTTTCATCCAGGAAAATTCCGTGGTTTCTATGATAATAGTAAAAAACAGGAATCCACGCGTGAAAAATATTCCTTCATGCCGTAATTACTGAACTGATTTGGCTGAAATTTGGTATCGAGATAGATTATATCCTGGATTAATACAAAAGCTACTTTTCATCCCGGAAAAATCTATGGTGTCCGCTGGAAAACTGAAAAACTAATATTCACGCGGTTAAAATACTAATTCACGCTGTAATTACTGAACTGAAATGACTAAAATTCGGTAAGGAGATTCGGATTATTACATAGGCTACCATTCATCCCGGAAAATTCCATGGTTGATATAATACGAGTGAAAAGCTGATATTCATGAGGCAAAAATATTCCTTCACGCCGTAATTACTGAACAGATTTGCCTGAAATTTGAAACGGAGATAGATTATATCCTAGATTAATAGATATTGTACTGGGAATCCACAATTACTGCGGAAATAGTGAAAACAAATATTTATGCGGGAGATATACCTACTCCTTTACGGCGCAACTGCTGAATTTTTTTGGCTGAAAATTGGAATGAAGACAGATTTCGTCCCAAATTAGCACAAAGGCTACTTTTTATTCCGGAAAATAGATGGTTCCCGTGTGTAGGGAAAACTAAAATTTGCGCGGGCGAAGCTGCGGGTTTCTGCTAGTTTTTTATAATAATAGGTATAAGCAACAGCTGAAATTGTTTAAGTGCAATGGCATTACTTGCTCACACGTGATAAATAAATTAATAAATAGCTAATAAAGCTAAAAGTTTTGTGGTAGCTTTAAAAACAGCTACGTCACAGAGTACTTTGAGCTACGTACGAGGGCGCGGGAAAAACCTGATTATTAATTTGATTTCAGTTGAAATTGATACCTATTATAACGAAGAATATTGCAAGCATACGTATATCTAATGTAAGTTTCAACTTACCTAAGTAGGTACGTTTATTTGCGCACACATTGAAATTCAGGCAATAACGTAGAAGGTAAACAAAGGATATGTTTGAACAGCTTTTTTGGTGCTATTTGCTTTATGTGAATTTATAATAACACGACTCTCTTTGTAACTTTTAGAATAGGACGAGTTTAATTAACGGTGGGCGAATATGAAGTTTTTTAGTGTGTTCTGTGTTGTTTTATACGTGCACACTGGCGGTAAGTGTACTCTTATTTTTTGTTCAAGGTATTTTTTCTGGTCTTCTATACAAAAATATCATTCGTACTTATGTTTTGAAAATAAAAATTCAGTAGAGTGTATTAAACTCAATTGATATATTTTGTGCCTTTTGGAGTTACAACTTTTAAGCCATGGGGCCTGCGGACTCATATCCTTTTCGATAGCATCTAGGAAAGAATAGTGATTGGGTTCCAGCCGGCAGTAAGTCACCTCGACTGAAAGTTAAGAAAGTAAAACAAAATTGATTTAAAGTTTATTTTATAATATTTGTAAAGTATTTTGTATGAATTGGCTATAATATCACCATTTTGCATGAGTATTTCTCAAACTATATCGTAATTTCAGTTACATTGCCGTACCAAAGTAATGCACAAGTTGTATTTTCCGAGAAACCTGCAAGTGCTAAGAAAATTAATTTTCGAACATTTGATAGTGCGCTAGATACTCATAATTATTCAAATGATGTTCCAAGTAACCTTTACTCACAACGACAAGAAGTTTTTGAGAGTATCCCAAATATACAAGAAAGAGGTAAAGATAAATTTCCATGGACAAAAGATATTACATTAGGACAACAAGGTTTGCCTTCAAAATGGGATGAAAAAGGATCACTTTCCGTACAAAAGAGCCAAGCTTCAATAGAGCCAATCTTAACACATACGAGTACATTACCACAGAATTCAAAAAATGGACAAAATAAAGGCTTTCACGATGAAGGATTCGTATCAAATCAACCCAATAAAGGCAACCAAATTCTCCGTCAAACGGCTAATTTGCCTAGAGGCAACATATTTTCTACAAGTACTTATGAAAAAATAAATTCAAACAGCAGATATGACGATGATTTCCAGAACCGACCAAGCGTAAATCAACAGCCCTTGAAACCAGAAGCAGATATAAGATTAGACTTACAAGGAATATCTTTGGAGAATATAAAGTCAATTATTGGCCAACCTACTATTGGGAGTCATACAGAGCCACAATTGCCAACATCAACAAATTTAAATTTAAATAAAGGTACGAATGAAAATGATTCAAAGAATATTGATCGTTTTAGAAGGACAAAATCTATTAAAACCTGTTTTCAAAATCTATCTGCGGAAATTTTATATTCAATGAATCTAGCACATCCATACAGAATATTATAGGTAAATCTAACCTTTGTATTTCAGATAACTCTATCCGGTATATTTTAAATAAGGCAAAACAAGTACATGATATTTATGCATCCGATAAAAAGCTAAAACGTTATACGATAATACATCCTGATGGAACAGTTGAGCATACCGGCGACTTAGGAAAGGTTTCCGTTGGATATCCTAATTATGTTATGGTTAAATATTCGGATTTAAATAAATATGATACAAATGTATCTGAAACAGCGACTGAAGTAAGACCAAAAAGAATAAACCAGGAAGGCAATGGAGAAATGATGTACAAAACGCCAAATTATGCAGATATTCAATTAAGGCGACCTGAGTCTGGATCACCAGTAATTCTTCGGAAGGATAATTTAGCGCCTAAATTTATGAACGACGAAAAAAATAAAGAAGAGCAAACATTGTATTCCAAGAAAAATGTACCAACAAATACCGTTAATGTGAGAAAACTCGACAAAATAATGCAAGATGAACCAACAGCATCACATACGACGAGTCGTTCAGAAACGGTGTCGAAGGCAGATTTGCTAACGACACCTTCAGTAGCAGTCCCACAAAACAACACTGTTACCACCCAAATCACAACTTTGAAAAACGCTACACCTGCTTCATCAGATTCAAGTCCATGTTTAGAAGGGAATAATAGTAATAGCCAAGATAACACAAACATTTCTAATACACCATCAAGTAAGTGAGAACGATTATGCTCTATGCGTCTCATTTATTCTGTTTTCTGGCTGTACATATAAAATTTTAGCTGGCTGTACATATTATAATATGCAGCCGAAATAGTACCTACTTTTAGACACATAATAATTATCAAGAAATTAACATGCTCTATTAACTTGAATCTCAAGTTCCCAACGTATTTAATAAAGAATAACAAAGTATTAAATAAATAATTAAATTGTTGACAAATACTGATTAAATTACAGGTCGGCAAAACTTTTCATCACCAAGCCTAGAAGACGTTGATTATTCTGGAATTTGGTACCAAGATAAAGACTTCTGGGACCAACTTAAAAATAACACACAATACAATTTATTATTCTTTATGTATGTTCCTACTGCGCCACAAGTGAGGAAAGAGATAAAGACTACAATATATCCTAATGGTACTACAGTTGAAGAAGTGACTGAAATAGTTGATGGTAAAGGTAAGATGAATACAACCAACTGCCAACACCTGTTGTGATATAACATTGTTTCATTTTACCTTTGACACAAACAAAATCATAAATATCTGTTTTTATTTGCAGATGGATTTCCTGTAGCTACAAAGACAACTAAGGTGACTCTGGCAGAAGATATTGATAAAAATGAGAAGAAATTATAGAAAATGCAAAAAAAATTGTAAATACTCATCATCGTCTGATCCTGCGGACATCTACTGTTAGACATAGACGTTCCAAAGCTCGCACCACCGTACCCTGCCTTCTGCAGCCTTCGCTGCTTCTCACCACTCGCTTTAAGTATAATATCGTCGATCCTCCTTAGATACCTATCTAAAGGATTTACTAACTCGTGTTGAGTTAGTAAATCCTTTAGATATCTAATGGGTATCTACTAAATTAAACAACTTAGACAACAAAATTAAACAACAAAGAACTAGACAATAACATTTATACAAACAAATTTGTAGACACGAATAAATTATTAAAAAATTCGTAATAAATGTAATTCGTGTAAATTATTAAAAAAGAAAGAAATATCTATATTCAAAAATATAAGCTGGAATTAAACACGTCACTAAGGGTTTCGGGATAAATTATTGCAAGGTTCATTCCTGCTGAATTAACATAACAAGGCGTGGGCGGGATTCGTTTTCAAAGTGCCCCGTAACGATATAATCGGGAACTTTTTGTTTAAGAATCAGTGGGTTCGCTTTTGCCATTTGAACTTGGTACATTAACTTTTTTTGAATTGTATTGAAATACCGTAGCAAATATCTATAATCTATCGCAAGTAGTAGGTACATTTGTTATTTTTTGATTTACAAGTAGGTAACACTTCATATAATATATCTATTATAATCAACACGGTATCTACATAAAACTACCTAAGTGATAAGTGTCGGTAAGGTCGATTTTTAGGGTTCCATACCAAAATGGTAAAAATGGAACCCTTATGGTGAGACTTTCTCCGCCCGTCCGTCCGTCTGTCACACTCGATTATTTAAATATTATACATTTTGTCAATTTCAACCTGGGGCGTGATTCTGGATTCTAATGAGGATAATATAAAATTGTATAACGGCCAACCATCAGCACCAACCAATGCAGCCATCAGCAGCCAATTGTCGCCTTGGCTGCATAAGTACTGACGCAAGCATTAACCAATCAGCGCGTATAGATGTGAGCTCGTCGCTGGTATAAGTATTTTTTGCAGAATCAAGGGGCTGGGCACGTCTTGGTAAGCGTGTAAACTCAGAGTTAACTCACTAACTGTTGACTCAAATAGGCCTTATTAATTATACCTACTCCGACTTTTATTTTCATGCAGTTAAACTGGCTTGTGTGACATTTTTTTTAAACTACATGCTTTTCAAATTAAATTGCAAAACTCTAATGCTTTCACGATTATAAATTAATTAATACAAACACAAATAATACACAACGGTTCTTACTATAATAATTCTAGCTACGTACTCGGTACTAGAAATATCTGTTTCATAGAACTTCAAACCCAGGCCACGGAATACATAATCCAGGCTACTTACTAAATAAAGATGTGAAATGTTAATCAAGCTTTGCGTCTTGTGATTATAATAATTCCGTCATATAACGCGGGAGCGCGACACGGGCGACGACGGAAGACAGCTCGCACTCGAGAGGGGTTAGTACAGGTTTTTGTACGAATTTCGAGTCGACTCGCATCGCACAAACGAATCGAATGCCTCCATACATTTATAGCCAGCGCCATCTATTCACAGCAGCATGTCAGTGACTATCCATAGATGGCGTTGACTGTAAATGTATGGAGTAATTCGAGTCTTTTGTGCGATTCGAGTCGACTCGAAATTCATAGAAAAAAAACCTGCACTAAACCTACCAGCAAGAAGTGGTGCATGCTTCAGGAAAATGTCTTTTAGACTATTGTCGGATGAAAATGTAGCATTTACTATTCAGTTCCTGTTTTTCAGACTCCTAAACGTGAGCTTAGAGCTAGCTTCTTTTATTTATTTCTGTTTTTAGGATTTCATGTTATGGATAATTAAGTCATAAGCTAGGTTTATAAAATAGTTATTTTGAAACGCCTTTGTAGATAATAAGTTTTTATAAAACACTACGTAGCTAAGCCCTCATATTCGATTTTTTATTGATGATGAAAATCTAGTAGATACACGCAATCACCCACAATAAAAGAATAATGATAATAATCCAAGATATTATACTCAAACATACCAACACTTTCAAATACTTTTTAACATAAAAATAACCTGTATATTAAATAACCAATATATTATTATTAACGCACCGCATTTTATTTATCACGTGTCATAGTTCAAAACATAGCTAGTTGTTATTGATTTGTTAATTGTAATTGACTATTCGTGTACCCATTACTGTAAAGTAATCAAAGTAGGTACTAAATGCGTAGACCAATGACGTAGTTTTGTACATTTTCAGTACGTTTTGTACGTATTTCAGTAGAGTACAGTAAAGTATCCAGCGTGGGCGAGTAATTGGATTCTATTTGTCGCATGGACAGCAATTGTATTCCAACGAAATACGGATACAACAATATTATTGTTAGTACTCACTATTTGGGCAGTCGTCGATCATGTTTTCCTGATGAATCACAAAATAGTGACGATAGTAGAGATACTTATTTTAAAGTAGCCGACCGGGCAATTTTTTATGCCATTTAGGGGTAAGTAAGTATAAAAAATAGCTTACGACATATACTCAGCCCTGGCGAATGTAGACAAAAAAGGATAATGATTAAATGACCATGCTGAATCAAATCGAAAGTTTATTTTTTATAGACTACGGCCGCCACATTAACTCCTGCAATTTATTATTCCGGATTCCAAAGTTGTATAGGCAAATTAAACAAGTTGTACTTGATACTTCTCAAGTACATGTGTATGATAGGAAATGTGCATTGAAAATTCCGGATATGGTTCTTAAAAAACATTATTTTATTTCCCTAGAATATTTTGGTTTTGGTTCATGAGAAAACGGTACTTCTTACTTACTACTTTATCTTCGGTCATTCTTCTTCATAAAATTTACACAAAAAAATCATAAAAATCGGTCGAGCCGTTTTGGAGGACTTTAGTAACAGACACTGTGACATCAGAATTTTATATATTAGAAATAATTAGGTAACTTTACAGGTGGATTTTTTTTTAAACGAAATATAATTCGCTCGCTCTTGCAAATATATACTTTTGAATAATGTAGGACGTTTTTATTATATCTCACTGTTGGGCAAGAGTATCCTCTCAAAATCAAAGCTCAAAATATGAATATGAAGTATTTTACAAAAACAAAATGTTTATGCAACAGAAGAAGTTGAACGTTTTTAAACCAATTATAATAAGGATTTCATGATTTTACATAACATAAACTACAGGTACTTATAGTACCTACCTATATCTGTATCTACTTGTTCATATTTTCAATGTTGACGGAAAAACTGTTTGTCAAGTTTCTAGTTACTGATTTCAAAAGAAATTTGAAACAAAGTTTAGAAGTGCCTTTACCATAAACCGAGATTTTTCGTCTTTGATAAAACGTAAGGGGAAGATTTCCTCTACCTTTGAGAATTCTCTTTCTTTTTATATCTTGACTGAGAAGCTTATTTCAATTTTTAGGGATTTGTAGTCTCTTTGAGGAAATGTTTGGACATAGAAAGCATGCAAATCAGTTTCGTATTATTGCAAATTGCAATGCTGTACGTAGTAGGTATAAATAGAAGGCTTTATAAAAACAAAATACATTATCTACAAAATAAAATATGCCGGATATTGTATTTTGTTATTATAAAGCCAACAAAATTATTTAATAGGCAACTAAATCGTAACAAGCCAAAGATTTAAATCGCTAGATGAGCCCTCAGCCTACATCGAAATAGTCCACAAATGCTGAGAGAGTGCTCTCAGTATGCTGTAGTGTGCGATTTTGTAACAGAAAACGTTTAAGGCGAAATCAACGACTCTGCCCGCGAAATTTTCATGGTTTTGTACGCTATTGTACGTTTTGTTCAATTTGTACGCTAATTACATATAGATATTATAAGAGGTTTATGGCAGTCAATTTGCGGGAATGGCAGTAGATATCATCTTTACATGATTATATCAAAATCTTTGCATAAAAATGTGTATCCAAGGAAATTAGTCCGAGTATCGAGTTTTATGTGAGTCACTCGCAAATCTCGAACTAATTTCTTTAACTCGACACTTTCAAGCAGAGATTTTTATATAAACACGTGAAGATGATATTGGGATTCCCACAATTTGACTGCCATAAGCCTATTATGTCTTATTAGCTTAAAAATCGTGAAAAACCACAAAAAAATGAATTTCGCGGACAATTATGTTTGTGAGCATGGTGAATAACTTCTTCACACCGCAACTACTGAACGAATTTGGCTGTCTGATATGTGGATGACCACACACTTACTTAAGCTACATATTTTTATTACGAGTATATTTCTGATCTTTACAATTTCCGCGGGAAACATGTATCTATCCGGTATAAAAAGTTTCTATGTTAATGTAGGTTATAAATTATACCCAAGACTAACATAGCTTAGCTATGCTATGTTAGTCTTGGGTATTAGCATAGCTTTTTAAAGAGTAACAAAACACACTTAAAGACATACGAACATCTATACTTATAATAAAACTGTAAAGGGTCGAATTCTGTACATTGAAGATATTTTGAAAATTTTTGTTGGAGGACACTCTTTAGTCGATACTGAAGCCGAAACTGTAATTTGTTTCATTTTTGTCTGTCTGTCTGTCTGTCTGTCTGTCTGTCTGTCTGTCTGTCTGTTTCACGACCGCGCATCACGGCTAATCCGCTGGATGGATTTAAATGAAACTTGACATGATTATAGTTCATACTCCGAGGTAGGACATAGGATACTTTTTGTCCCGGAATTCATCATGGTTTCCCTGGAAGAAGGCATCAAAGTCAAAATGTGTATTTAGTTATAATTCATTAACCCGTTGTCCGATTTCATTCATTCTTTTTTGGTTAGAAAGGAGGTTCTTTAAAGATTATTCCGTATAAATTTTATCATCATCACTTTTGTAGTTCAGAAATTATAGACATCACCTTTATCGATGAGTTCAAGTAGGTGACTTGAAACTCGGAATGGACAAGCACCTAGGTCTAAGACGTAAGGGCTCAAGTCAGACTGGAGTACCCTTACAGCCGTAAATAAATATGCTAAGCAGAAGATTTTGTATGGTTTATGATTTTTCACTTTTAGGTTGAACAAAAATCATGAATTTATCACCACGTTATACCATGTCGCGCCATCTCTACAAATTATGTTGAACTTGAATGTAAAACTTGGAGATAGGTATTACCGAATTTTTGTTAATAATAATTAATTGTCATGTTACGTACTGTTCCTGGACTTTATATTAAGATGGCACTGTTGAGACATGAACAGAGTGCCACGTCTTAATTATCATCCGCAACATGGAAAGAGTAAAATAATGGTTCACAAATATTTTTACTTTTTAACTCTCAGGTCTTAACTGGTCCTAACCGATTGACCGTCATAGGTCTTTTTATACGTAAAGAAATAAATAGCCATTGCCCATTCTGATACTTAGGATTGTATTGAGATGAAGCAAAGATTTTTAGCAGACTCTTATGTTGGGCTGGGGAATATTGTTAGTAGAGTATTTTATCCCAGTGGTACCTACCCGGCCGAACTCTGAAAGAAGATTTCTACCACCAGTACAACTTTTCACATGATTTAATAATTTTTGATATATTTCGTGGTTTCAGAATAAAAATCACAATGAAAAGGACGATTTTAACTGTCGATATTTCGATACATTGGTACAAGTCGTGGTCACGTAGTGACCACGACCTGTGCCATTGGGTCGAAATATCGACAGTTAAATTCGTCCTTTTGATCTTTCAACTACGTATTAATGAAACTTTATATTTTTTATTAAAAAAAGAAGTTTTCAAAATCACCACAAGATTACCCGTTCGAAGTAAGAACAGGTTTCTGTATAACATCACACCAGAATCCCGCGAAATTCAAGGAATTCTACAGTATATGTAAAAAAATCGTAACTCACGCGGGCGGAGCCGCGGGCAACAGCTAGTTTTATATAAGTGTGATTCAGATCGTACAAGATTTTTACTAGTGCTATCATAGTGCTACAGAACTCTGTTAGCATTTACAGTCTGGCCAATTATAACTAGATAGCCCCCTGTTCACTACAGGCTACATAAGGGTAAGGCTTAGTAACTAGACCGTAGTCGAACGACCGTAACGCTCTCCTGGTTGAGGTTAAGGATGTTACAACAAACAAAGCCTGCGTAAGGATGAGCTAGCGGCGGTTTTGACCTCCATATAATCCTGAGATAACAAATTAAAGACAAAGTCAGACAATTTAAATGTTTTCTGATCGCAACAAACCTTTCAACACAATATAGGCTTCTTTTTATACCGGAAAAATGTACAGTTTTAGCTGGAATAAAAAAACAAAATGCTATAGATAGGAACTGTAGATCTTTCCTTAGTGTGAATGTAAGTTTGTTTGTTACGCATTCACGCCTAAGCCACAGAACCGATTTTAATAAAATTTGGCAAAGATAGACCGAAGCCGATTAGGAAAGTACATAGGTTACTTTTCATCCCGGAAAAATACATATTTCCCTACGGGAAATATGTATTTTTCCCTACGGGAAATATGTATTTTATATGTATTTATTTAAAAAGCCAGCTATAGATAGATTGCTTTAGCAAACTTCCTCAAAAGTATATATAAAAGTCGGAATAGGCAGCGGGAATCGAAACGGGAAATTCAAATTTCCATCGTGATTCGTGTGGAGCCGCGAGAAAAAGCAAGTATGCAAGGTACAATTTTTTTTATAATATAAAACCGAAACCCACGCGAGTGAAGCACGAAATACTTGTAACAATAATTTACATTTAATTAAGTAAGTAATAATATTTAAGTAGTAATGTTTCGGCATCATCCCATGAAATTGCAAAGCTGTTGTTCAGTTTATTTTAAAAATCCAAGATAAATACCAATAAGTTTTCAAGAAAATTGGAATTGGCCCATAGTCCATATATAACAATTTACACTGTTCGGGACGGCGAATAAATTGTATTCGTAATAACAAGACAATCATTATTTTCAACCATTTCGGCGTTCTGTGTAAACAAGCACATAATATTAAAAGCAGTATTTATCTTGGAAAACAAAGCCATTTGTTTTTATCATACACTATTGACTATACACGTGTACTTTTACCTTACCACACAGTCAAGTGAATGGATGATTATAGTATTTTATGTAGTATATGTAAATTACTACAAGTAGGTAATTTATAACTTTTTGATATTCAACTACAAGTTAATCCCAGGGGATTATTTATATGGCATTTTGGTGGGCACTCGTCTATAAGAAGAGGTTTGATCATAGATCATAGCCTAGTTGGCTGGTCAAGTTTTGAAAAAAATATGATGATATTATTAGCTCTTTACCGTAAAAGAAAACGGCATTAATTTGTTTGAACGCACGTAACACGGAAAACCCATAGGTTGGGTATTTATGATTCGAATAATAGAGGCCGACCAAAAGGCCATCACTGCGCTGTAATAATACAAACAAGCAAACTTTTAACGAAATTGACAGAAAGCTTTAAAGCTGCTTTTAAACTTTTAACAAATCTAGTTCTCTGTAGAAAAAGGTTGCTTGAGTAGGCAGTTAAGATTTCTATTTCCAATTAGAAATACGACAGTTTCTTGTCTTTTTAGAGTTCCGTAACTTATCTGTACATCAAATTCAATTTGCTATATTATGATCTACTAAGGACCATGACAGTTTTTAGGTGTAATGACTAGTGAAACATCGAGCAATAAATATCTGATGGAGATCTTCATTTGTAGTGATAATATTTCCTTGTTAGAAAATGCCCGTTCTTGTGCATGTTTTCGCTATGTTTCTATGTATTTGTAACTTTTTATGTACAAAATAAATAAATAAATAAATACATACACATGTAACTGGGGGAGGCAAAAATCCAGCGGTCATATAAAAATTATGAGTATCGGTAGGTATCAGCTATTCAAAAGAATAAGAGATGATGATCTCTATACGCTTTGAAAGACTCTTTTACTGTGGATAAAAATATTTTGTAGTTCTTATTGGATGTTTTATTTATGAGTAAACAACATACAATCTTAAAATACGATATAGTTATTACCTTAAAACAAGGATGCCTTGAGAACCATCAGTACGCAAATGCAGGTCGCACTTAGCCATTCTATTTTACTTAAAATTGAACCTTGTCACCAATGATAATAAAAGTCTTTCCTCTCGAATCTACGAATTCCATTTCTTTGTGAAAAATATATTTTGCCTTTACCTACGAGTAAATGCGATCAAATTGAAATATTGCATGATTCATAATTTATTTTCGAGGTGTAAGGAAATCTGTCGGGACACGATAGCTACAGGAGAAGCCTTTGTATAGTAAAAGTTAAAAATCTTTGGTATATAACTAGATTAAATATTCAGTGATTTTAGTTAGGTAGATTGAGAGGTTCAATTAAACAAAAAATAAGTAATAAAGATAATAATATGTAGCTTAATTTTCTTTTGTAACAACTTATTCTTTTTAAGTATGTAATTTTTTACTTTACAACTTGGCTTTATTTAGTGATACTTATACTAACAATATTGCGGATACTTATACTAACTACTAGCTGACCTGGCAAACGTTGTTTTGCCCTTACGGGTAAAAAAAAATAGATAAATTGGGATTTAAACTATCCTATCTCTCAAGTTGGATCGAACTGCACATGGTGTGCGAATTTTATTATAATCGGTTAAGTGGTTTAGGAGTCCATTGAGGACAAACATTGTGACACGAGATTTATATATATTAAGAAGATATTGCGGATGATAAAGTTTAAATCTGTTCATGTCTGTCTTAACAGTGCCATTCTTAATATAAAGTCAGGAAACAGTAAATAACATGACAGTTGATTTTTATTTAAAAAAATTCGGTAGTACCTATCTCAGAGTTTTACATTCAAGTTCCACATAAATTGTAGAGATGGCGCTATACGGTATAACGTAGCGATAACGCCAGTTACATGATTTTTGTTCACCCTAAAAGTGAAAATTTTTAAACCATACAAAATCTCCTGCTAAGCCTATTTATTTACGGCTGTAAGGGTACTCCAGTCTTACTTGAGCCCTACGTCCTAGCCCAAGAATCTTTGTGCATTCCGAGTTTCAAGTCACCTACCTACTTGAACTTCTGGGTTCTGATGTCTGTAATTTCTGAACTAGAAAAGTGATGATGATAAGATTCGTATTGGAATAATCTTTAAAGAACCTCCTTTCTAACAAAAAAAGAATGAATGGAATCGGACAACGCGTTAATGAATTATAACTAAAAAACGTTTGGACTTTGATGCCGTCTTCCAGGGAAACCATGATGAATTTCGGGACAAAAAGTATCCTATGTCCTACCTCGGGGTATGAACTATAATCATGTCAAGTTTCATTTAAATCCATCCAGCGGATTAGCCGTGATGCCCGGTCGTGAAACAGACAGACAGACAGACAGACAGACAGACAAAAATTAAACAAATTACAGTTTTGGCTTCAGTATCGACTAAATAGTGTCCTCCAACAAAAATTTTCAAAATATCTTCAATGTACAGAATTCGACCCTTTACAGTTTTATTATAAGTATATAGAAGATAGTAATGAATAGTGAAACATAATCTACAAAATTGAATACAATGTTTTTTTTTTTATATTAATATATTATGTTCGTTAAATATTTATGAAAGCATCATCTTAGTTAAGTAATTTGATAGCATGGTAAGGTTAATTAACACGTTTTAAACCTTGTAAAGATACTCGTAGGACTTCATACATAAACTGCAGAAGGACACTTACAAAGGACGGCGAAGACCCACAGGGTAGAAATGCCGCAGAACCATAACAGGTTAAATGCTTATCACTGATTATGATTGATGACATAGCCTGGAACCAACTAGTACCTAAATGGAATCTAAGGAGAGTGCCAAGTTAGTGCGGAAATTGAGCGTGACTTTGCAATCGATTCCTGAAAATTTCCGGATATAGCCATGAATAAGTATAGCTGAAATGTTAATCTTAAATACCTCACACGAAATTTGGAGTAGTTGTAGGTAATGATGGCCCAACGTCATTGCAATCATAAAAAAATAGTTTTATTTTATTTAAAAAGGTGGGAAAACCGGGTCATCGAAATTCAAAATGAGATAATAATTTGAAGTGTGCTGTTAAATTTAATGAGTTCGTTACTGACAAAATGTCGAAAAAAACACCGTTTCCCTCCTTATCTCCGAAGTTTAGCAATCTTAAAAACAATAACTTAAGGTTAGAGGTTAGAGACTGTTGCTAATAATACTTTGAACGTGACTTCAGATAATAATTTGTTCTTTAATGACTCAAGTAAGGACAATCTAAAATAGACGCTTGAAAAGTGATAATACATTTAGTAAATTTGGTATTTCCTAATACCAAACTATTGTTGTAGATGGTAAGCTTGTTATGGCAAAATTGTGCCTGAGAATGTTATTATGCTGAATAATTCAATGAATTTCCATAATTATCTATGAACGCAAAACAAACAAGTTTATCATTTGCTACTTATAATCATAATCACTTAGTTAAATGTAGTCGTCAATAAAGGTGTAATTTATGTAAATACTTAGTATAAAGTATAGACATATATTTGTAACAACCAACTTTTGTTAATACTTATACCAGCAAATGAATAAATTGATTGATTGATTGATTGATTGACATAAATTATATCACTTATGTTTGTGTGTTGCCATAGTTATAAACCTGAAAATATCACAGATGTCATTTCCTTTGCCGTTATCAATAAATACTAACAAAATATAATAAAATGAAAATTAAACGGAGCTCCCATACAATAAACGTGATTTATGCGCGTTTTTGGTCGATGATCCAGTAGAGCCAATATTACAACTACTTGTATAGTAGTAGTAACGAATATATAATATTACTAGTAGTAGTAATTAGTAGTAGTAGGGCCTTCTGGATTATCATCTCGCTACGTTATACAAATAGATAACGGTACGGAACCGTTCGTGTGCCAGTCCGACACGCACTTGACAGATTATTTATTACTAGTTGTTGCCCGCGGCTCCACCCGCGTGAATTTTGTTTGACAGACAGAATTACTTTCGCATTTATAATATTAACACGTTCGTAGAAGGATAGATCTTTTAACACTGTGATATTAGTAAGGATAAGTATTATAGATACGGAACCCTTCGAGTTAAACACACACTTGTTCTCTTTTATTATGCATAAAGGTAAAAAACAGTACAATAAATTACCTACAACAAAAAAATCTTAGATGAAAAATAAAGAATAAATGCCTGAGATGGAATAATAAATTGAAAGTAATTCATCTCGGCTGCTTATCAGCATTAAGGCAGAGGTTAATGTGATATGAGAAAATTATTCCAGCGGTCGCGTTTACGCAAGATGAAAGTAAGGCCGTTCACCGACGAACCAATTACGCAGGCCGTCCCCGGCAACGACGTAACGAGTCTCCCGAGCCATTGTGAGGGTTTCACACCAATCACACCACCGGTTTTAGTTTTAGATCAGATTGACTAAAACTCGTGAGAAACACACTATATACTGGGGGGATATTCACCTAACGCGTCGCCTAATACCTATGCGTGATGTGAAATGTTTAAAATGGTGAAGACAATTTACGTTTATGAGCAGACGATATTGAAATCAAATCATTTTTTTCGAACATTGAAAAATAATTTGACGGTTATTGACATAGAGCGCAAAATTGAATTCAGTTCAAAACGCAACGTAAGCGCGTCAAAGTCAAACATAATAATATGATCAAATACATTCAATTTTACACTCTAAACCAATGAACGTAAAGTTAACTTTTCAGTGTTAATTTTTTTTCTTGTTTCACATCACTAAGTGTGTGGAAACGTTACGTGAATATGAACCCCTTGCTCGTGAACGAATTTACAAAAGTAGGTAGGTACGAGTATGTGCTTAAAAGTTGGTTTTCTTAAAATTATTCAAACGTTTGAAAAATTGCAGTTTTGACGAATGCAATTTAAATAAATATATAATTGCGTATTTTACCTACTCGTATTTTTACCGTCCCTCATAAATCAACCAAAAATTGTAACTAAATGCAGTTCAGATAAATGCCATAGAATTTACCAAGTAAATGCACTTTGGGCAACAAAACTAGATAATTGTATCAATTTTGTCCAACCTAACTCTAACAACATTTAAAGTTAGCACTGAATTCTCCCCGAGGTCCCTGAAACTTCATGCAAGGTAATTAACCAGCCAATCTAGTTATTGTACTTGATATGGTCGAGTGTTGAAACTGAAAGTTCGGTTCTGTAATTTACTCACAGCATGAGTATCCATTTGTAATTATTTCTGTAAAACCGTCAACGTCAATAAGTACAATAAAAATCAGCAATGAAGGGTTCTGTACCATTACCTATAACGCAGCAAGATGCAGAAGCCAAAAGGCTCAATAAATATACTCTACTACTAGGTATTAAACAAGTAGAGTAATATTGGAGTTTTTGATCATCGACCAAAAACAAGCAAATCACGTTTGTTGTATCGGAGCCTTTAATATTCATTTTATTGTACTTTTTTGTATTATCGTTATAGCGGCAACAGAAATCATGTGAAAATTTCAAGTCTGTAGCTATTACGGTTCGAGAGATACAGCCTGTGACAGACGAGCGGACGGACGGACGGCAAAACCTCAGTAATAGGGCCCCTTTGGGTACGTAACCCTAAAAATTGAGTACCTAAACAGATGAGATTACCTTATGTTTTAGGCATTTCATTGTTTTTACTACTACTTATTTTGTAATGTTTTCCTAAAATGAAATTTACTTCGGGTTTCTTCTGATATACTCGTATGTGCTTACTCGTACGTGTAGGAGAAAGTCATATCCTTCAGAAGACTACATCTAAAGCGTAGCCGATGTACCTACTTGTAGCACCTCGTACATATTTCAGCTATCAAGTTGTTTTATGTAAGCCGCCGTGTTGGGGCAACCACGATTTACGAAGCATCTACGTACCTACAATAAATCTTTGTAAAGAGTAAAGATACCGCTGACTACGGTATGGACCTTTTTTTAATAATATTTCCTTGAATTAGATTAACGTACTAAGCTTCAGAAGTTATCTATTTTGCTATTCTACGGTAATCACAAACATAAGAAACACTCTGTAGAAGTTCTTCAAATCGTTTGTTTGCTGAACCATGTTTCGATGTACCTAATTGTAAGTGCAAATTCTTTTGGGTTGAGAGTTACGTGGTGAGATGAAAACAACGGAACAATTAATTACGAAAAGAGATGAACACTCATCTTTCGTAGCTTGCGATGAGAGAAGGGTGTCATTGCATGAAGAATCATATCGAGTTTCGAAACTTGAAATTAAACATTGTAATAAATACCTGAAATCAAAAATTTTAAAAGTTGCAAAACTAACCGTACAAGATATAATATGTTGGCTGGGTGCATCACTATCTTTGTATCTCGCATTGAAAATGACGGGCACAGAACCCGAACAATTTGCATCACATCGTTGAAGATGTTATTTGAATTTGGCGAGGAAAATAAAAGTATAGAGCGAGTCAAACAATAGGTATCTCGGATGTAACGCTATCCCATAAGGAAAACAGACGGTTTCGTATCGATTCGGGGAAATATTTATAGACGAAAGCGATTATTCTTCTTGTTTTACTTTAGGTTAGGTTTAAATACAAGGGAAAATTTAATACATTTTTGATAATAAATATTTGTGTGATACTTTTTGGACTGACGTTGAAAATAATAATCATAGTTTTATCGTACCTACTATTTAACATTTACAGTTTTATGTGTTTACAATATTATTGTTTTCTTTTTGAGTAAGTATTTTTAAAAAAAATTAGAATTTATTGAGCGGTATTCTGGCTGGATGAAATGCTTTGATGAAATTGAAATATTTGGCGTTATTTCTCCTAACAACAATATTTAACTGGTAAGTATACGACGTATAAAGTGTCACATCCATTACTTAGCACTTTCAAGCGTTTTAAGACGCAGCTCAGTGAAATCACAAATGCGGTTTGAATTGCGTACAATATTACCCACGAGTGCGGGGAAATGTTCGTGAACCCGCCACCTGAATAATTATTACGCAAGTAGGTACTTTGATATATTGCTATCAGGGCTGGCCAAAAATACATGCTTTGCTTTAACTGAAATACAATAATTTGTATTGTGTAATCACAATCTCGCAAGTATTTTAAGTACGAAATACAAAATATTCTTATTCGTAATTAAAATATAAAAAACAGACTCGCACTTGGCCGGTTTTTTTTAAACGAGATAAACCTTGTGTTTGACAACAATCATGTATGTTGATAAATACCTAATAATTAAGTCTTGGCCGGCCTTGAAGATAAGTTCTTATAAACTCTTGCTTGCTTCAAAGGTACTTAAGATACACGTGGTATGAGACACGAACGCCGGAAAGACCTTCCACAATATTTTGAAGCAAAATAGAAAATATAATTTGGCTTTTGTCAGCAGTTTATTTAACAGCGTAAACGGTCATTTTAAGTGATTTTTAGTGACCTGCAGTTTACAAACGATAAAGACAATTACTTTCAAATTAAAACGGCATGTATTTTGGGTCTTTAATTGTAATTCGCTGTGGAACAGAATCACGATTGGATAAAATTTTCTCAACAGAAATCTATCCCGAAAGTTGGTCCTAAATCTCAATTTTTTAATTTTTATCGGTAACTACAGTGGATGTTATTGTAATGTTGGAATAACATGATAATGTGATGATGATGTCGCACCCACCAAAGTGTTCATAAGAGTGAAAAGGACAAAAATAAACTAAGTATATCCTTTTAACGACTGCGATCTAATACTGAAATTGAAGCTTTAGAAATTCAACCATTCGAATCGAATTTGGAGCTAACAGTGCGCAACGTCCACGTCCTTCACAATTTTCTTTTATTCAATTTCTTTATCAACTTCCTTTCTTACTCAAGGGGCGGGATGATATACTAGTACTTAGGATTTTTCTTTTATTTTGTAAACGAATGAATGATTTTGGCAAATGTTAACTTCATTTACTATTTTATAAGAAAAGCCTCTTTTCAATATTTTAAAGGACGTTTTGTGTCACCAAAACCTATGGAAGAACTGAAGGTTTAATTGGTGGGGGCGACATGTAGCGTCTCGGAAGAATATAACAGAAAAACGACGTTTTACCTAATTACTAAAAAACTTAGCCAGTCAAAAATCAGTTCTGAGTGTTTTTGGATATTATTATTACCGTCTAATCTATACTTATAATAAAACTGTAAAGGGTCGAATTCTGTACATTGAAGATATTTTGAAAATTTTTGTTGGAGGACACTATTTAGTCGATACTGAAGCCAAAACTGTAATTTGTTTAATTTTTGTCTGTCTGTCTGTCTGTCTGTCTGTCTGTCTGTCTGTCTGTCTGTTTCACGACCGGGCATCACGGCTAATCCGCTGGATGGATTTAAATGAAACTTGACATGATTATAGTTCATACCCCGAGGTAGGACATAGGATACTTTTTGTCCCGAAGTTCATCATGGTTTCCCTGGAAGACGGCATCAAAGTCCAAACGTTTTTTAGTTATAATTCATTAACGCGTTGTCCGATTCCATTCATTCTGTTTTTGTTAGAAAGGAGGTTCTTTAAAGATTATTCCATACAAATCTTATCATCATCACTTTTGTAGTTCAGAAATCACAGACATCAGAACCTTTAAGTTCAAGTAGGTAGGTGACTTGAAACTCGAAATGCACAAAGAACCTAGGGCTAGGACGTAGGGCTCAAGTAAGACTGGAGTACCCTTACAGCCGCAAATAAATAGGCTTAGCAGGAGATTTTGTATGGTTTAAAATTTCTCACTTTTAGGGTGAACAAAAATCATGTAACTGGCGTTATCGCTACGTTATACCGTATAGCGCCATCTCTACAATTTATGTGGAACTTGAATGTAAAACTCTGAGATAGGTACTACCGAATTTTTTTAAATAACAATTAACTGTCATGTTATTTACTGTTTCCTGACTTTATATTAAGATGGCACTGTTAAAACACGAACAGATTTAAACTTTATCATCCGCAATTTGGAAAGGGTAAGATAATGGTTCACAAATATTTTTAACTCTTAGGTCTTATCGATCCTAACCGACTGACTGTCATCTAAGGTCTTTTTATACATAAGGAAATATATGCCATTGCCTATTCTGATGTTTTGGATTGTATTGAGATGAAGCAAAGATTTTTAAAAGACTTATATTATGTTGGGCTGGGGAAAATTGTTAGTAGAGTAATTTATCCCAGTGGTACCTACCCGGCCGAACTCTGAAAGAAGAGTTCTACCACCAGTACAACTTTTCACATGGTTTAATAATTTTTGAGATATTTCGTGGTTTCAGAATAAAAATCACAATGAAAAGGACGATTTTAACTGTCGATATTTCGATACATTGGTACAAGTCGTGGTCACGTAGTGACCACGACCTGTGCCACTGGGTCGAAATATCGACAGTTAAAATCGTCCTTTTGATCTTTCAACTACGTATTAATGAAACTTTATATTATTATTAAGAAAAAGTTTTCAAAATCACCACAAGATAACCCGTGCAAAGTAAGAACAACCATGCTATTCTGCAAAACAGCGACGAGCGTATTGTATCTATGCATCAATGAATTTTTCAGTTGTAATAGAGTACAATTTTGCATGCCATATTCGGGTTGGCTGCTGTCTGGTAGCTATTTCATTTTGTAGAATAGCACAGCAGGTTTCTGAACAACATCACACTAGAATCCCGCGAAAAATCAAGGAATTCCAGTAGGAAGGTATATTATGTAAAAAAATCGTAATTCACGCGGGCGGAGCCGCGGGCAACAGCTAGTTAAAACTAAAATTACAATTACATTCACTGTAGTTTCCGATAAAAATGACAAAAATGGAGATTATGGAGCAACTTTTGGGAGAGCTTTCTATCGAGAAAAGTTATCCATTCATGTTTCTGCTTCACAGTGTTTTTAGATTAAAGACATAAAATACATGACTTTTAAATTTTAAAGTAATTCTGTTATCTCCATAGTTTTTAAACAGTGGGTTACTAAAAATAGCTGAAATCACCGTCTACGTTGTTAAATAATGCACACACATAAAAGAAAGGAGTAATATATTAGTTTCTACATAAATTCGTTTTTCGAGGCAAATAATTACAATTTATGAAAAGGAAGCGGCAGTCTGCGTGTTTTATCTTAGAAAACAGAAATAATAAGAGAAAAGAAAAACACAACATGATGAAGGTGCAACACTTTTCCATAAAATAGTTTCTAAAGAGAACGTTCCTCATTTATCAGAGTTAGAGTAAAATATATTTGTTTGATGAACTTAGGTATAGGTACTTATTTTAAATAACCATTGATTAAACATATCATGTTTTTTAGGCTCCGTCCTGAGGTATCATTTTTAATTTGTCAAAACTGTAAAATGGTGCTAATGTTAGCGCCTGACAGCTTTACGTGCTGTCAGCATGCATGCGGTACCGAAATGTATGACGTGCGACGCCATATTTGAGAATTTTATGGCTTCAACATACGTCAAATCTTTCCTATCCTCTTAATAGCGTAGCGTATTTCGTCATTGGTGGGTTCACTTAAACACTTAAATACCTTATTAACAATTAATTACTCGTAATCTCCGTAGATAATGATGGAAATATGCTGGAATTGAAAATGGTTTTGGTATTACGTTTGCCAGGAGAGATCGTCCTGTGCCGGACTCTTAATTGCTTCCTAACTGAGAGGGGTAATATTTTCCTCAGGAGCTCTTAGATCAATTAAGAAACTTGAGTTCCCGTGTAATTAACCGGCAGTATGCGCGGCGTCGGTACCAAAGCTTTTAAAGCTCGCTCGTATCGTGGAGAAATTTTAAATGATAATATGATGTTGGAGGTGGAATCTACAGCAGTAGGTATTTTATTTTGTCCTTACCTAAGTACTTACTCGTATACATAGATTAGAATTATTATTTTGGGGCGGGAGTTGATGGAGTTCATTAGGGCTGTTAGTCTTACAATCTGGGGTCTTTTCACTGTTTAGGCTATTTTAAATCAATTTTTAATGACGAGAAAATTTTATTTTTGCAGCGAATAAAATATATTATGCAGATACATTCCGTATCTAGTGCTTTTAAGTGACATTAATATAATACTAGTTTTATTTTGCTCAATCATAAGAACGTTTAAGTACGTGAGATCAGTTGACACAGGAAAATCAAGCCTTAAGGGAGGATAGACACCTGGGAAAGTCGTTAAGAAACTTCTACCACTAAAAGGGCCTAAGCTGTTCCGTTCTACATTTTCGACCATGCGCTAAAATATTCTGTTCAACAGCCTCACAACCGTTTTAAGAACACTCAAAATATTTTCTTAGCTCGTAAACGGATTATAAAGTTGAACATTCTGCTTTGGCGCAAGTGGATATTTAATCTTGTCATTGTCTTCGCTGAGGTTTACGGCACGCTTTACCTATGGGGTAGCGAGCTGGTTCCCGCGACTACGTATGTTTTCCATGAGAACAGTAATAAATATTTTACAGTTAGACAGGGTAATTAGCTTTTTAATTGTGAAATGTTTTTAGAAGTTACCTCAGTAGAGCCAATGATTATTTCTTACGTCAATTCATGAGTAGGTACTAAAAATATATTATAATACATATCATTGTAGAGATAATATATACGTACCAAGTCCTATATCTAAACATTATTACGCATAAGAAACTGCTGCAAAAATGATAATTAATTATTCTGAGTTTAATATTAGAATACATCAGCTTTTCCTGGACTTGCACAAAGATTTGTAGAAAAGTATGTCGTTAGTATTTTATTTAGATTGCAAGGTCTCTTTAACTATATAAGAAACTGCATCAAAAATGATAATTAATTGTTCTGAGTTTAATATTAGAATACATCAACTTTTACGGAACTTCCACAAAGGTTTGTAAGAGAGTAGTATCTAGTTTAGAGTGCAAGGTCTCTTCAACGTCAACCTTTTTACAGAACATAGAGACTTTTATTGTTCACATTCTACAAGCAGAAAGTTCCGCAATTTGGACCTGTAATAACGCTTTGTTCCTTGTGACCAAATAAAAGAAGATACCTACTCGTGTTCTTATCCTTTGGAAATTGCCAACCGAATACTGATGGCATTTGTCCCCCGACCTTTAAGTTGACGCCAATACACATGTGTAAAAGAAATCGTGAAACTTTTACAAAGAAACTAAGGAGTGTGTTTCGATCTTCTGTAATAAAAAAAATCGTGTTTTTTTGTTTTTACTTTCAATCAAAAATGAGTGGACAGCCTCAGCCAAAATTATTAACTTTGAAAGTGCGTCAATTACACAATTCTCTTTTTATGAAGTTTTGTGTAGCTAGAAATCCTAGGATGAAAATGTATCGCACCTAGCTAAAATCAACATTCTTATAACCTACTATAATTTTGATATGAATTTTTATTGATATTTATGATATGGTCTCCGAGTGGGCTGAAGGGCGTAGAGTATTTCTACTCACTTGAAAGCCGCCACTTACTTAATTGAATTAATAAACCTCAGCCGAGAGCTCATCACAACACCCCTCGAGAGGTTCGTATGATATATACAATACATATATCTCTGTACTATAAGAAGCTCTGAAGTAGACGTTTACCTATTTGTAAATATTGATGGGATAATTTTTTAGAGTTCCGTACCCAAGGCGTAAAAAATGGAATCGGAATTGCCGACAGGTTACAAGAACCAAGGTTAAAGATTTGTGATCATAATTACACATCTTTATCGTAATGAAAGAATATGATGATTGACTAGTGATTAATTACATTTAATAAAATATAATTTCATAAAATATTACCTACGTGGATTTATTTTCGGTACTGGACGATTTCTGTTAGACAATAAATAGGTCAATTTTAATATCGATCACAAATGGATCAATAAATATCATAAACCATTATGTCAAATAGATTTGTCAATTAAAGCCTAATTTTCTTAACACATAAAAGGCAAACACTTATATGAAGCGTGCATTTAGGCATCCAACGGTAAAAACAAAAAGGTACAACTATGAAAATTTGAAAAAAAATTAAATACAGCATATTTAAATTTTTTTAAAAATATGATTATCGTAATATTACTTCGTATCCATACTTTGATGTCCGTAAAATAAATTTAAGCATATTAAGAGCAAATATTATGTGGCCATTAGTTAAATATAATGAAATGTTTGTTGCAGATGTACTTACTAGGTGTGCTCTGCTTGGTTTCATTCACCGCCGCCTTACCATTCTCCGAACCCCATGTTGAGGATGTCGCAGCTAATGAACCCGCTCTTCACACCGACGACTCCGCGTTAGAGATCGACGCACAGAAGGGTGAACACGAAGAAAAGCACGACGAGGATAGAGCAGAACCACCCGCTGAGTTCACGACTACTCTACCGCATCCCATAAAACCACCGCATCACCAGGTTATATTGGAATACTATAAAGTTGATAGATATTCTCAAAGTGAAGATCCTAAAGACATACGTATAAGTGGTAGAAAAGCGGTGCCCTTGCCTACTTTGCTAAGTAATGCGTTTGCCACGCTTACTAGTATACTTCCCTTTAAAGTGCCTCCACTTTATGATATCATCCAATCCATACCGCTTGTTAATTCCATTTTGTTACGCTGATTTGAAAGGGAATTAAAATTATAATAATTTCAAGTTTAAAGATTAATTTATTTTATTAGATAAGTACGAGTATATAACTATTTGTAAGAGCAATTTTGGTGTACTCGTACCTAGAAATAGATCAGCAGACTATAACAAAACTACGTAATATGTGCAACAAATGCCAAATGTATATCGAGTTCATTTTCTCGACCATTTTTTTTTTGAAATTTTTGAAATTTTATTTATTGATTGGAACATTAACCCGTTGATATCAAAGTGCCGATTTGCCTTCGTGGTGTGGTAATAATTTTGACAAATTTAGTGTTATCGGTAATTATATACCTATTCAATAGAGTTAAGTATGTGTATAATAAGTGTCAAATATTTATGATAATTATAATTATCAAATAAATATAACGTACATGCATAAATTTATAAACGTCGTCGCTGGCGCTCCTAGCGTACAAGGTTGATGAAATGTAAATAAAACAATAATGAAATCATGGAAAAGTGTTTTCTTTTTCATTTTGCAATTTTACTAAGTAAATAAATAAGAAGAAATTATAATTGGGAAGTTATGTATGAAGGAAGGTATATTAAAATCATTTTTAGTCAGAAAGGTAAGTATTTTTGTGGGAAGGAAAAAGTTCCTCGTTTCAATAAATGAAGCTGGTCCGTTGCAAGCGATGCGTTCTGTAGCTCGTTTTTCTTGCTGTTACGAGTAGAATAGTTTCTGGTTGTGTTCGGTTATTGTGTTCAACAGTTCCGGTACGCGACGTGAAAACAAGTATGCCCTCCATAAAGACCAACTACGAGTTAGCAGTCATTATAGTTTACACATGTTTGAAAATATGATGGAGAACACTCGAGCAGCGAGCAGCGAGCAGTGTCTGTGCCAAGAAAGTACATGAGATGAAAAATATATATTAATTTGAAATGAAAAGTGAAAAATTACGGTAGGTCTGATAGTAGGTCGTAAGCAATTTTTGTATCCCTGAATGACAATAAACGTTTGCCGGTTTGCTAGTATTTATCTCCTTAGGGGGAGGGGGATTTGAACCCCCTAACCCCCCCCCCCCCCCCTGGCTACGCCCATGGGCTTGAATGATTTGTATGAAAGATTTTTTGTGAAGGTAGTACAATGTATATACGAACGTATAAGTAAACTATTTTTCATCTCACCCGCTCTTTAATGCCCGAAATGCGGGCGGGAAATGCTATTATATTCCCTAGGCTGCCAAAGCATTTTCATTTTTCCCAAGGGAGACAAAGTAGTATGAAAATCCTTTCCGGCCCTAGGCTCGAAAGCATTTCCAAAGTCAAATTTGTTTGAGTTATCTGTGGTCAAACTCGTATTACGTGTCATGTCAATGTCAAATGTCAAAGCTGAAGACTTCTTTTTTTTATTGACACATACGATCAGTAACGAAGTTCGTTCGTTAAAGTTTGTATAGGTAAATTACATTTTTTAATTTTACTTTTTTTATAATATCAATTACAATAGTAACTCTTATTTAGTTTTATTAATTATAAAATAAATCTAATTAAATCCTTGATTTTTCCTCATTGTTTATGTATTTATTGTTAATATATTTATAAAATTTTATATTATCTTTGGTTCTAAGAAATTGTTATTTCATAACGCATTCAAAATAAAAGTACAGAAAAAAAGTTTCTCAATTTTTTTCTTGAATGCCTCACTATGCTCAGGATTCTATTCTTTGAACCCCTCGCTGCGCTCAAGGTTCAACCCTAGAATCCTTCGCCGCTCAGCATTCAAAAGAACATGGCAGTACATAAATAAAGTTTAGCGTCTAGATGTAATATTTATTACAAGACGATTCTAATAAATAACAAAATATTTTCAAGATATCACCAGTTATTGTAAAGGACGGGTCAAAAAATAAAATATTTAAAGAAATTCAATTGATTACTGATAGGTTCCGTTTCCACATTCCTGACTGCTAGTGTTGCCGGATGCCAAACTTTTCCACTTTTATGCTCCATCTTTTTGACGATCGGTCCACTTTTGTACGAGAACAACATATAACAGACTATACTAAATAAAAACCTATTTTCAAGTACTACGTTAATTCTTAGATCAGAATGTAGAATACAAGACAATAATAACTGTGTCGATTTCAATCGTTCTTTTTTTGCATTTTATTTTACTCGAATATATTTACATAAAAAGATTAAATTAGTTTAGGGTTTTCCATTGCGTTGGAGTAAAACTGAATATTATTTTTCCGTGTGAGCCAGTCTCACTTAGATAAACTGTTTGAATATTTGTGATTAATTGTCAGAAAACTCTATCAGTAATACTTAAATCTATTACAAGTTACAACCGATTATTTTGAGGATAGATTATTTTGTCTTGGTAGTTTAGCGTTTCCGAAATACCCCTGTCATTCAATATTAATTTATTAACTCAATTAGATTTTTCTTTCAGTCGATTGGAGTTTTTTAATTCCGGCATCTCGCAACATTGTCCGACAGCTACATGATGGCTACATGGTCTCAACTGTCGACAGTGACAAATTCTGGGACAAGTGACAAGTATTTATCAAAGAGTATATAGTGTATTGTTTATGCTCTCAGATGCTTCATGGCGGAGGTCGCAGTTGTTATAATACTCAGATACAATATTTTGAAAATAAATATTAATTTTTCCCCACTTTTTTGTAAGAAAAATCTTTTAGCATTGAGTTCAGGCTTGCAGGCCCAACCAAAAAAATATTTTTTCATTTATAGTTGCAATAGCGTAACGTGAGCGAAAGCGATGTATGGGCCCGCACCATTGTTCTTTGACACTCGGCCCAAAAATCCACTTTGCGCGCTTGCATAACAAATAACTATTTCATAACGAAACGAATCGAATTTTTCCTTACAATATCTACAGGCAGCCGCATCTATGGACACTGGACAGCCGCTTGCTAGCGGCGGTGCAGCAGCATATTTGTGCGAAGCTAGTCGACTCGAAATGTGTATAAAAACCTGTACTAACCCTACAGCTAGTACTAATATAAATAAATAAATAAAATATGCTGTACTGAATTCAATTTCCTGTTAAGTCAATATTGAAAGTCATCTTTTCCAAGTGTGTATGTAGGGGCGCGGCTGCGGGCGCGTTGGCGGCGACAAAAAGCGTTTACCGCATCCGTGCGCTTGGTTGGTGGAACAAAAAAACAAATTCGGCCTAGTGCGAGTCGGACTAAAGCACCGAGGTTTCCGTACTATATTAGAAAAAGTCAAAGCATAAGAATCCATTTTTTTACCGAACCGCAAACTTAACTTTGTTTTATGACGTTAATTGCTAATAGGTACCAAGAAGATAAAATAGATACAGAGTTGATTATAATTTTCCCGTGAAATACGTATAGGTACATTGATCCCTATTAATCATAATTATTTCAGAATTTTCAATTGTTAAACTTTGGAGATAAGGGGGGCGGGGGGAACGGTATTTTTTCGACAGTTTGCTTAATAAATCAAAAACTATCGGGCATAAAAAGAAATAAAAATCTAATAAATAATGTTAATTTCTTTTGTTCATAATTATTTCAAATTTTTCATAATAATCATAATCATAATCATAATCATTTATTCATTTGCTTCAAACATGGTAATAAAAATTGATGTTACAATTAATAATAGAGTCTCGACATGTTTTACCCCAACATGGGCGTGCAAAACTAGTTCAGATACAATTAAAATAATTAATTCTAATAATAATAAATAATTCTAATATTCTGTCAAAAATGAACCCAGCATCTCATATTATGTCATCAGATTGTAAAATATTATAATATGGAAAGATTTGATAATAATGATTTAAAATTTATCGTTTAAAAACTCGTCAACAGAATAATACAATTTGTCGAGTAATAAATTAAATAAATACCGTCTAAAACGAGCGAGGTTCATTTTAAAAGTATGTTTCGATCGATAAACTGCAGAATAGAGGGGGGTGGGGAATATTATTTTTTTTTAAGTTTCTCTAATAAATCTGTTTTAGAATATACAAGTAAAGCCCTTTCTTATGATATCTCACTCAATATTTTTATTTCATTTTGAAATTCCAATACCCCGCTTTCCCTCTTTTTAACGCCCTTTCGTTCTCACATTCTTCATCTTTACCATTTTGTTATGGAACCCTAATAAATGTTTGGATTTTTTAATTGAAAAACATCGATGCGATAAAAAAATAGCAAATTTGATGGACTGCGGTGCCGTAGCCTGTAATGTTAGTATTTCTGCTCGGCTCTGAGGGTAGTCTGAATGACGCAATGCGGATTAAATCACATATTTACAGTCGTGTCCATAGCGGGTATTGCAGACCTAAAAGTTAACTAAAAGCTTTCTATGAAATTAGTTTCTCTCTTGAACTTGTATCGTTTATGAAATCGAAGTTTTGTAATATTCACAGTAGTTATGGAGTTTGTTTGACCACAGTTTGCCCGTAATCTTATAGGCAGATGAGTTGTACAAACACTTTTGTACGAATATTGTAATATCATTTTCATTTTTTAAGAGCATTGCATAGTGCAGATAACGCCCTTGATCTCTACAGTTCTCTACATTATTTATATTTGAAAGGAATTGTTAAAAGAAAGGAACCCTTAACAATCGTTTTCATTTCTGAAACGCCACGAGATAGCATCCTTTTGTTTAAGTATACTTATTCATGGGCCTGTTTTAGATGTGGCATCTCCGATGCGATGCCCTATTTCTCTTTCGTTTGATATAGCACTCAGATAAAACGGAGTCGGAAGACGGTCAAAAAATTATTTTTCATGTCTTTTTTTTAATTTTTTCAAGCATTCAGAGTGAGTGCTCTGTACGAATATGTACACTGACATATATTTTCATGCCATGAAAATGGCGTGGCCCAGCCACCCGAATTGACCCGAATCACGATGCGTAATCTTTGCGCTAAAGGCTGCCTAAGTTCACGAGAGTCGTTTCAAAGAGCCGTGTATCGTAATTCGTAGCCGTAGTAGCTACCCTTTGTAAGTGGTATACGAGTATGTGCGGATAGTATGAGAGGTGGTATGAGATTGACTATTTATTCTCTACGTTGTGTTGCGCCCCGTCTTGAATCACAAACATTAATGTTATCGATGTCCAAATAGGTGACACGTACGTACCTACCAAGTTAAATTAATATGCGGATCTTTAATGTGACGAGAAGTTTCTAAAATAATAATCTTGTGTAGTGGCACGAACGTACTTCTTTCTGACTTCTGACTTTATAACTTCTGTTACTAAAACACAACAGACTTGCGCTTGAAGAAAACTTTGGGGCTAACTTGACTAGAAAATGACTGTACATTCTTGAAGACACTCAGACTATTATAAGGTTGTGGTATAAGGAACAAAAAGCTCGTTGTGATTAGAAGGCATAATGCGTATTTTCCACAGTAAGCGAATTATGCGCGGCATTAAGTCAAAAATCAAGTTTGGCTGCAGAATATGTCATGTCAGCAATCAGTATTTCGTAGGTAGATACTATTCGGATGCGGGGAGATAATTGAATTCCATAATTCTTCACCGAATCAAGCTACGCGTATAGATAGCTAGACGTTTTGACTATATCGGATAAGTTCACCTTCGCGTTTAACTGTGTTTAGATAAGATTTAGGAACTCAAATCAACTCAAACAAATGAAACGAATGAAATGAAAATATTTTCAACGAAGAATAGAATTTATTTTGTTTTGAGTTCTTTCGTATTCAACTATTGAATTTCCAAGTTTCACCCAGTAAGGTATACGTTAAGTATGTTTTATTAACTACACACGAACAAATAATATAACTATAAGGTAAACTGTAGGCGGAGTTTAATTTCAAAAATAGATTTTCTCTCTAATAAAACTAATATTATTTCGCTAATATTATTTAGCTTGTAATGATGTTTGGCATTCGAGAGTTTAATCAAATGTCGAACTTTATTTGGATGTGGGTTTACCTTCGTGAACTTTTTGCTTCGACAGTATATTTGATTGTCAGCGTCGAAGTTTATAAATATTTATTAAAACCTTTCATATTGACCGTGAGGGTTGTAGGACAATGTTATTAGAATTGCGTATGCATTTTGGATCGACGTATTTCCATTTTCGGCTTTATTCAGGCATTTATGTTAAAATCTATAGGTACATACAATTTTTCACATCAATAATTATTATCAAGAATAATGCAATTATGAATCCTTTATGACCCTTCGCAGATAGAAGTTTATAGTACATATTTTTTTAAAGCAACTTATTTTTTTTTTCTAAAATTAACACAACCTTCAAGTAAATTTAAAACTTGGAATTACCGCTTAAAAAGATCACTTCTTGTTTGTTAAATGAAGAGGGTGAATTTTTACGAGATCATAACGAATTCTTTACAGACCCCTTAATACTTCCCGCCCCAGTCCATTTTTTGCCGAGAACGATATTTTAATAAAAAAAAAAACAGTTATTTTGATGCATTATTCCAACTAGAATTTTATAAAGAGTCGACGTCTTTTGTCTTCTGATTTCAACGTTATTGCTATAATTTATTATAAAATATCTGATCTTTGTGTTCCCTTCTCATTTGCAATGTTTTTAATTTTGTGGTATTAATTTCAAACTTTACAGCATTTGTTTTTACAAAGACAAAACTGATTTGAAGTAAATGCACGGTTTATTTAAGAGTATCCTTCCCGGTAGATTTTTCATACAAATGCTCGTACGCGATTATGGCGTTTTAACAAAATTCTTGAAATAAGTATTTTTAATAAATAGATACGGGCGTTTTCTATTTTTTTTTTCACAGTGCATCTTTTACTAGCATTGCGTTTGACTAAACAGCAAGCCCACGCCTTCGTTGTACTTAGATCGTCCGGGAAGGGGCCACTAAAGGTTTGTTAGCGGTGGAAAAAATGATCATCGCATGAGATATTTGAGAGTTCTTCATAATATTATGTTTCGAAAGCTGATGTGTGAACTATGAAGTCTACCAATAACAAGCAGATAGGCAGCGCGGTGGCTGTAGTCCTTAGTGGCGTGTAAAAAGGCCTTAAATTAAAAAATATTTATATAATAATTTTGCCGAAATAACTATACGCAGCTGCTCTTTTCTGGACACTTATCTATTAAAATTTAATTATTAATTAATTAATATTCAATTAAAATTTACTCATTTACGATATTATGACAAACATACCCTTAACGAAAGCTTAAAATAGATTTTGATGGATGATTACAAACCAAAGCGACATTCTTACAAAACATCATTAATCTTGTGTCGTTCTGAAGCAGTGATTAATTAGCTATCTGGGGGGAATGCTAAGAAAAAACAATTAATAAAGAACAAGTTGAACCAAGTATTAAAATATAAATTATAAAAGTTCATGACTTTGAAAAGTTATATCGGGGGCAAGGGCATGATCAATATGATAATATCCTTTAAGATTTTGAAAATCATTCTGTAGCCTTACAGAGGGGTTAGTCATTCTTACATAGATACCTACACTTACATATTAACAAACTTTTGAAAACTAAATATTAATAAATAAATAAATAGTGGACAACATCACATACATTGCTCCGGGCCCTTAGTCAGTAGCTTATGCACTTGTGTTATGGAAATCAGAAACAACGAAGGTACCACAACACCCAGACCCGAGACAATGTAGAAAAGTTATTTTTCTACATTGCCCCGACCGGGGATTGAACCCGGAACCTCAGAGATGGCGCCTTGAAAATCGGCACGCTAACCACTCAATCACGGAGGTCGGAGGGAGGAGGAGGATATTCTATAATATATAAAGTTCTCGTGTCAATTTTTAACCGACTTCAAAAAAAAGGAGGAGGTTCTCAATTCGTCGGAATCTTTTTTTTTTTTTTTTCTATGTATGTTCACCGATTACTCGAAGACGCGTGGACCGATTTGAAAAATTCTTTTTTTGTTTAAGAGGGTTTTGTTTCCAGATGGTCCCATTTTAATCAGGTCAGGATCTGATGATGGGATCCTGGAGAAATCGAGGGAACTCTTCAAATTTTATATGGACACATGAAACTATTTGAGTATTATTAGAAAGAGTAATATTTTCCAAGTTGTTCTATGGTCATCAGGTCAGGATCTGATCATGGGATCTTGGTGAAATCGAGGGAACTCTTCAAATTTTGCTTGCATACTTAAAGCGAGTTAGGTATTATTTATAGTTACTGGTGAATATGCTAGCAGATACTGATTTGATGACTAAAGTCATCAAGTCAGGGTCTGATGATGGGATCTTGGTGAATTTGAGGTATCTCTTCAGATTTTATGAACACACCTTAAGCGATTTGGGTATTTTTACAACGCCTTGTGCATTTTATTGTTTTCCACTAAAAAGTATAAAATAAAAATGGGAAATGCTTTCCAAAAAACCAACTTCAAATGCCACTATACAAAGAGTGAAATAATTTTTATTTAAATTTTAGGTACCTACACCAATTCGAAGTCGGGCGATTGTCTATGACTTCGTCATTTCTTCGCACATCAAGTAAGTAAGAAGGACTATTAGGGATTGTATGAAACATTGCCCGACTTCGAATTGGTGTAGGTACCTAAAATTTAAATAAAAATTATTTCACTCTTTGTAGTGGCATTTGAAGTTGGTTTTTTGGAAAGCATTTCCCATTTTTATTGTCACCAAACTCCTCCGCAACGGCTCGACCGATTGTTATGAAATTTTGTTTGTATGTTCGGTAGGTCGTAAGCTTTTTTTACCACTAATGGCAAAACAACGTTTGCCGGGTCAGCTAGTGGAACTATACCTAAAATCACATACGTAATACTTATTCATAAGTAGTTTATATATCGTTTACGTATCGTTTATATTAAATTTTCGTGTCACAGTGTTTGTAAACAATTACTACTAATATTTTATATTATACTGTTTTCACACACTTAGGAAATTATTCCTATAAATTTAAATATGCATCAAAATTTCACTCGCGGTGGTTTGTAAACAATTCCTCCGAAACGGCTCGACTGATTTTTATGAATTTTTTGTCTACGTCCGGTTGTACACTATTTTTCATACCCTAAATGGCAAATCAACTTTTCTCCGAGCAGCTAGTAGGTATATTTTGTAAAAGTATCGGTAGGTACATGAAAGAATCAAAATTGCAGGCTTTATTGAGCAAACATAAAATTATCTTAAGCTGCTATGAATTTATATTCAAGTGAAATTGTTCAAATTGTTATTATTATTTCCAGCCAGACGAAAATAAATCCCATTTTGTAAGCGTTAATGCTGTTCTCAATTTAACACACTTGCCGTATTACTAAAGGGTTCGTAATTAATAAATTGGGCACGAGCGCCATGAGCGGTTGGAATTCCCCCGACTCGGGGCTTATAAATTGATCTATTATTGAAATTAGAGAATAAGGGAAACACTTGCCCTTCCGTATATTGATAGAGCCATGAAGTACGGTTTTTATGAAACAATATTAAACTCACATCATTATAAGTAATCGATGTTTTTTTCATTTATATTTTAAAGCATAGATATGTAGATATGTACGTAAATAAGCGCCTGTTCGCATTTCATAATATCATTTTAAACCGCGATATAGAGCAGAAAATAAAACGAATATATTTTATCTTATAAATAAAAATAGATTTATAAGCCTATGAAATAAAATGCATTCTACGAATTAAAAGGTTTATAATTATTAACAAATTCGAATTACCATTTTCCCGGGCCGGTGCTTATAAATTGATCTATTATTGAAATTAGGGAGCAAGACTGACTTTCATTTCACGCTGCTGCTTTTATACCGAGTGCGGTTTCAGCGCCAAATTGTTGAAGTTCCGTACGAATGGACTTCAGCTGAATAATTTAAGAGATTTTCTTCACACTTCTGGTCTACAAAATCAAGTGATTCAATGTATGGAAATACTGCGTTATAGGACGCCATTATTACGTTATATCTTGTAATCATAGATAGTAGATAGGTACTCATGATTATATAATATTCTATCAAACAACTTCGTGTGACAAAAAAGAACAAAGACTCTAGTATCTACAGCTAATTCATGATATTACATAATAATTATAGCTAAAGGCATCACTAAAATACATCGAAAATGCATGATAGGTATGTAACTTACTTATAAATTGTAAAGGTCACTACAACTTTCAGAGATAGCTTCAAAGAAGACACAGATAGAAAACTATATAGATAGATATATTTAACCAAGGCCCGAGGGCAACTGTCTTCGTAATCAGTATAACTTCGACTGAGTAAAATGTCCGCTCAAATTGCATTATTTCGTTCATTTAGCTTTGAATTTTAGTCTCCGACAAGAGAAATACTGCTATATAGCTTTTTGTTAAAAGAAGGTAGAATATGCCGCGGCAATAGATGAACTCTTAAATACGAGTTAGTCTGGTTAGTTATGAAATGTACATAATTAATTTTAATTATCTTCCTTTGTTTTCATTACCTAAGCAAGCCAACTCCAAGTTACAGTGAGACATCTTGGAGCGTGGTCAAAATCGGAACTAACGCCGTTTTCTTGTGGTACTGATTGATAGTTCGCTCTTTCGAAGTTTCGGTATATCGCTATTGTATGTTCTGTTGTTTTTGCTTAGTATTAACTAAAAATAAAAGTAAGATTTATGTGAAATTGAGACAACGCTCTCCTGACAAAGTCATTCAAGTGCCCAGAGAGCTTTGTTGCACTGTACATGCTGGCATATAGGTATTCGTAGGCGTAGGCGTATGCATATTTTTGTTTCGCATAATCTTTATTAGAGCTATGTAGATTGTAGAGTATTGTTGTGAAAAACCAAATATTTTTGTAAGCTTGTATAGTATTTATTCACACAATCCTATCGTTATCTTAATGTCACTGAACATCGTATCTGTAAACTATTTTCGTGTTGAGAAAAGGAAACACGATTAAGGTAGAACTTGGTGAAGCGAAACTAATTTGCTCGCACCTTTGAAACAAGGGTATACAGCGACGATTTTATCTGTGTCTAGTTAGACGGAATAACAATGGGAAAATGAATTTCTTTCTTATGAGTTTCTGGTTGATCTGTTGTTTTTAATGAGGTTGAGTAGTATTGGACATATATGTACATTTAAATATCATTTTAGTGATGCATCGGTACCTAAGTAAGATGCAACAATATACCTACACCTCTAAATAATTATAATATTATGATATTATTTATGACTAAAATAGTTAAACATTTAACAAAAATAACCACCAACCATAGAAGTTAATCTTAATATAAGTACTAATATTTAACCGAACCATAATACTAGAATTAAAGGTTTTCTTTTATTAGATTCCTAGAACTTTCTAGAATGTCGATTTCCCTACAGTATCTAGTATCTACAATATTATAATAGAAACAAGGCATTATATCTACGGGTTTAAATTTTCTGCATGGGATCTCGAAATAAATTATGTTTTATATATTACACAGAAAAATGTGCAGATATAATCTGACCCATCCATATTAAAGTACAGCTCTGGCACAATAACGTCAGCTGCTCACGAGCGACGGGTATTTTCTACAACCCATGAGAGATATGAGTGGCAATAAATTAAAAGAACAAAGCTATGTTTTGCGGGATGGAGGTCTGGTTTAAAGCTGCGCAACTTAGTTTTCACCCGTGACTTCATCCGAGAAGATTCTAGTTTCCGCAAATATATCACAACAAACGTTCGTATAGGTACGAGTCGTTTTTGTTACCGCTATTAGTCGAATGGAGATTATATCCTGGAATAAATTTTAGAGTTCCAACGGGATTGGTTAAAACTGTAATTTGCACTGCGGGCAACTTAAAAGTAGATAAGTTAAAGCTATGTCAGACATGATTTGTTTAGCAAATTACATTCTACTTATAAACTGTAGCCGTTGAAGTTTGAATTACAAGATGATTGCAGGTCCTAAGTATCAAAGTGCATTTGTAGATATCTAACTCAATATATGGATATAGAATGTCAATATATAGATATCGTAAATTACCTGACCCTGGTTCTACTTTTCGGTTGCTAGTGGAAATCTTCAGAGATAAAGGTCGAAACATCTCTATAAACCACATCATTGTAATTGTAGTAAGTATATGTACGAGTATATGAGGTATAATATTAATTATTTCACAAAAGATAAGCAATTATAATATCTGTATTATATAAACAGTTCTGATAAACATGTACCATAGTAATAGCTGAAATCACATTATTAACAATGCAAATACAATTACTCCCTAGGCCCTCGTTATTGTGATTATGTATGCTTTTGTTAGTAATATGTGTTATATTGGATCAGTAGATGAATTTACATGTGTCTACATACAGAGCGTTCTTGGATTAGAACTGCCTTTTATTTTCACAGGTAACAACAACTTACTAAAGTTGTAGCTTGTTCTTTACAAAGGGCATGGTACCTATAGGTTTTTGTACGACTTTCGAGTCCACTCGCATCGCACTAACGTGTCGAATGCCTCCATACATTTACAGCCAGCGCCATTTATTGAAAGCAGCATGTCAATGACTGTCCATTAATGTCGTTGGCATTGGTATATGTAAGAAGGACTGCCGCAAATCACTATGGCAAAGTTAGTTCGATGCAAAGGCCGACTTTATTTGTATTTAGTAGACCACAAATTAATGTATTGTAGACATTAATACGCTTGCTGGAAAAAGTATAATTATATTTCATACATTTTATTCTTCATATAATAAACACAATCAGGTATACTTTCATTGTACTGGCAATTTCGCACTTTTATTTATTTTGTTTTTTAAAACTGACCACCCTGATGGACACGCGGTCCCCAGCCTACCTCCGCGCCATGCTTCATTCTTTTATTGTGCGCGGCAATGAGCACTCGACTACAAAAACACGTCTCGTTTTTGTTAATTTAGGTTCAAAGTAAAAAAAATTAAGTGTTCAGTGTTAAAACTTGCTTAATTTTCTATACTGATAATGCTTAGACGCTAGTAAAATTTATTATTATAACAAAAATAAAATCAAATCAAATCATATAATTGTGCATTCATCTTCGTCAGACTCCGAGGAAAGAGGGTAAGTGAAAATTAACCTTTTTCCCAGATATCACATCAACTCAAATATCAATGCTGACGAAAGTGTGTCCAAAAATTGAAATCCTAAGGCATCTCTAAGCTAACTTGGAGGGTATCACATTGAGGTTATCACGAAAGTATAGCATGATGCGCGAAATAGTCCAGGCATCTCTAAGCTAGCTTGGAGGGTATCACGTTGAGGGTACCACGAAAGCATAGCATGATGCGCCAACGCTCCTGGAGGTTGACTGCGGGTCAACACGAAGGATTTTAAAAAACCTCAAGGGACTTTGCGGATACCAACGGGGGACGATGTCGGTGTGGCGCTGTTCTCGGCTTCACTACAAGTGGCTCCGCGTGACCTCCCGGACTTTGATCCCGAATTGCTATCGGCGCTCAGTCACAAGAACTATATTAATGGTTAGTCCCGACAGTTATAAAATTCTAGCCGACCTTCATTGCAAAGAATCAAATAGTTTATTTGATATACTTGCCTGGCTTATGAATAGCCAGTTAAATGTTATAGCCTTTTATCAGTGATAACTATTTCACGACTTAAAAACTAATTCCACGAGGGTACCAACGCGTCGAACTTTTCTAACTATGTACCTACAACAATAATGTTTAGATTTTGTGGTGGAAAATAATTTTACTTACTTTCGAAAATTAATGTTCAGATTGTGTAATGGGATGATAATTTAACTGTTAGCTCAACAATATTATGTATAATGTACCATTAGTCTGAAAGTTTCATTGAAGTGAATTGTTAAATTCTTTCTGAAACTAATAAAAATCTTAAACCACAACGCGTCCTGAACTGAGAAGAAGCTTAAGTATTGACAAATGACATTTTGTTTCGACAAATGACAAGTAATTAAAGTTCACGAACGGGACCAGATGTTTTTTCGGAGAAATAGTTTCGGGCATTATACTAGTTTCAATGGTTACTGATCGTCAGGTGTTGTAAATAAAGAAACCAGCAGGGCGCGGCGGGCGACTTTGCTATCGACACCCATCGCTGGGACAGCGCAATCTTGTTTCTCGAGAAACTAGCTGGCCCCCTCTCGTTACGGCTCGGCCAGCAGGGGGGGGGCGTGACACACTTGAGTATTGGCGATCAGCCGCGAGGAAGATGCGACGTGACAGCAAGTTTCCAGCATCAGCCACAACAAGGACCAGGTTCATCGACGACGCTAGACATTAAGGTACCTATATGCCAGTTGTCTTCAACATTTTGAAGTTTATTGGTTACATATCACTGACAAGGAATCCGTCACGATCTATAACATGATCTAGAATTTCGGGAGTTATAATAAGTGAAGACTATTTTTTGACTTTCACTAGGTGTACAAATGTACGTACATTCAATAAAATATTTTAATGAATTGAACAAATTAAGGAACTAGCTCCAAAAAATTATTATTACATAATACCATTTTAAAAATCGTACACTAACACAGTGTACCGCCTTACACGTTCAGAACAAAGAAAAAGCGACAAATGTCTTTGACAATCGACATTTCTTTTTTGGGTGAGATAATGTGGGAGTGAGTCACTGCATGTTCGATTATAGTTAAGACGTGTCTAACCTCAAAATCTTACGTGGTAAAAGATACATTCTAAATTTAAAGGCGTTGAATGAATTTGTAGTTCAAAATCTTTTGAAATTGATAGTTCATAGAACAGCTTACAAGCGAATACCTAAAAAGGGTTTTATGCCTATGAACTGAAGAATCTTATTTTAAAGTACCGATTCATCCTTGGTAAAATACATAAAGAAGTTGTGACTCATCTCAGATACTTACCGCGGTTTTTTCATGAAGATTTGTTAGGTGTTAGAGTGTTAAAGTTATTTACTACCCTCAAAACATGCTCAGTTTCCTGGTTTTATTTTAATTTCTGACGATATGGCAGTATCGTTACCCAACCGCAAACTATGACGTGAATTATGTAACAATTCAAATTCTGTAAAGAATTTTATACGCTTATCTCGTTGTATCATCTAAGAGTTAAGCTTAATTCCGATTAAAAGTCCTAAAGTCCACTTCTCCAGCTATTAGGTATGGATGGGGTTACACAGAACGTCTGTAGAAACAAAAAATGTAGTCCGTAAGAAAAATTAGACTTTAGACGCAGCTGTTCGTCCATCATCGGTTATCCTATTGTAACAGGACATTCTCACTCACACAGTAGAACCTATTTTTTACTCTATAGGTTTTGGTAAACACTGTTATCTCCAGAAAGAAAATTCACTCCGATAAGATAACTACGATACGAAACCATAAAACCCATTTTTTTTTGTATAGATTCTGGTAAACATGGTTATCTCTCAAAATTCCAATCTAGACAGGTAATAAATTAAGTCAACCAACACCATTGTATTCGTAGGGAAAACTATAACAATAGGACAAAAGAATTTTAGGTCGTAAAACTTCAGCCGTCGACCGAGTTCCAGGAAAACGAACGTAAACAAGTTAGACGTAAACGAAAGGATATGCGCGATGGACATATTTTGCGCGGGTCATACTTCAGGTAAGAAATTGCATAACTTTAAATCGTTCCTACGGAATTGTCTTTTACGGGTAGGAAAATGTTCCTGCGAAGGCATAGGTGCAATGGGCTGGTTTAAAGGTGAAAATCTCGGCATAGTTGCGGCGTAAAATACTGTAGAACGATTGCGTAAAAGCAAGCGGTCCTGTCCATGGTTTTATGTCGATGGCCCTTATCTCGATTCCTTATCGCTGACCAGGGTTCCGCAAGAGCGGATGGTAAACCGATTTTTATGTTGGATTAGATTTAATTTTTTACCTTATAAATAAAATATTCTTTTGGATTAGGATTTTATGTTTATATGAGTTATAAATAGGGGCTGTTCAAGATTTGAGGGTCCATAGAAATATTTAATTTTTTGGAGAAAATAGAAGTGAAATGATTGTCGTTTGGAAGCTCCATGTTAGTGTAATAGTCCTAACTCTTCGTTGGTATTCGAAATTCCTTGTTCCAGACCTGGGTTCGAGAATATTTAGTTTCTTCCTTTTCTACGGAACCTTGCCTGCTAACACAGTTCGGCCTTGACACCTGTATAGCAGGGCTTTTGTGAATAGCGAGTATAAGTAGGAGCGTCAGATCCTTCGACTTCACTTTACAACTTCACTTCGAAGAGAGCGCTCGCTCTGAATTTCTTGATCCAGATAATTCTGGAAGAATGGGAGCTAGGTCCCAGTAAGCCTGCACACGCGATATACGTGGCCGGCGGTGCCGATTATTCCGGTGAGGGAAGGGAGAGCCAAGTAATTTGGTAAGTTATCGACATTTTTTTATTGTATCTGGCCCCTGACGTAGCTAACGTTATGTACGGGTTTTATTTGTCGTATTTCTCCCAAATTCCAGGCCGGGTGTTGTTTAAAAGATATAAAAGAAAGAAGAATTATTTTGATCGGGTTGGATCCTATCGATCGACCTCCGACAGCCTTTCGAAAGAAGGCTAACCTCGAGGCCTAGCAAGGTCTTGGTCCTACGGGAGACCCTTCCAGCGTCCACGTCGGCCGGGAGCGGCGACGGCGGCTTGCGCGGGGCGGCGACGGCGGCTTGCGCGTGGCCGCGACGGCTGCTGGCTACCGCGGCGGTCTTCGCGCCTCCTTGTTGGTGTTCTTCTCGAGTTCTCCGGGAGTGTTCCCCATAGGGTAACCATGGCTCGAGGTACCTCATTCATTTCCTTAATTAATCATTTAGGAAGCTCTTAAAAGATTTTTGATACTGGTACAGTCAAGGAACTAAACGTTAGATACCTTAGCTTAAATGTACGATATATACTTAGAATAACCTATAACTATAACTAAGCGAACCTTACGGCTCCAGCCGACTGAGCGTATGTAACTTTCTATTATAAATGTTTCCAATATAACATAGGTAGTTAATTAATTTAAGATATAGAGGTAATAGTCGTATCGTATGTGTATTGTTTTTTTTGGATACCTATTATAATGATATAACTTTTTTTCTGTGTTTCATTCCACTCTAATTCCACGTATAGTAATATAAATTCGTTGCGACGGGAATAAAACTCATTTATTTATCTATTAGCCGGGAAGACTTTAGAAAGGTTATTCGCCCAGTTTTATGCCCGTCACACGTGGCGCCCACGGGATTAACCCCTATTTACTTAATTCTGCTTATACTTGAAAAATATTTAATAATTTCAACTCTTAATATATTATTCATTGCCACCCCTAGGTATATGATATTATATGGTTTGTTGTTCTGATAACTCATAGTACAATTTTGTTGTGTTTTAGTAAAATAATTTTTTTTTTACATATTACCAAGGGGTCGAATTTAGAATTAACCGATATAGCATTAATAACCCATAGATATAACTCATTCATAAAATAAAAACGTGGAATTAGAGATAGATTCAATTTATTATGAAAACAATTCACTGTACCAGTATCTGAGAACTATTCTTGTTAATAATAATTCCTGTAATCAAAACTTAAGAGCATAAATAGTATATAATAGCTATAAGTACGAAAGCTTCACGAAATATTACTTTGTATTTTGTATTTCGCTTATGTTACTATAGTTAGTTGTTACTTTAACTAATCGTTAATGATTAAATAAACAGTGCGTTAAATTTAATTAATTAGGCACCAATTAAACCTAGATTTTTTTTGTATAAACAATTATAAGTTTAAGTACTTAAGAGATATTTTCCAAACATTGATATACTTGCTTAAACTATACTTGATATAGATATACTAAATTTTCTATTTTTGAAGAACCAATGATATACTCAATATAGATATACTACTTTTCTACTTTTGATAAACATTGATATACTAAAAATAGATATACTACTTTTCAAATTTTGATAACCATTGATATACAAAATATAGACATACATTTTCTTATTTTGAGAACCATTGATATACGAAATATAGATATACTACTTTTTCAACTTTTGATAACCATTGATATACAAAATATAGACGTACATTTTCTAATTTTGAGAACCATTGATATACCAAATATAAAGATATTACATATTTTTTTAACTGTAAGAACCATTGATATACTAAATCAAGAAATATTACATTTATTTTTTTCTGTTGATAACCAATGATATATTAAAAATAGAAATACTACATTTCTCCTTTGGGAACCAATGATATATGGAACATAGATATACTAAATAAAACATAAATATTTAGTTATAACAAATTTATAAATCTTTGACTGTACCAATTAATTAACCAACATGGAACAACGTACTATTCAATTTCATTCATTACATAAAGATGAACTTACTTATGAGGTATCGATCCGTTCGGAAACTCCAGCCACAACTACGGAGGGTTTACGAAAACAATTAAGGAAGTTAATGTTAGAATGCCCCTCGGAGGCAATAATTGAAACAGACTTTCCAGACAGTGAGGAACTACAAACAATTTCGGAAAAATTAAATGAATTAACACTTACTTTAGAAAAATTAGAAAAATCCAAAGATCGTTTTCCATTACAAAGGGCAAAGGCATTGGCAAATCATTTATATTACAGGTTATCCAGAGTTCAGCCTACGGAATCCACATTAAAATTTAGTAAATTAGAATTAAATAAGAAGTTAGAAAGGTGTCTGATAGTACTTGATGGTCCAACAGCTTCGACTTCGGGTAGCGTCATTCAGGACGTTCCAGCTGATCCAGCCCCTGCAGCTGTTATCGAGTGTGTAGGGGATAGGAATATAACCAAGTGGAATTTAAAATTTAATGGTACAACCGACCCGCGCTCCTTCATCGAAAGGGTTGAGGAGCTCCGCAGCTGTTTTGGCGTTACAGAAGAAAAATTGTTTAATTCGGCAGCTCAGTTGTTTTCAGATCAGGGTTTGCTTTGGTACAGAGGTATTCGTGACCAGGTTTCCACATGGAAGGAATTGAAGACTTTAATTCTTGTAGAATTTGATCCTGTCGACTACGATTATAGATTGTTGGGTGAGGTTCGGAATAGGACACAAGGGCCTGAAGAACCCGTTCATGTATACTTCTCAATCATGTCGTGCTTGTTTAATAGATTTAAAACACCATTAACTGAAGAAACAAAATTGGAAATACTTTTACATAATATCCGCCCGAATTATTCACAGCAATTGGCATTATTAGACATTACTACAATTTCTGAATTAAAAGAAAAATGTAAAAAATTAGAAACGGCATCTAACCGTGCAAATTTATTTGCAGAACCTACAAAAACATCTACACACATTCTAACATCAGAATTCTTATATAAACCTAAAGCAAAACCTACAATTGCTACAATTCAAACAGAAAAACAGTTAGAAACAAACAAAAATAATTCAAATAATCAAAATTTTATTAAAACTAATCAACAAACAAACAGACAAAATTATAACAATAACAAAAATTACTACAATAATAAACAACATTCTTACAATAACAACCAACATTTAAATTATAACAAACCACATTCAAACTTTAACAACACATCGACATATTATAACAGATCACATTCACAACATAACAACTTACAACATAACACACAAAACATAAACAGACCTCTTTGCTATAAGTGTGGTCTTCCAAACCATAATTTCAGATTTTGTCGCAATTATAAAATAAATAAAGAATTAAAATGTTTTACGTGCGGAACCATAGGTTTTACTAAAATAAATTGCCCAAAGTGCAATAGAAATACACAAAACATTACAGCAGTAGAATCAAAAAACTAAACCTTCCGAACTGTAGGTTTTCAAACAATAAAAATTACTTAGAGAAACAAAAATTTTTAAAATTCGATTCTTTAGCTACAGTTCGGTTCCAAACTCAAAAAGATGACATTAGGCCTTACTTAAAAATAAACATAAATAACTTCGAAATATTAGCCCTATTAGACAGCGGATCAACAGTGTCGATTTTGGGAAATAATTCCCATAAACATTTTATAAATTTAGGATATACATTCAACAATCAGATAGACAAATCATGTAGCGTAGCAAACGGCATAATATTGGAAACAATAGGATACATATTTATCCCAATTACATTCAAAAATAAAACAAGCATTATTAAGTTTTTTGTTATTCCAGACGTAACATCCAATATAATTTTAGGCTGCGATTTTTGGAAAAATTTTGACTTAGCCCCAGAGATTTTCAAAAATATAACTTACTGTAGTAAGCCAACGGCATTTTGTAATTTTTGCAACTCAGTAAATAACAATAATATTCATACAATAACCCCATTTAATTCATTAAATTCGGAACAACAAGAGTTAGCCAACAGTATAATTGATAAATTTAAAGATATTTCATTCGAAAAAAAGGTTTAGGTAGAACTACACTAATTGAACACGTTATTGACACGGGCGACTCTCCACCAATTAGAGTAAAACAATATCCTCTATCACCAGAAAAGAAGTTAGCTCTACACAAAGAATTAGATAGAATGTTATCTTTAGATGTGGTTACACCAAGTGAAAGCCCATGGAATAACCCAGCACTACTAGTAAAAAAAACAAACGGTGACTGGAGATTTTGTTTAGATTGTAGAAAATTAAATGGGATAACAAAAGGTGATTCTTACTCAATTCCATATATACCACAAATATTAGATAGCTTAAAAGAAGCAAAATTTTTGTCAACCATAGATTTATCTTCATCTTTCTGGCAAATTCCATTATCAGCATCTTCACAGGAAAAAACAAGCTTTACGGTTCCGGGTAGAGGGTTATTTAAATTCAAAGTTATGCCTTTCGGATTGTGCAGTGCTCCTGCAAGACAACAAAGATTAATGGACATGTTAATAAATCAAAATTTTTGTAGTGACGTTGAAAACGGCTACGTATTCTGCTATATAGATGATATTGTTATTTGCACATCAGATTTTTCCACACATCTATTATTATTAAACCGCGTTTTGGAAAAACTAAAGTCAGCAAACCTTACAGTTTCATTTGAAAAATGCAAATTTTTTAGAAATTCGATAAAATATTTAGGCTACGTTGTAGATGAACATGGGTTAAGAACAGATCCAGAAAAAATTTCCGCCATTTTGAACTTCCCAACACCATCGACTGCTAGAGAAGTAAAGGTCTTCCTAGGAATGTGTTCGTGGTATCGTCGTTTCATTAGAAATTTTTCTGATATTGCTACACCGTTGAATAAATTAACGAGCAACAAGAAGGATGCACCGAAATTCCAGTGGAGTGAAGCTGCCGAGAAATCATTCAATACTCTTAAAGATGCACTCGTTTCAGCACCGATCCTGGCAGTACCAGATTTTGAAAAGCCGTTCACGGTCCACTGTGACAGTTCCAGCTACGCAATTGGTGGAATGCTTTCTCAGAATTTCAATGGTTTTGATCATCCTATAGCCTACGTCAGCAGATCTTTACACAAAAATGAAAAAAATTACTCCGTGACAGAAAGAGAAATGTTAGCTGTTATATTCTCCGTCGAAAAATTTCAAGCGTATTTAGGGTCTCGCACCTTTAAAATAGTCACGGATCATTCTTCATTAAAATGGTTTTTGAATTTGGAAAACCCATCAGGACGTCTAGCAAGGTGGGGTTGTAGACTATCTCAATTCAATTTTGAAATAGAACATCGTAAGGGAACTGACAATGTAGTGCCAGACGCGTTATCTCGACTAATAAAGGTTGACCAAATCAATACAAACAAAACAACTGTAACAAAAGATGAATGGTATGAAAGAATATTTAATGGCTGCCAATCACATCCAAAAAATTTTCCAAATTACATAGTAACAAATAATACATTATACAGATATAGTAAAAGTAAATATAACCTGATTAGTGAATTTGATTGGAAAGAAGTAATCCCTAAAGAGTATAGGAATGAAATTATTAAGGAAAATCATTGTGAACCAACTGCAGCACATTTTGGTGTATTTAAAACGCATAGACGATTGTGTCTTAGATATTTTTGGCCTGAAATGTTTAAAGATGTACAAAACTTTGTAAAAAATTGTGATACTTGTAAAGCTTACAAACATTCAACACAGGCAACGCCTGGACTTATGGGAAAACCTAAGAAATGTTCTAAACCGTTTCAAGTAGTGTCATTGGATCTGGTAGGATCATTGCCACGTTCTAAATCGGGGTTTACGTTCCTCTTAGTAGTTACCTGTTGTTTTTCAAAATACACATTGTTATTTCCCTTACGTCGAGCAACTTCAGCTTCCGTAGCAAAACATTTTGAGAACCATGTGATTTTAGCTTATGGTGTTCCAGAATGCGTAATTCTGGACCAGGGACCACAAATGGTGGGATCAGAATTTCGCCAATTAATAAAAAAATATAACATTCCGAAATTATATTACTGTCCAAAATATACACCCCAAGTTAACTTGGTAGAACGGTATAACAAAACCATAATGACAGCAATAGCTTCCTACGTTGAAGAAAATCATCGTTCATGGGATGAAAATATTTATAAAATACAATTTGCAATAAATAGTGCAGTAAATGAATCTACTGGGTTTTCCCCATTTTTTTTAGTAAATGCTAGAGAGCCAGTCATAAATGGAAATTTTTATAAAGATCCAAACGCAGACTACCAAATTGGTTTTCCGCGTGAGGAATATGCTGGCGAATTCGGGACATTGCAACAAATTTTTGATAAAGTTAGGGAACACCTCCTAAAAGCACATGCTAAAAACGCACATAATTATAATGCTCGACGTAGAAATGCAAAATTTAACACAGGAGATATCGTATGGAAATCTACATACACACAAAGTGATGCACAGAAATTTAAAATGGCGAAATTAGCGCCTAAATACGAAAAGTGCAAAGTAATCAGGGTATTATCCCCATTAGTGTATGAACTTCAAAGAATTAAAGATGGCCAAAACATTGGATCTTGGCACATCAAGGATTTAAAAGCATAACAACTGTCCAATAATTATAGTCAATTCTGAAAAGTGTTGAATACAATACAAAAGTATGTCAAACACAAAAGTGTAAGGAAGCGGTAGACAAATAGATAGTGTCCTACCTTTAAGATTAAATGCGGATGAATGAAAGGAGAAGAATGAACTAAGTAAGAATTCGATAGAATTGATTCAAAGAAAATTAGGTAGGTTAGTTTTGCGGATTTAGTACTTCGGTTCAACAATTTACTTGGTTAGGTGAGGCTCGGATACATTTTTATATACATTTCGTACTTTCGGTCGGTGCTATATGGCGGACGAGGACGAGTATATTTTATGTTTGGTAGGTGTTGCCAACATTTTTTTTAGGTTCGTAGTAGCCTAGATTTTTTTTACTGTTGCAAATTTGTTCCCTGGACAGGGTTTATTATGGCAAATACGCACAGTGTTTTATAAACCAAGCCACCAAGGATTTGTGCAGCGACTAGGATGCATTATTTAAATTTTTCTTTAAACTCATATTGTATACAGATTAGTAAGGAGATATATAGATGGTCTTATAAGTACTTCTGTTTCTATTTGTTCGGTTTCTTTAATCGTTACAGGAATTGGAATACTATTTTTTCGTTAGGATGCAACGTTGAGGACAACGAAAAACGGTTCATCCTGGCTGAACCTTTTCCCCGAGGAGAGGGTATTGTAACAGGACATTCTCACTCACACAGTAGAACCTATTTTTTACTCTATAGGTTTTGGTAAACACTGTTATCTCCAGAAAGAAAATTCACTCCGATAAGATAACTACGATACGAAACCATAAAACCCATTTTTTTTTGTATAGATTCTGGTAAACATGGTTATCTCTCAAAATTCCAATCTAGACAGGTAATAAATTAAGTCAACCAACACCATTGTATTCGTAGGGAAAACTATAACAATAGGACAAAAGAATTTTAGGTCGTAAAACTTCAGCCGTCGACCGAGTTCCAGGAAAACGAACGTAAACAAGTTAGACGTAAACGAAAGGATATGCGCGATGGACATATTTTGCGCGGGTCATACTTCAGGTAAGAAATTGCATAACTTTAAATCGTTCCTACGGAATTGTCTTTTACGGGTAGGAAAATGTTCCTGCGAAGGCATAGGTGCAATGGGCTGGTTTAAAGGTGAAAATCTCGGCATAGTTGCGGCGTAAAATACTGTAGAACGATTGCGTAAAAGCAAGCGGTCCTGTCCATGGTTTTATGTCGATGGCCCTTATCTCGATTCCTTATCGCTGACCAGGGTTCCGCAAGAGCGGATGGTAAACCGATTTTTATGTTGGATTAGATTTAATTTTTTACCTTATAAATAAAATATTCTTTTGGATTAGGATTTTATGTTTATATGAGTTATAAATAGGGGCTGTTCAAGATTTGAGGGTCCATAGAAATATTTAATTTTTTGGAGAAAATAGAAGGGAAATGATTGTCGTTTGGAAGCTCCATGTTAGTGTAATAGTCCTAACTCTTCGTTGGTATTCGAAATTCCTTGTTCCAGACCTGGGTTCGAGAATATTTAGTTTCTTCCTTTTCTACGGAACCTTGCCTGCTAACACAGTTCGGCCTTGACACCTGTATAGCAGGGCTTTTGTGAATAGCGAGTATAAGTAGGAGCGTCAGATCCTTCGACTTCACTTTACAACTTCACTTCGAAGAGAGCGCTCGCTCTGAATTTCTTGATCCAGATAATTCTGGAAGAATGGGAGCTAGGTCCCAGTAAGCCTGCACACGCGATATACGTGGCCGGCGGTGCCGATTATTCCGGTGAGGGAAGGGAGAGCCAAGTAATTTGGTAAGTTATCGACATTTTTTTATTGTATCTGGCCCCTGACGTAGCTAACGTTATGTACGGGTTTTATTTGTCGTATTTCTCCCAAATTCCAGGCCGGGTGTTGTTTAAAAGATATAAAAGAAAGAAGAATTATTTTGATCGGGTTGGATCCTATCGATCGACCTCCGACAGCCTTTCGAAAGAAGGCTAACCTCGAGGCCTAGCAAGGTCTTGGTCCTACGGGAGACCCTTCCAGCGTCCACGTCGGCCGGGAGCGGCGACGGCGGCTTGCGCGGGGCGGCGACGGCGGCTTGCGCGTGGCCGCGACGGCTGCTGGCTACCGCGGCGGTCTTCGCGCCTCCTTGTTGGTGTTCTTCTCGAGTTCTCCGGGAGTGTTCCCCATAGGGTAACCATGGCTCGAGGTACCTCATTCATTTCCTTAATTAATCATTTAGGAAGCTCTTAAAAGATTTTTGATACTGGTACAGTCAAGGAACTAAACGTTAGATACCTTAGCTTAAATGTACGATATATACTTAGAATAACCTATAACTATAACTAAGCGAACCTTACGGCTCCAGCCGACTGAGCGTATGTAACTTTCTATTATAAATGTTTCCAATATAACATAGGTAGTTAATTAATTTAAGATATAGAGGTAATAGTCGTATCGTATGTGTATTGTTTTTTTTGGATACCTATTATAATGATATAACTTTTTTTCTGTGTTTCATTCCACTCTAATTCCACGTATAGTAATATAAATTCGTTGCGACGGGAATAAAACTCATTTATTTATCTATTAGCCGGGAAGACTTTAGAAAGGTTATTCGCCCAGTTTTATGCCCGTCACAACTGATGGCCCCAGATGGCCAGTGGTTACAAAACATTTTTTAAGTCATCTAACTCCCTTAAACCTAAAAGGTTGAACTAGTGATTCACACGATTTCCCGGTCTAGATGAAGACTAATTCTTTTCATTAGAGGGATTTTTGTTTTTGTAATAATTAACGTTAAGATGAATCGAAATACCTCTTTACAGAGTTGATGGCCATATTTTTCGATACATCTATTTTGATACACATGATTTACATCAGTTGCATAGAGGATATCAAATATCCTCATTTAAACGATTGGGTTAATTGTTTCTTATATGGAAATTAAAGATAATCAAAAGCTGACCAAGAGTTACATCCAGTTAATGGGATTAAGCTATCGCGGTAAAATTATATACTTCAAAGTTATTCAAAGAGTTCAATCCAGTTATTGAATTTATCGCTTCTTGCAATAATGCGAAATGTAATCAATACGAACCCAGACGTCTTAGAAACAGACGCATTCTGAACATTTTGGAACACCAAGTTTACCTTTGCTCTTCTATACATTCTTCTAGAGGAAGAATGCTTAAAAATACTATTATAGACAATGCTTTAGACATACATCGTCTATTACAACTTTGGATTTTCTTCTTTTACATAAGGTGTCAAAAGACTTACTTCTTATAGTACATTTATTGATGATAAATAAATAAATATGGTCTTTCCCTAGAGAACCACAATTCATAGGAATTACTGGAGGAAGTTCTCTGAAGGCATTAAAAAAAAAAAAAAAATATATATATATATATAAAAAAAAAGGACATTTTGTTGGAATTTTTAATAATTTATATGTTTCAAAAATTTTGTGTTATTTACAAAGTTTTGTGGCAATACTGCTTTAATAACGACTGAGATCCGTACAATCCGTACCTACATTATAAGTCAACCTCGTAATTTCCAACAGAACAACTTGTTAACGACGTAGCATATGGTACGATTACTTGTTATCATTCGGCATTGAGTTTAATTTCTGCTGATGATTTTGGGTCAAATAAAAAAAAAAATATATATATATATATATTATATTGCGAAAATGAATAGATAAATTAACATCAAACACCACATAGTAGCACACAATATAGTATGCTAACACATTGCTCAATGGGCCTTAATAAGAGTTTATTCATTCCGTAACTTTGCTTTGCTGATCTTGTAACTTTTTTAGCTCTAGGCAGTAGACACAGCACAGAATGAGAACATTAGCATTAGTTAAAGTTAGTATTATTGTTTTTATATAATTCAAGGGAATTATTGAGTTTATACAACGCCAGCTACTACTCAGGGCGAACCAGTTTTAATTATACCATAATTAAAACTGAAGAGAAAGTATAAAAATTTGCCACAGCTTTGAAAAACAAATCGATATGTCGTTTACAAAATCTTAGACCAAGATATATAATAGACAACCTCCTGATAATGTTGAAGCGACCTCATAAGGTCGCCTGCAGGCAGACCACCGTGAGAACGTGTCTGCCGAGGAATATAATCTCTCACGAGAGAGGTCTGCGTTTCAGTGCACTCAGCAACACTTCCTCGGCGAGCACGTAGTTTGTTGCTTGACCTCATCAGAAAAGCAGTCTGCTGGTAACAACCATTACGGACGTTACCTAAGTTTTATAACCTCTTATTGAGCGATGATGCTTCTGTCGCAATAGCTCTTTTGCTCTCTAATCATTAATCATTATAATCTATCTAAATATAAATTAAACCTATTTATAATGTGACTGGGTTATTAATCCAGGAATTGAACGAAAAGATTGTGTTAATTAAATGCTTCTGTGGTATAAAGAGGACCTATTTCCTATTATAATAGGAAACAATTTACTATCTGTTAATGTCCATAATTTAACAAAAATTTTCATCTCTAAACATCTACCTGATTGTGTTTATTATATGAAGAATAAAATGTATGAAATATAATTGATGATTAAACGAACTTACCTGTAAGTGAAGTTCTATCACAATTATGTGAATACATTTTATTCGAATATAATAATATAAGGTCCCTCCCATACCCAAAACCCATGAGTATAATACGAAAATTTTGTTAAATATTCTCTGAAGAATGAAGCATGGCGCGGAGGTAGGCTGGGGACCGCGTGTCCATCAGGGTGGTCAGTTTTAAAAAACAAAATAAATAAAAGTGCGAAATTGCCAGTACAATGAAAGTATACCTGATTGTGTTTATTATATTCGAATAAAATGTATTCACATAATTGTGATAGAACTTCACTTACAGGTAAGTTCGTTTAATCATCAATTATTGCAATACTGATGAATGTCCATATCGCATTTTCGAAAATTATAAGTTTTACGTTTTTTTCTATAGATTAGATATGAAAGAGTACATAGTGAGGAACCAAATGAGGTAGAATTAAGTAAGATGTAAATTGCGTCAGCTGCCAAAAGGAACGTCTTGTCCTAAGAGCAGTAGGTAAAGCTCGGAGAGTTTTTATTAAGTAGCTTATACCCGACAAAGTTTTTCCTTTTCGTATCAAAGCTTTCATACAATAACTAGCTAACTCAGCAAAGGCTGTTTTGCCAGCTAAATTATTTCTCACTTAGGGTATAATTAATATTCCTTTACGTTCCTACGTATTTAATATTGACGTACGTACCCTTACCTCCGCAGCATTATAGAAAATACACAATAAATTATGCAAAAAATCTGTCAACACAAACGAGAATTTTGTATCACATTAATATTATAAAGGCGAAGGTTTGTGTGTAAGTGTGCGTGCATGTTTGTTACTCCTTCACGCCGCAAATACTGAACCGATTTGGCTGGAATTGTGAGTGAAAAAGGTAGATACTTATATTATGTAGATTATACTCTGCATTAAAACATAGGCTACTTTTAATACCGAAAAAATACATGGTTCCTGCGGGATTAGTGTAAAATCGTAAATCTACTTATTAAATTACGTACAAAAAGTGGCAGCTTTAGTGTATTTTTAACCGACTTCAAAAAAAGAAAGAGGTTCTGTATTCGACCCGTATGTATGTATGTATGTATGTATGTGGGTGTGTATGTATGTATGTATGTTTGTCCGCGATTATTTCACGTTTGGCTGAACCGATTTTGATGCGGTTTTCAGGAAAGTATTTGTTACATTCTGGAGAAGGTTTTAGTATATTAACCGACTTAAAAAAATAAGAGGTTCTTAGTTTGATCAACATATTTGTATTTAAGTTTGTTCGCGATTATCTCGAGTTCGGCAAAACGGATTTAGATGATTCTTTTTTTGTTAGATAGACCATACATCACAGGTAGACTCGTTTTAATTTCATCGAGATTTAATGAATATCTTCGGAGATGGAGAGCGGAACTCCTCAACGGAAAATAGTAAATCGCTTGCGATCGGTATAATAGTGTACAGTGTAGATTTTATCGGACTTCAAAAGAGAAGGAGATTCTCAAGTTGACTGAAATATATGTTTTAATTGACCGACGTCAAAAAAAGAGGTTCTCTGTTTAATCCCTATATCGGTATTTAGGATTTTCCGTGATTATTGTACATGCATTTTATTGTGATAGTCCGTTTTAAATTTGGTTAAAACGTGGCAACTAGATCATAAAAGCTTGTCTTTAAAAACTTTTTTGCACTAAAAAGGGTAAAATAAATTATTTTTTAAAAAAATTGAACCGACTTCAAAACCACAAATAGGCACTCAAAAGCGAAAAATATATTAATATAATTATTATAACCGCTACTACCCACTCATCTATTTTGAAGTCGGTGCCAGCCAATTCAAATAGATAAGTAAATCTTTATAATAGTGCAAAACTACATCCATAGTATGTAGTAGTAGTAAGCTTCGCTGGCACCGACTTCAAAATAGATGAGTGGGTAGTAGCGGTTATAATAATTATATTAATTTATTTTTCGCTTTTGAGTGCCTATTTGTGGTTTTGAAGTCGGTTCAATTTTTTAAAAAAATAATTTTTATAGTGTCTTGTCGCAACACACAGTCGTATATACTATTTCCAACAGTAACTACTATTAGCTGGCTAACACCGACACCTACGTCACAGTGAGCTAACAATGGTTAGCTGAACGAGCCGGGCTTGTGATTAGTAGGCGCAGAGGCTGCACTCGGGTGACTCATATTATGTGAACCTATAGGGTTTCCAGGTCGTCAAATCCAATAGCCGGACAGACCAGCTAGTTTGGCCGGAAATTTGGGTAAAAAGGTCGGACGGTACGGTAGGGTCACCAATATGAACCGGAGCATCCTCCGGTTCATATTGGTGACCCTACCGTAGCCCTTTGGAGCATTTTACGTCAACTTTCTATATACAAGAGAAAAGATAATAAAATGGAATGAAATGTAAAATGATGTAAATCAAAACCCGTGCATAAAAATCACGTTTATTATATGGGGGCTCCCATCCCCTCAATTTTTTATTTAACTATTTATTCCTTCAGTTAGTATATAACTAAATATTCTGTGAAAATTTGAAACGTCTACCTATTACCGTTATCAATATCGCGCAAAATCAAGCAAAAAAAATCACGTTTGTTGTATGAGATTGAGAGCCCCCTTAAATATTTATTTTATTCTATTGTTTTAGTATTTTTTGTTATAGCGGCAACAGAAATACATTATCTGTGAAGATTTCAAGTCTCTAGCTAGCACGGTTCCAGAGGTACAGCCTGGTGACAGACGGACGGACGGACGGACAGCGAAGTCTCGCTAATAGGGTTCTTACTCTTCGGGTACGGAAGCATAACAAAACTTGGACAAACCTGACACCGTTTGTTTTGGTCGGACACACATTCAAAAAGCCTAACTATGTCCGGCTTTATTAGGACGCCTGGCAACGCTATGAACTGGCATACGGGCGCACACATTAATGAAAATGTTAGTGAGACAGACAAAGTGGATGCATTGGACAAAGGGATTAGTCTTGATTAGCGCAAAGTTAAGCCGACTTAGGATTTTACAAGATCTTAGTAGGTAGGTAAAATCTTTACCTTCTAATAGAATACTTTTGGTCCACAAACCACTTTGTACTTTGTGAAATGACTGTGTTCCGTATTATCTTTGACGTATTCTTGGTAGCTAAAAAATGTATAAATAATGCATTTAAGAGTCTGCTTACCCACGAAGTCTCCCATACATTTGTAATACCAAAATCATTTGTAATTCGTGCAAATTTTGATCATGTTGTGGATTCAGGTTCATATAGTAATAATCTATGCTCCTGAGCATATCTGGTTCAGAAAAAAATACTTTTCTTAAACGAAATTGTAAACGAGTTTAGTTTTGCATATTTTTATGTCAAAGAGGACATGTTTTCTGCTTATTTGTTTTGTAATAAAAACAACAGTATCTCACGTCGCATTAGTTCAGGAGCACTGTTTTTATCCTCCAGCTAAAGAAAAACACCAGTTAATAAATAAAGTTACAAGTTTTCATTCATAATTTTTGGTACTACGCAACTCGACCAGTTATAAAAATTTTGATCAAAATTGATTATTATTTTGTTTTAAAGAAGTATTTCCGAACCAAATACGGCCAGGAGCATAGATTATTACTATATGAATCTGAATAACACCACAACATGATCCTAATAGGCACGAATTACAAATGATTTGGTATTTTTAACCGACTTAAAAAAAAGGAGGAGGTTCTCAATTCGTCGGAATTTTTTTTTTTATTATTTTTTTTTTATTGAATGGAAGCAGGCGTTATTTTGCGGAAATCCATAATTAGCAGGACTGATTAATTTGTTTTGCTATTATCCGCTTCTTGAAAGGATTTTGTATGGTGCAATATGCAGGAACACCATCCACATGAAACACCACACACAATTTTCTATCACTTTCTTCGACGCACGTTTCGTCCCGACACCGGGACATCCTCAGGAGATGTTGACTTCACAATGCGAAATCGTAGAGCTCTACGATTTCAAGAAGCGGATAATAGCAAAACAAATTAATCAGTCCTGCTATTTTTTTTTTATGTATGTTCACCGATTACTAGAAGACGCGTAAACCGATTTGGAAATTTTTTTTTTGTTTAAAAGGGTATACTTCCCAGATGGTCCCATTGTCATCAGGTCAAGATCTGATGATGGGATCCTGGAGAAATCGAGGGAACCCTTTAAATTTTATATGGACTCTTGAAGCGATTTGGGTATTGTTTGAAAGAATATTACTTTCCGAGCTGTCCTGTGGTTATCAGGTCAGGATCTGATCATGGGATCTTGGTGAAATTGAGGGAACTCTTCAAATCTTGCTAGTAAACTTAAAGCGATTTGGGTATTTTTTATAGTTACTAGTGCATTTGCTTGCAGATGCTGACTTAATGACTAAAGTCATCAAGACAGGTTCTGATGATAGGATCTCGGAAAAATTGAGGGAACTCTTCAGAATTTATAAGCACAATTCAAGCGATTTGGGCATGTTTTACAATGCCCTGTGCATTTGTTGTTTTCCACTAAAAAGTAAAAAATAAAATACAAAATTCTTTTCAAAAAACCGACTTCAAATGCCACTACAAAGAGTGAAATAAATTTTAATGTAGGTACACCAATTCGAAGTCAGGCAATTCGTACAATCATAGTCCTTCGTATTAATCGCCCGACTTCGAATTGGTCATCGTACGTCACAGGACTCTAAAGTCCTATAAGCCGTTATTAATATTTACGCGTGTTATATAGTTGGCAGGATACGAGGACGGAGAACCTTTAATTCGGTGTAAGGGCCGCTTTCCTGTTAAGTTAATTAAGTACCAACAGCCCCTTTTTACGACGCCCGTACTTTATCACCCTATTTACGTGACACGAGAGTTTTCCTTACAAGCCTATAATATTTCTATGAAAGACAAGGTCTATTTTATATTCTTTTTACACGTGTCTATTTTAGCCAAATGACTCGTCTATTGATCTTTGTTGGAGAATGCATACGCAATATGCATATAAATAATGCCTAATGTTTATGAAATAAAATTTAAGATGTAAGCTTAATATTGTAGTTTTCCATAAAGGAGATTATAAGTAAAGGTAAGGTTTCTAACTACTATCACAGATAAATTTAATCGTTAAATTACTTTTAATTAATAAACCTGCTGTGCTATTCTACAAAATGAAATAGCTGCGTGAAATATGCTCTCAGCGGAACTGAATGTATGAAGCGCGACGCCATATTTGAGAAATTTTTGGCTTCAACATCCGTCACATCTTTCCCGTCCTCTTAGCGTAACGTATTTCGTCATTGACGCGCTCACATATTAAGTATGTATAGGGCAGAAAACGGTATTTTTTTCGATAGTTTGCCAAATAAAGTTTTGCCAGCTAAATTATTTCTCACTTAGGGTATAATTAATATTCCTTTACGTTCCTACGTATTTAATATTGACGTACGTACTGTTAGGTCCGGTTGGCGGTGGTAAGAAAAACACCAATTTGAACATTGGGTTTTTAATCGGTATTCGGTGACATGGAAGCACACTTGGATTATTCTACACTATAGATCCCTGGAGAAGGGATTTTATAGAGCCGGAGCTGCACCTTGAGGCTACATTGCTGATGATGATGAGGCCGGCAGGCTGAGAACCGGGTCCGTAGCCTCAAGGATGGCAGCAAATAGCCCAAAATGCGAACTGATTTTAGATGAAAAGATTCTGTATATATAGGAAAAAACTGATTACTATGTGCTGATCGGAAATTGATGTCGCTATACAGCAAAAATTTAGTCTGGTCCGGCCTTTCTACGACAGGGCCGTATTTGGGTTATAACACCTCCCCTCTTTAAAACGGAACATCCAAGGATATAGGATGTGAGTATAATCCAAGTATGATAAAGAAATAGATACAGAGTTACATGATACAAAATAAGACAGAGGTTTACATAATGCAAAATGAGAGTTACATAATACCAAATGACTTTAGTTTTAGTCTAACATACAGCAAATAGGACATTGCAAACAGTATAAAAATATGAAATATAAAATACATTGAAAGTACATAATTAGAACATTTAGTAAGAACTTTAAGTGAAGAAATTGAAAATTTTACCCAAATAATCAAAAGATTACAAATATTACGACATTTCTAGTAGATACAATGATTTTTAAAACCTATTCTGAGTAAGTAATTTTGATATACCTTGATTTTACTTTAAGACTTATTATTTATAATTTTTGTTAAAACATCATAAGCTCTATGTTTACAAAATGACTTTACATAGTATTAAAAGAAAAAATAGAAGTTATTATTCTGAAAACTAGTACAGTAGGTACTTTTTCTACGGCTTTCAATCTTGCTTTAGTCATCATTAACTTTATTCAATTTAAATGACAAGCATAGGTACTGTAAGGAATGTAGCTATTTGCATGAGATAATTTAAGTTTGAAATAGTAACATATAACGAATAAAAATATCTTCAATAACATGAGGATTAGGAACAAACATTTTGATATTTCGATTTAAAATTAATTTTGAGATAAAATAAATTGTCAAGGCTTAACAGCAAAATTTTGAATACCAATAATAATATAATAATATCTTTAAAATTTAATGTACTATTACAACTTAGTTATAATCTCGCTACATGAGTTGAACATCTCTATCTATAATTTTAATTATTCTATGATTACAAGATTCAATGACACCTTTTACGCGTTAAGTTATGAGCACTTTACACATAGGATTTCCGACACTTATTTTTCACTAGTAGATAATTTTAATTACTATTTATCACTTTGCACTCACTTGGGTTTGAAACACTGATCATTATATTAACTTATTTTGTGTAATTGCCAAAAATTTACAGATGGATTAATCAAAACGATACTATGGGACTATGTGTAGAGTAAGAAAATATTTTAAAGGAATTACTAAAGGGAAAGATAAGATGATAAAATAACTTTTAAAGCACTAAAAGTAATTCATAGTTGATAGATTATAAATAATTGTTAACCGACTTTGCAAATAAGGAATATCTAAAGCTTGGATTTGATAACATTTATAATATCGAAACCAATGGCATATAAATATATGGACCTCGGGGTAGTACAAAGTTCACGAAAAAAATATCCCGAGAAACCTATACAAACGAGGATGCACGTGTATTTTTATAAACTAACTAAAACATTGTAATTTATGTCTGAAATCAATATCATACATCCTGATTTTGCTTTAGTGCTATTTGGTGCTATTGGAACTCTTTTCGCGTTTTGGATTTCATTAGAATCCCTTAGTTTATATATCAATGATCAAAACGATTATTATTTAAAGCATATTAAAAGGAATGGTAATTTGATCTACAGTTAAATACAGTTACAGCTGTTAGTGCAAACGTGGCATTTATGTTTAGCCTCATTGTTTCACAGTCGCGAATTCTAATTACCTAAAGTATGAATTCTCTGTTATAATCAAATGTTGTAACGGAGTAAAGAATGTTTTAATATAGAGATAACATTTAAAGAAAGATAATCATTATAACGTTTTATTATTAGGGTTAGAGTAAATTAGTTCTTTAAATGAAATATTTAATCGCGTTATTATTTTTACAAAACAGCAATCGATTTATTTGCATAACTGCTATTTTGTCATACGAGTAACACGGCTGTTATGCGCAATATAAAAAGATCCTAAGTCATCTTTTTATATTATATTTTTATATTTAATTTTAGACAATGGGTTCATATGTAATTTGAACTATACCTACTGAGTTCAGAGGCAGTTATTATGCATTGACCTAGTTCCTACTAAGTGTTAAATATTTGTTTTATTTATATACGAATCTACCTATTCGTATTTTAAGTAGTTTAAAAGACAAGATTTTGATATTGTAATAGGGTTGTCACCTTTTGAATTTTATGAACATAGTTTAATAATAAATATAACGTGAATTTCAAGGTGCATAGCCCTTTTTGTAACTATGAAATAGTAGTATAATATGTAGTACTTTGTTATAAATATATAGCAAAATATTAATGATTATAAATTATTATTTATCGACTTCGTCTTCTAATTCTATCTTTGTAATTAGATATCAAGTATTCTTATTGAAATATATTTAATAATGCATTTGGTCGAAGTAGTAAATAGTAAAATAATTGTATTATCGTAGAAGAATAAATAAGTTCTTAGTATTTTCATGGTATTTTTTTTTTAAGAGCCTCTTATTTAGGCTTATGTGAAATATTTTCATTTTCGTTTTTGTTTTCATTTTTTATTTTCGTAGTAATTGGTATAGTAGTAATAATTATCATAAATAAATAAGTTTTAGTATTGTCATACCAGACAATACTAAACTTGGACAATTTTTTTTTGTACTCTTAATAGTAATATAATTCTTGTAGTGGCCATGTGGCGGCCTTGTAGTTGGGTTGTTTACCCAGGTTGGCTCATCTAAAAAACATGCATTATTGCAGAAAAGACAGTGAGATGAACCATTAGAATATATTTTTTTTTGTACTCGTAATAGTAATATAATTCTTGTAGTGGCCATGTGGCGGCCTTGTAGTTGGGTTGTTTACCCAGGTTGGCTCATCTAAAAACATGCATTATTGCAGAAAAGACAGTGAGATGAACCATTAGAATATTTTTTTTATATATTTAATCGATTTAATCTAAAGAGACAACGCTTATTTAGGACTGGGTACCTGTGTGGTAATATCTCAGAAGATTCAGGGATCGATTTTTAAGATAATAATATTCTTGATTTTTTTTATATATATTTAATCGATTTAATCTAACGAGACAACGCTTATTTCGGACTGGGTACCGGTGTGGTAATATCTCGAGAGATTCAGGGATCGATTTTTAAGATAATAATTTTCGTGATTTGATATTTTTTTATATATATAATCGATTTAATCTAACGAGACAACGCTTATTTCGGACTGGGTACCGGTGTGGTAATATCTCGAAAGATTCAGGGATCGATTTTTAAGATAATAATGTTAGTGATTATTATTTTTTTTTTTTATTTTTTTTTAAATCGATTTTTAAGGACTTAAGTTTTGGGGCACAACACACCCTGTTGTCCTTGAATTAGTAATTTTGATATAGAAATATCGATTATTATATACTTATACCTAAGGACTTCTGATTTGGGGCTCAACACACCCTGTTGTGTAGTCCTTGTTACATAGAATTAGTAATTTAACTGAGTATAAGTTATTAATTAATATGATATTATATATCTAACTAAAATAATTAGTTTTTTTTTTTAAGTCTTTTGCTAGCTGATTTATGATGAATTTTTAGTTTATAATTTTTTAAATTCTGTGAGATTGTCTAATATTATTATTTGTTTAAAAGTTTAGAATTTACGCGATTTAATAAAAAGGGAATTTTGTCTTGGTCTGTCTGTTTATCTGTCTGTCTGTCACCGCAGAGATGTTCCATAATATTAATCTGGACTGAAAAATTAAATCTAAGCATTCTTTACCATTTTGGAAAAAAGGTATTGTAATAATTATTTAAATAGAAAATTAACGTAAAAATGAAATTATAAAGTGATTAATCCACGTGTAAAATCAGGTCAATACAAAAAAGTTAATAAACTCGAATAGCACTCACAGAATGATGATGATTCGGCAATGCGGTGACACAGATAGCGGCCAGCGACGCAGCGCGCAGCGATGAAATGCAGCGTTGCGTTTCGCTGTAGGTACGGCTCGGCGAGTGACTCCAAAAGTGTGTTCCGGTGCGATGCTGTGTAGGTGGTAAATTGATGCCACGATGTTCTTTATGCCACGATGTTCTTGATGCCACGATGTCCTTTATGCCACGATGTTCTTGATGTTTGCGCGGCAGCCTCGTGCTTTGTCATTGAGACGCGACGGCATGGTGATGGTAGACTCGGCAGGCAGGTTCTGCAGGCAGGCGGCAGGCGGCAGTTCGGCAGTCAGGCGAGTAGGCGGCCAGGGGAATAAAATCCCCTTTCTTCTGACACCAGATGTTAGGTCCGGTTGGCGGTGGTAAGAAAAACACCAATTTGAACATTGGGTTTTTAATCGGTATTCGGTGACATGGAAGCACACTTGGATTATTCTACACTATAGATCCCTGGAGAAGGGATTTTATAGAGCCGGAGCTGCACCTTGAGGCTACATTGCTGATGATGATGAGGCCGGCAGGCTGAGAACCGGGTCCGTAGCCTCAAGGATGGCAGCAAATAGCCCAAAATGCGAACTGATTTTAGATGAAAAGATTCTGTATATATAGGAAAAAACTGATTACTATGTGCTGATCGGAAATTGATGTCGCTATACAGCAAAAATTTAGTCTGGTCCGGCCTTTCTACGACAGGGCCGTATTTGGGTTATAACAGTACCCTTACCTCCGCAGCATGATAGAAAATACACAATAAGTTATGCAAAAAATCTGTCAACACAAACGAAAATTTTGTATCACATTAATATTATAAATGCGAAGGTTTGTGTGTAAGTGTGCGTGCATGTTTGTTACTCCTTCACGCCGCAAGTACTGAACCGATTTGGCTGGAATTGTGAGTGAAAAAGGTAGATACTTATATTATGTAGATTATACTCTGCATTAAAACATAGGCTACTTTTAATACCGAAAAAATACATGGTTCCTGCGGGATTAGTGTAAAATCGTAAATCTACTTATTAAATTACGTACAAAAAGTGGCAGCTTTAGTGTATTTTTAACCGACTTCAAAAAAAGAAAGAGGTTCTGTATTCGACCCGTATGTATGTATGTATGTATGTATGTGGGTGTGTATGTATGTATGTATGTTTGTCCGCGATTATTTCACGTTTGGCTGAACCGATTTTGATGCGGTTTTCAGGAAAGTATTTGTTACATTCTGGAGAAGGTTTTAGTATATTAACCGACTTAACTTCAAAAAAAGAAAGAGGTTCTGTATTCGACCCGTATGTATGTATGTATGTATGTGGGTGTGTATGTATGTATGTATGTTTGTCCGCGATTATTTCACGTTTGGCTGAACCGATTTTGATGCGGTTTTCAGGAAAGTATTTGTTACATTCTGGAGAAGGTTTTAGTATATTAACCGACTTAAAAAAATAAGAGGTTCTTAGTTTGATCAACATATTTGTATTTAAGTTTGTTCGCGATTATCTCGAGTTCGGCAAAACGGATTTAGATGATTCTTTTTTTGTTAGATAGACCATACATCACAGGTAGACTCGTTTTAATTTCATCGAGATTTAATGAATATCTTCGGAGATGGAGAGCGGAACTCCTCAACGGAAAATAGTAAATCGCTTGCGATCGGTATAATAGTGTACAGTGTAGATTTTATCGGACTTCAAAAGAGAAGGAGATTCTCAAGTTGACTGAAATATATGTTTTAATTGACCGACGTCAAAAAAAGAGGTTCTCTGTTTAATCCCTATATCGGTATTTAGGATTTTCCGTGATTATTGTACATGCATTTTATTGTGATAGTCCGTTTTAAATTTGGTTAAAACGTGGCAACTAGATCATAAAAGCTTGTCTTTAAAAACTTTTTTGCACTAAAAAGGGTAAAATAAATTATTTTTTAAAAAAATTGAACCGACTTCAAAACCACAAATAGGCACTCAAAAGCGAAAAATATATTAATATAATTATTATAACCGCTACTACCCACTCATCTATTTTGAAGTCGGTGCCAGCCAATTCAAATAGATAAGTAAATCTTTATAATAGTGCAAAACTACATCCATAGTATGTAGTAGTAGTAAGCTTCGCTGGCACCGACTTCAAAATAGATGAGTGGGTAGTAGCGGTTATAATAATTATATTAATTTATTTTTCGCTTTTGAGTGCCTATTTGTGGTTTTGAAGTCGGTTCAATTTTTTAAAAAAATAATTTTTATAGTGTCTTGTCGCAACACACAGTCGTATATACTATTTCCAACAGTAACTACTATTAGCTGGCTAACACCGACACCTACGTCACAGTGAGCTAACAATGGTTAGCTGAACGAGCCGGGCTTGTGATTAGTAGGCGCAGAGGCTGCACTCGGGTGACTCATATTATGTGAACCTATAGGGTTTCCAGGTCGTCAAATCCAATAGCCGGACAGACCAGCTAGTTTGGCCGGAAATTTGGGTAAAAAGGTCGGACGGTACGGTAGGGTCACCAATATGAACCAGAGCATCCTCCGGTTCATATTGGTGACCCTACCGTAGCCCTTTGGAGCATTCGTACGTCAACTTTCTATATACAAGAGAAAAGATAATAAAATGGAATGAAATGTAAAATCATTAAATCAAAAACCGTGCATAAAAATCACGTTTATTATATGGGGGCTCCCATCCCCTCAATTTTTTATTTAACTATTTATTCCTTCAGTTAGTATATAACTAAATATTCTGTGAAAATTTGAAACGTCTACCTATTACCGTTATCAATATCGCGCAAAATCAAGCAAAAAAAATCACGTTTGTTGTATGAGATTGAGAGCCCCCTTAAATATTTATTTTATTCTATTGTTTTAGTATTTTTTGTTATAGCGGCAACAGAAATACATTATCTGTGAAGATTTCAAGTCTCTAGCTAGCACGGTTCCAGAGGTACAGCCTGGTGACAGACGGACGGACGGACGGACAGCGAAGTCTCGCTAATAGGGTTCTTACTCTTCGGGTACGGAAGCATAACAAAACTCGGACAAACCTCACACCGTTTGTTTTGGTCGGACACACATTCAAAAAGCCTAACTATGTCCGGCTTTTTTAGGACGCCTGGCAACGCTATGAACTGGCATACGGGTGCACACATCAATGAAAATGTTAGTGAGACAGACAAAGTGGATCCATTGGACAAAGGGATTAGTCTTGATTAGCGCAAAGTTAAGCCGACTTAGGATTTTACAAGATCTTAGTAGGTAGGTAAAAATCTCTACCTTCTAATAAGTAGAATACTTTTGGTCCACAAACCACTTTGTACTTTGTGAAATGACTGTGTTCCGTATTATCTTTGACGTATTCTTGGTAGCTAAAAAATGTATAAATAATGCATTTAAGAGTCTGCTTACCCACGAAGTCTCCCATACATTTGTAATACCAAAATCATTTGTAATTCGTGCAAATTTTGATCATGTTGTGGATTCAGGTTCATATAGTAATAATCTATGCTCCTGAGCATATCTGGTTCAGAAAAAAATACTTTTCTTAAACGAAATTGTAAACGAGTTTAGTTTTGCATATTTTTATGTCAAAGAGGACATGTTTTCTGCTTATTTGTTTTGTAATAAAAACAACAGTATCTCACGTCGCATTAGTTCAGGAGCACTGTTTTTATCCTCCAGCTAAAGAAAAACACCAGTTAATAAAGAAAGTTACAAGTTTTCATTCATAATTTTTGGTACTACGCAACTCGACCAGTTATAAAAATTTTGATCAAAATTGATTATTATTTTGTTTTAAAGAAGTATTTCCGAACCAAATACGGCCAGGAGCATAGATTATTACTATATGAATCTGAATAACACCACAACATGATCCTAATAGGCACGAATTACAAATGATTTGGTATTTTTAACCGACTTAAAAAAAAGGAGGAGGTTCTCAATTCGTCGGAATTTTTTTTTTTATTATTTTTTTTTTATTGAATGGAAGCAGGCGTTATTTTGCGGAAATCCATAATTAGCAGGACTGATTAATTTGTTTTGCTATTATCCGCTTCTTGAAAGGATTTTGTATGGTGCAATATGCAGGAACACCATCCACATGAAACACCACACACAATTTTCTATCACTTTCTTCGACGCACGTTTCGTCCCGACACCGGGACATCCTCAGGAGATGTTGACTTCACAATGCGAAATCGTAGAGCTCTACGATTTCAAGAAGCGGATAATAGCAAAACAAATTAATCAGTCCTGCTATTTTTTTTTTTATGTATGTTCACCGATTACTAGAAGACGCGTAAACCGATTTGGAAATTTTTTTTTTGTTTAAAAGGGTATACTTCCCAGATGGTCCCATTGTCATCAGGTCAAGATCTGATGATGGGATCCTGGAGAAATCGAGGGAACCCTTTAAATTTTATATGGACTCTTGAAGCGATTTGGGTATTGTTTGAAAGAATATTACTTTCCGAGCTGTCCTGTGGTTATCAGGTCAGGATCTGATCATGGGATCTTGGTGAAATTGAGGGAACTCTTCAAATCTTGCTAGTAAACTTAAAGCGATTTGGGTATTTTTTATAGTTACTAGTGCATTTGCTTGCAGATGCTGACTTAATGACTAAAGTCATCAAGACAGGTTCTGATGATAGGATCTCGGAAAAATTGAGGGAACTCTTCAGAATTTATAAGCACAATTCAAGCGATTTGGGCATGTTTTACAATGCCCTGTGCATTTGTTGTTTTCCACTAAAAAGTAAAAAATAAAATAGAAAATTCTTTTCAAAAAACCGACTTCAAATGCCACTACAAAGAGTGAAATAAATTTTAATGTAGGTACACCAATTCGAAGTCGGGCAATTCGTACAATCATAGTCCTTCGTATTAATCGCCCGACTTCGAATTGGTCATCGTACGTCACAGGACTCTAAAGTCCTATAAGCCGTTATTAATATTTACGCGTGTTATATAGTTGGCAGGATACGAGGACGGAGAACCTTTAATTCGGTGTAAGGGCCGCTTTCCTGTTAAGTTAATTAAGTACCAACAGCCCCTTTTTACGACGCCCGTACTTTATCACCCTATTTACGTGACACGAGAGTTTTCCTTACAAGCCTATAATATTTCTATGAAAGACAAGGTCTATTTTATATTCTTTTTACACGTGTCTATTTTAGCCAAATGACTCGTCTATTGATCTTTGTTGGAGAATGCATACGCAATATGCATATAAATAATGCCTAATGTTTATGAAATAAAATTTAAGATGTAAGCTTAATATTGTAGTTTTCCATAAAGGAGATTATAAGTAAAGGTAAGGTTTCTAACTACTATCACAGATAAATTTAATCGTTAAATTACTTTTAATTAATAAACCTGCTGTGCTATTCTACAAAATGAAATAGCTGCGTGAAATATGCTCTCAGCGGAACTGAATGTATGAAGCGCGACGCCATATTTGAGAAATTTTTGGCTTCAACATCCGTCACATCTTTCCCGTCCTCTTAGCGTAACGTATTTCGTCATTGACGCGCTCACATATTAAGTATGTATAGGGCAGAAAACGGTATTTTTTTCGATAGTTTGCCAAATAAAGCAAAATTAATATAAATTGGTTTAAGAATGTACAGTTACAACAGCCCTTTCACAGGATATCTCACATATTATAGCGAAGCATAGATTTTTACTCTTGCATAACTAAAATAATTATCAATATTTTTGTATTCTAATGACGTTGGCCACTAAAAACACGACCAGTCCAAATTTTATAGTTACCGAAATAATAGTTAGATTACCCACCAACTTATTCATAAGAGTTAGAAGCCCAAAAATAAAATAAGTATATTCTCTTATGTCTGTTGAGAGTGCCAATACTACACAATGCACTATCCAATTAATAAGATAAATGGTGTAGTAAAATAAACGTATTTATATTGCCAAATTGAAACGCTGCAGATGCGATATTCGACGTTTGATGTTGAAAATTGTGCATATCACTAGTGAGAAAAACTCAACTAAATTGTTACATTTTTATTTAAAAAAAACCGGCCAAGTGCTAGTCGGACTCGCGCACCGAGGGTTCCATACCATAAAAGAAGTAAAACATTGAAAGAATCACTTTTGTTCATGAATTTACGAGTACCTATAATTTAAATGTAGGTACTTTTGTTGGCGAACCGCAAACGTAACTTTGTTTTTGGTGGTTTATTGTTATTATCAAAAAAAGTATAATAGTTAGGGAGTTGATTTTATTTTTCCTGTAAAATATACATTAATGTCTATTGATCATAATTATTTCAGATTTTTCTATTGATAAACTTCGGAGATAAGGGGGGGGGGAACGGTATTTTTTTCGACAGTTTGCTCAATAAATCCAAAACTATCAGGCATAAAAATAAATAAAAATCGGTTTTAGAATACACAAGTAACGCCCTTTCATATGATACCCCACTCAATATTGTTAACTCGTTTTGAAAATTCGAAGTCCCGGTTTTCCCCCCTTTTTAAATATAAATAAAAACATTTCTCAATTTTTTATGAGTGCAATGGCGTTGGGTCACTATTACCTAAAACTATTTCAAATTTCAAGTCGATAGCTTTGATAGTTACTGAAATAATCGAGTGTGACAGACGGACGGACGGACGGACGGACGGACGGACGGACGGACGGACGGACGGACGGACGGACGGAGAAAGTCTCACCATAAGGGTTCCACTTTTACCAAATTGGTATGGAACCCTAAAAACCAACACAAATTCACACCTTACATTTTTTAGACAATTACTGAACCGATTTAAAAATTTCTTGAGTTTATATATTTTCTAATAGCATAGCCCATCTTTTTATCGTGAGAAAACATACGAACCTTTTTAACGCGAAAGAAGCCATGAGCAAAAAAAAGTATACGCTACTATCACCGATATATATTATACCTAAATGGTACATATATGTCGGTGTGTATAAATAATACTGCCTTGCTATAGTATAATAGTGATAAAAAAAAACTTGTCTTGCCAAAAACTTCTTACAGCAAACGGAACCATTTAGTAATTAAAAACTGCATTGTTTCGAAAGTCCTGCTTGTTTTTCTATTGCTGAGGAAGGCACTTAGCGTTATACAGCTTCCAACCCGAATATGGCATGCAAAATTGTACTCTATTACAACTGACTGACTGAATTCATAGATGCAGAGATGTACGCTCGTCGCTGTTTTGCAGAAAAGCACGGCTGAATAATATATTTTTACTACATTTCCAGGAAATTTGCTGCTACTTGAATAAATACGTATACGTCAAATCGAATTATCAATCATGGAACTTCTCCACTTCGACAAACGTCTGAGTTAAACAAACACAGTTAGTTGGCTCGTCGTACTCTCCGCAGCCATGGATACAAATAGGTACATACTGTGAACACAAAGCTAAATAATGTGACAAAGGATAAAATTTATCTACTAATGACAATGTTACCTGAAAAATGCACCAAATTCATTCCAAGCTATGTGTTGTACAATCATCATCATCAGTTTTATATGAGACTAGCTTTTACCCGCGGCTTCGCCCGCGTGAATTTCGGGGTTTTACAAATCCCGTGGAAGTCATGGATTTTCTTGGATAAAAAACAGCATGTGTGTTAACCTAACCTCAGAAACACGATTGGATAAAAATTTCTCGCCAAAAAGTTCTCCCAAAAATTGCTCCAAAATCTAATCCCATTTTTCTAATTTCCATCGAAAACTACGATGGACAGAATTGTAATTTTTGTTTTAATGTATCGGTAAAAAATAATTCCCAAAAACGCTCAGAACGACATTTTAATAACTGGCTTAGTTTTTGAAGTAATAAGGTAAAACATCGTTTTTCTGTTATATTCTTCCGCAACGCTGCATACTAACCTAACCTAACCCACCAACGTATTCATAAGAGTGAGAAGGACGAAAATAAAATCAACGTATCCGCTTAAGAGCGAAATATTTTCAGAACCTCTACCTTATAGGTATCCATTTTCGCATTTATAGCATAATTACTATCACATATCCTATTTCTCAACAACAACACATATTTTTAATGGTGAATCAGTTCTAATTTCAGAAACTATACAGGAACACATTTTTTGTATGATTAACCTGTATCCCATTGCTTGACCAAAACACACATTATAGGTAAATAGCGAAAAATTTGTAGTTGTGTTTTCAGAACCTATATGGGTAGGTACCCCTTTCCACATTTATAGCATTAATATCCCTTATCCCATAGCTCAACTAAAACATACATTGTCAGCAACGAAACAGTTGTTAGTTCAAAACCTATACTATATAGGTACCCGTTTTCATAGTTTTAATATTATTAACCTGTATCTCATTGCTCAACTAAAACACAAAATGCTATTAGTGAAACAGTTGTAATGTCAGAACCTATAATACAGGTACCCATTTTCACATTAATAGCATTATGATTCCATATCCCAGTGTTCAACTAAAACACACTGTTTAAATGCGTGCAGTGCTAAGTTCAGAACCTACATAGTGCCCATTTTCACATTTATAGTGATATAATATCATCAGTTTTTGCCCGCGGCCCCGCCCGCGTCAAATTCGCTTTTTCATGAATCCTAAAGGAAACGTCATTTTCCCGTTATCGTTCCCTATTCCAACCTTTAAACATGCTTTCAAGCAAGTTCGCTTGAACAATCTATCTATAGATGTAGCTATAGATTGCCCTAGAAAATTTGGTACTTTGAGTATCCCACGGGAACTACGGATTTTTCCGGGATAAAAAGTAGCCTATTTTTTAATCCGGGTTATAAGCTACCTATGTTCCAAATTTCAGCCAAATCGGTTCAGTAGTTACGGCGTGAAAGCGGAACAAACAAACAAACTCACTTTCCCATTTATAATATTAGTAAGGATAAGGATACTAAGTCTGGAGAACAGATTGAAGTAACTATTAAAATATATATATCTTATCATAGCGATTCATTGCTAGATTTGAGAAAATAGCTAATATGTATTGTTGGAAATTTTTTAAAGTTTTTTAAATATTTGTTACTTCATCACGCATCATCGTCTGTGAAATGATGATAACCTAAGCTCTGAATTAACGGCGTAGACGGCATATTTAAGCGATTAATAGTGACTTGTAGTTTAAAAACTAAAAATAAAATTAGGTACTTTCAAACTTTCAAATTTAAACGTTACGTATTTGAGAAGCAGAAACACGATGGGATAAAATTTTCTCACTAAAAAGTTCTCCCAAATATTGCTCCTAAATCTCCGTTGTTTTAAATTTTATCGTAAATAAAATTTATAGTAAACTACAGACTAAGTAAAGACTAGTATCGATGACAAAAGTCATCGGGGGCATATTCACACCATTCACAAAAGTTTACTGAGATAGAAGTACACTTCGCATGGTTTTTACTCCATATCTCGGCCACTGACCATTCGAATTTCACCAAAAACTATTCATCTCCTCGGGATAGTACTACCAATCGATAGAAAAAAACCCGAATTCGATAGGTTGTTAGCAAGTTGAGTTATCGCTTCGACTAACTTACTTGCTTGCTTGCTTATTTGTCGGCAGACTCATGTTTTTTGAGGTTTTGATGCGGTTTTCGCGAGCCGACGTGAAATTACAAGTACAAACTGCTATCAGCGATACTTATGGGTCTAGCGATTAACCTTGGTCTGCCAGGTTAAAAAAACTGTTTTCGAAATTCAACCAAAAGCAGTTTATTCACTCCGGAACTGTGTGAATATGAAAAACGCTCAGAACCAGATTTTTAATAACTGGTTTAGTTTTTCAGTAGGTAATTAAGTAAAACGTCCTATTTCTGTTAGGTATATTCTTTCGCGACGCTGCATGTCGCACGAATAAAAATTTTTAGGCAACTGCAATATATTTATTGACATAGATTGGATATATATAAAAAAGTTTTCTCGGTGAAGGTCGTTGTATATTGGGACGTGTGACGTTTATGAGCTTGGTAAGGTTAAAGAAAAAAGAGGCGCTAAACGTCAACAAAGATTTATTTGTATATACAATTAGATTTTTAAAACAGGGCGTGGGTTAAGGGCCGTCATTAACGCTTTTCGGTTGGTAGGCTCGAACTTCCCTGCTACGACGCAGCGCAGGTAGGGCCGTCGCGTCACGCCGCCCGTGCGTTCGGCCTGCGGTAGTGGCTAGACCGAAGGCTGCGCAGACTCGCCACGCCGCAGCGTCGCCACGCGCGCCACCCAGGTCTTCGGCCGCGCAGGAGTGGCAGGCCGGAAGGGTGATCGCGCCTCCGTCACGGCGCGCGGCGAGCGCGATGCGACACGTGGCCAGGAGGGCGCAGACTCGCCACGCCGCAGCGTCACCACGCGCGGCGCCCAGGTCTTCGGCCGTGCAGGAGTGGCAGGGCCGGAAGGTGATCGCGCCTCCGTCACGGCGCGCGGCGAGCGCGATGCGACACGTGGCCAGGAGGGCGCACGTGAGATCGTGGCGGAGCTCGCGCGGCGAAGTGGGAAGCGTGCTCGTGAACCCTGGAACGCACATTCCAGGCGTGTGAGTTCTCCGTCTGGACCGGATCGTCTGGTTGCGACCAACGCCTACCCTACGCACTACGTAAGCGGAAAGCTAGCAAGCAAATCATCAGGTGCTGCGTTGGTCAGCAATCAGACGGAGTAGGTTTGAAAATGGAGGAAAATTAACTAATATTAGTTAAGCAATATAATGAAAACACAACAGAAGACTGATTTAAAATAAAAAGGCTTGAAGAATGAACATGAGTAACTGACAATGAATGTTGAGTTATGCAGTAGGTATCTGTGCTAGATAATAAATTGCGCAAGGAAACTCACTTTTTGTAGATAATGGTATCCTAGCGGTAGTAATCAACACTCACCCGATTTTATAAAAACGGGGAACACGGTCACTAACTTTTCAACAAGTAAGTACTAGGACGTAGAAAATAGAAGTTTTTCGTGCGCACTGATCGAGCAAGACTAGCAGAATGGCGTCGCTCATTCGCCAATCGCATGACCGGGGCCGTGACGTGCTGCGTCCAAGGACGGCGCAAGGTCGCCGTGCCGTGTGCACGATCACGTAGTCATACTGTGATCTGATGGTACCTACTCGTAGCTAGATAACTTCAATCGCGCGTTCGCGCGCTTTTTCAAATTGTAATTTTCCTATCTTCCTTTCCTTTTAACATGTAACGAATCTATATCGTTACAGACGATTTAAATTTTTTTGAATAATGAAATTTCCTGTAAACGATTGAGAACAAGCATCAACAAGCGGTTCTTAATTGAAAGCATATTTTAATTTCCAAATTGTAATTATAGTCTAACAGCAAAGTCTTGAATACACAATGTAATATTTCAGGCGTCTTTTCTACGTAAGAACTTTATTTCTTTCCCGCGGGACTTTCTAAATCTGATACCCGTTCTTTTACGCTTTGAGTGACGTTGAAAAATTCTGCTATCCAGCGATTTTTATACCATTTCTCTTTTCTATGTATAGAAGATAATACTGTAATGTAAATGTAATTAATCATAATATTATTAGTAAAATAATCTGTATTAATACTATCTGACTGGACTAATGGAAAACGTATGGAAAGTAGCCTTACAACCTACAGACTCAGACCTACCGTATGTAGACAAAAAATTTCATCGGTATAGCCTTTTCAGTGGACTTGAAATAGCTCTTTGGTTTGGTTACAAACACTGTGAGGCTATAATTATATATATTAGAAAGATGACGTTGTTAATAATATCTTACCAATTGTACTGTAGGAATTTTATAAGGTTTAGGTTATACGAAATAGCCGCCGGTATTTACACAAAACTCGTAATTTGTTCGAGAGAAAATCAAGAAGAATTAAGACGTAGCACAACCGCCTATCTTGTAGATAGAATGATAGATCGTCCTATCGAAAACGAAGATTACTTCACTTCGGCGTCGGTTGACAATGATTGATCTGAAGAGTGTTTATGTTTGCACTTTCGGAGTATAGAAACGTGCTCCTCCTTATAAATTAACATTAGGGTAGGTATAATATAGGTATATTTACATTAAGGCATTACTTACAAGAATTGATATAATAAATGAAATTAATAGTAATGCCATATGACATTGTTTTCCTATGCGTTGTATAGAATGGAACCAAATTGGAACGAAATTAAAAAATGTATGAGAACTAACGCGAAATTCATACGTCACGTCATCAAATTAATCGTTTATGCAATAGCAATAAAGCAAATTGACTTAACGTTTTAGTTAGAAAACGTTTGTCGGTTTGTATGGGAATAAGAAAAGGGCTGTTTTAGGGGTTTTCCGGCGAATTTTTCTCGCCGTAAAAACCATCCTTGAACTTCAACAAACATTTGAATAAGGAATATATATAAATGAATCGCAAAATATGCTTACCAACACATTTTGCGATTCATTTATATATATTATATAGATTATTATCGTTCCAATTTTTGTAACCGAACTCCTCCGATCGACTTCTGTGTATGTTCTGCTTGTGTTCTGCATATTATGTGGTAATGTTCAGTTACACTAGTAGGTTATTACATATCTCTTTTACTCGTATGAAACTGCTACCTTGTATTTTGTTAAAGAAAGCGATATGACAGGAAAACAATTCAAGGACTTTGTGATATCAAAACCCTCTCTTGGGATCTTGCCATACTTTCCTCTCGAGTTTTGCGTCAAAGTCCTTCGTCAATTTCATTTCGCTCTTGATATTTTTAACGCTTTTACATTTCAAAGAATCGTCTGAATGTAGTCACTTGAAAAAACATAAAATACATTTATATTAATGAATTCAATATTCGTTATATTTTTCGGTAACGAATATAGAAATAGGGGGAAAACGAGCGCTATTTGAATACCTCTCTAAATGAATTTAAGCGAACCGAAGCAGATTTTAGTGAGGGAGCTCAAAATAACAGAAAAATTCTCCTGAAAAAGACTGACGCTTTTCTAATTTGATTTAATACGTAGGCACTAAAATAAAAAAGTAAAACGAGGGAGGCGAAGTGTTTAGTTAATTAAAGTCGTTTAATTTCCTCCACCAGTTTAACGAGTATAATTTAAAGTTTTTAATTAGGTTGCGGTTAAGAATTAAGCAGTTGCGGTGTTAGGCACTTAATTAATAATTATTATTAACTCCTAAAATATACTTATAAAAACAGGTATTAAAATACGTAGTAGAATAGCCTTACCGTTATCATCTTATTTTTCTCATTCATTTCTGAAGAGGTCGTGTCAAATAATTAGATTTGGCGAACGGCTGAAACCTAATTTTTCTGTGTCACAGGCAGGAACCGTAATTTGGAAAGTCTCTCAAGGAAATGCGGGAAAAGTTGTACGGTGGAGACGAGTGAAAATTGGAACAAGGTCTGATGTGCGAAATTTCACAATGAAGTTTATCACGCTCTCATAAGAATTTGTACACAGTAAAATGGAACTGACAAATAATTGAATATCAATATCAATACATATAATAAATCTGTAGAGGTCGAATTTCTGTACAAATAAAAAAAATGCTAAAAACGGAGTCAGGGGGATGTAAGAAGTGAAATAGAACTAATTTAAATTTTTTTCAAATTTTTTGTTTCTCTGTTTGTCTGTTTGTCTGTCTGTTTGTACGGGCTAATCTTTGGAACGGCTGGACCGATTCCAATGAAATTTTGTGTGTTGGTAGCTTATGTCCCTGGTCAACATATAGGATACTTTTCATCCCGGTAAAATAAAGAGTTCCCGTGGGATAGTTAAAAAACTACAATTAATTTAACAGCTTTGTAAACAACAACTAATGAACTTAATTTAGTAAAATTTGTCATGCTGATACCTTATGTTGCCTCTTTAACAAAAAATATATATATAGAAAAACTTATTAATCCAATCGAGTTCCCGCGGGAAAGAAAACATTACAAAAACAGGAAAAGCAGGCGTCTTTCAAGTAACGGATTTAAATGCAATTTTATGATCCTACTTTATATATATGCCCGGTCAACATTTAAGATACTTTTCATCCTGAAAAATTTGAGAGCACCCGTGGGATGTTTAAAAAAACCTATAGCTACTTATCTACGTAGCACAATCAAGACGGGGTTGAAATATCGACAGTTTAAATCGTCCTTTTGATCGTGCAACTAGGTATTACTATACAAGATAACCCGTACGTAGCAGAACGGGTTGCTACGTACGCGCATCAGAATGCTTAATAACAATATCTGGGCGTTGGTATCATCTCAGAATAAGATAAGTTTGGTTAGTATAGATATTACAATCCACGATGACACGCCCCACTCTGTCTTACTCCATGCAAATTGAGTAACATAAGCGATTTCGACAGTGTTATAACTAGAGGAAGATCAAAGAAAATATAAATTGTGTGAAAGAAGATAGCACGTTGACAGGAGAGATTGGAAGAAGACTCCTTTACGGGTCCATCGAACCCAGGGACCACTCATTTATCTTGGGAAAAATTAAGAAATTCCACGGGAAACATTTTTGTAAATAAAACGAACTGCACGCGGGCGGAGCCGCGGGCAACAGCTAGTTAGACATAATATAGGTATTAAAAGAGAGTTACTATATCAAATGAAATGAACCGCTTCAAAAAAAATAAAACAGAAGAAATCCCGCATGCCGATATCATTAGACTCATCCGTGGACCCATTCATAATAAGCTATTGTTTTCCCTTTGTTCGCGAAATAGCCTCCATTATTGTTTTCATTTTAGGCCACTATTTTTAGAGGCACGTAACCGAACAGAAAAACTCTTTATATTACGTTCTCAATTGTGGAATTGTGATCAACTATTTTACTAAGAGGCATTTTAAAATCTTAGCACGTTCTAACCAAGCGAATGATATTTGATGATTTATAATGAATATTTGAAAAAAATTTGTTTTAATATATGTTATGAAAAGTACACACCGTCCAACTGATCAGTGCCCAAGACACTGGCGCTTTTATCTGTTTATGTTTGTTGTTTGATGCAACATATAATTGTATTAAATTCTTGTAAGTCTGTTCTCTAATTTTACATTCACTCAGTAAGGAAGAGTTACACGCAGAAAAACTCTTGTTTGCTTGTACACAAGCCTTAAGAGGCTTCAACCGCGGCTGTTTATCGTTCTAACTGCAACAACGAATTGCTAATAGATTAAAGTAGAAATAAAATAGTATCGGAGACTTGAAAACAAGTAATAGATTTATACTCCTTTTCAACGACAATCTATACTTATAATAAAACTGTAAAGAGTCGAATTCTGTACATTGAAGATATTTTGAAAATTTTTGTTGGAGGACACTATTTAGTCGATACTGAAGCCAAAACTGTAATTTGTTTAATTTTTGTCTGTCTGTCTGTCTGTCTGTCTGTCTGTCTGTCTGTCTGTCTGTTTCACGACCGGGCATCACGGCTAATCCGCTGGATGGATTTAAATGAAACTTGACATGATTATAGTTCATACCCCGAGGTAGGACATAGGATACTTTTTGTCCCGAAATTCATCATGGTTTCCCTGGAAGACGGCATCAAAGTCCAAACGTTTTTTAGTTATAATTCATTAACGCGTTGTCCGATTCCATTCATTCTTTTTTTGTTAGAAAGGAGGTTCTTTAAAGATTATTCCATACAAATCTTATTATCATCACTTTTGTAGTTCAGAAATTACAGACATCAGAACCTTTAAGTTCAAGTAGGTAGGTGACTTGAAACTCGGAATGCACAAAGAACCTAGGGCTAGGACGTAGGGCTCAAGTAAGACTGGAGTACCCTTACAGCCGTAAATAAATAGGCTTAGCAGGAGATTTTGTATGGTTTAAAATTTTTCACTTTTAGGGTGAACAAAAATCATGTAACTGGCGTTATCGCTACGTTATACCGTATAGCGCCATCTCTACAATTTATGTGGAACTTGAATGTAAAACTCTGAGATAGGTACTACCAAATTTTTTTAAATAAAAATTAACTGTCATGTTATTTACTGTTTCCTGACTTTATATTAAGATGGCACTGTTAACACATGAACAGATTTAAACTTTATCATCCGCAATATGGAAAGGGTAAGATAATGGTTCACAAATATTTTTAACTCTTAGGTTTTATCGATCCTAACCGACTGACTGTCATCTAAGGTCTTTTTATACGTAAAGAAATATATAGCCATTGTCAATTCTGATGTTTTGGATTGTATTGAGATGAAGCAAAGATTTTTAAAAGACTCTTATATTATGTTGGGCTGGGGAATATTGTTAGTAGAGTAATTTATCCCAGTGGTACTTACCCGACCGAACTCTGAAAGAAGAGTTCTACCACCAGTACAACTTTTCACATGGTTTAATAATTTTTGACATATTTCGTGGTTTCAGAATAAACATCACAATGAAAAGGACGATTTTAACTGTCGATATTTTGATACATTGGGTCGAAATATCGACAGTTAAAATCGTCCTTTTGATCTTTCAACTACGTATTAATGAAACTTTATATTATTATTAAGAAAAAGGAGTTACAAGATAACCCGTGCAAAGTAAGAACAGGTTTCTGTACAACATCACACCAGAATCCCGCGAAAAATAAAGAAAAGGAAGGTATATTATGTAAAAAAATCGTAATTCACGCGGGCGGAGCCGCGGGCAACAGCTAGTCGCTAATAAATTTAAGGAGAACCTAGCTAAGCCCATAGAAGAGTATTTTTACTCACAACAACTGTCACCCAAAGGCTTAGGAGTCCCTTAAACTCAAGCGTTTGTCGGTGAAAACGAGCATTAGAACTACCTATATCTAATGCACATATTAGTTACAGACTGTTTTGAAGAAATCTACATTTCTTCACAATAGCATGTGCAATGTGCATAGACAGACGCCGGCATCTTCACCAAGACCGCATTTTAATTATACTCGTGACCCGCTTAGCATGCACGTTTTCTTTTTAGGAGGTTACGAGGTCATTCCCTCAAGGTATTTAGAACATAATGTTGTTGGATTAACTGTTTTCTGGAAAAAGAATTCAAACAATCATTTTTTTTCTTTCACAAAACTCTATATTTTCAAAGTGCTATTATTTTACGTTTTGACAATGTTATGATGTGTACTTATACGTAATACGAAACCGAAACAGATCGAGAAAGGGTAAATGTAAACTTTGAGTTACCTATCTGTGACTATAACAGATGGTAAACCTATTATAATTACGTCTATCAATCTATCTCAGTACAAATATTTAAAAAACCGGTAAATGTAAATGTAGGTTAGGTCTCCAGCGTCATTCTTTTAAACGAATAGAAAGACATCTAGCTGTTTTACTTTTACCTGTTATAATTACTTCAATCTTCTGAAAAAATGAAAAAAATGAAAAAATGATTTATTAATAAAAATATTTCAAAACATTCATCTGTTGTTGGGACATCCTTTTAGGTAAATTTATACCTGTGCCAGGATGTCCCAAATCTTCTATACCAAGAACAAGCAGAAATAGTACCTACTCATTTTGGTTTTAAATTAGAGCATTTGGATAACATTCCTACAAATAGATAGATAGGTAGATAATACTTTATTGTACACCATTACAAAAGAAAGAAAAAACAAATAAAATAACCAAACAAACAAATGTACAATATGGCGGCCTTATCGCTACACAGCGATCTCTTCCAGGCAACCATCGGGGTAAGAAGCGGCTATTGGAAAACATGAGGTAGGTGGTACAATAAAAATATTAAAAGAAGAAAAATATTATTCTGCATAAATATAAAATAAATTATTAGCATAATAATATTTACCTATTACCAATATACATATACAAATACATACAAACATATATATATAAATATATATATATATATATATATATATATATATATATCTATAATGAGAGTTATATACATAAATATTATACTATATACAAACATACATAAATACATAATACATATAATAAAATACTAAGTAATAAATAAACACAATAACCCTCTTATAGGATATTAAACGTTACAAATGAAAATAAATACTTTATAACATAGTAACAGAGTGATCAGCTGCTACTGACTCCAGGAAGTTGAGACAAAAAGTGATCCTTTAAACGTCTCTTGAAAATATTTATTGATCTGGCCTCCCTGATATCAAGAGGAAGGAAATACCTGTATATATTTTTACTTATGGGTACGCATGATAAAAAAAATCCATACATATGGATATCTTAATATATATAAATCTCGTGTCACAATGTTTGTCCTCAATGGACTCCTAAACTACTGAACCGATTTAGTTCAAACTTCGTGAATATCTGTCATTTGGTCCAACTTAAAAGATAGAATAGTTTTTATCCCACGTGGACGAAGTCGCGGGCATCAGCTAGTAATATAATATAGTATAATAAGTTTGTCGCACAGCACTTGTAAGTTGTAACTCGCGAAACTTGTCTATTTCGGTAGTGGCAGAGGGCTTAGCGTAAACTTTTGTATCGGCATCGACAGTTCGATACTGGGTCGAGTTTAACGCTCTATCTCGGGGGATTTAGGAACTTTGTATTTTAGCGACTGATAAAACAACATGCGAGACATTAGTATATTAACTACTTAGTTCCTCTTTACAGTATGATATTCTTGAACCTTACTTTATGTAGCTTTTACTACACTTTATACAGTCTTTTATAACCTCATGTTTGGGCTTTCAGTAATCTGACAAGGCCTATGGATTTTTCAGACGCGGAGCTCATAGGCGTTTTGGTGCGAAGGGGTAATAACAATCAATATGTGTGTTCTATATATTGCGTTTACGTATTTGAAATATTATGTGTATTATTACTAAGTTATGTAGTACCCATAACACAAGCTATCGCTTACTTTGGTGCTAGATTACGATGTCTATAACGTACAAATATATATTAAAAAAAAAACACATAAACGGGAACTTTTGTTGAGTTTGTCCGCGTAAATCCTTTATTCCTTAACGTAAATGATCCAGTTTTAATAGAACGTTTGCTGCTTTGAGTTTTTTCCTTACATACTTTTTTTCACCACAGTGCCGCGCCGAAGCGATATTTTATCGCCTGAACGCACACAACGTAGAAAAGACAGATATGCATGGCTAGGATTTGAATCCTTGAACACCTTAGCAGGATTTGTAAGTTAAACTGACACAGACGGCTTCTTTCTTCTATCTGAACCTCTTCCGTTGTTAGATCTTCTTGCCTTATGCATGGGGGCTCCAATGTGGCTCGTTATAAGTAATGATATTCATATTAATAGGTACTAAAAGTAGTCGTGACAGGTTCCTCACAGCATTAATCTAAGGCCTTTCTCGTTGAGTGATTATAATGCATCACCTTATAATATTGGCCCCTTAGACTGATTATTATTACATTAAGAAAGCTTTTTCATCTCCAACCTAAGCAAATACGGCTTAATGTATTGTATTGTAACACAAGATAAAACAGTAAGTAATCTATACAACAACAAGTACGCCATAAATATTAAGAAGTGCACTAAGGAATAGGGCGTGCCTCGAATAAAGTAGCCATTAGCTATTGTTTCACTGCAAATAAAATATTCACTGCGGTGTTATTTTGAAAATAGAGCAAACAAGGAAAATATTTCACTGAATCGGAAATGGGAACTGTATGCCTCAACGCTTATCATGAATATTCTGTGCGTGTTTGTTCCGAGTAGATGCATTAATATATCCTTTTTCATAGCTAAACTATTACAGATGGTGACGAGCAAAGGTGATATAATGAATAGCAAAGTCACAAAAATATAAGAATTGAAAAAAAAAATCAATTTACGAAATATTCAAGAAACGAAGCAGATAATGTAATAAAACGTGCAACATTTTTACAATTAAAATTTTGCGTAAAGCTTTGCCTATTTATTGGTAGTACAAAATACGTTAAAAGCTCTGTCGTTGAGATGAATACACTCGCAATACCCACTTTAAGTCTTTCACTTTAGGTTTGGAATAGCTTGGAAGCAAAACAACGCTACACAAATATTTTGCTCCAACTCCACCAGTTGGAGAAATATATCAAATAAATTTTATGAGTCGCCTACAGAGCTTTACGCTAGGTCAAAACCTCATGTAGTGTTTTTTCGAAAAAAATGCAAGGTAGTCATTAATAAACAAATAAATTATTACAAAACCTCAAAATATTGTTAACTATAGTTTTACAAGTATCTTAGGTACATTTAAATAAATACCTTTGTCAGAATTTTTTTTAATGCTTACCTTTCATAATTTTGTTTTATTTATGCATACCTTTTTTACATATAAAAATAATAAATTTGATTTTTTTTAAGATTTCCTGAAAGTAGAGCAGCACAGTTTAGTACCTAGATTAAGTACAAGCAGTGGGAGTTTAAACGATTCTTTGGAAGTAAAATAATAAGGGAAGTGTTGGGAGAGTCTCAAAATTTTCTTCCTTGCATGCAAAAATATTTATCAAAATTTTGAACATCAGCTTGTGAGGTAAACAATTATCAGTGGGTAAAGCCAAGATTATGGCCAAAAGGTCAAGACAGAGTCCAATAAAAACCATATCAACAAACCTTTCTCTCACACCCTAAACGCATCACCATATAAACGCATATACCCGTACTCCGTTCCGTCGTGGGTATAGAAACACGATAAAATCAATGACTTATCAGTCAAAACTCACCATGTGGAAACATCTTAACGCTGCCAGTGATAAAATAAAAGAAACAAAATTGTCAAATCTATGTGGCAAATGGCGGGCAGTAGGTAGTAAATATTCGGGGAGATGAAGAAACTTTGCCTGGAGATCATTGTGTGCACACATACGTATTTATATTTGCCATTAATGAAAGGTCCCTTGGAGTGATAATAATGTATTGACGTACTTACTCCTATTAGCTTAATTATATTAAGAAATATTATGATACTATGGTGATAAACAAAGAAAGAAAAACAAAGTAGCGGCAGCGATCCTGCCGTCTCATCTGCGTCAAAGGTCGTGGGTTCGATTTCCATAACTAGAAAATGTTTGTGTGATGAGTATGAATGTTTTCATGTGTCTGGGTGATTTTAAATATATTGTATGTATGTATATTACATATTAAGTATATTCTGTGAAGTGCACTTAGCGATAAAGCGTTCACTTCCACTGAAATATTGCCATCCTCAATTAAAATCAGTCATAGATATTATAAATAACTATGAAACAACGATTAAACAGACAGTTTATTCTAAAACAAAACCAAAAAAATTGTGTGCTCATACTCTATCATCCAGTACTACAATACTCCAAGAATACGTAAAGTTATTTTGGTGCTGAAGTTCGTAGACACTGTGACATTAATCGTCCGACTTGTTTTGGTGCCAATGTTTGTCCGTCGACTGTAGGCTATAGATCTTGACATGGAAATATACATAATATATAAAGTTATTCCTTTGTCTGTGCATAATATTATGTATAGCTGAGCAATAACTTATTTCCAATACATTCGCTAGCAAAGTTTCTCAGATTTTGCCATTGTCAAAACTTTAAGCAAGTCGAACGCTGCTTTATCTGAACGTCGAACAAAATGTGGTAATTTCATTTTTTATGCACAATATTGAGGGTAACTTAAATTATAGAAAGATAAAATGTTTTACGGACCAGAAAAAGGGACCGGGTAACTACGCATGAGCCATGTTTTTGTCAACGTGCACCAACTTTCCAACTCTCTCTGAGGCTAATGGTAGGTTCGAGGTTCAATTCGTGCTGAGCTTGCAAATAACTTATCATTCAAAAAGTTATCTTCTTCGTTTCTTAACTTATTACAATAATTAACTGTGTATTTAATTTGACTACCGTAGGTGGTGAGGAATGAAAATGGTACACCTGTTTTTTTTTCTTCTGTAAATCTCAATGTGAGGAAGCTTGAATGCCCTATCACCTATGAAATACCAAAACTGGAGACGCTCCATTCATTTATTCTAGCCTTGCGTGACATGCGGCGCCATTATGAGCGCCAAGATTTGTTGTCAAAAGTTAATGTACCGAGTTACTAGTCCTGAAACTAAAAAAAAAAAAAAATAGACAGATTTGATGTTAGACAGATCCATATGTTTTCCTAGGTCTTTGTGAATGCTTTATAGTTTTATTTTAATGTCAAACATATGTAAAGTCCATGTAAAGTCTGCCAATCCGCCAATCCAATTCATTGCGCGGGGCCAGCGTGATTGGCGATGGTCCACATTGGTGATGATGATGATGAATGTAGTTGACACCGTTGTCGTGTCGTGACGTATATTTAAAAAGATATAACTTTAAAAACAAAATTTTATAGCGAAATTTGAATTTTCATTAATACCGAATGCGAATCTCAATATGTCAAAAATAACGGTTTTAAAATTATGCTCCAACGTAAACATACAGACATTGTATGGCTTAAAAAAATGAAATAGCGCGTGGATATGTAACGCAAAGGCGAAGTGTGGTTTTTGGATCACGTTCAACTCTCGTATTTTTTTCGTTTCCCCTCCATCTCCGAGTATATTACTCCTTACACAGTCACTGATAAATAGTCTGCCCTCGTAGCTTTATCCGTAGCCATGCCTACGGTGTAGATGTGTCTGCGACGTAGATGTGCCTACGTCGTAGTTTTGCTACGCAGGATTTATTATATATTACAAAAAAGTTGTACATTATATATTAAAGTAGATTAAAGGCCTATTTCACAATCACCAGATTAACTTTATCTAGCGAATATTTGATGGTGTGACAATTTTTGTAATGGGAATAAAAAAAATTTAAGTTTATTCGTTATATAAAATTTAATCTGGTGATTGTGAAAGAGGCCCTTAATTTTTATTGTTTAGTTGTAGCTATTTGACGGATAAAATTGTACTTTTTAAAGTTCTTATATTAATCCGCATGTGGGTTTATTAGTTAGCATAATTAGCCTGGTATTACGAATAATTTGGTCGCGTTCAAACCGCAGATTACTAATGTATTTTGTGTTTATCAATATTTAATATTAAGTCACACATACTTGTTTACAGTGCGAGGTGGTCGTGGGGGTCTGTATCCTGTAGGGAGTTTTTAGCCTGCACTGGGCGTCCATAAAAAATACCTTTATAATATCGTTTTTTTTTTTAGATTTTTTTATTTACATAAAATACAAATAACGTCTAAGTTCCGTTTATTAGAACGAATGGTTACTTATATTAGTGGGACTTAAATATTTGCAACCAAAGTAAATAAATAATGTGCACGTAGTATATGTATTCCAAATAAATCATTTCACAACAACGTTCATAATAAGTTCCATCAACCCCAAAACTTAAACTTGATTGGAAGGGATTCGGCATCAAGCCGGTTTCGATGACGCTGCGTAATTAATTAGGGTCCCGCAAGGTGTAGGTCCAGTGACGCAGGCTCCTGCAGAGGCATGCCAGCCTCGGCAGTATCCGCCCAGCCTCGGCAGCGGTCGCTTGGGGTCCGTACGACATCTGCGAAAACGTCAACCGCGGACGATTTGAAAGCAATTTTAATACATCCCAAAAGTGACTCATTTTCACATAACACAACATTAACTAAATATTCTGAAAAATAAAAACATAATTTATTTCATTGTGAAGCCTTACCAACGCGCGTTCGTTTATTTCGGACTACTTAATAAAAAAAGTTGAAATGACGTGAAATTTTCAGATGAAATAAACGATTGCGGATTAATATTTTGATTTAATTAATTTTTGAAATGTGCGTCGTTGGAGCGTTCATTTGTTTTTACGAATATTTCGTTATTTTATTTTTATGATAGCGGAATTAAAGGTAATATAAATATTGAAGTCTATTTTGAAATAACTTTTCTCTACTTAGCAATAATTATAATTAAACTTTGGTTTTATTTTCATCTTAGTACAGTAAAAAAGTCGTTGTTTAATTATTAAATTGTTTTATTAATCTATAGAGACTTTCTGTTCGTTATGGGCATCATATTAAAGATTTTGCTAAATTTTGTATAGATTCATTTGCAAATTATTTCACAATTAGATAAGAATACCTAGAAGTAAGTACAATGTATTCCAGTATGGCTATTTTAAGGTATACCTCGGATATTTTAGACGTGATTTAAAGTATTTCAATCGGAATAAAAAGACTATAACAATAGCTCAACTCGAAGAAACGTTTTTGTGTCGAACCTTGGTCATTATTCTTATGAATAGATTTTAATCCCTTTCTAGTATTTAAGAATTTATTTATAACGAAATTCTATTAAGAACATTGCGACTAACATTTTCATTTATGTTTCTACTTGGTTTATCCGTATCTATACAAATATAAAATTAATGGTAGAGTGAGCAACATAATCTATTAGTATTTCAAATCGTTATGTTGTTATGTTTATTATTATGTTGGTTAATTAATACTAACACATTCAAAATTACATATAAATATGCAAATACTGGAAATCTTATAAATACAATTCGTTGTGAATAGGCTTGTCCACTTTTCCCTGAAATAGGCTCGAAGGAAAAAGGGTCTTCCCTGAAAAAGAGTAGAACACACATGGATATACCTATAATAAAATATAACGTGTACTTGATACCTCCAAAAAGAATAAACAAAGGTAGTATCAAGTTGAGTAGTCTCCTGAACCAAAACTAAAATATTCTACTAAAAATGAAATAGTGTTTTTTACGATCTTTTTATAGGAACTTTTGCATTGGCACTAGAATTTTTATTTTTGTGCGGGATTCTATACATCCATGGTCTTTTAACCTGATGGTAACCTTTGAGACATTATCACGTCAATGCTTTATGTTAAACACATATAATGAGAATGGGAGGGAGATATTGAAATGGATAACTACTTACCCATTCTGTATTTTCTAGGACAAGCAAGAAAAAGCAGCTAAAGCAAGGGAACAATTTTTATTCGAATAACAAGTTTGTTCTACGGAATTACAATTTCTAAAGTATAAACTCTTCTATTGAATAATAATTAAAATTTCTCTCCAAATACGCGCCAGTTTTACTCAAATAAGAAGCTAAAAACCACACTGTTCGTTCATACTCATGTTTTATTCAGTAGGAATCCACGGATTCGTTGCTGGTCGTGAAGAGTGAGGGAAATTTTTACCAGCCCTTGTTATAGAACTCATCACCATTCCAGAAGATGCAAATAAAATTAAATGTTTTAAATTCAACATCTTACAAGCTAGAGCCGATGTAAATATCAGTACCAGTATAATAATGATGACTATAATACCGTGAAGATAATTTACTCGGGCAACACTGAAGAAGTATAGCGATTGACCGCTTAGAAAAACACTAAAGAGGAATGACCAAAGACGGTATGAAGTTTTCTCATAAACCATAACCAAGATATCCTAGGAAAATAAAATACTGCTTTTTAAGAACCATTGGCACTAAGAATTTGTTTCTCAAATCCAGAATTAATTTTACATACAAAATGTTACCGTCTTACCTTACACTTTACCGTTACACTTCCGTCATACAGATTTTAATGAGGAGTACAACTTGTTTATTTGTCTATAACTTTAGAATTTGTTTGTTAATTGAAATTGAATAATAATAATTGTAGGAGTTAATGTGGAGACCGTAAATTCTTTTGGTCTATAAAAAATCTTGAACAGCTTTGAGAGAATTTCCCTCAAACTAGGTATATAGATTGGAAAACAGTAAAATCGGGCACAAGATGACTTTTTATCCTGCAAAAATGCACGTTACGCGAAGAATTTCAGAAATATCATAATTTAAAACGGGCATAGCCACGTGTAATATCTAGGATATATGTATTATTAATTAATGGTTATATGCGCAAATTCCCTGATTTGAAACGTCTTTTACAGTTAAGTGACATTCCATTTAGTAGATGACAATCATTAATTAATGAGACGCTCTAAGATTTAGTTGACATTTCATTAAAGCCGTTGTTTCACTACTACGTATATTAGATAGCAATATTACTTTACAATATGCTGAATCTTCATAAAGGACTATATTCTGGAGCTATCTGATCGACGAAAAAGATAATAAAATACGTTCAATACTTATACTTATACACCAAGATTTTTTGACATTGTATTAAATACTTTTTATGTCGGTAAAATTACTTGAAGGTTTAAGAATTTTATAATAATACTAGCTGACTCGGCAAAAGTTGTTTTGCCATTAGGGATATAAAAATTAATAACAATTTGCTCTCAGACCTACACTGATCATACACCGAAAGTTTCATAACAATCGGTCGAGCCGTTTCGGAGAAGTTTGGTAACAAAGATTGGCGAGACATTATATGAAAAGAAGATTAGATTCATGTATGATAAAAGCAAACCATAAAATGTAAAAGCAAAAATGACATAGGATTCGGCCGGCCTCTCTTATCTGATGTGAGAAACCTTTTCATGTCTGTTTGAAGTGACAGGCAATTTGCAGCAGTGACATTACTGGCGTAAAACTACTTTGATCTGACGTGAGATCGTTGAGATCAGTCCCGAACTCCCTACAGATCTATAGAGCCATTTTATTTCTCTCTCGTAAATGATGAACGTTCAATAATCCAAGGTACAAATAAGACCCCGATACATCACTCTCCAAGAGACAGATTGTCGAAGATAAGGCGGGTAAATGTCCTGCTTGCAATAAATCTTAATGATTTATATCAACACAAAGTTTATTAACGAGGAAGATTAGGAAATCTTAGCGAGAGGTTGTACGAGTAATTTAACGCGTTGATCTATCTAGATAGAGAAGAATTCCCTAAAATAACATAAACTTGATAAATACGAATTTAATTTTCTTTGATCACCGATACAATCTTTCTTTCTCAGGAACAGACCAGGGGCCGTACCACCATCTCTTATAGCAATGTTATTGTAATATTGTTTTAAAATTTTCATACTAATATCGTACAGCCGCCCCTAAATTTTCTTGAGAGAATTGAACCGTTGTCATATTCTCCTTAAATATTTTAAAAATTTAAACAACAGAGCACTATGCAGTATTATCCTGCCTTTGTCAAAACTCAAAATAATTTCGTCCTTTTTATTTTAAAAGTTCCAACACTACAATAGTAGAGAACTTTAATTTGTGGTTGTAAAGCAAACACAAATTAAAGGTATGTAAATTTCTCTAAATCACGTGGTCAATCTATCTATATATATAAAAGAATGAGGAATTTTGGTTTGTTCCACGGATTCCGCCTAAACTATAGGTCGTAGAGATCTGAAATTTGGTGCCTAGGTAGATATTAGGTCATGAATTCGTACTAAGACGGGGATTCCAGAAATTCAAATTGTAAGGGGTAAAAATCGTACATTAAAGGGATTTTCCCATACAAAAGTGAATTTTTTTCGTTGTTCCAGGAATTCCCGAAAAACTAAAAGTCGTAGAGATCTGAAATTTGGTGCCTAGATAGATATTAGGTCATGAATTCGTACTAAGACGGGGATTCCAGAAATTCAAATTCTAAGGGGTAAAAATCGTACATTAAAGGGATTTTCCCATACAAAAGTTAATTTTTTTCATTGTTCCAGGAATTCCCGAAAAACTAAAAGTCGTAGAGATCTGAAATTTGGTGCGTAGGTAGATATTAGGTCATGAATTCGTACTAAGACGGGGATTCCAGAAATTCAAATTCTAAGGGGTAAAAATCGTACATTTAAGGGATTTTCCCATACAAAAGTGATTTTTTTTTCGTTGTTCCAGGAGTTCCCGAAAAACTAAAAGTCGTACAGATCTGAAATTTGGTGCGTAGGTAGATATTAGGTCATGAATTCGTACTAAGACGGGGATTCCAGAAATTCAAATTCTAAGGGGTAAAAATCGTACATTTAAGGGATTTTCCCATACAAAAGTGATTTTTTTTCGTTGTTCCAGGAATTCACGAAGAACTAAAAGTCGTAGAGATCTGAAATGACATGGCCGGATTCTGCCCTCAAAAAAAAATATTCATGGCCATCGACAAACAGTACGTCATATTAAAGCTTATAATTATGTCTTTACAATCGTTTAGTTTTTATGATCTGAAAACTAGCGAGAGACATAATATCAGCATAACAACTTGCAACAAAATGCGCCTATATATTTTTAATAGCAATGATTTTTTATTAAAAAATTGTTTTTCAAAATGTTTACTCGCATTTTCTAAGCTTTGTAATATGAAAAATTAATAAGTTCATAACCAATACGCATCATTTTTTAATAAAAAATCATTGCTATTAAAAATATATATGCGCATTTTGTTGCAAGTTGTTATGCTGATATTATGTCTCTCGCTAGTTTTCAGATCATAAAAACTAAACGATTGTAAAGACATAATTATAAGCTTTAATATGACGTACTGTTTGTCGATGGCCATGAATATTTTTTTTCCAGGGCACAGCTCCATACAAGTTTCGGCCATGTCCTTTGTTAGCTAGGTTTTTTATTAGGTAACAAAATCAATTTGTACTCAGATTTATCGGGGATTTTTGAAATACAAATTTTGAAGTTTTAAAATTTCGAACTTTTTTGTTACTGGGCCGATTGCTCTGAAAATCGATATTTGAGGATCGCAACAAGCATGGAGAAGGAATTTATGGTCAAAATTTAGAAAAGTGGCCGCCATTTTGAACTTTTTTGTTACTGGGCCGATTGCTTTGAAAATCGATATTTGAGTATCGCAGCAAGCATAGAGAACGAATTTATAGTCAGAATTAAAAAAAAAGTGGCCGCCATTTTGAACTTTTTTGTTACTGGGCCAAATGCTCTGAAAATCGATATTTGAGTATCGCAGCAAGCATAGAGAACGAATTTATGGTCAGAATTAAAAAAAGTGGCCGCCATTTTGAACTTTTTGTTACTGGGCTGATTGCTCTGAAAATCGATATTTGAGTATGGCAACAAGCATGGAGAAGGAATTTGTGGTCAAAATTTAGAAAGTGGCCGCCATTTTGAACTTTTTTGTTACTGGGCCGATTGCTTTGAAAATCGATATTTGAGTATCGCAGCAAGCATAGAGAACGAATTTATCGTTAGAATTAAAAAAGTGGCCGCCATTTTGAACTTTTTTGTTACTGCGCCGATTGCTCTGAAAATCGATATTTGAGTATCGCAGCAAGCATAGAAAACGAATTTATGGTCAGAATTAAAAAAAGTGGCCGCCATTTTGAACTTTTTTGTTACTGGGCCGATTGCTTTGAAAATCGATATTTGAGTATCGAAGCAAGCATAGAGAACGAATTTATGGTCATTTTTAAAAAAGTGGCCGCCATTTTGAACTTTTTTGTTACTGGCCCGATTGCTCTGAAAATCGATATTTGAGTATCGCAGCAAGCATAGAGAACGAATTTATGGTCAGAATTAAAAAAAGTGGCCGCCATTTTGAACTTTTTTGTTACTGGGCCGATTGCTCTGAAAATCGATATTTGAGTATCGCAACAAGCATGGAGTAGGAATTTGTGGTCAAAATTTAGAAAGTGGCCGCCATTTTGAACTTTTTTGTTACTGGGCCGATTGCTTTGAAAATCGATATTTGAGTATCGAAGCAAGCATAGAGAACGAATTTATAGTCAGAATTAAAAAAAGTGGCCGCCATTTTGAATTTTTTTGTTACTAGGCCGATTGCTCTGAAAATCGATATCTGAGTATCGCAGCAAGTAAGCATGGACGGACATACGGGCAGACAGCGTAGTCTTAGTTCCCGCGTTTTACCCTTTAGGTACGGAACCCTAATTGAACTATATTAAACTTTTTGTAACGACCTCATATTTCAAAATCGATAAGTGACTTTAGCAGCAAGTACAAAGAAATAATTTGTCGTAATAATTATTAAAATAAATGGCAGTTAAAACAGGAATTTTGGAAATTTAACGCCTGAGGTTGTAAAGCAGAGGTTAATCGTGAGCGAAGCCGCGGGCGTCCGCTAGTTATAATATATTTTAATACACCATGCTACATAAACCATCGCAAAGTTTAACGACGGGTAAAGCTTTTATGTCGTGAATATTGACGTCTGCCCAGTGGTTGTACGAGGTTAATACCTTTTATACTGTATCGGGATTTGTATAGAAATCGCGTCAAACGTGTATAATTCCGGGTACATAGGTCTGGAAGGGTTTCAAACCTAAGTGGTGCCAATGTCACGAAACCCTAAATGCGGCCATGACTCGAACTTTCTATTTATATTTCACATTTTTAAACAGTTACAGAAAATTCGGAATAGATACAAAGAGGAAAACTTTATATTACGCTGAAGGCGTACAATAAAGTGCTACAGAAAAGTTTTCTGTATTTTACATAAAAATGTATGTATACAACTATTTGTAAAACTTTCACGATACGCTTGTTTGTATTCTATAAAATGTTTTCGTCATGAATAAAAAATCTATCTTATCTAAATAGTTAGATTACCCACCAACTTATTCATAAGAGTTAGAAGCACAAAAATAAAATCAGTATAATCTCTTATGTCTGTTGGGAGTGCCAATACTACACAATGCACTATCCAATTAATAAGGTAAATGGTGTAGTAAAATGAACGTATTTATATTGCCAAATTGAAACGCTGCAGATGCGATATTCGACGTTTGATGTTGAAAATTGTGCATATCACTAGTGAGAAAAACTCAACTAAATTGTTACAGTTTTAGTTAAAAAACCAACACAAATTCAAACCTTACATTTTTAGACACCGATTTTTAGTACTGAACCGATTTAAAAATTTCTTGAGTTTATATATTTTCTAACATAGGCCATAGCCCATCTTTTTATCGTGAGAAAACATACGAACCTTTTTGACGCGAAAGAAGCCATGAGCAAAAAAAAGGTTATATCGACCGTACGGTACCGACATATATTGTACCTACGGTACAATATATGTCGGTACCGTACGGTCGATTGTACCTACGGTACATATATGTCGGTGTGTATAAATAATACTGCCTTGCCAAAAACTTCTAACAGCAAACGGAACCTTTTGGTAATTAAAAACTGCATTTACGGTACAATATATGTCGGTACCGTACGGTCGATTGTACCTACGGTACATATATGTCGGTGTGTATAAATAATACTGCCTTGCCAAAAACTTCTAACAGCAAACGGAACCTTTTGGTAATTAAAAACTGCATTGTTTCGAAAGTCCTGCTTGTTTTTCTATTGCTGAGGAAGACACTTAGCGTTATACGTTACTTACAGTCTAATGAGCTGTGTACGCAGTACGAGCACACTGTACGTAAAAAATCTGCGACATCTTGCTTTTTTGTATAGTTTTTCCCTACTCCTATTTCTGTTCATTGTTATTTTTGTGAGACATTGGAGATATATATTTTATAAAAATATATCTTTGTTGCATACCTACAGACTAACAATAAAGGCTTCCAATTTTCAGACTCGTAATTATACATTTGGTACCTAAATCTAATTCCCTTGGAGGCAGGATCAAAAGCATTTGTAACAACTTTATTATAATTCGACCGAATATTACCCTGAAATTAACAAAGTTTAAAAAGGGCTTCTACCCATGTCATAATCTCTTTTGGATTTCATTATGACCAGGTAAAATCGAATATTTAACGGAGCTTATAACTGTAAGGGTTTGAGGTTGAAACCCTTCATTAAAATAATTTGAAACTTTAATATTGTAATTGTTAACGAATCTTCTTTGTTGTAAAACTAAGCTTCTACATAAAATTTTAATGATGAGTTACTTAATGTTTCTTTTATTATTATTTTTCTGGATAGTGCTTGTAAATATTGGTATTTCACTTGTACATTGGAGAATTAATTTTTTTTGTTTAATTATTTACCGGTTTATTTTCTACTTCTAATATCATTTTTATTAATTGAAATCTTGAAAGTTCTATTTATTAGGCGAAAAACAAAAATCATTAAGTTCCTTTTAAAGATCACTCAATATTGTGTTGAGATGATACTTTTAGAGCGAAAGTTCATGACATTGGAAGAAAATTTGTTGTTGTTTTGTCAAAATATTCATAATATGTCATCGATACAATTATGATGATGATGATGAAGTTTTGTTCACTAATTTTTCTTCTGGTTGAATCCATTCAGTAAATATTACGCTTACAGTATTTGCTTATACCAAGTACATAATTTTCTAAAACCTGTTTAACGCGTGTACTTAACCAGTGAACATTCTCTGAACGATTTGCGGTTATCCTCATCTTTACGGTGAGAGTTATTGCTGATAGGAGGTATCGTAAATCCTCGCTCGTAAGGACGGGCGGGCGCGGGGGCTCTTTACGTCTTTTGATTTAATGTGAATTCGTGGCGACATGTACTCTATTTCTTTGAACCATATTCCATGGAGCTGTAATAATCCCAATCAAATTTAATCAATATCCAAAAGTTTCTAAACTTAAATCCCTACTAGATTAAAACTATACGACCAATTTTAAATCAGTGCAAAAACAATAACAAAATAGTTTATTTTGATTATGAACTTCTGTTATTATGAAATCCTGTTATAATATGGCCCCGTTTTTAATTAAAAATATATAATTAAAAAAATATATAAATCCAGTATTTTGGTGCAGTGGGGCGTGCAAATATTAATATTTATAACTTATTAAATTAAGTTTTTGTGATTGAGATAGCGAAAAAAACTAGCATAATATTTATTATGATGATTACATAATTATCTAGATTATTGTAAATAACCTCACTCCTATTAACTATAGGTAGGAAACGCAAAATAAAGCACCTTCCTGCGTCAACATATATTTATCTTTTATAGGTACGTACCAAAAAAAATACGACAAACGACGAACTAGGACACACCAAAAATTCTTTTCAAGAGTGTGTTTCACGTCGTTACCAGCCGAGTTATTGCCAATACGCGCTGTCGTAAAATTTCCTTTTCGTATTTTGATTTAATGTTCGCCTTTCACCAAGATTTATCCTGTTTAACATGCTTATATTGTCGCATTACACATTGTTAAACACAACAATCAAATAACACTGAAATAAATTATATTACACTTACATTTTAGATAAAAAGTGATACCGGGCGTTCCTCGCGGTTTCACACTTTCACTTTCACAGTTCAGTAGATCTACAGATCATGATCATTCATGTGCCAAATATTATTTAATATTATGTATTAAGGTCTACAAATCTCAAGGGCACTCTTGTAAATGGTAATTTACCCCGTAAACTTCTTAAACGAAAAAAATATCGCATTGAAAAGTTGTTTAAATTGAGACACTTACAGCCGTTTTCACTAAACCTAGGCAACGCCTAAATCGAATGCTTAGCCCTATGATGACAGTTGTTGTAGGTGAAAACTGTCACCTATCGGCTAAGCATTCGATTTAGGCGTTTCCTAGGTTTCGTGAAAACGGCTGTTATGCTCGTTTTCACCAACATTAATTTAAGAGTCACCTAAGCCCTTAGGTGACCGTTGTTGTAAGTACCTACGAGTAAAAACTGTCACCTATGGGATTAGGTGTTCCTTAAAATGTTGGTGAAAACGAGCATAAGTGCTTGTCTGCTCTTGAACTCGGTTGTAAAGAGGTAGAGAACCATTGCATACAGACTTGAACACTTCCTTTGACTCCTGTGTGCAGCTCGAGGACCGTATCCTAATGCAGTTTGGTGATTATTCTCTTTTAGGCTCGTACGTCGAACCTGCAGAATAAAAGTCATTATCATGGTGCATGACAATGTTGCACCATCATAATGACTATGTTGTTTGTTGTTTTATCTGGCTGTGAAAAGATAATAAGAGAGATGTTACGAAGTATTTTAAGCAGAATGCTTATAAAAATCGTTGTAAATACAAATAGTTAATCACTGTAAAAGGAGTTGGCGAACCAGGAGATAAATGACGGTGTCCAGTTGCAATTATTTAAACAGTAGTTGTATTTGTCTTCATAAATACCCGGTATTCTGTTGTTTTAGTTAATTTAAATATCGTGAAAGCTGGATTAATAAGTTAATTTTATCTACTACTTTCTCTTCACCTCAGTTCTGTAACGAAATATTTGACTCTTTTAAAAACGTTTAAGTCACTATGGCCTTATCATAAATATTAAATGCCTGCGATAAGTTAGTTGTATTAGTTGATTATATCATGAAGTTTGTTTTTTTTTTGCTCTTACCTTTTTTTATTAAATTTTATTGAATTTCGAACTAGAATTCGCTCGCGGCTTCGCTTGCGCTGCCTACTTCTATTTAACCCCCTTCAATCAATTTTTGAAGATCTGGGGACACGGTAGTGTCCCCGCCAAGACGAGCCAAGCGAAGCGCGAGGGCACTACCTATCTTTTCTCGAAGTGTTTCGCCGTATTTTTAAACCCTTATAACTTAGGCCTGAATTATTTCAGATAATCAAAATTCTCGGAAAATGATGTCGCCAGTGAATAAAATCTAAAGTATAAGACCTAAAAAATTGAAACTTTATAGGTTTAATAAACCTATAAAGTTTCAATTTTTTAGGTCTTATACTTTAGATTTTATTGACGTCTAAAAAACCCAAATTTCGTCACTGACTGACTGACTGACTGACTCACTGATGATCATCAAAATTCCTAGGTACTTCTTGAAGACCTAGAAAGCTGAAATTTGGTATATAAGCTAGTATTAGCACACAACCAACAAAAAAATTCCAAAAGTTGGAAATTTAACCCCCCAACCCCTTAAAATAGGGGATGGAAGTTTGTATGAAATTACCGCAAATATTGATGCTAGAGGTCTCAAAATTGATATAGGGACTCTTTGTAATAAACAATTAAATACCTGTTTCAGGATTTTTAGTTAATCACCCCACATCCATTAAATTAGGGGGTTGGAAGTTCGTATGGGGTTTCCCATAAGTATATAGGTATAATAAAAACTTAATTTCTGAAATTTGGTATATAAGCTAGTATTAGCACACAACCAACAAAAAAATTCCAAAAGTTGGAAATTTAACCCCCCAACCCCTTAAAATAGGGGATGGAAGTTTGTATGAAATTACCGCAAATATTGATGCTAGAGGTCTCAAAATTGATATAGGGACTCTTTGTAATAAACAATTAAATACGTGTTTCAGGATTTTTAGTTAATCACCCCACATCCATTAAATTAGGGGGTTGGAAGTTCGTATGGGGTTTCCCATAGGTATATAGGTATAATAAAAACTTAATTTCTGAAATTTGGTATATAAGCTAGTATTAGCACACAACCAACAAAAAAATTCCAAAAGTTGGAAATTTAACCCCCCAACCCCTTAAAATAGGGGATGGAAGTTTGTATGAAATTACCGCAAATATTGATGCTAGAGGTCTCAAAATTGATATAGCGACTCTTTGTAATAAACTACAAATAAGAAAAAAAATAAACTAGGTGAACCAAGGAGGGTTCCCTCATTTAAATGATAGAGGGGGGGGATACTTGATTCGGACAAATATCCACCTTGCAATGATATTCAAGAAATACACCAAAGAAAAGGAAATTAACCAAATAAAAAATATAGTCGTAAACAACTTACAAAAAGAAGTGAAATCCCAGCAAAAACATTTTCATGTAAAATGTTGCCAAGACGAGAACATGTGGCTCACACTATCAAAAAGTTATCAGATCTCATGTAGAGCAAGACTTCTAACTCTACACGCCCTAACTCTATACATCCTAACTTTATAAACTCTACACTTTAGTCAAAATATATTATGTCTTGGCTGTTTCGTTACTGTCACATGGGTGTAAAGTAAAAATATTATTCACTGACTTTGTACTTTTCTGATATACAATACCTAGTTTCTGTAGTAACGATTATTTATTAGATAGGTATTGAGTCTCCTCAGAAACTGCACTTAGGTTTTACTAACTGCATTGGTTTCAAATACTTCATCACACTTTGCAAAAGTGTGTTCCTTTGCTTTAGAGGATATTTTTAATAAATGTAAGTTTTTTCCCATAACAATGGTGATACCATTTAATTTTAATGTGAAATTTCTTGAATTTTGCATGGTCCATTATGCCACTTGCAAAACTCTATTAGAAAAGTAATGAACAGTGATTAAATTCTTCACTTTACGCCCATGTGACGGTACCGAAACAGCCAAGACATAATATATTTCGACTAAAGTGTAGAGTTTATAAAGTTAGGATGTATAGAGTTAGGGCGTGTAGAGTTAGAAGTCTTGCTCTACATGAGATCTGATAACTTTTTGATAGTGTGAGCCACATGTTCTCGTCTTGGCAACATTTTACATGAAAATGTTTTTGCTGGGATTCTATCTTAGCGGATATCTACATAGTATTTTACATACTTAGATTTTTTTACGCACCAAAGTTGAATCAGTGAGTCGGCCAATCACATTTTCCTTTCATACATATTATTTACAGTTTTTATAATCGAACTCTCCAATTTACATCTACAGATGTAAGCGAATTCTCCAATCAAAGTCCTAACATGTTACTTCATTAAATAATCTTGAAGGTGAAAGTGATGAAGATGCTTTACAGTGACTGAAAGTGCATAAAGTGCAGTGTTCAAGGATCTATACTAGTGTAATGTCGGTGGAAAACAACTTGATCTGTGTGAAAATGCAATGGGCTGGCGGGGGGACAAAGGCGGCGCTGATTGGCTGCTTTACTAACTTGGCCGAGACACACGATTGTTATACCTCATGTCGTTGATATCAGAACTGAGGAGCTCGAAAATGTCGGCGGGTAAATTTATTAACATTTTTTATTGAGTGTTTACCAATGGTGAAAGGTTTATTTTTTAAGAGAGAAGTCGGAATTTCTTTTTCTGTCAGTATTATTCAGATGTATCCTTATTTTACTTAATAATATATTTATTTGCAGAATTGTGGGTTACAGCAAGATGACAAAAAAATACAATTTTCCTTCACAATCTACTAAATGACAGTGTGCAAATATTGAAATTGGATTCACTTAATTAATTTAATTATTATTGTAGAATACATCAGTCAAATTATTTAATTTATAATAAGAGTAGTAATAAATGTCTGATAATCACATTAGTCAATAAATAATAAAATTTAAGAACCTATTTTAAAATATACTTAATAATAAATACTTACAACTTAATGCTTGATTGCGATCTCTTCTCATGGCTAAGTGCAAGTAAAGATGCAGCCTAATAAGATATTGTACTAACTTGGTATACTCCTTCTAAGTTAGTAGGTGCTAGGTTAGTGTGTTTTTCGCAGCATCATGCCGGAACGCTTTTAATCGCTTATTGGCTTCTTCGCTATATAGACCCTTTACCACTGGTACCTTCTTAGTAGCAATATATTAATTAAGTTATTGACAGATTATGTAAATATGCCTTCTAGATAGACAAATAGTTATTAATATACCCAATATGTATTTTGTATATATGTATTATGCATAAATAAATCCTTTTTACAGCTGTGCAGTATACTTTGTATATTGCACAGCTTGAAGCTTCATTCATAAAAACTCATGGATAGTATTAAAGGAAGTTATTCCACGTTTATGCTTGTCGACTCCACATAAAAGGAGGCTGTATTTTCCTATTTTCTACTTTGTTGTATAATTCCTTAACGATGGAAACATGTTCTTCTAGCGTTTAATAAGACGCTGCGCAAACTGCATTGCTGAAAAATTACACGGAAACTTACGTTTCTTAATTAAATTTAACGTTTGTTAGAAAAGTGTCGCGCCCTTGTACGTACCTACCTAGCTTTGTATTTTAATTATTCCAGTTGTACTTGACACTTGCGTACTTACATGATGTACTTATTTTTTTAAAAATGGATGTCGTTTAAATTAACGTAGTTTTTAAATATAATTGCTAACAAACATAGTAGAGGTTACATTAATTTAATTTAAAAATAAAAATTGCTGTTGCCTATTTAATTAAACATTTAGTTACAAGTTACTCTTGGATTGGTTCAGTTAGCTTTTGATATTATTATTGAGGTGAAGACGCTAAGTAGGTACATTACATCATATTATGTTTTATTAAAAAAAACTACAACTAAAAGGAAAGGGAAAATTATAACTGTTAACGTACACTGATGTTGACTGATACTAACGTACACTGATGTTGACAGACTGACTGACTGATAGATTAAAAACTTGTAAATATCTTAAAGCTAATTACAAGTTTTTGCAAATAGATAAAGAAAAATAAGAAAATGATATAACAAGTAATAAATACTGCAGATTAGAGAATAAATGAATGAAACAAGGACCCAATAATCGAAATGTTTGTTTGTAATGTATCGTCGTGTACTATCTATATGTAAGACATTATTTTTATCAGCGGGATCGGCTGTGGCTATGATCGGAGCGAACCTGCGCTTCGGGTCAGCGGGCGCAACAAATTCTTCCGTCGTCAACAACACGCGGCTGTGCCCGCCAGGGGGCGCCGCCAGCGCGGCCGCCCTGCTGGCGCTGTCCGGCCTCGGCATATCGGCCAACATCGCGCTCATGGCGGTCATCCTGAGCAAGAAACAGTTGAGAAGGTAAGCTTATCTTAGCTAGGCAGTTATCGGTATAGCTCAGCAGTTGCAGCCACGTCATGTCACCTTATCTATTCTATTTCTACTTTCGAATCGAATATATATAAATGTTTGAGCATATATTTATAATATCTAGACCTCGCTCGCACTCCGAGTAGTAGAGCCCTACCTAACAACAACAGCTCCGTGACTTCGGCAATTTTTTATTGTAGTGTGTGTGTGTCAAATTGGTTGTCAAGGTGGTGGATTGTTGTTTGGAAGGTGCGTGGATGCTAGTGTGCGCGCAAAATTGTGTAGCGACGGCTTGGGTAAGTCACCTCGGACTGAGTATTTATTGCTGCACTGTAGAAGTCGCCGGCTCCCTCCGGACCTCTATGTGTATGAGGATGACATTTGTCATGTATAAGTCACGTTGTCAATTTGTCTAACGGATGTGTTGTTGCGGCTCCAAGAGTGGCCCGCAACTGTGTGTGAGTACTCCAGCGCCTCTAGCCATTCGCAATTAAAAAGAAAGACATTCAACGAAATACAAAAATTTATGAAAATTTTCACACGAACATTCTTATATCTTTTTTTAAATTTCGTTCGAAAGCAATGCAACAGCGATCTTAAAAAATGTATGGTTGAATTTACTCACACAAAGAAAGATACAACTAAATTCCGTACCGGATTTAAAATTAAGTTATGTATTTAGCTTTGTTGTCATTTAGGTAAAGCTGACCAATGTTAGAAGAAGTGTGTATTGTGTGGCGCGGTCGTCTAATTTCCTTTTATTGCTACTATCTGTTGACCGCGGCTCCTCTGGCGTGGATTTGCAAAAATTCTGTGAGAAACATGGATTTTTCCGTCTTCAACCGAAGTGCACTTTGAAATAGCTTAGATATAATATGTAGGTAGATAAAATTTGAGAAGCAAGGTTATTTTCAGCACTTTGCTTCATACCTACTTAGCTAGTCATTTTTCCTTAATAAACATTATGTAAGAGTACTATGTCATGACCACATACTAATATCTTAGTAGATACCTACAATTAAAGCTAGAAAAGTTATAAAATATACATACTCTACGCTCTGTAAATGTGTATAGTGCAGTAGGATTATGGGATAATCCTATCAGAATCCAATCAGAGTACACGACGTCCGAAAGCTATTTCAAATAGAATATCCATTGCTTTATACAGTACAGATAAAAGGATGCCGATAAGTTAGTAAGATACTTAGATTTTATTTAGATGCCAAACTATTTTGTTGTACTCGTTATGTCTATGTGAATTTAACATTTTTGACCAGCTGCATTATATGCCATTAGTTGAAATCACCAGGCGTTAAACCACTTAGTTTATAATATTAAATATTCGACTGCTTCGTAACTTACCGTGAGGGGAGATTGCAGAACTTAACTTAGAACTTTAACTGTATTAAAATGCCTATAAGACAATATAATTATATATTTAAATACTAAAAAAAGGCGTGTTGCACTCGGAGACTGCCGCGGTAAAGGTATTGCATAGAATTTTAAGTTATTTTTAGTTTTGCCATCAATAGAAAAGTAGAACTTTTGGTACCAGCTTAGCATGAAAGCATGGAGTTGCGCTCCCTGCTTTCATGCTAGACTAGTACCAAAAACTCTACTTTAGGAGTGCCAGGTTATTTTCGTTACGGAATTTCTGGATTAGGTCTGCACCGTCAAAGCCCGCGATAGAAGCTATGCAATAGCTTAACAATACGTACAGAAGTAGGTAATAAATATTATCAAACTCGCCCTTTTGACCTTTGTTCCCCTCAAAACCTGAAACTATTTTACCCTTTAAAAATAATAGTACCTACGTTGCTACAATAATAAATCAACGACGTACTTTAAACCATCATTTTCACAGCGTCTGTGGCTAACGATTGTTATCATCAGAAGTTATAATATGAGATAACAGCGGGGCTCGATAGCGGCTTAACGAGCTTTCTGAGGCATTGAGGGGGAACGCCCTTCATGACGCGAACAATCATTCCAAGTGGAACAATAATGTGTTATTATTTTGTAATAAAAGTCACAGCTTGCTAATGTTACGCAGCTGAGCAGTAGTCTTCTATTACAGGCACTTGTGTGGTGTGGTCGTTATACACATCTGCTCTGCTCACTTAACTCCCTACTCCGATGACAAAAAGGCTATTTATACGAGTATAACCTTATAGAAAGTTCACATGCTATAAAAATAGGTGTAAAGTTTATGACTGACGTTGATTCTATGAAAGTTCATTTGGCAGGTACTTGTGTTGAATTGGTAAAGTTAATTACATTTTATTATGCAATTACCCGAGATTGGTTTAGGTAACCAATTAAATACTAATCAGCTTGAAACGGATATTGTAATTGTCAATGAAAGCTTCTTTTTGTTTTAACTTCTACATCTATAATCGTCCTATTAACTGTAGGTATATTATCACTTAATTTGCTTGCATAAATAAGCTCAAGATCATCAAACAACACAAAGCAATCAATAAATTCTCCATTTATTATATCCGTTATCAGTGAAATCGAATTATTACGTTTGCTCTTATTTTCATCTTGATATGTGATATTATAGGTCACGCAACGGCAAACACGTTTCATTTCCTACATAAAACTCTATTGTGCAATATACCCCTGTCAATATATTTTCAGATGACTGCGTATTTTCATCAAGCGATTTGGCAGGAATCTATTCGGTTTCCTAAATTGATTTTTGTTCGATAATGGTATTCTTTTCTTCAAATCTGAAAGGAAGTTTAAAAGACGTGCGAATGAAAAGATATACGACCCACAGGCCACAGCATTTTCTTTATTCAAATTCACATTCTTCAATAGTATTTTTCACTGTAGTTATTTATTTATTTATTTTATATCATACATATAAGAGCAGCAGTGCTAGTTACACTTACATGATGGAATTATTTTATTTACAACGAAACAGTTATGACACTACTGATAAAAAAAAACTTCTGAAAAGGAAAATAAATAAAATAAAATGATGAACATAAGAAACAGGTTTAAAAACCTGTTAACCTGAAAAAAAAATCCATGACACCGCATAAATTCCATGACAAGGGATGTCCACTTGTAATGGAATAGATCACATTGTGGGTTATCATTCAAGAGTGTGTTGAATGATACCAGTGGGTGCCATGTATCTTGAAATAGTGTGGCAATATGTTATACTTTTATCAGTAGGGATATTATCTATGTAGGAAGTAAATGAAGAACAGCTACGAAAATAACAGAAAATTGCAAGAATTAGATACTTTATAGGTATTTACTTTACCTGTACGAGTATAATTTGAAACATAGCTTCCTATGAAAGTCGGAGGTTCATCTTTGCACGTTGCACAACATTGTAAATGTAGATCGCGGTTCATTTTACATCTTGCGACGGTAATGTAAAAGTGGGTCAAGGCTCTCTATAGCTGTCGCTTTTATTAATGTAGCTTCGCTAAAGATAACGTAGAATATGAAACCAGTTGAGTCTACGCCCCAAAATAGACACAAAGTCTGCACCAAAAAATGTATATACCTACCTACCTCAGAGCAGGAGAAAATAAAATAAAAGCAATACGATCTAGTTCCATTTTTTTTAGGAGAACAAAATAATATTTTTGCTTGGAAATAAGAATAAAAACGATATTCATTTTTTTATAGTTACTGAAAAATGGGTCGTGGCAGACATGACAGACAACAAAGTGATCTTACAAGAGTTCCATTTATTTTCTTTTGAGGAACGGAACCTTACCTTAAAAAAAGCTAAAAAGCCCGAGATTCAAACCCCCGATCCTCTGATGAGGGGCAGTGGTACAAACCAATAGGCTATTACTGCTTTGTTCCTATGGTTGATGAAATCTGGCGTTACAATACAATGTTTTGCATTAATAAGCGTTGTAAGGTTGAGACAGTTCAGATAATCTCACTTGTTATGATGATAGATACAAACAGTTATAAGGATTTAGTATCCCGAAGCTGACGCGCACGTCTCCAATTCTGAGTTATTTGCGTACAATTCGGGGTATAAATTAAGTTCACTACGTGAGAAGCTAACGAATCAGCTATACTTGTATCTTCAATGAAAAAATATGATAACTAATGAGCTATGATAACCATGTCGTTATCATCTCAATGCCTTTTTACGGCCCACTGGCATGAATCTTCTCTCATCAAAATCAGAATGAGAAGCCTAAAATAAAACCCAGTACTGGCTGACTTCGAGCAAATTAGCTGCCTGTAATTTCTTAGCTGTGTATGATATAAAGAAATAATTTGTATTAATTCTGTTTACCAAGATCTTACGTGATTTACAACTCACACATTTTGGAGCTAAACTGTGGACGGCCAGACGGACGGACATTGCAAAACTATAAGGGTTACTTGTTTACTATGGATGTGGGGACATACATGAAAGAGCTGCTGATCTTATTCCCTGTGTACAATAATAATGGTGAGCTGTTCTCCCGGCAGGTGGTCGCACGGCCTGCTCTTCCACCAGGCGGTCGTGGACTGCGCGCGCGCAGCTATCCTGCTCCCCCTCGGCATCGCGGTGTTCCGGTGCCAGCCCGTCTATAAGTGCTCGCTGGTGGAAACGGCATTCCTATTACTCGTGAGTATTAATTTTTAAATATTACAAAAATATGTACAGTGTCATAATATAAAAAATACCAAATCTCCCTTGATCTGTAGTTGTTTACATTAAAACTAACAACTTTTGTTACTATACAGCTACTATACAATATAATTAAAAGAAGACTAATAAATACTATAGCTTGGCAACTTCGTGCGGGACCCTCCTGCGGGGTGACAGACGGTGGGGGAGGCAAGGATCTTAGATGTCAGCGGTTAGCGGGCAGTATAGCGGGGAAGGCGACACACACGACCCGCACAAAGTTGCCAAGCTTTAACAACAAGGTACCAACCTAGGTTGTTATGGTATCTGTAAACATACCATGCTAATTGCTAAGTCGTGCAATAAATAAAATTACAAAAATAGGATACTTGCCTCCGATTTCTTAGTTAACAACTCAGTGTGAGTTGCTAACTAGCGATACGGAATCAGCCCACTGATATTATGTCGGTTTCCATTCTTTGACGTTCAATGATGATTTGAATGATGGCAGCACAAGCCATTAGCCAACGCGTGATATCCCATCAGTTAAATATATTATTCTACTTTAGGGTCAATTCAATCAATTCTCGGGTAGAAAATATAAATCTGAAAACCATAACTGTAACATTTTACTCGAATATATAGGAGGGGGCCGTACCACCATCTCTTATAGCAGTAATATTGTAATATTGTTTTCAAATTTTCCTACTGACATTGCATGAAGATGCCAAAACAATATTACAACAATACTGCTATATAAGAGATGGTGGTACGGCTCCTGTATAGTCCGGCGAACTCCGCTTAATGTGTCCGGAATGAGCTGGGGCGAGGGAAACATTTAGGTATAATTTTTAACGAAAGTTGTCATAGAAATTTCCTGCAATGAGAACATATGATGTGTAGATACTTTTACAAGCCAATTTTATAACTGGACCGAAGCCAAACTGAAATTGTAAAAGTTTTGGAGAACAATTTCCATTACTAAGTTAGAGACGTCACATTTGATAAAAAAAAAAAAAAAAAAAAAACAGATTTTAGCCTAGCTTTAGATAAAATATATTAAAGGTACTTAGGTACGTAAAGGAATGTAGGTTCATTTAGGCCATTTCATTTCATTTATTATTATAAGCTTTCATGCACAATTATTAAATTCTTCATTATTATACATGAGAACCTGTTGTTGGAGGACGTTGCTGTTTTTAATGAATGGTCGGGGTACCGATTTTATTGTCTTTCATGTATTCATCAACCAAGTAGTAACTTTTTTTATAAGGATGTGATTTTATAAATATTGTTTCTTTATTCTCGTTCCTGATATAGTTAGGGAGGTGGTTGTATACTTTGATTGACATTATCTTAGGGGGGCTCGAACTATGCCGATCGTCGACCATCAAAAAGACAGGCCAGGAGGTGAGATGTGGCCAGATACAGGCGCACCTTTGAAATGGTTTCGGCAGCGGCAATGTTGAAAATAATGTCGATACAAGGTTACGGTTGTATGAAAATATTTTGCTTTTTGAACAAAATAAATTTGTTTTCATTTAGAAAATTGAATATCCAATTCATTTTGAATTCAGTAAAGTTAATCAGGTATATTGTTCTGATAATAAATACTTAATTCAATTAAAATAATACTGTGAACCGAATAAATTACAGCAAATTTAAAAAAATTGTCCCTGTTTCAATAATAAGCAATGTTATTAATTTAGAGTGCAGTAAAATTAATTATTTACCCAATAGGTAGGTTTATTTAGTAAATCACCACACTTACTCGTATATTATGATTTTGACTAGCACCAGAGGAATTGCAAATACGTTGCTTTGTTTATTCGCCCCTTGAATAACCCCATGTAATGCTATGTGGGAACACTGCTGTTTGTAGCTGGTGCTATAGTTTGCACGTGCGTGGAACGTGGTCGTGGATTGCCAGCCATCCTGGTGGAATGGATGTTTCTACGTCGGAGAGTACGCATAGAGAAAGTAGCAGGTGGGCTCACATCAAACAGCTCTTCAGAGCACTCCACATTCTACAACCGATAGAACACATAATATAGAGAGTTAACATCACTACGGTGTTCTGAGATCCGTGCGAGTGCGGTAACTTTTTTGTATTTTTTTTATTAATTTTTTTCATAAGAATGCAGGTAGGTACATTAGGTGGTCAGCAATAACAATTATTATCCTTATACATTCTGCCTTATGGCGTATGAATATAAAAAAGTAGTTTGAGTGTGTCCATTTGAAATGTGTATGGTGCGCGGATGCCAGTGTGCGTGAAAAATTGTGTAGCGACTGCTTGGGTTTGTCAACTTAGACAAAGTATTTATTGCCGAACTTTTGAAGTCGCGGGCGGCTTCTTGGACCTCTATGTTCCAAGGGTTCCAGTTTGCTACTGAGACAAGGGTCGTCAACATGTATTATTTTGTATGTTGGACCAGAATACAATAACACTGGCCAAATCTCAGCTGTGGTGAAGTATTGCAATTTGCAACTGACTGATTTAACAAAGTTAGCGCTTGAAGCCGTTGGTCTTGTTAATCTCATCCGCGGAGTTTAAATTCATTGAAAATTGAAATACCTTCGGACTAGAGTTCAGAGTAACCACAGGCATTTGAACTCGCAGAGCAAGTTTAAACTTTAAAGCACGAAATAAACCGCTGTTGTGTTGGGAGTGATCCGAAGTACCAAGGAAATAGTTTCGCTAGCAATGCGCTACAGCATTCCATCAACACAAACAGTAAACACAACAATGAAATTATAAAAACTCCCGGCTCAGCTCAGTAGAAAATTCGCTATACTATTATTGTTCCCAAATTCCTTACCCATGTTTAGGGTTCCATAAGTCAATACAAAAAACGGAACCAGAAAAGCCCTTTCAATAGTAGTCGATCCAATCAAAAGTTGCGGCTATAATTTTGTGGCTCGAAAACCTTTGCGGCATACCTATTCTCTTGTGCTAGAATTGTAAATTTAAACTGTACAGTCAAAAACAAGTAAAGTCAAAAAGAACAATGTGAATCTGATATGGATTTGTACGAGTAGTTATATTGACATAAAAGATACGTATCCGCTTCTTGGCAATTATTTTTTGGATACAATAGGCACTTGTAGCAACGGTTGCTACTCGTATACCTATCAATAAGTGTGCGTTTGATGCTACAAAACATTATTATTACCGGTCAAGTATGGTAGTAATATTAAATGATCGGTTTTATGTACATTACAGTCAAGATTTCTCGATGTCTATCTGAAACCATTGTTATCTGAAACATTCTACCACAAAAGGATATGATACCGAATATGAGATAGTCGGCAAATATGAAATATTATAGTTAGGTTTTGGCGAAACTATTCGCCATAGTCATTTTGCGCTATTATCGCCAGAAGCCATGTGGCAAAAGATCGAAACGTCTGCTAGTGCTTCCCAGTCCGAGACGAAGGAAGTTTTGTACGGGTTTTGACAAAACCCCATAACCAAATTTTTGTCATCAAATGTTTTAAAGGTATGCTACAACTATCCAAGAATTATTTTAATTTACAGTTATTGTATCAGTTGTATCATGAATTTTATAATACACTGCAGTTTTGATGTATTTTCTTTGCTTTATATAGCAATTTTGTTTAATGTAGATGTTTTAAGACTCATAAAAAAGGGGATAATTAATGTTAAAGCTGTTTTATGGTTAGTCCAATAATTAATGTCTCATCAATGTCTCATGGTCAAAAATAAAATGGTATCTTACGAGTATATTCGGCATCCATACTCTACGCGTATGTTATACTTGTACAGCTTGATGTATCCTAAACATATTATATTTCCTTTCTTTTATCTTTTTTCTTTTATCTTTCTTTTCTTTCCAACTGTCGCAAATCGTTCAATACATTAACTAATTATGACAAAAAAGCAAGCAGGAGAATAGATTTTAATTTATGTCATTTGCAAACCACACTGCCTCCGTGGCAGGTTGCCAATTTGACATTATAAGCAACTTTGTCCGAACGACGGTCTTTGGAGCATCCCGACGATTAAGAAGCATATAATAGTTCCACCCTCAAAATGATCATACTTAGCTAAAACCATTAACTGTAAGCTACCTCTGAAATGCTTTCTAAATTAGTATAAGTTGAGTGCCCTTTAAGTTAATAAGTCTCTCTTAGTATGTTGAGCTAACTTACAACAGCGCAAATAGGTCATGACTAAGAATGTTTTCAATTTAACGTTGAATAAAATCCAAAAAGAACTTATACTAGAACTGTTCCAAATTTTATATTGTCTGGAAATATATTATAAATTCTAAGAAAAATAGCTCCAGATAACAGCTATTGTTAGAAACTAGCACAAAAAGGCTCTTGTAGTTTTCTCTACATCGTAGATTTATCGGCACTTTAAGTTAGGTAATTTTCATTGAGTTTAGAATAGTACAAGCAGGTCCATCTAAAAGTAAAATGACTAAATCACTGCGTTTAACTAAAGAGCTTTTGATTGCTCAAGCTCAGGAGATCTCGCATCAGGATAAAATAGACAGATACCTCTCTCTCTCTCAACATCCTCTCTCAACACAGAAGGACTCAGATTTCCCTAACTGAGAGAAGATCAGCTCTCAACACAGAAGGACTCAGATTTCCCTAGCTGGCTATAAGTACTACGAGTAGCTGTTGTCCGCGGCTCCGCCCGCGTGAATTTCGGTTTTTTACTAATCATAGGAACGATGGATTTTTCCATTATAAAAAATAGCCTATGTGTTATCCGGATTATAAGCTATAGTTGCGGCAGTAGTTGAGGCGTAAAAGAGTTACAAAGTTGCATCCATCCGTGCTTACAAACTTTCGAGTTTATATATTAGTAGGATAGAATAGGATCTACAATTATCTGTATCTACAAGAACGGAAAGATTTTTATGTTCCCCAGGTAACAGTGTCTACGGTCAACATGCTGACTACGGTACTAAACGACAGTCCTATATTCCCTGAAAACGAGGAGGAGCAAGCTGATTTATCAGCTCCCTTACTGATGGATAGTCCCCAGGTACGTGTCCCTCCCTACTTTGTTTCTCAGCACGTTTTACCATGTTTCAGCAGTTTGGTATAAAAAAAGGTAAAAATCTTTTATATCGTGGCTCGCGCCATTGTAACGTTCGACATTGGCTCGCTAAAGAATAACGATGACCGTGACCGAAAACCGAGTCACTTAACGTAAGATATACCTTTTGTGTTAAAGAAAATGCCGTTTAATGACATGGAAGAGATACGACAGCCCGGATTTTATAAATTTCTTTTATTAAGATTAATTACAGTAGGTATACCTAAGTTATTGCAAAATGTGTACCTACTTGTCTTAGATAAAGCTCTGTAATTTAGGTCCGTCGATTACACATCTATATTGATTATTATTTTATTATCCTATACACTGATTAAAGATCAGAATTTAATAGTCTATTTTTCACAACATAATATACCTACCTGACATGAAAAAGCATTTGTGCGTAACGGTTAGGGGGGCAGCTAGAAGTATTTTAGCAAATTAGCAATATAACCCTTTAGGAAACATACAGCTTACCTAGTCAAGTACATTAATATTTTATTTTTACCAAGCTACATAATAATATGATATCAAATTGTGTACTATATTCAGCTTGTTGAACATGAAAAGCCATACAAAGAGTTTCCTTTGTTTTCAGTGCGTCCTTTTCGGCACATTTATGATATGGTTCGCGTCAATTACCATCAACCTTGGACCCACTTTCTTATCGGGCGCGTTGGCGGCGAGCGCCGGCTCTTACGGCTCTTACGGCCCATCGCCGTCCTGCCCCTTAGTGCGAGGACCCTTTAGACATTACGTACTTAACGCTCTGTGGATCGGCGTTAATGCTGTCTGCGTCGGATTGACTCTATTCCATTTGCGGAAACTCCATCGGGATCTTACTAAGGTTCGTGAGCATTATGTATATTGGTTATGTGTATTTGTGGTGTTATAAAATAAAATTGTTGAATACGAAAGATTTCATCGAGCTATCCAAGGGTTCACTCTCGCATACGTATTAACTACATTCATCATAATAAGTGTTTATAGTTTGTGCCACAAATCCATGTTAGATAGGATGTTCGTATCGCACATCATTCATCGCTTCTAGCTAAACAATAGCAACAGGAGTAGCGCAAGGATTTGATGATTATTGTAAAATAAAAAATATTTTAATCAGTACAGCGGAGCGACAATAATTTCAAATCACTACGACGATGGTTCAGACTTCAGATGCAACGATGTTCTTTAAATATATCGAAGACAGTTGGTAAATTGCCAATATTTTACTTTTCGTATAAGATTTAAATTTTCGCGCACGAACTTATTTGGAATAGCATCACACATGGCAGTGACATGTACTTTTCCGAAAATTGTTTTCCTGGAGACGTGAAGTTTCGTTTACGTAATCGATTGAGACGGCGTTCGAGAGACTGGATAAAATTTAAATCTTATCGCATGCAGGCTAACGTAGAGGCTGTTCGAGTAGCTGGTCTAGTGACCACGCTAGTCAGCATGGCAGGCGACAACCGCCGCATGGACTCGCTGCCCAACAGCGTCGGACCGAGGGTACGTAGCCACACGCATGCGCTGCATGCGTACACTTCTTGCAGCATACTTTTCGGATGGCACTGTAGAGTAGGTAGACTAGTGCGAATGTACCTTCCTCAAATCCATATAATACTTTGAAAAGGGGTTTAAAAGATTATACTCCGGTAAATAATATATATTATTGTTTCGGGTAATTCTATCATTTCCTTTATACCTAACTTCCTTATGATTAAAGATGTTTTTGATGTTCTGAATGAATTTCTTTCCAGCAAAAATTCACAATTTTTTATCAATCTATTGTTTTGTTAATCCATAGTACTCTTTCCGATATACTTATAATATTTTTTACTTACTTTTATTTCTTTATTTCTTCAATCTTATTACGAAGTACGAGGACCTAAATATCGTTAATTGATCATACTCGTACCTTGTAGACAGTAGACGGTGCGCTGGCGGATGGTCAGTGCCGGCCGACCGGCAGTGCCAACCTTCCTCTCGGAGGCGGTCGCCGGCTCAGAGGGTATCTGGCCAGAGTGGAGCGCGAGGGCGTTCGCCGCGTGCGCATGTTCCTAGTCATCACTGCAGCTTACGTCCTTTTCTGGGGGCCACTTTTCATCATAACGCTCCTACATCACCCGGCTCTGACTTCGCACGTAGCGTATGAGGTTAGTCGTATCGATGAACTTGATCTTCTATCAAAGTGTATTTGTATGCTCTGTCGAGCATTGCGTATGTAGAAGAGACAGTTAACTATCAAAGATCTGGCCAAATTAATGCGAAGAAAGAGTTACGGGCAGTAAGTACGATTTCATTTCATATCATTATGATTTATACCTAAATCATAATGATATGAAATGAAATGAAATTCTTTATTTCACATAGGCTTAAATATAAGCTCTCATGAAATGTCAAGACTCTACCGCCTAATAATCTAATGAAAATATCTAACTGACTATGAGATATTGCAACGCACAACAATTATAAAATTGTTACATTAATTGTTAATTTTTTATTGTAACAGGTGGTAGATAACTACCCACCTGTATCTTGTATACGATATTCATTGTAATGACTGAAATGTTTGCATAATATATCGGTGTCAGTTTTATCTCAGGCCAAGCAACTGACTACATGAGGGTAATGTTCAACAGCTGTACTTCCAAATCACGCTGCACATATCGTATGTGCACGCGGCCGTCAACCCGCTGCTGTTCCTGGCGCTGCACCGCGCGCTGCGCCGCGCCGCGCTGCAGCTGTGCTGCGGTTGCTGCGTGCACTGGAGCCAGTTCGTGCTGGCTCTCACGGCGGCCGGTGAGACGCACTTGATAGCGTTCGTCATAGTTTAGCTATTTGCAGTTTAGCACGGACGTAATAGTAATTTCGTACCAATAAAAACACTTTGGGTCGGGTTTTCTACCAAAAAACGAGTAAGTATCGATGAGCACGCGCTGAGAATATCTTCACGAGACATGTCGTACAATGAACGTCAATCGACTGGACGACTTTGACTGTGACAAAAGGGTAAAAAAAAAATACGGTTGATTGTTGATTGCAGCTCAGTCCCCGCTGGCGCCGGCGTCGTTCTCGCCGGCCGCGGCGTCGCCCGAGCCGCCGCCCGCGCCGCCGCCGCCCATGGCGCCGCCCGCGCCGCCGCTCGCCGGCCCGCCCGCGCCGCACACGATGATGGTAATTACCTCTTATATGTAAGTGTTGACACCGTAATACGTGGTTTATCACTCGCACGCCCCGCACGAACCCCTACCCTAGCGAGTTTCATGTGATACGTATTCAAAACTTCTCTAGTTTATCTACCATTTCGTAGAACATTTCGGAGAACTTGTGCGTGTCTACGTTTTCAGTGTACGACCAGATTATTAACTGCTGAACCATATTAATGACGAAAATGGACTGATCTATGTGACGTTAATCTTTTTACAACTACCCAGCTGATTATAACGTTACGTCGACCGACGTAGTCAGGGTCAAATTGCATGTTTCCAGTTGATGTTCTCTGTATGTCCGTGGCGTATTGTGAATTGGTTGGCTGTGAAGTGATAGTGTCCCATGGCCGCCCTACTCGTGGTAAAATGATCTCAAAATCTCGATCTCAGAGTTGGGAGGTTGAGGAGTGTGACGCAGAGAGTATGTCGAGTGCGCGTGTGCAGGGAGACGAGGATATGATGGAGTCGTGGAGCGGCAGCGTGCGGCGGCCGCGCTCGCCGAGCCCGCTGCTGCCCGCCATCTGAAGCGCGCGCGCCGCCGAGCCCCGGCCGCCGTCGCCCCCGGCCGCCGCGCCTTGTAAATAGCTCTCGCAGCAAACACCTCCTACGCCTAGTTCGAATACTCATCTCCTACATTCTCTAGTACATTGTGTCTGTCTTATGAATGTTGTTAGGTAGACGTTTTTAATATTAGCCATAAGTCAACTGAAATACCTAATCATAGTTTAATAAAATTTCTACCTATTATTGAGATCCAAGAACTCATACGGTAAATATAAAATGTCCCTATATTTATAGATATTAAGTATTGTACTTAAATGTAACAGAATATTATGAAAAGCTCAATTCTAAAAAAATAACGAGTAGCAATATGTTCTACACTGACGAGACACAAATATTCACTAAAAATATAGTTTACGATGAAAAGTATTTTTGTGAAGATTTAAACATATATAACACCAAACAAAGGGTAAACCCATGTGAAAAAGGCCTGTAAAGCAAGATTTTAATGTAAGATGTAAAGTTTCCATTGTATTCATGTTTATAAAATTGGGTATCACTAACAGCTTATTTTTATATATTTGGTAGTTAACTATTTTTGAACCCAAATTTTTTCTGTAATATAACCAAGTATAAATATTGGATTTTTAAATTATGAGTGTTAGCTAGTAATTTTCCAGATAAAATCATTCCAACAATTGTATTGCTATAATTACATTTAAAAATTTACATTAATAATAATATTATAGGCATAGATTTTAAATATTAGGTATAGTTAAGGCATTGTAATAAAGAGATTCGGAGCCATATTAGATAAACTTAAATAAAAAGCAATAAAGCAAACGTAATTATTTTCGATATTAATATACCGAGTTTTGTTAGTCGAATGCTAGGTTCACATGAACCTTAACGGTGAATTTAAACGGTGTGTGTTTTACAAAAAATATTTATTTTATTGAATTTGTATTATTTATTATTGTACTAATCATATTTTGTAGTTCACTTCACTTGCACCTTTAATGCTGCATATAACTGGCGCCTTTGGTGTAGGAACAAGCATCAGCTGTAGACATTTCAATGTAATAAGATTTTAATGCTTTCATGGATCGTTTAAGAGTAGTACTTTATTAAAGCCACTCTGCAAAGACTGATTTCATTATTGTTTGTATCCTTCGACGAATTAAATAATTAGATATAAAAAGGACAAATACTCGTAATAACGTCCCACGATAATATTGTAAATTAAATTTAGCTATTGTCATTCTTTTTAATATAATAATCTATATCGCCTGTAAATAGATTTTTCTCCATGACTATGCATAATTTCGTAACTAAAAAAATACTCTACAATATACACGAAGGTGGATAGATGAGAGTACTACCAGTTCGCAGAAGCTTTGCCGATAACTTCCCCTCCCACTTCATACTACCGCGACCCGCGCTCGTCCGTTATCAGTCGAATGCGGGCCGCGACCCGCGGTAATACACGGGGTTAAATTAAAAAACATGCTCTCGGGCCCTACCATTACAACTATCAATGTTTGTTTGTTTTAAAAATCATCTATCACTTTAATTGGTACAAATAACTTGATTTTTACACGACTGCCCTAAAAAAGCCTAATGTTTTTAGTTGTTCATGTACGTATTATGTGAATTTCTTTATTCCACGATAACTTCCGAATGGCTGAATAGATTTGGACATACGGGGTATCGTTAGAATCCTTACATCATTCAGAGTAACGTAGGCTATATTTTTTTGGAATAAGTCTTCATGCCTGCCTGCAGTAGTGTCCTTTAATTTTTAAATTATTTACTTTTTCTAAACGTGCTACTTCTATACAACAAAACATGCTTGAACAACAAGGGCACAGTTTTTGCCGCTATACGCAGGGCGGCGCAGCTTTACAGATTAGGTAATTAGTGTGCATTGAAATATATTTCATAAATCGATAGTTTTAAAGATATCATAGAAACCGAAAGTATTTTTTTTAACTTAACCCTAATTTAATAATCTGTGGTAGGTAATTTAAAAATTAATGGTAGTATAATATATAAATAATGTGTAATATGACATTTTTATTATTTAGGTCACAATACTTTTATTTTATATCCCTTGTATTAAAAGTGCCAATGAGCAATGATTTATAGTAGGTACATTTCTTTATGGTAGGTACATTTATTTAAAAACTAATGCTATTATAATCATCATAAGAGTTTTTAAGTATTAACGTTATTCAGCATATTTCTACATATTAATTGTATTTATTAGAAGTAACAATTTTATGCGTTTTGTATCTCTGGATATCTATAAAAATGTACCTACATCGACGTATTAAAAGGGTTGTAAATAAAAATACCGAATTGTAAAATATAAAATATTTAAATCAGGGGTAAACTGTAAAACTTACATGTGTTCTTATAACAAAAAGAAATAAAATAACAATGTTAAAATATACAAATAAACAAAGTAAAATTAAAGACTGCAGTGTTTTCTTTTTATTTTATGAGGAAAAAGATAAAAGATGGAAGTTCTCGAAGATATTTTGTTTTTTTTTGTTTTCGTCACCATATGGCTCATATGGTGTTTTTATATAACCCTATAGGTACAGGTTTTTATATAACCTATCGAATGCATTTTATTTATACATAGAAAACACCTAATAGTAAATAAAATATTTAGGATTGAAAGTACAATCGCGTAAATTCAGCATGCGATTACTTACTTATTCATGATTTCAAACAAACACCTGAGACCTGAGGGAAACCGATACCCAATAGATATCGAGATGCAAATTCATGGACAACTCGGCTGTAGCTATGCACTTTAGTATGTTAATTTAATTCAAATATTAATCCATTTACGATATAACTTAATTTATCGCATAAGATTAAACGAAGTTAAATTATTACGATGAATTAACCTAATTTATGATTTTTAATATCTTACTGCCACTGACTTCAGAAAAGTGGTTCCCTTTTAATTTTTAAAAAATGGTGGTTCATGCGGAGTCTCAAGAACAGAACAAGAACCCCAAACGCCGGTCTCCTCATGAGGTATTCCTATATGCTTCACTGTTATGTAAGTGTTATTTAGTTGTATATTAAGGAGGTTTGTACCAATTGGACTGAATACAGTAGTTTAATAAAGCAAGAGCCCACGACGGCCAGACGTTCGTTATTTTATAAAAGCTGAAAGTTTCTCTGTACATGTCCCCTATACAGGTAAGAACTACCAGCGAATATAGAGTTTGGGTTGTGGTTACTTGGGCAGGTAACATGTAGTAAAGGTGTACAAAATAGCACCTAAAATTCGTTAAAGTATAAAGTTCAATTTTTTTATATTTTCTTCGGGATACCTTTAGAAATCTGTTCATCCATTCATAAGGACAGTTGCTATCCCTTGCCAGACACGCCTAAACATTCAAAAATTATGATTACACTTTCGTTATAGTATAAAAGCTTGGGGACCTACATAAAGATGTTACCTCAATAGACGGACAGTTTAATGGTTTTAACATGTTGCCAGACATATTAAAAGTCTGCTGTAAGTGCGAGCGCGAGGTAACAACTGAGGCAATTTATCTCATTGATCGATCGATTTATTAATCCCTTCAGTTCAGAGGTGCCGCAAAACCAACTCATAAAATATATTTCATCTGGAAAATCCGCGTCGCCATAGGTAGAGACATTCCTTCTAAACTTTGATAAAATTGAAATGAATTAAAACATCTATACGATGTGGTTGCTCATGAAACTATAGATAGACGATCAACAACGTGCCATCACAGCAGCAATGCGAACGGCTAGTATATCACTCACCTTCGGTTTGCCGATGATATCGTAGTCATGGCACAGACTCTGGAAGACCTCAACACGATGCTCAATGACCTCAGCAGAGTTTTCCAACAGGTGGGCCTTAAAATGAACATGAGCTAGACGAAAATCATGTCTAATTCTCATGTTATTGTGATTTTATTTTCTTTGTTAATGACGAAAGTCTGGCCGTCGTGGGCTCTTAGGCTAACGGCACATGCTCAGCTTTTATGTAAACGTAATGAGCCGTTTCAAAGGTTTACCACGAATTGCAGTTCAAACGTTCCGGTAGATAAAGTTTAAAAATAGAAAAGTGTTTTATTAATTAGCATATTATTTTGGTCACCTTAAAAGTGCAAAATATGAAGGTGACCAATATAATAGTTGATCCTTTCTTATATTGATCTAATTAAATCACGTTAATAAAATAGTTGATCCTTTCTTATATTGATCTAATTAAATCACGTTAAATCACGTTAGTATAAGTAGTAGTATAAAGATCATGTATTCTATCATCATGTACTTCATCATGTATCATATTATACTTGTAAATACGAGTAGATTTGTAAATATGACTAAATTTGAGGCTACCCGTTCCCATTATCAATATCGAGCAAAAACAAGCAAAAAAATCACGTTTGTTATATAAGAGCCCCCTTAAATATTTATTTTATTCTATTTTTTAGTATTTGTTGTTATAGCGGCAAATACATCGGCGGTAGAAATACGAGTACATCATCTGTGAAAATTTCAAGACTGTATAGCTATCACGGGTCCAGAGATACAGTCTGGTGACAGACGGACGGACGGACAGCGAAGTCTCGCTAATAGGGTTCCTATTTAACCCTTCGGGTACGGAACCCTCAAAAGTATGTCGAAGTCTGTAGGTTGATTCAATCAACCTACAGACTTCGACATACTTTATAAACAATCAACTTGATTGTTTATAAAGTTTATTATGTTTCTGTGTTGGTAGCGGCCAGTCCTGGTAAGTCACAGTAAATGTTGTTTTAGTGCCGCACAGTGCTAGTTTCGTAACTTAGTTACACACATAATGCCCCAAAACAGGATTAAACCTTTTATATAGTCCCTCGCGTCGTTCAACTAACGAAATTGCTTGCTAAGCGCATTTGTTGTACGATTAAAACTGCTGTGCTATTCTACAAAATGAAATAGCTGCCAGACAGCTGCCAACCCGAATATGGCATGCAAAATTGTACACTAACAACTGACAAATTCATAGATGCAGAGATATACGCTCGTCGCTGTTTTGCAGAATAGCACGGCTGGACATGAAGTCCTGGTTACATTACAAAGTCATTACCTACTTAATTTTGATAAAACAAACAAAATAAAATTTAGTCAAGTGCGAGTCGGGCTCGCGAACTGAGGGTTCCGTACTATTAAGACCAATTCTCAAAACTTAAATTAAACACCCCTGCCCACTAATTCAAAAACGAGACGCGGATGTGTTTAAATTTTTAACGAATATATTATTTTATTGACCAATTTTATACAATATTTATTTTTCAAGTAATTATATTATAATTGAATATTCTATGAACATTTGAAGCGTCTCCTTTTACCGTTATTGATATGGAGCAAAAACAAGCAAAAAAAACCGGCCAAGTGCGAGTCGGACTCGCGCACCGAGGGTTCCATACCATAAAAAAAGTAAAACATTGAAAGAATCACTTTTGTTCATGAATTTACGAGTATAATTTACATGCTTTTGTTGGCGAACCGCAAACGTAACTTTGTTTTTGGTGGTTTATTGTTATTATCAAAAAAAGTATAGTAGTTAGGGAGTTGATTTTATTTTTTCTGTAAAATATACATTAATGTCTATTAATCATAATTATTTCAGATTTTTCGATTGGTAAACTTCGGAGATAAGGGGGGGGAACGGTATTTTTTTCGACAGTTTGCCCGATAAATCCAAAACTATCAGGCATAAAAATAAATAAAAATTAGTTTTAGAATACACAAGTAACGCCCTTTCATACGATACCCCACTCAATATTGTTATCTCATTTTGAAATTTTATCAACCCGGTTTTCCCCCCTTTTTAAATAAAAATAAAAACAATTTTCAAATTTTTAAGATTGTTATGACGTCGGGTCACTATTACCTATAACTATTATAAATTTCAAGTCGATAGCTTGAATAGTTACTGAAATAATCGAGTGTGACAGACGGACGGACGGACGGAGAAAGTCTCACTATAAGGGTTCCATTTTTACCATTTTGGTATGGAACCCTAAAAATGACGTTTGTTGTATGGAACCCCCTTAAATATTTATTTTATTCTACTTTTAAGTATTTGTTGTTATAGCGGCAACAGAAATACATCATCGACGGCGAAATCTCCGTAATAGGGTTCCTTTTTACCCTTTGGGTACGGAAGCCTAAAAAGGAACCCTATTAGCGAGACATCGCTGTCCGTCCGTCCGTCCGTCTGTCAGCAGGCTGTATGTTACGAACCGTGATAGCTACAGACTATAAATTTTCACAGATGATGTATTTCTGTTGCTGCTATAACAACAAATACTAAAAACTAGAATAAATAAAGATTTAAGGGGGCACCCATACATCAAACCTGATTTTTTGCTTGTTTTCGCTATTTATTGATACCTAACGGTAACAGGTAGACGCTTCAAATTTTCACAGAATGTTTAGTTGTATACTTACTGTATAGATAAATAGTTAAATTAAAATAAAACAAAAAATTAAGGGGAACTCCCATACAAGAAATGTAATTTTTATGCACGTTTTTGATTTAGTAGGCACGGGTGACGGGTGTTTAATATTATAGAGAATGGGCATATATGGTATGGAACCCTCAGTGCGCGAGAGGGCTCGCACTTGACCGATTTTTATTTTAATACGGACCTTATTATATCCAATTTATTATTTCCGTGAATATATCGTCTTTAATAATAAACAATCGTAAATTTTATAGCGAGTAAAATTCATATCGAAGATGGTAGAGCAGCAACGGGAGTCTGTAACAACTACTTTGAGAATTGAGAGATGCACTCGGCTAGAAGAAATACGAAAATAGCCTTTCAAGAGAAACATGAAACGCTCTTTGAGTAAAATAGATAATATTGTACTGATATTGATTGTGCAATGGAATAGACGATTTACAGTGGCGAGGAAAAATCATCCAACTAAGATAAACACACAAAATCACTATTTTGTGGCATTTGTGAAAAACCGAAATTTAAGCGGGTGGAACCGCGGACGTCCGCTATAGTAGTTATACTTACCTATATACAATTCCAGCTCTAGGTTCTAGTTTTTCGATCTTCTGGAACTTATTATTTCTAAAGTTTTCGTTCATCAGTTCAAAGGATCAGCACTTAGTGACGTCACGCATGTATTTTAGGCTCCGCCTTGCAGTTGGATTTTTTATTTATCAAAACTGTAAAATGGCGCTAATGCAGGAGACCGACAGCGGTATGTGTTGTCAGCAGTACCGACATGGCCCCGCGCGACGCCATATTTGAGGAGAAATATTAGGCTTCAACATACGTCACATCTTTCCCGTCCTCTTAGGGTGTTTTAGCGTATTTCGTCATTGGTTAAACGTGACAAGCTACGCTTTGAGACTCTAAAGTCTGAATTGTTTATTCAAGTTGGATGGCACTTTTTGTATCCAATTTTGCACATCTGAAACGTTGTATTTCAATATAAAATGTCAATAATAATCTGAAAAGTAAGAACGTAAGTATTCAATAAAGTAAGGGCTAAATACACGACCTACACCTTATTTAGATAATACAAGCAATGAAGAAAATACGTGTTCATTGGATGATTTGTATATTTTTCACTTCTATTGAATAATCTTTCCTTCTCAGAATTTTCTCAGTGTAAAAATATATTCGCATTACGTCGGCCGTATCCATATCAACGAAGGTAGGTACATACCCTTGAAGTAAACGGTGAATACAAAATGTTTTTAGAACCCTTACTTACTCACTCACCGTTACTTACTTTCTCGTACGAGAACCTCTTAGGCGCTACGGAATAGGGTTCTACTTTTTGGATGAGATGCTTTTAATAAACCCTGCAATTGTACGTGATTGATCTTCCTCTGTCTACTCATGTTATTCGTTTGTAGCCTTTATAGGTACATATACATAAGACTCATATCAAAAAGCCAGCATATGCCCGCCGCTTCGCCTACGACTCTGGGACGAAATTTAAATACACGCTGTATTTTAATTTCGTCCCAAAGTCGTAAAGGAATCATGGATTTTTCGTGGAGAAAAAGTAACCCGTATAACATATATAATCTAGGATATAATCTATCTCCATTTCAAATTTCAACGAAATGGGTTCAGTAGTTGCGGCGTGAAGGAGTAGACCCATCTGATTGAGCAGTGTCAACATCACTTTCTTATTTTACCTTACCTATACATTAATTATTATTATCAATGGCCCACATGACTTACCAGTTGCATTACAACTACAGCTTTACGATAAGGTGATAAAATGAGGGATATACATGTCGCAGTAAGGTCTCTCATATAATTAGGTCAACAGACAATGTTCCCGAATGTATTATGAAGTTTATAGTTATGTTACGAGTACAATCTAATAGAATATGTAGTTATTTTGCTACCTGCAGATTCATCTGATATACCTGAACCAACTAGATGTAGTTTAGTATACTTTGATTTGCAATTAATATGTATGATGTTATTGCATTTTAGGATTCCGTAGTCAACAAGAGTAGGAACTCTCATAGTCTCGCCAGAAACCAATTTTATAATATGTATAAGACTGATGTCCTAATTATGCCTTTGTTCCGTATGGGGTGACAGTTTTTTACCCTTTTTAGTTTCATTCTAAAGCAATTACCATATTCGAGTAATTACACAATAAACAGATATAAGCAATAGAATTAATAAATGGGGTTCCTCAATAATTGTGACTAAAATTACGACGCAGCAAAATTAATCATATTTTTATTATAATTAGATCAATTTGCGGCAATTGTGTCAACGTTGTCATAATTAATTACACTCAGGTGAAATATATGCCACTGAAACACTACCCATATCCATTATTATATATGGGAATATAATATTTCAGAGGATAATCTGGTAATACAAGATTAATTAAAGTGTTATAATATTTAGGTAAAATTAAGACTTTCTTCACCAATGTTTTTTAATCATTGGCATGATTTTAATACTCAATTTTTTTTTCACGAAAAACCTATAGTTAAAGTTTTTCGTGAACATTCTAAAAACAGCTTTCATTTTTGTCGCTGTAAATTAGCAAAATGTCCGTCTCCACTTTTGTATTCGTTTGTCTTTGTTACGTTGTTTAATAAAGAACAGTAAACAAAGTCACATGTGAGCCTTATCGCTCTAGAAATAAGAGTTATAATACATGAACATTTTTCGAGCTTCAGATCCCACAAACTTGTGTGCTTGGATTGCGGTTTTATAGAAAAAGCAAATAGTTGGCCGATATTGGCAACCGTCCGTTCCTCCTTGAGAATTCTCTTGTTATTGTAATTCTCTTTCATACAATGTGTTGTAGAAGGTTCTCTGATAGGCCTGAATACTTTCATGAAGTTAATAAAAAACTGCCACAAAACTTGTAAAAGGTATACAACTCACAAGTAATATTTTATTCAAGTAGTTACTCGTACTAACCTACCTATCAGCTAAAGTAACCTACTGATGCTATTTTATCTGATCTTGCTCTGGCCAAAACAGAATCTCTGTATGCATTGCCGAATGAAAATTTAATTGCCAGTTACTTTATTTACCTATAGCACCGTTTTATGTCTTACATCAGAATATCAAATCGCACCAGAGATTTGTGTCAAATGGACCAATAACATCAGTTGATGTTATAGCTTATGAAAATCAAGCGATTCTATTTTGCGTTTTACACACAACCATGACCCGTAGCATCTTTGGTGTATCAGAACTATTTTAATGAGAGATCGAAAGAGAATTTATGAATTAAACAATCTGACAAAAGTATAAGCACACCCAGCTGCGCTATAGATTTCGTCAAAGAGAGGAATAACTGCAGAAAGTAGAAGATCGTGTGCATCTTTTTGAAAGCAATGCTTCTATTACAGGTACTGTATATTGTATGTATAATATTATGGTTTACACTATTGTTGGAATATATGATTTACAATTTCTAGCTTGCTTTCAGTGACTTAAGAAGGTTCAAAGGTATGTATGTATTCAGACGATGAAACAACATAAACTTAACTTAATCGTGCAGGTTCTTAATCACACGCCGGTCCAAGTAACATGAGATTCCTCCCTTTAAGCAGTATAAAGGGTTCGTAAATTGTGGCTTACATCAAGCCGAAGGGTACATAAACAACTTGGCATCTTATTATACGGGTAAAATATGTACGCCGAACTTAGAGAAGCTCGGGAAACATCTTCTATGGTATATACTCGTAGGTATACTCAAGGGCGGATCCAGATTTGCTAGGGGGAGGTTATCATAGTTGTAGTCAAGTAGTTATTATTTACTTTTGATACAAATAGATACAGGTAAAATAATTGCCTGGTTGAACTAGCCCCTAGATTGTGTAGGGAAAAAGTATTCATCGTTATCGTAATCGTTAACCAATTCTGCCCGCTGTTTGGTTCCCTCCCTTCCTTGGATTTAAGCCAGCCAATCGCGGGGGCGGAATAAGCTAACAATCACGATTAATTTGTTTTTCATCTCACCCGCTCGGAAAAGCGATCTTTAATGCCCGAAATGGGGGCGGGAAATGCTATTATATTCCCTAGGCTGCCAAAGCATTTTCATTTTTCCCACGGGAGACAAAGTAGTATGAAAATCCCTTCCGGCCCTAGGCTCGAAAGCATTTCCAAAGTGAAATTTGTTTGAGTTATCTGTGGTCAAACTCGTATAACGTCTCATGTCAATGTCAAATGTCAAAGCTGAAGACTTCTTTTTTTTAATAACACATACGATCAATAACGAAGTTCGTTCGATAAAGTTTGTATAGGTAAATTAGTTTTTCTAATTTTACTTTTTCTCATAATATCAATTAAAATAATAACTCTTATGTAGTTTTATTAATTATAAAAGAAATCTAATTAAATCCTTGATTTTTTCCTCATTGTTTATGTATTTATTGTTAATATATTTATAAAATTTTATATTATCTATGGTTCTTGGAAATTGTTATTTCAGAACGCATTCAAAATAAAAGTAGAGAAAAAAAGTTTCTCAATTTTTTTTTCTGATCTAGTGTAAGTTGTCTATGTTTTCAATCGTGATTAAATGATAATGATAAATACCTATTACTTTTTTGGCTTTATTCATTATTTTATGTTTTAACTTTAAAATAATGATGATGATTAAAGGTGGTTTCAGTAAGTGAAATTATTCAGAGTTACTAAAAACAACATTTAACGTAACTCGCAATGTCGATCTAAAGACGTGTTCTTCTGGTGATTATCCTCGCTGTGGTGAGATGAAAAATTTTGTGTTACGTACGGGCGCAAATTTTTTTGGGTCTCGTGTCTTCGAATGCCTCGCTATGCTCAGGATTCTATTCTTTGAACCCCTCGCTGCGCTCAGGGTTCAACCCTAGAATCCTTCGCCGCTCAGCATTCAAATTTGACACTCGGCCCAAAAATCCACTTTGCGCCCTTGCATAACAAATAACTATTTCTTACGCAATCAGACCTCTGTTCTCGAACCTGCTAAACGGCAAAACTAATCTTCCCTGTAACTTTATAGTACCGATCTTCTTCTTTAACTTTACTAACTTTATAGTACAGGGCTTCTTTATTGAGGATTAGTTTTTGTTATGTAATGTAGCATCAGATATAAAAAGGGGACCACATGCTGAATTTTAAGATCTGATGTAAAATTTTGTTCAGAAAAATAAAAAGCTGTAATTGGCATAGACATCGGCACATTAGGCACGTATATCATGTAGAAGGGATTGTTTGTAATGGAAATTTAAATAATCTTAAATAAGCGAAAACAAAGCCATGATTAGCAGCTGGTTCAACAAGAAAGGATTTGTACTTGGTTTTCATTTTTTTAATTTCATACACAACCCTTGTAAATCTACTCGCATTTCATAAATTGGCTTTACTTAAATGTTTCCTCAGAAAAGCTCAGCTGAGCAATTCTCTGTCAGGACTCGCATCCAATATTAAGAGGTCAAGGGACAAAATGGTTCGACAATAAAGAGAGCGTGCTACCCCGCCACAGATTAAACCGCATATGAAAATTTTGCTGAATTCCGCACACTGGAAAATAAACAGGGTCGGAATTCCGAGCTTAATTTTGGAAGTACTTATCAAAGGACTTCTTTATTGAGGATTAGTTTTTTGTTATTTAATGTAGCATCAGTACAAATAAGTATCATTCAGAATTAATTAATTTTGTCTCATAGTATAAAATTTATTTGAAGCAATAAATGAATTACTAATTTGTTTATTCAATATTCAATAATTTACTTGCGATAAAATTAAATTCAACCTAGAACTTAAGTTTAAGTTTGTTATACCTCAAGAAAAATTATAAATTATAACAGCCAATGTTATTAATTTTAATTTGTTATTCTATTGTAAACTAAAGACATTCATTTATCTATGACAAATATTTGAGTTTGTGAATTTTAGCTACTGTTAGATAATTTCAGTCAGGAGTTAAAATATTCATGGAATATTACGTTTTATGTTACAACAACAGTATTTGAAACAAAAGCATCATCAAAAATTATTGGCAGGCGTGATGGGGGAAGAAAGAAAATGAAGGCGGTCTAAATTCCGTAGAATGGCGAACGTCTTCTTGTGATAATGATGAGAGATACAATTTTCCTAAATTAATACAACTTCATTTCGCTAAATGTAGAACGGGCTTCCTCTCTTCACTGGTAAGTACTTTAAGCGCTGTATTTTTAGTGTAATTTCAAAAGTCGAGAGCCGAGACCTATTATAAGTATGTAAGAACTAGAATCTGATGGTATAAGTCTTCAAAGTAAAAGCAGAATGTTTCAACTAAAGATGCATTTTATGCTCTAGTTCTAGAGTTATCTATACTTATAATAAAACTGTAAAGGGTCGAATTCTGTACATTGAAGATATTTTGAAAATTTTTGTTGGAGGACACTATTTAGTCGATACTGAAGCCAAAACTGTAATTTGTTTAATTTTTGTCTGTCTGTCTGTCTGTCTGTCTGTCTGTCTGTCTGTCTGTCTGTCTGTCTGTCTGTCTGTTTCACGACCGGGCATCACGGCTAATCCGCTGGATGGATTTAAATGAAACTTGACATGATTATAGTTCATATCCCGAGGTAGGACATAGGATACTTTTTGTCCCGAAATCCATCATGGTTTCCCTGGAAGACGGCATCAAAGTCCAAAATTTTTATTGGTTATAATTCATTAACGCGTTGTCCGATTCCATTCATTCTTTTTTTGTTAGAAAGGAGGTTCTTTAAAGATTATTCCATACAAATCTTACCATCATCACTTTTGTAGTTCAGAAATTACAGACATCAGAACCTTTAAGTTCAAGTAGGTAGGTGACTTGAAACTCTTAATGCACAAATAACCTAGGGCTAGGACGTAGGGCTCAAGTAAGACTGGAGTACCCTTACAGCCGTAAATAAATACGCTTAGCAGAAGATTTTGTATGGTTTAAGATTTTTCACTTTTAGGGTGAACAAAAATCATGAAACTCGCTACGTTATACCGTATAGCGCCATCTCTACAATTTATGTGGAACTTGAATGTAAAACTCGGAGATAGGTACTACCGAATTTTTTTAAATAATAATTAACTGTCATGTTATTTACTGTTTCCTGACTTTATATTAAGATGGCACTGTTAAGACCTGTGTGCTGATTCTGTATCGTTCACTTAGTTAGTAACCCAAACTGGGTTATTAACTAAGAAAACGGAGGCAAAAATCCTACTTTTGTATTCTTTTTATACAAGATAGCAACTAGCATGGTATACTGATATGATACCATACCGACCTAGGTTGGTAATTTGTGCAAAAATAGGATATTTGCCTTCGTTTTCTTACTTCGTTAATAACCCAGTTAGGGTTACTAACTAACTAAGTGAACGATACAGAATAAGGCCCATGAACAGATTAAAGTTTTCACTACTGTTGACATTCCCGGAGTGCCGCGTCTTTTATCATCCGCAATATGGAAAGGGTAAAATAATAATAGTTCACAAATATTAATTTTAACTCTTAGGTCTTATCGATCCTAACTGACTGACTGTCATAGGTATTTTTATACGTAAAGAAATATATAGCCATTTTCCATTCTGATATTTTCGATTGTATTGACATGAAGCAAAGATTTTTAAAAGACTCTTATATGTTGGGCTGGGGAATATTGTTAGTAGAGTATTTTATCCCAGTGGTACCTACCCGGCCGAACTCTGAAAGAAGAGTTCTACCACCAGTACAAATTTTCACATGATTTAATGATTTTTGTCATATTTCGTGGTTTCAGAATAAAAATCACAATGAAAAGGACGATTTTAACTGCCGATATTTCGATACATTGGTACAAGTCGTGGTCACGTAGTGACAACGACCTGTGCCACTGGGTCGAAATATCGACAGTTAAAATCGTCCTTTTAAGCTTTCAACTACGTATTAATTAAACTTTATAGAATGATTAAGAAAAAGGAGTTTTCAAAATCACCACAAGATAACCCGTGCGAAGTAAGAACATGTTTCTGTACAACATCACACCAGAATCCCGCGAAAAATCAAGGAATTCCACGGTATATGTAAAAAAATCGTAATACACGTGGGCGGAGCCGCGGGCAACAGCTAGTCCCACATAAATTATACATATGAAAGTTTGTGGTTGTGTCGATATTTGAATTTTTGTATGTTTGAATGTTTGTAACTCAAACATGCCACTACTACTGAACGTTGGAACGTTAATAGAGTATAATCAGTATTAACATACGAGTATAACAAGCTACTTTTTATTCTGTAAAAAACTGCGATTATCCAATATTTTTATAATGCTTCAATAAAAAGTGAAATTAACACGAGCGGTGTATTATTTTTATTATTTTTGATCTCAATTTCCTTGAAGACTCCTATATCAAAACCCTTAAACAAACCACAATCACAATCCTCGTTTTCTACACAATATTACGACGACGTTTTGCCTTTCTATCTTTCTGAATCGCAAAAATCTTATACTTCTAATCATGAATCATGAATGCATTAGAATATTGAATGATTCATTATGAATCATTCAATATTCTAATTTACCGGAAGTAAGGAAGGAAGCCATTTTTTCCTTTAATATTTCGATACATCTCGATACTTCAAGTATTGCAGAATCTTTTGAGACGTACAGCCTTATAGATATAAGGTTCACTGTAAGTGTATTGGTTCACTTGAGCTCAGTAAATATAAACTTGAAAAAGGTAAAATCAAGATATTTCGTTCGCTTCCTTTTATGGTAAAAATTATTTCTTTATCTTTCATTTGTACACGTACAAAGTACACATTACTCAATACACATACGTGCACATATTACTTTTGATATAAAAACAAACACTCGGTTTTATTATTTTACGAAGGCTACTACGTTTTGAAAGGAGCGTAATATAATATTAATAAAATAACAAATAGGGATTTATTTTGCGCCATAACCAGGGTCTCTCTATCTACCAACCAAATAAATCCATTCATTCCAATACAGATTAGGCAGAGTACACATGCAAATTTATCTTAATTTGGCTTCCTTTGTCCCCATTTAATTTTCCGAAATACTCGGACTGCATAATATTACCACAGTTTAAAGATATTTTGTCCTTTGATATTACTGTCTACTATATTTAAGTTTTCATAAAAATATCGACTTATTCTAAATAGTAAGATTTAACAAATGGTAATGGGGCTATACATTAGTGTGGTAGTTATAATTTCTTATGTATTACAAGTTCGTGGATATAATATAATATGACTGCAACTGACGATGAGTAGCTAACGATGCAGAAAAAAGATGATGATGGTGTCTCACATTTTATAAAACCATCCCATAATAAGTAGTCTAATATGTTCAACGATGCTGGTTTCAATTTCCGAATAAAAATATAAAAAAACATGATAATTTCGACTCGGATAGACTATTTTTTTCGCTTTTGCTTTCAATAGTCAATTTTTATCAAAAAAAAATAATAATAATTAGTAAGTACGAATATATTGATAGATACATTCATCGATAATTAATTAATTATTACTTTATTCATTTTTAAAGTCCTGGGAAAAATACTCTAAGAATAATAATTGCTCTACACTAAAGCGTCCATTATTCCTATGTTGTTAGTTGTTACTCATATAAGAAGTTTATCCAAGTTATAAATGTATAAGAATCTTTGGCAAAGAGTAACAAATAACTGCTGCGTAGGTACGTACTCCATCGACTTCTCTGCTCACTCCAGATCCTAACCAAACAGAAAACACTGTCCCAAGTAAACAGCGATCCAATATCGAACCTAACAGATGTACGTTGTACAGCTACTATGAAACACGAGTTGAAAATAAATTGTCGAACGTTATAATTTATTGATTTTCATTTACTGGTTTTCATGAGCGCACTCGTAATAAATATTATTAAACTTTTAATGTTGCTAATTCACTTTTTGTTTTCTGAAGCTGAAATGGTTAAGAGTCCGCTTACCCACGATGTTCCCATACATTCGTAATACCAAAATCTTTTGTAATTCGTGCATATTTCGATCATGATGTGGTGTTATTCGGATTCATATAGTAATAATCTATGCTCTTGGCCATTTACAAATGATTTGGTATTTTGAATGAATGGAGACATCACAGGAATCTTAAGAGCATATTTTTGAAGCATATTTAGAAGTTATTGCATGAAAAGACCGTTGATATTGACCGTTGCTCTTTAGCGGTCTTTGAAAATTTCTGCAAGAAGTATTTGGACAACCAACAGCATAGATACAAACGATGAGAGAATCTCATTTGAAAAAGCTACTTAGAAACAGAATGAGAAATTAAATATCCAAATCGTAGTTGATGGGAATGTTTATAATCGGAAACCGTATCCATATGTCTGCGCTTGCTAATCTATCGAAAACCAAAATATGTATGAGATTAACATTTGTCATCGATTTGTCACATGATCCATCGGTCGACCGGACATGCTTTTTTTAGGGAAATAGCATTGAATATAACGTAGCATGGCTACGAGCGCAGATGCCTCGAAGTACTCGTACTTATAATAAATTCGTTTATGGTATCATAAAAATCTCTCCTTTTTCCTTACACTAAAATACATTAAGGCAAAAATTTTAAGGAACTGACTCAGACTCATATAATTTCATAGCCTCATTTTATTTTTATGAGACATTTTGAAGGAAATTTTAGCATAGTATAGGGGAGTTATTTCTGGAATAAAAAACTTTTATTATTTCAGGGTCTTATAATTATTTATATCACAAATGAAATACATTATAAAAAACTAGATAAATTGTCTATTCTAGCTGGTAATCGACTAGATAAGTTGTCGACAAAATAAACAAAGTGTACGCTTTGCGAAGAAATTGAGCCGCCCTCCTAAAATGTTTGGCGGTATTTATCCGGAATCTTGAAATTCAATACAAGGCTCACGAGCCACGGCTTCACTTACGGCTGTATCCAAAAAATGGGTCACAGTTGTTCTATATCGCAGACTTTTTTCAAACTGCAGTATTACACGTAGATCCACCTTCAAATAAAACAGTATCTACATAGAACAGAGTTTATTACTAATATTTTATGCTTCACATGCTTTTCTCTATTTTTCATCTGTACCTAGTTATTTTATCAGTCAACAGTAATAAATAATCCCCGCATTCCACTCTATTGGAAAATCTTTAAACGAAAAGTTACAAATCAGTTACAGAGCTTGATTCATCAAATGAATATAGAAATTGAGCTACATAGAAGCATGTTAACAGAACAGAACAATTTACTCGTTCAAACCAATAAATAAGGCTGCCGCTGTCTATTTTAATGGCCAAAAATACTAAAAGCCTTACCAAAGGTGTGCATTGACCTCTTATATAGGTCACTTGGGTGGCGAAATGCCAGCACGAACCGACTCTCCCGAGCGTTGTCAACAAATAAATTCCGGTAAGTTTTATGTTACGAATTGAACTTTTATGTGTAGGTCTGACTACCAGTCTGACTGTGATAACCACAGGTGATAACGGTCAGTACACGTCATACTGACGTCACATGGACATAGACAACTGACAAGATATAGACTTTCCACAAAGTGCAAGACGGTACTCGTTCCACTGTTCTCTATTATTTATTTCCCTTTCATCCAATATCGGTTCCCGAAAGATTATTTTCTCCAGTTTTCCAGATTTGGAGCTATCGGGAACCAAATTTAAAAGTGAATTGTTGACCAAACTATATAAATTTAAATTTTCGCGGCCGGATGATACCCATCCACCTGGTAAAACACAGCCAACGAACTGTATAAGATATTACAATCCACGAAGACGCGCCCACTCTGTCATTCTCGCTTATGTTTCGTTCGATTCATATGGAGTTTGACAAAGTGGGGCGCGTCATCGTGGATTGAAATATCTACCAATCAATGCAGCCCTTTCAGTTACAACGTTCTCATTGTTACCCATACGAACGTTATAAAAATACGTTAATCAAGTATATTCAATTCCTTTCTCTACTCTAATGAACCTTAAATGAATGAGTCTTAGTTACGTTTTGAATTATTCAAAATTGTGGCGTAGTAATAAAATCAAAATTCTTAAAAATGGGGACTTTTTAAGAATTTTAAAACTTAATTTAGTTTCCTTTTACATTGGAAAACTGCAGCAGGACTGAACTGCTGAGGTATATCGCAAGTTCATTAAAAAAAGGCGTGTGGCACTCGGAGACTGCCGCGGTAAAGCTATTATTTTTAGTTTTGCCATCAATCGAAAAGTAGAACTTTTGGTACCAGGCTGCCATGAAAGCAGAGAGTGCAACTTCACAAACTTTTTAGTTTTTAGTTTGCCATCTATCGAAAAATAGCAGAACTTTTTAATGACTTTTTGAAATCATCACGTGCGTGATATTATTATGCGTAGTACCGAAAGCTCTACTTTAGGAGTGCCAGGCTATTTTCGTTACGAAATTTCTGGATTCAGTCTGCACCGTCAAAGCCCGCGATAGAAGCTATGCAATACCTTAAAAATTAAAGAAACGTTGGCAAACGTCGAGTGTGTTTTTTCAGTGTCTGTTGTAATTAAACGCTCGATGGCAAATGTGTTCGGCCGTCCGCTGTGTTTATTGGTTTTGTTTACCCCTTTTTGCCCCCGACAAATACCTATCAACGGCAACTATATGTAAACAACATACAAAAATATCTGCATAGTATATTTTTTATCACACCAATATTATCATAAAGGCAAAAGTTCTCGAATGTTTTGTTTAATGCACGGATGCACGGAAAAACCGAAATGATTAGTATTTATTATATCTATGGCCAACATATGCAGTCACTGTCAATGATCAATGGATCCATGCTCGTAAAACAACAGAGCTGTGCGTAACTGCAGGATATACTTCATACGCACTCCTGGATGGTAAGTGATGATGCAGCCGAGGATGTATCGTACTAACTTGAAAGGAGTAAGTAAACTCATCCCGACGGTTGCTACACAGCATCGCACCGGAACGCTTAATCGCTTGGCGGTGCGTCGTACACACGTAACAAGCTCAGTGCACCACTTAATACATGTGCATTGTCAAAATTGCAGATCTTTATGAATCCAAACTTTAATGAACTGTTTTTCATTAAATATTTTTTGCATATTATCACTTGACCTTTACCGAAAGCTCTAACGACGCGACAGCGACGCAATGTTCTTGCAGTATAACGACAGTATTTCAAGATGCCTCTCCTGAATATAAATATTTCCTTAGCTCGACATTCGCTCCGCATCTGAATTATTCACATTGTTTATTTACATTTCACTTGGAGGATTGCTAGGAAAATAATGATGACCTTTTAAAATGATTGGTTTGGTAGCACGCCTCTAGTTGGTGACTTTATACCTCGTTTACATAATATATTAAATTGCAAAATTTACATACTAACTTGATCATAATCTAATCTAATTTTAATCATGGAAAAAAACCTAGTGTAAACACACAAAAATCTTATTTAAGAGCATATTTTCGTTTACAAATGAATGAACTTGTAACTGTGATGTTGTAATTTGGTGCAATGATACGCTGTTCTATTTTTAGCCTCATCTACTACCATTAATCTTGTCTGGAAGTCTGCAGCGACATTAAGAAAGCTCCGACACGACGTAGCTACAGTTTTGCTGCTTTGGATCGATACATCTGCTGTATTTTCCATTCCTTCAGATTTTAAATATACTAATAGTTTATAAGTTAATAATTTATTAGAAATTTTACTATCCATATTCACATCCACAGTAGTAAACAGATATGACTATAAGTAAGGTATAACCAACGAATATATAAGTATAACTATACTGCAGCAGTACCTACTTTGCAATGAAGAAGCAGAGATCTAAACTATGTTATGATCATATTTACATGCAGTTATGAATAATCAGGTTTCATACAAAAACTACAGACCGTACAAAGTTGAGGATTCAAGCTAAGTATGCCAACATATAACTCGCAAGACGTGAATGTAAACAAACGTGGTAAAAGCGGGTGGCCCCGTTTATAGCAACGTACTAAACCGTCGCATCTCTGCCGTCACCTACTCTTATATTCCGCTTCGGAAATGATTGCACATCAAGTAAAAAGGTTACCTATTACACACAATTGTATACATATAATGAAGAGAACTTTCACCGCAAGTTACTTAGCTGCAATAAATGAACATAACAATTTCACAATAACAAAGTCAAAACTACTGGTTAACCACTGCTCTTGTAACTTTACTACAATTTAATGGCATGTGTGACTGAGATAACCCACGCCTCTCGGGAATATCAGCGGACCCAGGACCAATATTACCGTAAATTATGCATGTAACATGTTCATTGTTCAGTGGTTCTAGTAGAGAATAAATCTCACCAAAATCTCACAGCATTCGAATGGAATAGCAAAGGATATTAGCGTCTTATGCGAGCTCGTTTTAAATGCGTATCTCGCTGCAAGCTACGTCACGTCAGCTTTTAACCTTGCATTTTTGAATTGGAGCTCAATACCTATTTTACAGGTTTATGGAATATTTTCAATATTAATAAAAATATAGGAGCAGTCTTTTTAAATATAATTGCCCTTCACGATTGGATAAGTAGGTACGTTTTGTTTTAAGTTTGCAATGATTTTTTATCCAGTAAAACGTAATATAAAATGTTAAAATAAGAAAACATTTCGGTAAATATAAATGAAAAAGAAAGCCTGAATTAAATCCGAAACAATGAAAGGTATAAGACATTTTTATTTATTTCTTTAAAACGCAGCATTTTCTTTGTGATTGAATAATACGTAAATCTTTATTTATTTACGCTCATCATTTAACATCGAGATAGTTTCCGCTCCTTTCCTGAACGGATAGTATAAATTCACGTTATTGGTGGAACTTCAAACATAAATCAACACTCGTGCGTGACGTCAACTCGTAAGAACATCCTGCTGAAAATGATTTTCAGTCCTCACATATTATTATCCTCATTTTTTTTGGGAAGGGGACACCAAAGATATTGTTACATTTTACTAACTTTATTGTTAGGTTCTTTTTCTTCGTGAAATTATACTAGGAAAGGAGACGTTTCATCAATGTATGAGCCCTGGGCCAGGTCTATGTATGCTATACTTTGGTATAGGCCAGATCACACGGTATATCACAAAAATGCAACTATTGAAAGATTGTGTTTATGTCAAATTGTTCGACGCCAGTAACGCCATATTGAAAATCGATCATATACAAAGAAACTATTCGTTTTAACTAAATAATTTCATTTTTCCCGTGAACAGATTTTTCTTAATTTTCTTAACATAACGTAAAAGACCTAGCTCAATTTGAAACATCTATTTTACCTAATAGGATCTACTTGTTATATACTATATTATATTAGGTACTTTAAAAGCTTTAAGATAACTTTGTTAATAAGAAGAAGATTGATTGATGAGCCGAGCGGCTGCAGAATTAACTAAAATTTCAATTGCAAACTTGTACTCACTCTCATATAAGTAAGTTTAAGGAGACTTTACTTGATAACTCTCAAAGACACCGTACGGAGCTTTTTACATTTTCCCCTTTTCTTTAGTGACGCGAGGAAATATAGCTTATTTATTTTTCCTGAAATTCTGCCTGATACAGCATACTTCAAAAACATTCGCTTGCCTCTAGTAAGGACGAAATAAATACAGAATACAAAGGGAGAAAACTATCTAGTCGCACAAAACCACAAAGTACGGCGATCCACGTCCATAAAAACTTTGATTCCAACAATTACTGCTAATCAATGTTGAAATACCAACTATGTGGCCGGCAAAGGCTCTGTAGGTAATTAATGTGGCTTTGGTTTTTTTATAGAAAACGCGAGTAATCTAGCGGGTGGGTCACCTGATGGTAAGTGATCGCCACCGCCCATGGACATTTGCAGTAGCAGTTTATCCGCCCCTTGAATAATCCCATATTAGTCTTTCTATGTCTTCTCAGCGGCAAGGCGCGTTTGTGAAACCTTGTAAACTTTTGCTCGTAGTTTTAAGTTGTGAAATGGTTATCACCGTTAAAGAGACCGTGTAAAATGAAATAACTTACCATAAGAGTAAAGAGTCTCTGTGTCTGTATGCTAGGCATACATAAAATAAATAATTTTCTATTCTATTATTATATTCTAGTATTGAGGATATTGAGGGAACCTGCGTGATCGTTTTGAAATGTAGATAGGTACTTTCTTGTCACTCAAAACCAAAATAATTTCAGGGTTAGGTTTATAAATATTTAATGCAGATTTGAGCAGCGAAGCATTACAGTCAGTTATGAGTTATCAGTTTTTCAGTTACGCGGGGCAGGAGAGTTTCAGGAGTTAAATAAAGAATTTCATGCAAACGTTTCATTGCTCGTAAAGATTCATATAAATCCACGTAAAACCTAAATAGTATTTGCGCTTGCGGCCGTTTGATTAAACTATTGTGTAACGAAACGAAAATAAGCCTTTGTTTCCGCGGTGACATTTCGCTTAACCGACACGGCCAGCGTAATAGTACGAGCACAAAACGAGTAATGTTTAATCGGCTTTACACTGAGCACGTAGTACAATGATATTCATATGTTAAGCGGTAGAAATTGCAAGAATATATTATTTTTCAGGCCAGGTGTTTTAACCACTCGCCGCATACTAACCCAACCAAGCCTTCATGCATATTTAAATTGAAGATTTTATCATATTATAATACACAGTTTTGGATATTAAATATATTATTCTAATATATAAAAGAAGAAACTGACTGACTGACTGACTGACTGACTGACTGACTGACTCACTGACATATCAACGCACAGCCCAAACCGCTGGGTCTAGAGACTCCAAATTTCGCACACATATTCCTTGTGAGGTCTAGGGGTGCACTAAGAAAGGATTTTTCAAAATTCACCCTCTAAGGGGGTGAAACGGGGGTCCGAAGTTTGGATTTTATCAAGTTAAAATACGGCTTCACGCCGCAACTACTGTACCGATTTGGCTAAAATTTGGAATGGAGGTATATTATATCTTGCATTACCATATAGGCTATTTTTCATCCCGAAAAAATTCATGGTTCCCGTGGGATAAGTTAAAAACCGAAATTCACGCGAAAAAAAAATCTCACGCCGCAAGTACACAACCGATTTGGATGAAATTTGGAATAGAGATAGATTATATCCTGGGTTAATAAATAGTGTACTTTTCATCCCGGAAAAATCCATGGGTTTTGCAGGAGAAGGGAAAAACCGATATTCACGCGGGAAAAATACTACTTCCCGTCGTAATTACTGAACTGATATGGCTGAAATTTGAAAAAGAGATAGACTATATCCTGGATTAATACGAAGGCTACTTTTCGTCCCGAAAAAAATCATGGTTCCCGTGGGATTAGTAAAAAACCGAAATTCACGCGGAAAAAAAATCTTCATGCTGCAAGTGCACAACCGATTTGGCTGGAATTTGGAATGGAGATAGATTATATGCTGGGTTAATAAATAGGGTACTTTTTATCCCAGAAGAATCCATGGTTTTTGCAGGAAAAGTGAAAAACCGATATTCTCGCGAGAAAAATACTTCTTCACGCCGTAATTACTAAACTGATATGGCTGAAATTTGGAACAAACTTAGACTATATCCTGAATTAATACGGAGGCTACTTTTCGTCCCGAAAAAATTCATAGTTCCCGTGGGATTAGTAAAAAAACCGAAATTCAGGCGGAAAAAAATCTTCATGCCGCAAGTGCACAACCCATTTGGCTGTAATTTGGAATGATGATATATTATATCCTGGGTTAATAAATAGGCTTCTTTTTATCCCGGAAAAATCCATGGTTTTTGCAGGAAAAAAAAACAGATATTCATCCGCGAAAAATACTACTTCACGCCGTATTTACTGAACTGATATGGCTGAAATTCACAATAAAGATAGATTATATCCTGGATTAATACGAAGGCTACTTTTCATCCCAGAAAAATCCATGGTTTCCGCGGGAAAACTGAAAAATTGATGTTCACGCGCAAAAAGTATTACTTTACGCTGTAAATACTGAACTGAAATGACTAAAATTCGGTAAGGAGATTCGGATTATTACATAGGCTACCATTCATCCCGGAAAATTCCATGGTTGATATAATACGAGTGAAAAGCTGATATTCACGAGGCAAAAATATTCCTTCACGCCGTAATTACTGAACAGATTTGCCTGAAATTTGAAACGGAGATAGATTATATCCTAGATTAATAGATATTGTACTGGGAATCCACAATTACTGCGGAAATAGTGAAAACAAATATTTATGCGGGAGATATACCTACTCCTTTACGGCGCAACTGCTGAATTTTTTTGGCTGAAAATTGGAATGAAGACAGATTTCGTCCCAAATTAGCACAAAGGCTACTTTTTATTCCGGAAAATAGATGGTTCCCGTGTGTAGGGAAAACTAAAATTTGCGCGGGCGAAGCTGCGGGTTTCTGCTAGTTATTCTAATAATATAAACGTTTAGTGAAATCTGTTGAATCACAAGCTGAAACACGTTGATGTTCATTTTTGCCTTTATTTGGTGGATGGTTTCAAAATCTTCCTCGAAGTCATTCGAGATTTCGTAGCGTATAAAATGTCATTTTCACATAAAAGCAAGCAAACGGCAGCTCGAATGGATTTGGCGAAACGGAGCAGTCATTTAGGTAAGGCGGAGGTTGAAGTTCCTTTCTTTGTATTTTTAACGACACCCTAAATTGCTGCTTTAGAGTGCCTTTACGTAGCACAAAAAGTCACCACTTTTAGTATAATATGGCATACCTAAACTGAGTGAGTTGATGTGCGCATCTGTTGAATTTGGTGGGCAGGGGCGTTTAGCTTACTTTGGTACTATTGGGAAAGGGTTTAAAAATTTCTTTCCAACTGTAACAGGATGAATGAATTGGAAAGAAATTAGGACTACTAAGTTACATTTTAGTAACTTTTCTGGCCTTAGCTGAATTTGGGAATTAGAAGACGTATCTTAAGTTTATTTCACTACTAGGAATAAGCCCCTTAGAAGATTATAATTTCACACTAGTATCAGTATATCGTCGTATACCTTCAACAAGAACGCCTTAAAAAAAGTGAGACTAAATATTATATTCGCACTTGGAGTGGAACGTTTTAGCAACTGAGGGGACTCAGTTGCTGATCCACCGTTTATGTAAAATGTTCCGAATGAAAGATTAACGAGTGCTCCGAGTCCTGGTGTGAGAACAAGCGATATTTTTTGTACTTAAACCCTGACATGTTTTTTTCTGCCAGAAAAAAGTTGAGACAGGAAATATAACATCATAGGGGTTTTAATTGTAGCCACAAACTTGTATACTAAAGACAGGCCGAACAGCGCGAAAAAATGTCGCCAGTTTATGGGTGTCATTAGTGACAACAGTATAAGGCCACGCGGTAGTTCGGTCAGCGGCGGCGGCGGGTATTTTGACAGATGACGCTACTGTTTGCTTGTATGAAGAAGGTTTACGTAAAATGTTCGGATCGGCCTATCTCAACTATTTTTATCTATTTTTGTAGTGAAATATTAGAAAATAAAGTAAACTGCTTTGTTCACTTGCAGTACATAGACAAGATTTCGATATACTCGTAAAATTATATAATTCGTACAATCTAAATGCTGAAATTGACATAAAATATAAAGATCTTGTAGAAATCTACTATACTATTAGTTAAAGGAAGAAATCATCTAAGTATTTTTGTTATTTTTTCATGATGTAACTAAATCGTCCCCATTGGCATGCAAATGCTTCCAATATTCACTTAGGTACGTCGAAGAGTACGTACTTACAAAATTGTTTTCTGGGAATTTTTATTTTTATACTTATGTGAAATGCTTTTTTTAAAGTAGAGATGGTGTGTTACGGTCAACGAAAAAGTTACTATTCATCTGGAAAAATAAAATATCTTGATGCTTGCCAAAAACTTCATTTTGCATTTTGTTCAATCAATTTCTTAAATCTAAACACCGTTTTACCTACGTGTCTTATCTGCGTTCTTGTAAAAGAACGTCTGCAATGGGCAAATCCCTCAAAGGCATTCGTACACAGTTAAACTATCCTAGGAAATCTGAAATAAGTACTTAAAATATAGGATTTTTACCAAAACACTTTTACTTTTTACATAACATACTACATATGTTTCCACGTTCCCACAAGGAAGGTTTAATTTCCCTACGACTTATTTTACTTAAGTCTAGATATCGCTAATGGTTTTCCGATACCGTTCGGATCGGTAAACCTGCCGGCACTTACAGAATTTAATATTATTGCGTTAATTGGATATAAGATTAATATACCTTGACAAGCAAATAAGGATTTCCAATAAGGTGTACGTACTAAAGTATACTTAAGATGTACTTTCCAATAAGGTGTGTGTTTTGTTGATAGTTGGTGCTAAGTATTGGACATTGGTTCCAGCGTTTCTTGTGGTTTCTAAATTTAATTCTAGTGATGTAAAGTTTGCCAGTGATGGCTGCAAAGAACTTTATTTAGTAATCGACTACTTTTAAAATGAACCGTCGTATAAGTACAATAAGCGCATTATATAAAAAAATAAATAAATTGTTCGCGCTTTACGCTAGCACTCCGGTTTACGCTAGGCCGTATCGCGACGGCCGGCTATCGCCTGCCCCCGCGCATCGCGCCTCCCCGTTTTCGGCGACGCGCTTGAACAGTCCTTGGTAAAACCTCGACGGAGTCGGTCGATTGTTAGTGCCGCGTCGCCCGCGTGAAGTTTTGCCGGCCACGCCGTGTCGTTTATTTTTTACGAGCCCTATTTATTGCGCTCCTTCGTGTGTCGTTGACACTATCTGTTTTAGAAATAAGAAAATTGCTATATGTGGGGACTTCAATATAGACATATTAAAGCAAAATCACATGGTTGATAATTTTAAGCAATTGATAATATCATATAATTTAAAGTTATCAGTTAATGAACCAACACGAGTAAGCAGTGGAACGTGTATTGATAATATTATACATAATATACCAAAAGCTTGTACTACACTCTACGAATTGGCAGTATCTGATCATTCAGCGCAAATTTTCCAGTGCCCGGTTAAAAAAAGTTGCCGCATTCAACACTGGTTCATAGAAAAAAGGGACTACAATAAAGAGAATATGTTGAAATTTAAAAATTGTATAGGAAGTTTATCATTTAGTGAAATCAAAAATTGTAGCTCCCCCGACGAAACATTTAACGAGTTTTTCGATACCTTCAAGTTATTTTATGATCTTTGCTTTCCCGTGGTAAGAATAAAGATAAATAGACGGAAAAAGCCACGTTGGATTTCAAAAGGCATAAAACTATGTTGCAAGCGAAAAAGAAAACTACTTTGGAAGTGTAGACTAAATCCTAGTGACCAAACGGAATCAGATTTTAAATCAATATCAAAACGGCTAAAATTTATTATTTCGCATACACAGAAATTACAAAATACCTACTTAATAAATAATTCAACAAACAAATCAAAAGCGATGTGGAACGTCATAAAAGAACCCGAAAATAATTATCCCAAAGAAAGTATATCACATGTTAAAATCGCTGATAGAAAAGCAGAAACCCCCTTAGAAATAGCAGAAGCTTTTAACAATTACTTTGTGACTCAAAATACTAAAAGTAAAAATAATCAACAATATATTAAAAACGCACAACTTAGGACCAGTAACTCATTGTATTTATTTCCAGTGAGTGATACTGATATAATATCAGTTATAAAGAACCTGAAAAACACGAACAGCACTGGATACGATGACATTTGTACCAAGGTCATAAAGTTTGTTTGTTATGAGATCGCACCTGTATTATCTTACATTATTAATCTATGCTTAGAAAAAGGGGTATTCCCAGGAAAACTAAAAGTTTCTATTATTAAGCCATTGTTTAAGAAATCAGATAGAGCTGATGTCTCATGTTACCGACCGGTAGCTTTAATTCCAGTATTTTCTAAAATAATCGAGAAAATTATTTATAATAACTTTTACACATTCTTCGAAAAATTTGACCTTTTCTGCACCAATCAAATGGGTTTTAGGAAATCAAAGACCATAAATACGGCTATATATAACTTTATACGTAATATAATGACAAATGTAGATAATAAATTAATTGTATCAGCTTTGTTTATGGATTTAACTAAGGCTTTCGATAATGTCAGTCATGATATACTTTTAACAAAATTAAATTACTATGGAGTTAGAGGAAATGCATTTAACCTTATAAAATCATATCTCGAGAATAGGTCTCAAATAACGCAAATAGACAGGATTAATGAAAAAACACGGGTTGAAACTAAATATTTTTCAAAAGCCCAAAAGGTCACTTGCGGCGTACCGCAAGGAAGTGTACTAGGACCACTTCTCTTTCTTTTGTATATAAATGACCTTCCACAAGCAACAAATCATCCAATGGTGTTATTCGCAGATGATTGCACAGTAATTTATGTAAATAAAAATATTAAAGAACAGGAGATACAAATAAATAAAAGTCTAATGGATATTATAGCATGGTTAGATGATAATTCCCTAACACTCAACTTTACTAAGACGAAGGTCATAACATTTCAAAATATAAGGCGCAAAACTAATTACAATTTAAAAATTGGTTACTTGGACAAAAAAATTGATATTACAGGTGAAACAAAATTTTTAGGGTTACAACTTGACGAATTTTTAACCTGGAAGTCTCATACAGACTATGTTTGCTCAAGACTTAATCAACTTTCTTTTGCGCTGCGCATGTTGGCCAAGAAAGTTGACCAAAGAACATTATTAGTAGCATATCACGCACAGGCGGCTTCTATTATAAGATATGGAATAGTTTTTTGGGGAAACTCTAGTTATATTAACAGGGTATTCATTGCGCAGAAAAAATGCATTAGAGCGATATGCGGAATTAAAAGAAGAGTAAGCTGCAAGCCATACTTCAAAAAACTTAAACTTTTGACTGTTCCGTCGCTGTATATATTAGAATTGGTATTGTTTTTGAGATCCAACGAAAACTTATTTGAAAGATATAATAGAGAGCGCTGTAAGGATAAATTTCGCTATCCCGTTCATAATTCCACATTTTTTGATAAGGGTGTTTGCGTGATGGCTGTTAAAATATACAATAAACTGCCAAAAGAGATAAAAAATTGTACAACATTGAGATTAAAAACAGAACTTCAAAAATTCCTTGCCGAAAGAGTAATTTACGACATTAACGAATTCTTAGAATAATAGAAATATAAAATTTATCTGAAATAAGTATGTTAATTGATTAATTTAGTCTAAAGTTTTATAATTACTTACCTTTTTAATGTATTTGCACGCCTATATGGCAACATGTTGAAACTCTGACTTCTTATTCTTATGTAATCTCTATACCTACCTGGACACATGTATGCAAATAAAATGTTTGATTGATTGATTGATTGATTGATTGGTCGTGTTGTCCGCCGCGTCCTTCTAACGCCGCGGGCCCATTTGACTGTCCGGAGCACTGTTTTTTGTGCTCACGCGCCATCTTGATACCACGCCGCCGCGGACTCGCTTCGCTACCCGCGAATTCGTGCCGCCGCCGCAAAAGACCCTTCAGAGGAGGGCGAGTGTGTTCCTTTACATTTAACACCGCAGACACCACACACTACATTCATCATACACGAACACACTCCCCGGATTCCACGTGCTGGCTGTCTCCTGCGCCGGTAAGTACCTAGTAGTAAGTCACTCTGTGCCGCGGGATAAAACCCAGTGCATATCGCCTATAAAATTTATTGGCGGGCCTTTTTCGACCCGCCACCGCCGCTGCCTGTGGGAATCCGCTGGACTGCTCTGATGGGCCCGGCAGTTGCCCGCTGATTCATCGTGCACAGGCGCGGTGCGTAATCATAAATAAATAAATGAAGTACTCCTTCAACACCTTACACTTACTCATCTTCGCAAATAGGTACTGCAACTACTTTTATGCACAAAAACTAATTCAATGAACTTCAATCATATTTTATTAATTCGCAGTAATTGTCTGACTCTTGAAATTTCAAATTCGATTTTCGCTACTCATGAATAAATATAATTAATACAGCTGTCTGTTCCAGTACTGATTTCGTAAGCACTGCAGTCTAAAGTTGATGCCAAATTGTCACTGAGCGCTTACTTAAAAAATGAATTAATAGTAAATAGAATTTTTTCCGTATGCCCGGCATAAAAAAATCAATTTAGGTGTCTTAATATAATAGATAGCTGCACTTAACTACACTGCCAGCATGCGATTTACTTATTTTCGGTTTTTTACAGTGGATTCATTGTTTGTTCCCGGCAAAACATTTTGTGCGCTGAGAAGTACAAACTTCAGTAAAGACTTACAATTTGTTTACCTATTCGTAGTTTATGGGAACAAAGTTAATTAATGTAAGCTTAGTTATTAATAATTTGGTAATCAGATGGAAAGGGCGAAAATTGAGAGAGGGCGCTACAGTCCTAGTGTTAACATCGGCTCCGTATTTAATATTGATTTTAAAATAAAAAAAGTTAACAAAACCGCGCGAAAAAGTACTAGTGACTTAAATCTCAGGCAAGATACCAAGAATAATATAAAGTTCAGAGTGCTCGTCACCAGAAAAGTCTAGATACAAGTGATATAACATACCGGTTCCGGACACCATACAAAGTTAAGTTACAAGAGAAAACCTAAATAGAAGAACAAAACACTACAACAACTAGTCAACTAACCTCATTTGGAAGTTTAGCAACTGTATAAAAATGCTGTAAGTCATTATTCGGCGATTATTTCCAACACAATAAACAATTTAATTCTGAACAAGAACCGTTAAAGACAGACATTTTATTTGAATAATGTAAACACATTATTTATTATCAAAATAAATTCACTGACACATGCAGCTGACTGTCAAAATCATTGACAATTGATACGACAATTGACATTAATTGACATCTTAATTGACATGCAAAGATAGCACTGACAATTGACCTAAGACCATAGACATAAAATAGATAATAGAAAAATTTAAAATACTAACATCAAACATTTACTGCCTTACCGACGAATTGACCACAGAATAATATTGAAATACTGATCACTGAATAATAGACAAGTAACGCCATCTATAACTATAAGTTGGCAATCTCTCAAGCCTTGGATATTGGTTTCGACGGCTTACGCTACTGTTCACTAGAGGGCAGCTACACTAATAGCCGTAGCAAATGGACGAACTAAAAGAAATGTTTAAACAGATCCAAAAAGACATAGCCGAACAAAGACATGACATGGATAAAATGCAGGAAAATATTTTAGAGCAAATTCAACAAATTAATATTAGTGTCAATGAAAAATTCAATTCCATACAAAGCAAAACATTAGAACTGGAAAATCGTTTGGAAGAACAACAAAATTTAATAGACAAACTGGACCAACAACTAAGACGTAAGAACATACTATTTTTTGGTGTCCCAGAGACTGAGAGGAGCTACAAAGAGCTGGAAAAAATAATTTTGAGCATTATAAATGAAAATATGGATCTATCCTATGGAGATATACATATAGAATCTGTACGGAGGATGGGAAAAAGAGGCAGTAGTGTTAGACCTGTGTCTGTGACAATGTCTACCCAAGGTCAAAAGATAGAGCTCCTAAAAAATAAACACAAACTTTCAGAAACCACAATATATATTAAAGAAGAATTTTCCCAAAAAATTTTACAGAAAAGAAAAGAGCTCCAAGAAGAAATAAGGAATAGAAGAGAGCAAGGCGAAAAAGTCATACTCAGATACGATAAAATCATAACTTTAAATTCTAACAACAATAAAAACTGTTAAAGTACGAGGCCGGGATTATTTATTATATAAACATAAACTCCATTGTAAGATATTAGAGAATTATATTTTTATTAAATTAATATTTTACAAATATATTTTTACTATTCAGACATTACGAAAGTGATAGACAAGATTTCTTTTTCATAAGTGACATAATAAACATTGATACAAAACGAACCTTATTTTAACACACCTCCTTGAGTTTTGTATCTGTTACATTGTTATAATACTTCTTCAATTAACATAAATTAATTACTCAATCAACAATAAATCATTTAACAATATTTTTGCAAAGAAACTTAAAATAGAATAAAAATAGTTATCTTTTTCAACAATATCAATTAATTATGCAACATTTAATAACATCAATACATTATAATAAACTTAATCAATAAACATTTATTAAATCTCTTAAATACGTGTATTTATTTTTGCCTAAGGCCTTTGTTAATATATCAGCTAGCTGTTCGTCTGTATGTATCTTTGTTACGCATATGATACCCTTTTTTTCATAATCGTTTATAAAATGATAACTAACATCACACATTGATGTTTTGTATTGAATTTTTACAAAATTTTCCATGTTTTGAAAGCGCTATGGCACCACTATTGTCTTCATAAATTTTAATTGGATTATTTTTTATATCAACATCTAAATTTTTTAAAATTCCTATGACTGGTAAAATTTCAGACACACAATCTGCCAATGCGTAGTATTCTGCATGCGTTGATGCGCGTGATACAATTTTCTGTTTCTGTGTTTTCCACATTACTGGATTGTTGTATACTCTTAATATCATTCCAGTAGTTGATTTGCGATCATTTTTGTCAGCTGCCCAATCAGCATCAGCAAAAGCATCAAAACATTCTTCATATTCATCATTATAATTTAGTTTTAGATCACGGGTATTATATAAATATTTCAGAACTCGTAAAGCATATTTGTAATGTGTTTCATTGTAAGCATTTTGAAAACGACTAAGATAATTTACACAATATGAAATATCTGGGCGCGTTCCGCTTGCTATGTACATAAGCGCTCCAATCAAATTTCTATATTTCAAATTACTATTATTTATTTCTCCAGGTTCAATTGATAAATTTTGTTCCATAGGTGTTTCATACTTCTTAGAATCCTTTATTTTATACTTTTCAGCTAAACTTTCTATATACTTGCATTGACTCAAAGTCATTTTCTTCAATTCCGGATTATAATCAATATCAATTCCCAAATATTGTTTTACTTTCCCTAGGTCTTTCATGCGAAACCTTTTGTTCAATAGTCTTTTCATAATTTGAATTGTATTTTCATTTTTTTGCACAGATCAAAATGTCATCTACATATAAACAAACATATACTTTTTCATTATCAATACATCCTATGTATAAACAATAATCGTAGTCGGACCTTACAAAGTTAATGGTTAACATAAATTCATTATAACATTCGTACCAATCCCTTGGGCTCTCTCTCAATCCATATAACGCCTTTTTTAGTTTGTAGACCTTATTATTTCCAGTTTCATAACCATCTGGTGGATAAATATAGACTTCAGATTTAATAATTCCATTTAAAAAAGCTGTTTCAACATCCATACTTTCTAAATGCCAACCTCTTACACATGCAATTGACATTAAAACTTTCATAGTTATCATTCTAGCTACGGGTGAATATATTTCTTCATTTTCATCATAAACTTGTTGAAAACCTTTTGCTACTACACGTGCTTTATATCTTCCATTTGATTTTATTCTGAAAATCCATTTTACTTCAATCACATTCTTATTCATTGGTTCATCGACAACTTCTAATGTTTCATTTTGTTTTAAACTATTTATTTCGTCATCCATTGCTTTCTTCCATTTTTTGGATTCCGAACTTTTTATTGCTTCATCGTAAGTTTCTGGTATACTAGCATCACAAACGTTTACATAAACAACATGATCGTTAAATCTTTCCGGTAATCTTCTTTCTCTTTTGGGACGACTTCGTTGATTCACCTCCTCAACTCTAAGTTTTATTCTTTCTTCTTCTTCATCATCTTCAATAGTGTCGTAAAATTCTTCTTTATCATCATCACTCCTTTCTTTTAATGTATTATTTTTATCATTTTGAGTTTGTTTATCATTATTTTCTTCATTAATTATTTTTCTTTCACAATTCTCTCCTTCATTATTAATACTGAATCTAATAACTTCTGCTTCAGGATCAATAAAAATTACATGACGACTGATAATTATTTTATCTTCTATTAGAATTTTATGTCCAGTTTCGGTATAACCTACTAAAGTTCCTTTTATTTCTTTTGGGTTCAATTTTGACGTTCTTTTTTCCTCAGGTATTCTAACAAAACATTTACTTCCATATATTCTTAAATTTTTTATGTCTGGTTTTCTCCGATAAAATATTTCGAAAGGACTTTTCTTCTCCAAGGTATTTGTTAATATTCTGTTTTCTTAATATGCGGCAGTTAATATACATTCAGGCCAATATTTCTTTTCTAAATTTGCTTCTGCCATTAGGCATCTAGCTCTATCCATAATAGTTCTATTGTATCTTTCTGCTACTCCATTTAGTTCATGAGTATAGGGTGGTGCTGTTTTTATATATATTCCTGTCTCTTTTGCGAATTCAAAGAAATCTCTGTTAATATATTCTCGACCATTATCACATCTCACTTCTTTAATTCTCCGTCCTGTCTGATTTTGAACTGCTTTAACATAAGTTTTGAAACAATCAAATACATCACTTTTATTTTTTATTACACAAACAACTGCATACCTACTGTAGTCATCAATAAATGATACAAAATATCTTTGATCATTATAGCCTACTGGAGTTATTGGACCATTTAAATCTGTATGTACAATTTCTAAAATATCAGTAGCCCTTCTCCGATTGTTTTCAAAAGGTAAATTTGTCATTTTATTTTGTAAACAAATTTCACATTGTACGTAATTTTCATTTAATTTTTCGGGTAACCCATCTAAAATATTATGCCTACACATTATTTTTAATTTCCCAAAGTTAACATGACCTAATAATCGGTGCAATTTTTCTTTTTCCTTTAGTGATACATTAGATTCACTTACATATATATTTTTATCATTAATTACCTGACATTCCAATTCATACAATTTGTTTTTTTTATTAGCTACTGCTATTAATGTATGTCGTGAATTATATATAAGTGCTGTTTGATATTTAAATTTAATCATATTGCCTTTATTGACAATTGATGATACGCTTAACAAATTTCTTTTCATATCTGGTACATAATATATGTTATCTACTGTTATTTTATGTTTTTTATTATTAACCTGACATGTCATCATAACTGTTCCTATTTTAGTTGATTTTAATATATATCCATCGCCTACTTTAATATCTATTGGATTATCTAATACTTTATACTCACAAAATAAATTATCGTCATTTATAATATGATTACTACATCCGCTATCGATCAGCCAAGTAACTTCGTCTGATTTTTCTGATTCATTATATAAATTCATTACTTCTGCTATAAAACCATTATCGCCATTATCACTTCTATATTGTCCATGTTCTATATTTGTAAAGTCTCGTCGCGAAAAAGTCAGGAAGAAAGCAAGCGTGAAACTGACTGCCCTAAGGGTTCATATATTCGCACTAATAAGAGAAAACAAGGCTCACCTACGATAACGCTACATTCACAGCATAATAGACAAGGAGCTGGAACATCCCAATCCGCAAAGAAAAACAAGACTACGCTAGATTCATATTACAGCAAGAAGCAGACGGATCACATCCATGGTTCTAAACATGACTCAGTACAAAATAAATAGGAATTGTCGCCTTCTCTAACTGTCCCACCACGGTTGGTCACCGCGGGACTTATTGATGACTGCTACCCTCTAGCTAAATTCAGCCCAGACTTACATAACGAAAAAAATGAATTGAAAGCCAGACGCAAAAAATTTTACGTAGCTACACTAAACACTCGGACTCTACGTACGGAAGAGAGCCTCATTGAGTTGGAATTAGCTCTACAATCTCTCAAGTGGGATATACTCGGTATCAGCGAGATGCGCAGGTTGGGGGAAGCAATAGAAGAGCGCCAAGAATACATCCTGTACTACAAGGGAGAAATTGCAGGGCATAGAGGAGTGGGATTCTTAGTAAAAGCGTACTTGAAAACACATATAATCGAATTTATAGGTATATCGGATAGGATAGCTATACTAAACATCAATTTGCCAGAGTGTAAAAAGGATTGGACTATAATACAAGCATATGCACCAACTGAGCAAGCTTCGGTAGAGGATGTAGAGTCATTTTATAGTTGCTTGTCCGAGACTATAACAACCTACGCTCTTAAGAATATCATACTTATGGGAGATTTTAACGCTCAACTTGGAACAAAACAAAATTGTGAAGAAAAACCTCTGGGAATATATGGTCATGGTAAGCGAAGTAGAAATGGACAGAAACTCCTAGAGTTCCTTCTAGAAAATAATTTCTTTGCCTTAAATACCTATTTCAAAAAGAACCCCAAAAGTAAGTGGACATGGATTTCTCCAGACGGCAAATACAGGAATGAAATAGACTATATAACCACCAACAACCCCAGAGCTTTCACTGACACCGAAGTTATTCAAAGTTTGAACTTTAATACCAACCATCGCATGGTGCGCAGTTGCGTAAGTCTGAATGCACCAAAAAGATCACGAAGACATATAGGTCAACAAGAAAGTAAATATATAAGTGCAAAAGATTTAAATGAAATTAATTTGGCTCTATCATTGTCACTCAAAGACAGGAAGGATGCCATCACAACATATGAAGAGTTAGAATACATTATGACACAAACATTTAAAAATGTTCCGAACAAGAAGAAAGATTACAAGCTGAGTAATTCAACTCTTCAATTAATACACGACAGAAGGCTTCTTCTAAGTCAAGACAAAAAAACATGCTACAAGGAAATAACCGAATTGAGTAAAAAAATCAATACAAGTATTCGAAACGACAGGAAAATTTTTAGATTGAAAACCATAGAGCGTCATATTGAGAAAACTGGAGGAGTCCGAAAAGCGCTCATAGAACTGAAAAACGTAAACAAAGAATGGATTCCTAAAATGAAAAGGAGAGCTAGAATCTTCACGAAGAGAGCCGACATCAGAAACTTAGCAACCAACTATTACAAGGAGCTATACAGTAGCTTTACCAGTTTACAATACGCTCCCGATGAATATATCAGACTATTACATGATTCAAACCGAGTCGAAGTGGAGAAAGAACCGGAAATTCTAGAGATAGAGGTACGAAATGCTATAAAAAGCCAAAAAATAGGAAAAGCTCCAGGACCCGACAAAATAAGCAATGATTTACTTCAAGGTTGCATAGATAGTTTGAGCCCTCTACTTGCAAAAATCTTTGACACAATTTTGACGACAGGGGAGGTACCAGAACAATGGACTATGTCCCATATAATCTTACTACATAAGAAAGGCGACAAGGACGATATAGGCAATTACAGGCCTATAAGCCTTATGTCAAATATGTACAAGGTCTTTTCTAAAATTATCCTTCAAAGAATTACCATACAGTTGGATGAGAGCCAACCTAGAGAACAAGCTGGTTTTCGAAAGAACTTCTCAACGGTGGATCACATCCATACTGTAAAACAGGTAATGGAAAAATATAGAGAGTATAATAAACCACTCTACCTGGCTTTTATAGATTACAGGAAAGCTTTCGATTCTCTGGAGCATAACAAAATATGGTTGACATTAGAGAAACAGGGCATCAGTAAAACTTATACGAACATTTTAAGAAAAATATATGACAACAGTAAAGCCAAGATACAATTTGAAAGTTTGGGTGACGAATTTCCAATAAAAAGGGGCTTGAGACAAGGAGACCCAGTTTCGCCTAAGATTTTTTCAGCAGTCCTACAGGAAGTTTTCTGCAATCTAAACTGGGAGACTTACGGTTTGAATATTGACGGAGAGATACTCAACCACCTCAGGTTTGCTGATGACCTGGTACTCTTCGAGGAGAGCTCAGAAAAATTAGGAATAATGGTGCAACAGCTCTCTAAAGAAAGTTTGAAAGTAGGACTGTCAATGAACTATGAAAAAACTAAGGTAATGACCAACTACGCAAAAACTGACATTACTGTGGACGGAAAAATTATTGACTACGTTGACGAATACATATATTTAGGACAAATTATATCACCTGTAGATCTGACATCAAAAGAAATTGAAAGACGAATAGCCAACGGCTGGAAGAAATATTGGTCATTAAAAGAAATTATGAAAAGTAAAGACCTCGGACTGCAAATAAAAAGTAGAGTATTCAATACTTGCATTCTACCCTGTTTGACTTACGGTTGTGAAACCTGGGCCTTGAACGTAAGTCATAGAACAAAACTAGCCAAGTGTCAGAGAGCTATGGAAAGGAGTATGGTGGGAGTTAAACTCAAAGATCGTCTCAGAGGCTATGACAATAGGAGAAAGACAAAGGTTACGGACATTCTAAACAAAATTGACTCTCAAAAATGGAGATGGGCTGGACATTCTCAGAGGGACAAACAAGCAAAGTGGAGCACAATTGTGACAAACTGGTACCCGCGGGATGCCAAGAGAAACAGAGGCAGACCATTCAGGAGATGGGAAGATGAGATAAGACAGACTGCGGGACCAAATTGGCGCAGGGTTGCACACGACAGGACACAGTGGAAACAGCTAGAGGAGGCCTTTGCCAATAGGCAATTCGAAACTAGAGACATTTTATAACTATGGACATTTTTATAATTATGGAACATTTTAAATTGCAATTCTTTGACTGTACTTTAAAGACATTTTGCAAGGAATATAACATAACGAAATTTGTATGACTTGTCCCAACTGTTTCGAAATAAAGGCTATTTTTATTTTATTTTATTTTATTTAATCAGATGGAAATATTTTCATTTAAAATTCAGACACTTTTTAATTTCGTATTAATTTTATAAGATCACTGAACGCTGGGTTCTTAATTAGTTCATAATTATTCCGAAGCTCCGTCGACCTCATTAGAAATGGACTTTTAAAACAGTAGGTATAAAAGTTCTCCTCTGAGTTTTTTCGTATCTTGTGAGTTCACCATTTTTTCTTTAATTTAGAGCCTTAAAATTGCGTATATTTTACTGCAGTTCTATCTATACATCGATATTTGTATACCGATACAAGTATAAATAAATAGACAGCTATACTTTGTATACCGATATAAGTGTAGATGTACCCCGTTTCAGATATAAAAAAATAACTGATGCATACCGCAAAGCCTCCGTCGCACGTCGGAGTTAGGTAAGTTAAAATCAATTTTGTATACCTACCAAGCGGCACAAAATATTGAACTATATTTACCCTACAACCTTGCTATTAAATCACCATGAATAAATATCACTCTGCCACATGAAATATCTTCAGTCTCGAGAAACTTAATTATAGGGATGTCAGCCACTATCTTAACTAAGCTAGGTATGTAATAAATTCTCTGCAGTTGGTAATTCATTAAAGGAAGCTGTCACTCTCAATTTATTTTGAAACAGTTTAATAACAATATTTATAACAATTTTATATAATACTTACTGACCCGGCACACGTAGTTTGCTAAATGTTGTTTGTGTATTACTCACTTAAGTATGGTCATGAAAAATAGTTCGCAGACCTCGGTAGGTCTGCGAACTATTTTTATTTATTCGGTAATATACACTAAAACTTTAATGAAAATCGATCAAGCCGTGTTTTATCACAAATACTGTGACACAAAAATTTTATAATTAAAAGAATTAAAAAAAGAAAGCACAATTTGGGAAAAGTTAAAGAAAACGAAAGTATTTTTCTTTATACGAAATAACGAGCAAAATACGAAAAAAAACAAATATTTCTTAATTTTTTGTGAAACCTAAAGACTTTTATAGTTTAAACGAATATCAAACAAGATTAATGAACATCATAAAAAAATTCAAAATCAGTTTCAGTTAAAGAAATCTCTTCGATATCCAAGAAAGCGAAATTAGAAATTTCATACTTCAGGGAACGCTTTATTGGAATTATCGCACGCGGCCATTCTTCAATCTTTAAACTTAAAATTTCTTCAATGTTACAGTAATTTGCTTATATTTTTGCACTGCTAAGTTGTATTGTGAGTGAGAAAGCAAGGCCGCAAAGTGGATTTTTGGGCCGAGTGTCAAAGAATGCTGAGCGGCGAAGGATTCTTGGGTTAAAGAATAGAATCCGGAGCCTAGCGAAGCATTCAAAGACACGAGGGCTTGGCATTCGTATATAACTAATATTGTGTCAATATTTAAAGAGTCTGCTGTTATTAATATGGAGGAAAACCAAGCCAAAAAATCACGTTTGTTGTATGGGAACCCCCTTTAATATTTATTTTATTGTATTTTGAGTATTAGTTGTTATAGCGGCAACAGAAATACATTATCAGAAAATTACAAGCTTTTTAACTATCAAGCTTCAAGAGATACAGCCTGGCGACACACGGACGGGGAAGTCTTAGCAACAGGGTCCCGTTTTTACCCTTTGGGTACGGAACCCTAACAATATTAACCTAGTTTCTATTATTATTCAATAGACATTCAATCTGAGTCTTATGCTATGTATTTCAAATAATGGTACAAAACGGCACAGAGATAAGCCAAATCCCAGGTAAAGCCTAATAGTTTCCATTTTGAAAATTGAAATTTGAAATAACTCCAAACTAAAGTTTACTAAAGCCCGTTTGATCCAGGTTTTATAAAACTTAAAAATGTACTTTCTGTATTTCCTTTTTTCTTTCGTCTATTTGTATGTTTGATTCGGCTGTAGCTGGTTACCATCTCAACGCAACGTAGTGATGCTGTGTAGCAACGATTGATGGAGTCCCTTACCCCTTCGAAGTTACAATATCTACAGCTGCATGTCGTCGTTAGCTTCGAGTATTTTTAATTATTATAATCGCATACCTAATGAAAACACTAACAATACTCACCTCGGCTCGTATTGCTTTTCTAGAAGGATTTTACGCTACTTTACATATACACACAGAACTATATTGCTTCACTAAGTCAATAAAAACTGGGGCGACTATATTGACGTCCACACGTATGAGTAGCAGCAATCTCCAGCAATACAGTCGCCGTAAAAAGAGCATTTGGTTTTACTCGATTCAATATTGCGGTACTTACTGCAAAAGTCACACTTGTAATTCAAAGGAAATATCCACATCTATGGGAAATATCGATGCTGGTCAACGAAAACAAAGAAAACGTTATCAAAAAATATCATAATAATAAATTGTGTGGGCAAAGATCGCTAAGCCAGAATTACTGTAGTCGTATTGCTACGAAATATGGTGGTTGTTTTGCTACGGACGACGTAGGTCCGTAGCTTCGTAGCAAACGTAGCTACGACAGAGCTCGAATCAAAGGACACCAATGTCGAAATACGCGTTTATCGATGATGGTATCCTTTCACGTACAATTTTATTTCTTTCAACAAATTTTCTGAGCGCAAGAAAAATAAATTATTTTTTTAACGACTGGCTGACCCAGCAGCCGTTGTTTTGCCTCCTTATTACATCTGCCTATTGGGCAAACTGAGAATTCAAACACAAAAAATATCATCAATATCGGTCGATACAATTTTATTCCATATTGCGGTACTTACTGCAAAAGTCACACTTGTAATTCAAAGGAAATATCCACATCTATGGGAAATATCGATGCTGGTCAACGAAAACAAAGAAAACGTTATCAAAAAATATCATAATAATAAATTGTGTGGGCAAAGATCGCTAAGCCAGAATTACTGTAGTCGTATTGCTACGAAATATGGTGGTTGTTTTGCTACGGACGACGTAGGTCCGTAGCTTCGTAGCAAACGTAGCTACGACAGAGCTCGAATCAAAGGACACCAATGTCGAAATACGCGTTTATCGATGATGGTATCCTTTCACGTACAATTTTATTTCTTTCAACAAATTTTCTGAGCGCAAGAAAAATAAATTATTTTTTTAACGACTGGCTGACCCAGCAGCCGTTGTTTTGCCTCCTTATTACATCTGCCTATTGGGCAAACTGAGAATTCAAACACAAAAAATATCATCAATATCGGTCGATACAATTTTGAGTGAAATATTAATAAACCGTAATGAAATTTTTCAATAAACATTATTCTCATAAAGTCAGGTGCCTAATTATCGTTCTTACTATGAAATGCTTTATTTGTATATTTATAAGATGTAGGGAAAATGAAAACAAATTAGGAGAGAAAGAAAACTACGTCTACTATACTCTCGACTCTTTCAATCAAATTGATTTAAAGCTCAGCATTAAATAGCCATCATCTTCAACCCTATATTCAATATACTCTATGTCTACAACTAATCAAAAAAGTTCTTATTTCAACAACTACACCTGAAGAAATTCTTTGTTTCAAATCGGGTTCAAACAACTTAATTGAAATTGTACGTAAGCTCACTGTTATACTTGAGTGGGCTACTTGTTTACAAAAGATTAAAGAATTTAAAGTTGAAAGTCTATCAATAAGCTTAAGAAGTCTTTAAACAAGTGAACGTCATACAAAATAATAGCAGCAACGTTCCTACTCGCAATAAAACCTTGTTAAAACTTTCTCGCTCCGCGAAAGAAAGCTTTTGCTAACTTATATTATTACGCTTAAGGTTATTATTTTATTCATATTTTCAGAAGAAATATAGTGAAAACTTTCTTATTATATTAAACACATAAATTGTTTTCTTATAACAAGTTATAACCAACTGACTTAGAAATTTTTTAAACAAAAACCCATGTATTATATTCCAACGTTATGTCAAATGTAATTGCGCTTATAAGTCACTAAATACCATTATGAAATGAAAAAGAGCTAATAATAGATTTAGTTAGAACATAAAAAGGTTATAGAAAGAGAGCCAGCCCAGAGCCCTTAGACAGTGTGTGTATAATAGCTGAAATCTAAATGTGTGTGTGTGTGTGTGTGTGTGTGTATGTGTGTGTGTGTGTGTGTGTGTGTGTGTGTGTGTGTGTGTGTGTGTGTCATATTGTGACAATTATTGAATTTTTTATAATCTGTCTAAAAGTCAGTTTTCCCGCGGTAAGTACAGTATATTTAGTACATTGAAAATAAATTCAGTAGAGTGTAGCGTAATGGATCAAAGCTCCAATATGAAAGAGGTTGTCTAGGGAATTTATTAACTACAATACAACACCGAGCCTAGTAGATTATATAAGGCCCACACGTAGCAAACATAATGTACATGATCCTACTGCTTAATTAATCACGCAGTTCACAAAGGGAAATTATGTGTATATAGGAATAGATAATATTTGTAAAGGTTTACCCTTATTAGAAAATAATAAAGGACGAGGAACCAAATCATACACTCGCTTCAACGCAGGTTATGATATACCGATGGCGTTATATTATAAGCATCAGTAGACATTATGTAAATAAATTCCTACTTATGCCCAACGTTTATTTAAATAAGGAACCGAATTTAGCGATATAAATGATGCTTTTCAACTTTGCGCGGTTATCCGTAACGGCCATCTCCAAAACTTCAGATAAATCTTCGAACAAAAACAACAATAACAATTTGCAAACTTCTGTGACAATTGGCCAAATTCTTAAAATAATATAATTTTAAGAATAAAGCCTAATTTATTTATATTTGGTTTCTATAAATATAAATAAGGCTTTATTTCCCAAAAGGTATTACGTTGTTTAATAAATTTTAACAAGCATATATAAACCTATTCACTATTATTTACTAACTAAGTACGATAGAAAATTCTCCCAAAAGTTGCTCCAAAATCTCAATTTTTCACATTTTTACCAGAAACTACAATGGATGTAATTGTAATATTTTGTTTTAATGTATAGGCAATAATAATATCCGAAAAAGCTCAACACTTGAAAACAGGTTTAGTTTTTTAAGTAAGTAGGTAATTAGGTAAATTGTTTTTCTGTTATATTCTTCCGCAACGCTGCCTGTTGCACCCACCACGTATCGGCAAGTATTGGTGAGAAGGACAAAAATAGAAGGTGGAAAGCTACGCGTAGAGTTAACTCGTACCCAGAGTAGAAAACAAAAGACAAGAAGCAACAGTAGTAAGTAAAGGCTTGATGAACACTCGTCTAGAATGTAGACGCATGACTCTCAACACAACGGCAAGTCATTAAACACGACAGGGCTTACGTTTAAGTATGCTTATTCTGAACATTCATCTTTCTTGCGATTATTGCGCATTTCATCATGATGTTGACGCAAGAGTATTGAATATCTAGTGCACTATGCGACTTTTAGTGACCATATTACTATTCAAATTATTTTTAATAATAAAGTGATAAACTATAAAGGCAAATATTTTCAAAACATATATTATATTGTATTTTTGGTTTTTCTAGAGACAGAAACATGATTGGAAAAAAATCGATACAGAGTTTTCCCATGTTTTATTGCTGTATTTATGTGGTATTGTTTCTTAAGCGTAGAAAAGCATAGGTTACAGATATGAGAGATGAAATAAAAGATAATGTACCATTATTAATTTTGTTTAGTTGCGAGAATCCAATAAGATTAAGTGTGCGGAACTCCTATTCCTAACTTACCAAAATATAACCGTTTAACACCTGCGCTATATAAATATTTGTATCATTACCGAGCAAATTTAAAAGCATTTTGCTCGATGGCCCGTATTTTCCATGGTTCCGCTTCTCATAATGAATCAACAAAAAATTCTAAAGCACAAACTCGTCCCGAATGGGACTAAAACAATTTGGCTCTAAAACCGCACTTAAATTAATGACGGCGCGAACAGAAATTCTCTTCAATTCACAGCACTCTGCTGCTCTCTAATTTTAAAATGGATCTCATATTAGAGCATTGCAAGAAAATGCCGGTAATCATGGTTGTTCCCATTTAAAAACGAATAGAAAAAATACATATGGCAAATGGGAGAATGAAAACATTTGGATCGCTACATTACATAGGATAAGTCAAGATTGGTATATGTATATATCGATAAGTAATTTATTAAAAAAATTAAAAGTCATGAAAGAAACCATTTTAATAATATATTATGGAAATGTATTAAAGAACGAATTGCCATACAAAAATCAGAACACTGACAGTGCACTAATGAACTTAAAGTAGTGATAGGGTGATTCTTAATAAATTAGAAGACGGAAAGTGCAAACATCTCGTTTCACTATACTCGTATATATATTATTATTCGTGACAAAGGCCTCCTGCAATGATTTCCAGCCCGCAAGGTTCTGCGCTACTTGTATCCAGCGCCTGCCCGCGACTCTTTTAATGTCGTCAGTCCATGTTATTCAATAGGCATATAATTTATGTTGTGGACTTTACGACATAAATTATTTTTTATTGAATACGAATCAAGATTATTCCACATGGCGGAATTTGAAGCGTCCTCCAGCTATCGCGGCTGGGTGCTCTATAGATAGAGCCGCGAGCATAAATAACCGACGAGACGATTATTCTGATACGTTTTCAGTCCTTCGGTAGCTCTATTCTATCATGCCATATACCGGGAACATTTCGATTTTAATCTCGCAAACATACACAATTAATTCATACAAACAAAATGGAGCGGTAAATAATTGCTTTGGTTAATGACACCAATCACCATTTTGGAATCCGAAAGTGAAAGAAAATAGAAAATAATTCAACAAAACAAAGGGGCCCGTATGAAAAGCAAATGATCCAATTATTATTATTCATTCAGAATTTTCGGAGTACCAGCTATGGCGGCCGTTGATTAATGTTAAAGGTTAATCGCATTATCTATTTGAACAGGCTGCTCAGGGCGAAAATTTATTTAGGGCTAGATTACCTACCGTGACACTTTGATAAGCGTTTGACTAATAAATTACATGAAGAGACAAGGTTCCTATTAATTTTTAATTTAGAATAGAGCCCTTATAATCAAGATCATCTCGAGTCGTTCTTATTGTGAACTTTACGGACGAATTTAGTGAAAACCTTTGAAAAGACATATTAAATAACCCATTATTTCATATTACATTAAAATCACATTTATTTGTTTTCATGCAATCTTACGAATTGCAGAAAGAGCATATTTTATATTGTACGTAGGTATAGCATTTTCCCTACGAATTATAAATTTAAATAAAAGCACGTATGCAAGAATACATTTACATAATCACACTGCATATTAAAAAGACGCCAGACGTTTTAGTAAAAATATAAGCAAACATTCTTTTAGACAAGCTTTTCTTGCAATGCCTACTCGTAATATTGTAGGTTATTGTAAGTAATAATTATTTTCATTGATATCAGAGAGGATATTATTTTGTGCTGTGATACAGAATATTATGGTTATCTCAAGAAAAGTAGGTACCTATAGCAAAAACATCAATCTCATTATATAAACCAACGATATTATAGATCAATTATATAAACATTACCAACAAACATTTTACCATAGATAAGTGAAAGTTTGTCTCCTTGTTGTCAAGTCAATCACTCCACCACAACTACTAAACTGGGAATGGATATACTCGTAGCAAATACCTTGGATAAACGAATACGGAATATATGCTACTTTGTACACCAGAAAAATCTATGGTTCTCGGGAGATTCATAAAGGAACCACGTGGCCCAAATACAACCGATATGAACCTGAGGATGAGGCCAATGCACAGACTTGTATACTAAAGACGGGGCGAACAGCGCTAAAAAATGTCGCCAGTTTAAGGGAGCAAGAATGACTATTTTGCACCCCCCCGGCAGTAGTCAGTATAGGTAGATAGGTAAAGACCTATTTCTTTTTTTTTCAATTAATAATAATATTGCAGGCAAGGTGACCACAGACACATAGATAAAAAAAATATATAAAAAAATAAACATGTATTTCGCAGGAGTTTCGACAGATGACGTTACATTTTCTTGTATGAAGAAAGTTTACGTAAAATGTTCGGATATCTTGACTATTTTAATCTATTAAAAAAAAAAAAAAAAAATATCTTTATTTACCAAAAATGAGAATACATACACAATTATTTCTAGCGGTCTCCAAACTAGGAATCCTGTATTTTGGAGACCATAAATTGGCCAATGGAACATTTTATTCAACCTTCTTCATACAAGAAGGTTGAAGTATAAAATACCGCCATTTGTCAAAATTGCCGCTAATACGGCGCAACATGGTGAAAATCGTCCTCGTGGAAACTCGCGTGCGTGCGGATAATAACGAGTGATCTGTGGCGTGGACCGCGGTCCATAGATAATACTGCGGTCGGTTTACAACTGACGATTTTGATGGCAAACGAAACATTTTTCACATCGGTAAACTGGTAACATTTTTTCGCGCGGTCTGCCGGATCCTGTGTACCTATATGTCTATTATTTTATTATGAAATCTTATCTATTATGCGTAGGTATATTATAAATGCTCACTGTGCAAGGACAGCTCTCATTTTAATGACAAAATGTTCGATTTTTAAAAAGAAAAGGCACAGTACAAAGAACAATATATTTTTTTGTTTCTAAAAACATTCATAAATAAAATGCGTATATTATTAAAGAGGAGGCACTTGAGAGTAAACGTGGTGATGAGCACCCCGCGTTGACCTCGGCTAACCCAAGCGGGTAGGACAGAGAAGGGGAGGGGTGATAAAGACCTAAATTTACAATCTTGTTACAACTGTAACAAGTGCCCATTGTTTTTGTAATTTTCTTTGACAAATCTTTTAATCTTAACAAATGTAGTTGCATAAAAAAACAAAGTACCTACATATTATTTTGATAGATCATATTTTTTCTCTTCTGTAATTTCTTTAATCTTGTTTGCAGTTTTCATCAGCGTCATACTACGTACAGCTACCAGTAACGAGACCTTTTCGTTTTGAACAAACATTTTAACGTTATATTAAAATTCTTGTTCGCCCGGACCATCGCACATTTAATCAACGTAAAAAACTGTAAACCCGACGAGTGGACCATGCTTCTGCAGTTAAATTTTTGTTTTAAGCTTTCAAAATTCGATTGCGCATACCCACTTTTTTATTCTGAAAAAGTTTGGACGGCATCACGCTCTTGAAAAGCTGAACGCCAATAGCGCAACGATTGAGACAGCTGACAGAATAATACCTGCACTTCTGTCCCGATGAACCACAAAATGTCGGATATAATCGTTGTATAGAATAGGATCCCACTGTCACCGAACTATTTTATATCCGGATTCCAAAGTTATTATAGGCAAAAAAAAAAACAAGTTGTACTTCTCAGTAAAACCGTATGACAGGACTTTTTGAATGCAAAATTAAATTCCGGATATGAAAAACAAATTCCTAGAACAGGTATGGTTCTTCAAATACACTATTTTATTTTCCTAGACACTTTTGGTTTTGATTCATGAGAAAACTTGATACCAACTTTGGTCATTCAGTCAGAATATGAATAATTAACAATGTTTGACAAATTAAAAATATTTAAATAATTAACAAGTTAACATGGTCCATATGTTGCATACAAGCTGCATAGCATTATAAGGACTATGGCTTTACAATTTTTTCAATCAATTCGATAAGCCATATTTTACATTAGGTAAGATTGTACTAAGGTGTAGTAAATAAAAAAGAACAGACTTGTAGGTACTAAAAGTAGATAGTTTATAAATCTCATTTAACTGGTTGCCAATAGATCCTTTATCCCACAAATCCCTTTGGAGTCTAGCTCAATTGAAGCCTTCGGCGCAGAAGTTTAGTAGGTATTCCCACGTTTTATTCGTATTTTCGAGAGGGTATCGTTTTTATCTGTACTTTTTCAATAGTAATAAGATTCTTACAAGAAATCGCTATAGGTATTTTTTATGCGAATCAATAAAATATCTACTAGAGTACTAAGGAAATCCAAATAAGGAAAATGTTATAAGAAATTTAATATTTCTGATTTGACAGAGATAGCTATATTGGACAGTGAGGTCACTATAATTATGTAAAGCCATAGTAGCTCTATGTAAATTTTCATTTTGCGAGACAGGGACCCACTCCAAAAATTTAAATGCTTGTAACTTTTGATTTCCTCGTCGGATAAGAATTTTATTTCAAAGTTTTACATGGAATGCTTTTGTATCGTGTCGATTCTTTTAGTTTATTGTTCCTAAAACGTGATAACGGCAACACGTTACAAGTCGCGGCAACTCCCGGCGTGTCGGTAATTCCCCAAATACCGCTGCATGCACTCCACGCTCCCAACTTCGTGTGAATAATATTCGTGACTTTGTGAGCTAATTTTGTATTCATACTGGATGTTCACGCAGTCTCGCTCGTGTGGACAATTTTTTTATTTCCCGCGAGACCTATTACTAGTAGGAGATTTGCATGTACGTTTCGACGGTTACCTATATTTATATGAAAACGCACAAGGTTATTTTGGTTGACAAGTTCAATTTAAGCTAATCCAAAATTTGGCTTTCTCGGTTCATTTTCATTCCCAAATGTATAAAATGAATGGACTAATACACGTCAGTCACATACTGTGAATTAATTAGGTAAGAACAACCTATCATTTGTAATACAAATACAAAAATATAATAATGAGTGTCATGTATTCTGTGCTACGACCAAGCTACGACGTAGCACTATGCGTAGGTACACCAATTATATTTTTAAAATCTTTGGACTAAACAAGTAGTACCTTACTAACAAATCAGTTATATTAATCACAGTTTAGGCACCTACTGCAATTACTAGGTTATTGTTATTAGTACTTGATAAGTAATATGTCCAAATAAAATTGAATGACTATATTCTATTTGAGTTTGATTCATAATAATCCATATCTTGCTGACCGAGCTTTGCTCGGTATTTTCTATATTTGCCAATAGATGGCAGCAGGAGTCATAGTTTTTTTGGTAAAATCGACATTTTCTCAGAATAAATCCTAGCTAGATCAATTTATCGCCCCCAAAACCCCCTGTGTACTAAATATCGTGAAAATCGTTCGAGCCGTGTTCGAGATTTAAATCTCGGAATCAAATATAGATTACTAGCAGATACCCGCGGCTTCGCACGCGTAAATTTTAGTTTAACTATTCTACGGGAACCATCCATTTTTCGGAATAAAAAGTACCCTTTGTGTTAATTTACATGAAATCTATCTTCATTTCAACTTTAAACGAAAAATTTTCAGTAGTTGTGCGTGAAGGAATACATTATTTTCTACCGCATGAATATCTGTTTTTCCCTATTATCACAAAAACAATGGATTTTCGAGAAAAAAGTAGTTGATTCTAGGATATAATCTATCTCCATTCCAAATTTCAGCCCAATCGGTTCAGAAGTGACGGCACGATGGAGTATTTCTCCCGCATGAATATCTGCTATTTAACTATTTTCTTAGAAACCATGGATTTTCTCGGGATAAAAATTTGCCTATGTATTAACCCAGGATATAATCTATCTCCATTCCAAATTCCAGCCAAATCGGTTGTGCACTTGCGGCATGAAGATTTTTTTTCCTCGTGAATTTCGGTTTTTTACTAATCCCACGGGAACCATGGTTTTTTTCGGGACGAAAAGTAGCCTTCGTATTATTCCAGGATATAGTCTATCTTTATTCCGAATTTCAGCCATATCAGTTCAGTAATTACGGCGTGAAGAAGTATTTTTCTCGCGAGAATATCGGTTTTTCACTTTTCCTGCAAAAACCATGGATTTTTCCGGGATAAAAAGTACCCTATTTATTAACCCAGGATATAATCTATCTCCATTCCAAATTTCATCCAAATCGGTTGTGTACTTGCGGCGTGAAAATTTTTTTTCCGCGTGAATTTCGGTTTTGAACTTATCCCACGGGAACCATGAATTTTTTCGGGATGAAAAGTAGCCTATGAGGTAATGCAAGATATAATATACCTCCATTCCAAATTTTAGCCAAATCGGTACAGTAGTTGCGGCGTGAAGACGTATTTTAACTTGATAAAATCCAAACTTCGGACCCCCGTTTCACCCCCTTACAGGGTGAATTTTGAAAAATAATTTCTTAGTGCACCCCTAGACCTCACAAGGAACATGTGTGCCAAATTTGGAGTCTCTAGACCCAGCGGTTTGGGCTGTGCGTTGATATGTCAGTGAGTCAGTCAGTTTCTTCTTTTATATATTTAGATATACAAGAATTTCTCGTTTAAAGGTATAGTACAGTGGTAGATAAAATCTGTGGTGGTAGACGTTTGTAATATTATATATTCGGTAGTGGTAGTGGCCACTCCTATCACATGTGTTATAAAAGAAACACAAATCTGGGTTATAAAACACTATCCTATGGGTTATAAAAGGAACACAAATATGATATCATAAAACTTTATTTAACATATTATTTTCTAAGTTATGGAAAATATATAACTACTAAGTACCTACCTACTAAGAAGCGAGGATTCCAATGTAAGTAACCCTGTAAGTTGTAAGAGGAGACTTAGTTACTAAATTTTGCCATCGATTCTGTAACAGTTCGACCAAAAATAAGTTAACCTCACCCAAGAAGCTTTTGTCTAGATCGTATAGAAATAGAATTTACAAAAACAAAACCTTTCAGAATATCTGAAGACATAAATGGGTATGCCGTTCAACGTGAATTTGCAAGCTATATACTCGTAGCTGCAAAATAAAGTACACGTATGTTCAGAAACGTAACGTTGTGGCTACAGATAGCTTAATTATTTTTAGTCAAATATCACGCTTATTTTTAAAAGTTTAGAAACATTTGTTAGTTTAAATATTTCACATGTTTGCGCTTTATCTTCTTTGTGTTGTATCCTATTCTTTTATTTCTGTATCGATGTTTATCTAGTTGTTACTTTTGAAAAATATTTTTTTTAAATACCGAAACTATTGGTTATTTCGGTAAAGTTTCGCTTTACCGAGCGCTCTCTAAATAACAGCCTGTAGAACTTACGAGATACAATATTATATCATCTCAAACAACTTCTAAGACACGATGTGCAAGTTTTCATAACTAACCTATAACTCCTAAGCTGGTACCAGTACGTGGTTGGCGGTCGCTTTCACGTCCACCAGTGCACCAACTACTTAACGTGAAATCAACGGGTCTGCCCGCGAAATTCAAAATTTTCGTGGTTTTTTGCAATTTGTACGCTAATTAGACATGATAGGCTTATGGCAATCAATTTGCGAGAATGGCAGTATCATCTTTACATGATTATACCAAAATATTTGCATAAAAATATGTATCCTAGGATATTAGTCCGAGTATCGAGTTTTATGTGAGTAACTCGCAAATCTCGGACTAATTTCTTTAACGCGACACTTTCGAGCAGATATTTTTATATAAACACGTGAAGAAGATATTGGGATTATCGCAATTTGACGGACATAAGCCTATTATGTCTTATTAGCTTAAAAATCGCGAAAAACCACGAAAAATTTGGATTTCGCGGGCACACCCGTGGTGTGCTCCTTAACTGACAAACCCCGGGTTGCACGAAATAAATTTAAATATCTAATACTAATTTTAATCGCGAGAAATGTTCATATATTTTTTGACATTGATTGCGATTAATGATTAGCTTACGAGTATGTACCTACCACATAAATACTCTCTCACTCAGTATACTCAGTATATCGGGTAACTAGTGGCTAGTAGTAGAAGCCGAAGCCTTCCACCACCAGACCTGAGCCAATTTAGAAATTATAAATTTCCAAAGTGGGCCCCGTGGCGGGAATCGAACCCGCGACCTCCCACTCGAATCCCCTGCGCCAGGGAGGTCGTCTGCTGCAACTGGCAACCTATTTTTAATGCACATTATAAATTGGCGCTCCATTCAACTCCACCCTGATAACAGACGCGAGCCACTGAAGCCCGGACATGAATAATTCACTTAAGTAATCGCATCTAAAGACAAAGTGTTGGCAATTTCGCTTTTGCCAATTACAAACTTTTGTATCAACATCTTACCATGGAATACATGATAGTACCTAACGGTACAATGGACTCTAGCGCTCACATAAAAAGTGCAATTCAATTTGCAATAACACATGGCTCCGCCTCCGCAAACAACACGCAACAAACGCAAAGTTGTGGTCTCTTTCTATCGCGTAACTTTATCTCATTCGACGTACTAAGGTTGCCACGCAATCAGCGCGTCTTGTACGGTCTATTTCACGCACGCAGCGCGTGAAATAGACCGTACAAGACCTAATACGAGCAAAGTAGCCGGCGAGCGGCGGCAGTCTGAAATTAGTACGTCGAGAGGGCGGCTACCTGTTACCTGTTGTTAATCCCATTGCGATTAGTGGTCAAAAATCGAAAGCAAATAACTTTCAATAACTAAGCAATAAAGTCGGATTAAATTTTGTGCCGTATTATTCAGAGTCTGAAATATCGTTATTTACAAAATAAATCTATTAAACGAAGCCTAATTCGTTGATAAACATATATCACCTATCTATGGACAATAAATTAAAGTCGTTTAGCGTCGGCCGACCAAACTATACATATCTAAAATCTAAATGATCGGTCCAATAGACCGATCATTTATTAGATTTGAATTTAGTTTTCTACAACCATCGAGTTTTTTATCATTCTTACTGCAAAAATACACACAGGCTTTAAATCAGATAATGTTATCGCCGAATTGACTGGTTACGAGATTTTTTAGGTCAACAAAACCATCAATCAAGCTCCCGTCTTCACGAAAATGGTTTCTGACCACGTCCAGCGAAACGACTCTATGGAGCGTGAACGAAAAGGGCAGGCAGGGCTCTTTTAAGGGGTTTTAAATCAAAGAATCTGTGAACCAAATATCTGTTCATTCCTTTTACTTAGTTTTATGATTACCATTACCTTAGATACTTGTAAGTTATTCTTGGAACGAAGCTCCTTTTCGGACGCTACGATAAGTGAAAAAAAAATTTTCCGTCCCGGAAATCCCAACACGAAAAAATTCTATATCATCAAATAAATTCCATATCACAATTTTCTTTTTAATTTCCAGTCCCGACTCCTGCTACTTAGTACTTATTTTTAAATATTTCATTACATCGGTAAACATGTGCTAAGCAATGTGTTTTGTACGTAGGTAGGTTCGGAAACATCAATTGTGAGTTTCGGTACAAAAGAAAAGCGGACAAATTGCTGAAGATTTGATATTTCTCTGAGACGATTGTTCGATATTGTTGTTTCGATGTGTGGTCTGTGTCACGGAAGAAAAGGAAACCGAAAAGTTTGTCCGCTTTGGGAGCGCTAGCTGTAGATGTATAGAGAAATCCGATCCGTTTATTCGAAGCGAGTCGACACGAAAACTTAAATACTGCACTATTCACTAACCATACTTCTCTTGAAAATCGTGCGTCGTAATAAAATAATAACTAGCTATTACTTACCTATTTTTGACTTACAATTAATACATGAAGAAATGAGCAATTTCTATATATCGATACAAGCATTGGACAACTTATTTATAAAACGAATATCTAAATGAAGTGAGTACCTACTTAAGTACACGTCCTGTTGAATAGTAAATAGAAACTAGTACCTACCTATAGTTTACTATTGAAAATGTAAGTGCGCTGTTACAATTTGTAGGTACCTACTTTTACTTGTATTGAAAATATTAACTAAATTATTTTCCCTTTCGCCTTTTTGTTCATCTGCACCACACACAAAACTCTTTTATCGATGTAAACAAGAACAACAATAATGTTTCAGAACCCACGACGCAAACTTTTATGGCAACGATCCATATCTGAAAGAAAGTTCAAGAAATTTTCTATTTAGCGAGTTTCGGTGTGGGTGGAACCAACATACCTACTCTATCTTATTATTTTGAATGAAATTAAACATGGTTTCTATCGAAAAAATGTAGATCTAAGGAGGGAAATGAGCCATATGACATTTTCAATGAAATTAAACATGAGCTCTATCGATTCAACTGTAGGTACACCTGAGCAGGGCTGAGCCATATTACGAGGGTATGACATTTTCAATTAAATTAAATAAGGGCTCTATCGATTCAAATGTAGAAATAAGCAGGGGCCTGAGCCTTATGACATATTGAATGAAATTATACATGGGCTCTATTGGTTCAGATGTAAGCAGTGCTCGAATTGGCCGGAACGCACCGGAACGGCGTTCCTGTTCGTGGAATCACCGTTCCGGTTCGTTAAATCACCGTTCCGTTTCGTGAAAATTTTTCACACAGCGTTCCGTCCGGCGTTTTTATAAAATGACGATCGTCTTGACGGGAGCACTACTGTGCCCTCAGATAAATTTTTTGCAAGGTTTTGCTCTTCCTAATAGATAAAAAAGTTTTTATACATATATACCTATATATTATATAGTATAGCGTTCCGGTTCGTGAAAAAGTTCAATTCGACCACTGGATGTAAGTATAGACCTAGTTATGTTTTCTGTGGTATAGACATTTCAATCTACGAAGACGCAACCCACTCTGTCAAACCCCATAAGAATCGTATGATAAAAAGCGATTTTGACAGAGTGGGGCGCGTCTTCGTGGATTGAAATGTCTATAGACCTAAGCAGGAGCCTAAGCCGTATGACATTTGAGTATACTTAATTATAAATCATTATAGTTGAAATATTATATTCAATCAGATTAGCCATTGAGTAGCTAGGTATACCTACACATTAGAAATGGCGTCTTGACAAGATTTCCAATAAGCTGCTATCGATAACTGAAAGCAAACATTTTTTAAGTAGGTAGATAGGTTCGTCTACACTCCACATACTTGAGGAGACAGATAACGACCATCCTTCAGTGCGATCTCACTGGATACCACACGTCTGAGAGCGAAGCTACGAGTACCTTCTTGAGATTCGTAAGTAGCTAACATGGGTCGATAACGAAATCGTGGACGCCCGACTAGATTTTTTTATTGTAGATATTAACGTGAAATCAACGGGTCAGCCCGCGAAATTCAAATTTTCGTGGTTTTTTGCAATTTGTACGCTAATTAGACATGATAGGTTTAAGGTAACTGTACCATATTACGGTATATTAAGGCATTTTCAACTTTGAGGGTGATTTTAAGAAAAAGTACGAATGTGCTAGAACTGAAAACTGTTTTATTTTGTAGACAAGTTTTATCAGATGAATGTGGAATATTATTTTGCGCCGTAACCTTTAAATTATATAAATAATCGTTATTTTGCGGAACCTCGTGTTTGTCTCTAATTCCGTACTAAAAATTTACCTCATGACATAATTCCGGTAATCTTTGTCCATAATTCCGTGATATTTTTATTTTATTTTTATAAAGCATTACAAGTAAGTACTTGACTGCCATCTCACCTGATGGTAAGTGTGAGTACAGTCGTGAATCCAAACGTACTAACTTGGAAGTGATAAGTAACCCCCAACGATTCCTACACGGCACCGTACCGGAAAGCTAAATTGCTTGGGCTTACGTCTATGCCGGTAGTGTGGTTACCACTGGCCTTTTGTTAATTTGTGTCAATTTAATAACCCCCTTTATTTTTTTATTTTTTTTATTTTACTATTACTTTCTACAGTAAATATAAAATTATATATTCTGTGAAAATTTTTAGCATCTACCTGTTACCGTTATCAATATCGAACAAAAACAAGCAAAAGAATTATGTTAATTGCATGGGAGCCCCCTTAATTTTTTTTTGTATTTGTTATAGCGGCAACAGAAAAAATACATCATCTGTGAAAATTTTAAGTGTCTATTATCATTAAACGCCATATCTATCATGGTTCAAGAGATACAGCCGGTGACAGACAGACGGACGGTCGGACAGATGTATGGACGGACGGACGGACGGACAGCGAAGTCTTAGCAATAGCGTCCCGTTTTTACCTTTTGCGTACGGAACCCTAAAAAGATATTGCATGGCCCCCTCCTAAACTTAGTTTTATTACTTATTAGTCAAAGATAAGTCAGAAAACGTTTCATTTTCTCTCCGAATACTATATTTCGGGTATACCAGAATAAGGGACATAAGTAGAAAATACGTGCACCTTATTGCGGTAGTCAAAAAAATGGTCTCTATTTCATATTTTTAATAAAAAAATAAAGTGAACTACAAGCTAATGTAGTTTTTATATCCTACATATGGATATAATTGGTTATTATATGATTTAGAAAATAATATTCAAGTAATTATGTTGACGTACTAGTCTATTAATTCGAAAGTATGGCATAAAGTGTAATCATTTCAGACTCGATTATAGAAGTAAACATATATAAACTCATATACCGCTATTAGGTCACAGTAATCTGCAGTCATTACTAAACTTATTTACATTAAATATATACATGAATTTAACCCAAGTGAGAAAAAAAAGACGGAAACATTTCGAAAGGATTTTTCTTTATTGCGTGATACGCACGCAATTAGATTCACGGGCTCAGAACTGTGAACATAATTACGGTAGTGAGAAAATTCACAAATTCTTTAAAAATATACTTTATAACACCTCGAATTTACTATAAAACATACTATTGATAACTGCTAAGCAATAATTTCATAAATTTCGATAAATTTAACTTACCGGCATCACATCATATCCTTATGAAAATTCTACTGTTGCCTTACGCTCACTAAGAACAGAAACGTATGAAACTACTAAGATAGCGACTTGATGCGTTCAGAAGCTCGGTATGGTTTTTAGAACTATTGTTTATCTAAGTAAATCATGTTTTTTTGGTTGAACACAAACTATAGTTTATGTAGCATTCTATAAAATTACGATTTTATTGATTGTTTTCTTATTTTTCGACGAAAATCAAAATGTCACGGCATAATGTACTATACCGGAATAGTGTACATTTACCTTATGGCAATCAATTTGCGAGGATGGCAGTATCATCTTTACATGATTATATCAAAATCTTTGCATACAAATGTGTATCCTAGGAAATTAATCCGAGTATCGAGTTTTATGTGAGTAACTCGCAAATCTTGGACTAATTTCTTTAACTCGACACTTATGAGCAGAGATTTATAAAAACACGTGAAGAAGATATTGGGATTATCGCAATTTGACGGCCATAAGCCTATTATGTCTTATTAGCTTAAAAATCGCGAAAAACCAAGTAAAATTTGAATTTCGCGGGCATGCTCCTTAAACAGAGAATACTTTGAAAAGCACAGAGAAAAGAAGGACCCAATATAAAAACTCTTTCGCTGGTCTGTGTTGAAAAGCAGTGATGACGTCTAGGTTGGAGCCGTAGGTTGGAGCGCGCTTGCCTAGAAAATTGTCTATTCACTCTTCTCTTGAAGGTAAATAAATTATACATACCCATATTATAAAATGGGTATGTATAATTTATATACGGAGATACGCACTGGGAAACTGTCATGTTTCTCTGTGCATTTTAGCTTTTGATATTTTTGTAGCTATACGAGTTTCTACGTATAGGCACGGAATGTATAGGACAGATAGGAAGATTTCCCAGCCTACCGATTTATGTGAAGTGAATTTTAAGTTTAAAAAACTTCGCGGCATACGCGTCTTTAGGTAGACTTCACGTGAAATTATTTATTATTTACACCTCCCATTTTCAAGAATATACAATCCAAATCTTCATGAAGCACCTAAAATAATTCTGAATTTTAAATGTCCCCAACATGAGGCGCGTGTCCGCGGGTAGCCGCAATACGCAATCTGACACCGGCAGCCTGTGGCTTTGATTTTACATTCATAAAATATTAACAACGTATGAAGAAAACCATTATCTCACTCTACAAGTCTACAGGTACATTCTTATCTGTGTATACCTAGTGTTGGAAATAACGCCGATCCGCTCGCAAATGTTGCATTTGAAAGCGCTCAAGACCCAGCCTCATTGGTTTTATAAAGCCGTCAAAGCCTTCGTTGTGAATGATATCAATATAAAAATATAGGAAAGATTTTTTTAAAGGGGTCGGCCCGTTGTATATTCAGGCCGACATAAGCACTTATATTACGTGCCTAATTAAGAGCGGGTACAAACTGAAAATGCCAAGTAAAAACATAAAGGATATTTTTTTTTGTCGAAAAAAATCCCGAAGCTACGTCCAATTTTTAGAATTTTCAACGTTATACGCTCTGGGTCTAGAGGGTCAAGGTACTCGTAATTCCGGTAAAAGTATAAGTATATCCTACACCTTTAAACGAGCAATTCTTGTATATATGTATATATATTTCTATATAATCTGAATCCCGAAAACGGCTCGAACGATTTTCATGAAATTTAGTATGCGGGGGGTTTTGGGGGCGATAAATCGATCTAGCTAGGATTCATTTTTAGAAAATGTCGAATTTACCGAAAAAAAATAAAAATATGACTCCTGCTGCCATCTATTGGCCAGTAGTTATACTACCGAGCGAAGCTCGGTCACCCAGATATTTTATTTTAAACAAAGATTTAAATAGATTTAAATTTAAATCGAATTTAATTTTAAATTTTAAATTTATTTGAGTAAAATAAAAATAAAATCTGTGATTATAAATGGCGTTTAAGTACTTATTGCATTCTTATTTTTCGCAATACGCTATGCCCTTTTGTACCTACGTACCAGTCACCAAACGATCTTTTGCGCATGACAAATTGTAAGTATTATGCGATTACAAGAGGTGATACGACCCTAAGCATTTTTGATTTTGTGAGGCATGTAGCTGAGCATGTAGCCTAGAGCTTTAAAAACTTTCAAAATAAATGGAAAGAAAAGCTAGAGCTGGACAATTTTAACATCAAAGGTTATGTAAAATAAAAAGGAAACAATGCATCGAAGTTTTTTAATTGCTGTAAGCCACTCGGGAATTGCAAGACCAGACTGTTTTTGTATGGAAGAAAAACTTTTGGAACAGTCGTCTGGAAAGTTTACAAAGCAAAGCGTTTGAAAGTTATACCTATACGAGTTGGTACGTAGGCGTTATTGCTATTTTTACACTTAGGTTTATATTTAAGTCGCAGGCGGATTTTGTAAATCACCGTACATTACGGCTAGCCGTTTAAAAATCGGGCCGTTTTGTAAAGCGCCGGATCTACTATCACAGACACCTGTGACCCACGTAGTGCTGCAAGCGACGCATCATCAGAACCACTTTTTACAGTGTGTTTCACAAGAACGTAACCAGGATAAAATAATGTGTTCGATAATTATTATCAATAAAAAAATTGCATTTATTTATAGATTTAGAGTAAAGGGTACAAATATTCTACATTAAATTTCCCTTCTAAAAAACATATTTACAAAAATATAAATTAATACCATATGGGCTAAATAAGCTTCACAAAATTTATTTATTTTTAATCCATAATTTTAACAGTAAAAGCAGTTATTGTGAGTTACCTGTAGGAGATAGGCATATTATGCTTTCGCGGACTTTTTTTACAGATTTTGATACGTTCTTTAATATTGTAGAACATTGTTTTGTTCTATCTTCAATAGTTTCCGCAGCGTATTTTACGACTTGGTTTACATTCTTCAAGTTTAAGTAAAGATGAGTAATTAATTTTGGAAATTATTATTGCCTATGACACTCCACAATAACGTAGCTTTCAATTGGTGAAAGAATTTTGAAAATCTGTTCAGTAGATCCAGAGATTACCCCTTAGTCCTTACAACGTCACAAACTCACAAACTCACAAACATCGTTACGCTACCTCTTTATAATATTAATTATTATAATTATAAATTATATTAGTAGATACCTATAGATAAATCAAAATTAAATGTGTTGCAAATCTGAGAAAATAAAATATTTTATAAAAATTTTACATGGTGTCGAAACGCCCCAAATGTAGGCGGCTATATCTGTGACGTCACCCTTCGTTAACTTCCGGTTCTTCATAAGTCAAAGTATGGCTATGTACTCTTCTTTATTATGTAGGTACTTCTTTTCTAATTTAAGGTGACCATGATAAAACGGAACACAGGAAAAATTCCTATGACGAAAAAAATTATTGACGTGACCACGTCTTATAAATTGGTTTGCCGGGTGACACTTCAAGAAACTGCGTTACGCTCCGCTCACGTGATGCGCTCACAATGAGAGCGAGTGAGAGGCACGCGTCCCTTCCACTCGGGCATGGTTAGCCCGCCTAAGAGCGAGAGAGACAGACATACGTTGTCACGTAAAACTTTCGCCCGTATACCGACTTTACAGGCAACCAATTTTTTACATTTCACCAATAATTATAAATGTGGTTTTAAAAAAATAAACGTAACTAAGAAATTTAAATAAATAAGTAAGAATTAATATCATACATATAAAAAAGGGTAGCTAGGGGCTAGGTACGTACCCATTATGCAGGCAGCATTGCCGCGCTAAATTGAAATTCGTTGCGTGAGAATTAAAATTAAAATTGAAATTGAAGTCGAAGTTGAAGTTAAAACTGAAACTGAAATAAAAATCAAAGATCAAATTTTAAAAATCGAAAATCAAAAATTAGAAATAAAAAATCAAACATCAAAAATCTAAAATTAAAAATCTAAAATCCAAAAATCAAAAACCAAAAATCTCAAATAAAGAAGAAAAATCTTTAATCCACATGATTCATGGTTACCCTACAGAATATGATTGCTGTTTTTGAAAAAACCTCCATCTTGCGTTTGATATTACCAGTCGTAAACATTCAAGAACTACTTTACTCAGTTGTAATGGTGGGTATTCTACAACCAATGACGAAATACGCGACGGGAACTACAGTCCGACAAGGCTCTCTTGGCACTTGAAGGAGGGCGCTGTTGCAAAACAAAGGTAGCCATAAAATAAAATCTCCTCAATTTTACTTCAATTTTAGTTTAAAATAATTAATAGTAACCAAAATGACATAACATACAATAGTGACATACTGACAGAGCGAACTATCAAACAGTAGCACAAGATTGCGGCGTTAGTTCAGACTTTGGCCACGCGCCAAAATAGCCTTGTCGCACTGTATGTGACGTATGTTGAAAATTTCTCAAATATGGCGTCGTGGATCATACATTTCGGTACCGCTGATATCGTCCCCTTTGATCAGTTAATAATAGGTATACCTGATCAAAGATCGTCCCGCTGTTGGTCGCATACATTAGCGCCATTTTACAGATTTGACAACTTAAAAATCCGGCTTCAGGGCGGAATCTAAAAATATATGCGTGACGTCACTAAGGGCTCATTCTTTACAAGTTACATCCATGGGTACAACGCAATAATTATTGTTTACAAAAATTAATAATTATCTATTATAAACATAAACTGGATGAATAAATATAAACTGAAAAAATATTAAAATAAGTTTCAAAGTTTGTGAATTGTTCGTTTTGGTAAAACATAAAAAAAAAACTATATTTTTTTTCTACCATTTCTACCAAACCCAATATGTAAAAGCCAAGACCAACAAAACAAGCTACTCTAATAAGAAAGCAATAAGTCTCATTTTAGCTTAACCAAAATCTTTGGATAGCATCTCCATAGTTTTGTAATCTCTGTGTGTTTGACCAATAGCTTTTTTCTCTGCAATCTGAATGTCAAATGATTTTCATTCGTATGTCATTGACAAGTGTTAGTAGTCTATGGTTATTGGTCATTGACATAGAGTAATCTGTGGTCATTGATTTGTAAAAACGTAGTGATTATATACTCTTGTCTCTTTGGATTTGTACAAATCCACCGGTTCCTGGTCTGTGAAATCCACTGTCGTCGTCTGTCGTATTATTTTTGTAATTAATTGTTTTGTGGACAACTTGAGCAATGTGAATGATAATGTAAATCGAAGAATTATTATCAAAAATATTATTTACAGTGATTTAAAATAAGAGGAAAGATGTTGAAACAGGTTGTCTGTGTATAAAATGTCTGAGGCGATACCAAGTCCAGACAAACGCATTGAGTTTGATTCTATTCTGCCCGATTCAGGCATTGTGTTTTACGAAGAATGCCCTTCAGAGTATGAGATTGAGAGGCCTATTTTGTTGCCATTGAAATCTTCGACTCAAATTCGTTTTGAGCAGCTGCAATACGAAGCAGTGCAAGTGTGGAAAGAGAAGCAAAAAACAGCAAAAAAGAACGAATAACTGTAGTCCTACGTGAAGTTTTACAGTAATTATCGAAAATGGCTTACACTTTGTTCGTTATAGAAATAATATCGGCGTTCATCCTAGCTGCCACGCTCTTATACCGCTATGGAGACTGTTATAGGAATCATATATTGGTTACTGTGTCTGTTCTTATAGCATGGTACTTCTCCTTTGTTATCATGTTCATATTGCCCTTGGACATATCTTCAGTAAGTACTTTAATAGATTAATATTGCTTCTTTTAAATTAAAGGTTCAAACATAAAACAAAAATTGTAATCACACTTAATTTTACTTTTGCATTATAGACAGTGTATCGCCAGTGTCTAGACACAGCATCTGCTGCACTCACCACAGCAGCGGTGCAGAGTAATGTAAGCAATATTACAACTACAGCAGCACCTCCTGACAATCACTGCCAAAAACCATGGAGCTTTGTGCCCGATGCAGTGTTTCCAAACTTGTGGAGAGTTGTGTATTGGACGTCACAGTGTTTAACATGGTAAGGCCTGCAAGAGCGAGGATGCAGGTGTAGAGATATTATGTCTACTTTTGTCGCTCTCTTTTCTCTTTCTGATTTATATTGATAGACGCCGAGAAGAGAGGGACAAAAGTGAGAGACATACCTCTACATGTGCATGCTGCATAGGCTGATGGATATTAATAGACAAGAAAAGAGAGAGTGCTGCATATGCTGGATAATTTTTATCATGCATCCTATCAAATGTGCCTATAGCTGAAAACTTGAATTAACCCAGATTTAATAAATATTCTTATTGGAATTCTATGATATTATAATGATTTCTAATTAAATCAAAGGGAATCTTTAAACTGTTTGTGTAAATGTAAACTTTCAATCTACATTGCTTAATAATTTTTTATATACAAGTTTTTGTTATACATTCTAGTAAGTATTAAAATTTTCTATTTCAGGCTGATCATGCCAATGATGCAATCATACAGTAAAGCTGGAGATTTCACTGTAAAAGGAAAGCTAAAGTCTGCTCTAGTTGACAACGCCATCTACTATGGCTCCTATTTACTTATTTGTGGAATACTCCTCATATACATTGCACTAAAGCCAGGCGTGTATCTAGACGGGCCCAAAATTAAAGCAATAGCTTCATCAGCAAGTAACACATGGGGTCTTTTCCTATTGATCCTTCTGCTTGGTTACGCCCTTGTTGAAGTACCACGAAATTTATGGAACAATTCAAAAAAGAACTATACGTTAACTTACAGCTACTTTAAAGTAGCAAAACTGAGCACAGATAAGTGTGAGGCTGAGGAAACTGTAGAAGAAATAATAGAGGTAAGTGAACATCTAATGTAAGCATAAACTATATATATTATTATGTAATGTATGATATTTCAGTCCAGATGACACACCCCACTCTGTCAAACTCCATACAAATAGAATAAAACAAGCAATTCTGACAGAGTGGGGCGCATCTTTGTGGATTGAAATATTTATAATAGCTGACTAAAGAATAGCTTACAACATACTCTCAGACCTACTGAATATACACAGAAAATTTCATAACAATTGGTTGATGTTTCGGAGGAGTTTGGTAACAAAAATTGGCACAAGAATTTTATATATTACATCTAGTACCCATAACACACACTATCATTTACTTTAAGGCTAGATTGTTATGTGTGTAATGTCCTAAGAAAAACATTGAAATACATATGAAAAAAAATTATACAAGAAAGTTAGCAATATTGGCCAAGCCACAGATAGGAAACCTTTGATAATTATCATGTTTTTTAACATTGTAAAATTTTATCTTTTTTACAATCTTATCTGTAGGTACAACCATTGTCTATTGAAAGTACATCAACCTTATATATTTTAAAATGCTTAGATTCTATTTACTTGTAAATAATCAGATTAAAGTATATAATATAATATTATAGTATATAGTATAATATATAATAAAATGATAGACAAACCCCTTTATTCACAAATGTAAAATAGCAGTGATATAGTTTTTATCTGTTTTGTCTTTTTTTGTCAACAGCAATTTGACATTTGGAAGAAAGGACAACAATATAACTATTGCACTTTGTGAATAAGAGGGGAAGTCTTTAGGTATGATTATCCGATAAATCTTTGGTGGCTGTCATTCTACATTGTTTCTAGACATTAAACTCAGTCACGGCAGCTGTGGGTCCAGGTCACCCCCTGCATAGGCATGTTGAAACCATTGTTCAAAAGCTGCCAATACAGCTACGAGATAAACTGAACTCGCGCGCTCCGCCAGAGCGACCCACGGCGCCGTCCTTCAAGAGCCTTGTTAATTTACACAAGAAAGTAAGTATGTAACAATAGGTGACCCGTTAGTCAAATTCCAATCAATATTTTGAATAATTTTTCAATTGGAGACAACCTTAAAGCTTAAGGGTGCTCTTCATACTCACTACAAACGCATTACACCTATTTTTCTTTTTTTCCGAAAACTTTGAGTTTCTTTAAAGCTAGCTTAGATTTACATTCCAAATGGCTATGGAGCTGGACTTATTTCCAGTAATGCATCTAAAACTAAGCCAGACATCGTTACTTACACATTTGTTTTGTAGTCAATTCTAATAAAGCAGGTTAATTTCAGACTATCAAAGCATTACACGTGCTGCAACGCACGGAGACGCAGTGGGGTCTGATGCTGGAGCGCATCTTCCACCTGGAGGACGTGGCGGCGAACGCGCGCTCACCCGACAAGCGTTTCCAGCACACCTTCCACACACCACGCCCGAGGCTGCAGCGACTGCTCTACCCGCCTATCATTGGTGAGACGAACACAGCATTACACGTGCTGCTGCTACCCGCCTATCATTGGTGAGACGAACACAGCATTACACGAGGACGTGGTGGCGAACGCGCGCTCGCCCGACAAGCGTTTCCAGCGCACCTACAACACACCACGCCCGAGGCTGCAGCGACAGCTCTACCCGTCTATCATTGGTGAGACCAACACAGCATTACACGTGTTGCTGCTACCCGCCTATCATTGGTGAGACGAACACAGCATTACACGAGGACGTGGCGGCGAACGCGCGCTCGCCCGACAAGCATTTCCAGCGCACCTACAACACACCACGCCCGAGGCTGCAGCGACAGCTCTACCCGCCTATCATTGGTGAGACCAACACAGCATTACACGTGTTGCTGCTACCCGCCTATCATTGGTGAGACGAACACAGCATTACACGAGGACGTGGCGGCGAACGCGCGCTCGCCCGACAAGCGTTTCCAGCGCACCTACAACACACCACGCCCGAGGCTGCAGCGACAGCTCTACCCGCCTATCATTGGTGAGACCAACACAGCATTACACGTGTTGCTGCTACCCGCCTGTCATTGGTGAGACGAACACAGCATTACACGAGGACGTGGCGGCGAACGCGCGCTCGCCCGACAAGCGTTTCCAGCGCACCTACAACACACCACGCCCGAGGCTGCAGCGACTGCTCTACCCGCCTATCATTGGTGAGACCAACACAGCATTACACGTGTTGCTGCTACCCGCCTATCATTGGTGAGACGAACACAGCATTACACGAGGACGTGGCGGCGAACGCGCGCTCGCCCGACAAGCGTTTCCAGCGCACCTACAACACACCACGCCCGAGGCTGCAGCGACAGCTCTACCCGCCTATCATTGGTGAGACCAACACAGCATTACACGTGTTGCTGCTACCCGCCTATCATTGGTGAGACGAACACAGCATTACACGAGGACGTGGCGGCGAACGCGCGCTCGCCCGACAAGCGTTTCCAGCGCACCTACAACACACCACGCCCGAGGCTGCAGCGACAGCTCTACCCGCCTATCATTGGTGAGACCAACACAGCATTACACGTGTTGCTGCTACCCGCCTATCATTGGTGAGACGAACACAGCATTACACGAGGACGTGGCGGCGAACGCGCGCTCGCCCGACAAGCGTTTCCAGCGCACCTTCCACACACCACGCCCGAGGCTGCAGCGACAGCTCTACCCGCCTATCATTGGTAAGACGAACGCAGCATTACACGTGGATTAACTGGAGCGCATCTTCCACATGGAGGGCGTGGTGATCACTATATATGTATTTATTTATACAGTAACAAAGGTTGAGACGAGCAAGGGAAGCCAGCTTAGCCAGCACTGAACGTCAGAAGTGGTGACGCAATAAAATGAGGTAAGGCGGTCATCTAGAGTTTTCTAAGATGTGTAATCTACGGAAACCAGTTTTAATGGAAAGAGTTAACTAAATCTTTACTGCTAGGAGATCAAAACTTCCAATAGGTAACATGTTGCATTGTTCGTGTAGAGTGGTACTGGGAGTGCTTCGTGAAGCAGTACTTCCTGCGCGCGATGGCGGTGGTGACGTGCGCGCTGTCGGTGGCGGTGGTGTGGTCCGAGCTCACGTTCTTCTGCAAGAAGCCCGTGCTGTCCATCTTCGCGAACATCATCAACGCTGCCAAGGACACGTATAACTATGCTGCTATTGTTGTAAGTCAACGTGCATGTTTTCAATTTGTTTGATTTCACAGATTTTCGAATTGACTCAAAGGAGTAAATTGTCTAGGATTGCTGATGACGTAATACAAGTGTATTGGAGAAGAGAAGAAAACATTTTTTTTACTAAAAACTTGTTTGAAATAGTTGTTTTTGTCGGATTAGTTTTCTTGCATATTACGTGTCCGTATATCTAATGAATAAAACTCTTCCGATACGGCATGACCGATTTTTTGACATTTTTTATTCAAAAAAATCTTTTGGTATCATATTATTCAGTTGGCCTAAGAGTAGGACGTAAACCGTTTTACATACCACTAGGAGGAAAATAATGTCTAAAGCTAAACGACGTTTGCCGGGTCACATAGTTAATGTTGGGTGTGTGTCGTATTCCAGTCGATATCCACGATCGTGATCGGGTACATGTTCTACTGCGCGTACTCCACCGTGCTCAAGATCCGGCTGCTGAACCTGTACTACCTCGCGCCGCACCACCAGACCAACGAGTACAGCCTCATCTTCTCCGGCATGATGGTCTGCCGCCTCACGCCCGCCATGTGCCTCAACTTCCTCAGCCTCGTGCACATGGACTCGCACGTCATCAAGGAGAGGGTCATGGAGACATACTACACTCAGGTATACTTGTCATGTCATAACAAGCTTTATTCCTATTTTCTTGTATTATGTTTGTGCTTTACTCTCTGTTTGAGTGAATAATAAAAAATGATAATTACAGAGACTCCTAGCCACCTAAGAGTCTTTGCTCTATATTGCCTCTACAATAGGAGTGGAAGCTGGCACTGTGGAACATTTACTTATATGAAAGTATAAGGTTACTATAAAACTTGCCGCGGGTGCCCTTTAGCCAGCTAATAAGACCAATTTACTTGTGCCAACGTTGTTGATGAAGCGTTACTTTCTAGATAATGGGTCACATGGACGTGCTGGGTATAATCGCGGAGGGCTTCAACATCTACTTCCCGATGCTGGTGGTGCTGCTGTGCCTGGCCACGTACCTGTCGCTGGGCAGCCGGCTGCTGTCCATGTGCGGCTTCCACCAGTTCGTGGGCGACGACGAGCTCACCACCGACCTGGTGGACGAGGGCAGGGAGATCATCAAGAGAGGTGGGTATCATACGTAGAGCTCGGCTACTTCAACATCTACTTCCCGATGCTGGTGGTGCTGCTGTGCCTGGCCACGTACCTGTCGCTGGGCAGCCGGCTGCTGTCCATGTGCGGCTTCCACCAGTTCGTGGGCGACGACGAGCTCACCACCGACCTGGTGGACGAGGGCAGGGAGATCATCAAGAGAGGTGGGTATCATACGTAGAGCTCGGCTACTTCAACATCTACTTCCCGATGCTGGTGGTGCTGCTGTGCCTGGCCACGTACCTGTCGCTGGGCAGCCGGCTGCTGTCCATGTGCGGCTTCCACCAGTTCGTGGGCGACGACGAGCTCACCACTGACCTGGTGGACGAGGGCAGGGAGATCATCAAGAGAGGTGGGCTGTCCCATTCCATACAATGTTTCCTATATGTAATGCTAATTCTCGATTGGTTATGTTATTGCAGTTCCGAGCAGGATAACCATGTAGGTGGGTTTTAGCCTTTAGGTCCACAGGTCGGCAATGACATACCTATGACAGTAGCTATCGTTAAGTCACGTGACGTCATGGATGTCGTTCCCATAGATATCTCAATTTCCTAAAGCGTAAACGATTAAGCATAAATTTGCTCTTTCATTAAGAAAAACGCAAGCGGCAACGCGCCGAGGAGTCGCTGGCTCGACGGCGCGACTACAGCGAGCGCTTCTCCACCTACCGGGCCGACAGAGACAACCAGGACGGAGGTAATACGACTCTCTTGTCATGTACAGTGAGGGTCAAAAATACATGCATAGCTTAAAGGCTAAAACGATGTGCAAGTAACCACATATTACCGTAACAGACTATCAACCTTAAGACAACAGTATTAAGTTCAAAATATTTTTTTGTAATATTATACGAGGTATGTATACTGACTGGCTGAGTGCGTGCAAATGCAAAGTTTGCAAATTCTATATGCACTTTTGACCCTAACCGTAAATTGTAAGCACTACAAAATAATCCCGTTAGTAACTCCAATTAGTGATCTTTTCCTAAAAATGAGAGCTTGATTAAAAATATTTATTTGAAGACATACACAAAAGAGTACATTTTAGGGTTCCATACCATTTTGGTAATAAAAATGGAACCCTTATGTTGAGACTTCTCCGTCTGTCTGTCAGGCTCTTTTTTTCAGAATATTTTATTTTATTATTGTAATAAAATTTGGAATAGTTATAAGTAATAGTGGCCCAACGTCATTGCAATCATTAAAGAATTGAAAATCGTTTTTATTTTTATCACGCGCCACGGTTACTGTAACCGACACCTCTGTTTGACAAGGAGGGAATACATTGAACTGGCGACAATGTTCGTCACCGACATCTATGGGGTTTCACTTCTTCCAGCACTCCTGTGCCAAGACGGTTCAGAGAGGGCAAGACATAGTCCATCGGGTCAGCTGCCATATAAAAGAACATTTTTTTTAACAATATAGGCTAGCGCTTTACTGTGATCACACCTGATGGAAGGTGATGATACAGTCTAAGGTGGAGCGCGCTTGCCTAGATGTCTATTCACGCCTGATTTGAAGGTGCCCATGTTGTAGGTGGTGGGAATTCCAGACCTTTGTAGTGCGTATCAGGAATGAGGAATCAAATTGCTTCGTATGTGTTTTTGTTACTATGTAGGGGTGAAAGCCTTTTTTTGATGCCTGCACTAGAACTGCACTATGATAAAAAGGTGACGAACCAAATTAAATAACTCTTGAGCACACTCCCCGAAATAAATTCTATAGAATACCGACAGACAGGCAACCTTACAACGATGTTCAAGGCTTTGGAGTTAATTGTAGACCAGCCCCCTGATGGCGTAAGAAAAACGTATTCATCGTTATCGTAAACGCTAGCGAATTCTGCCCTCTGATTGGGTTTCTGATTTGCGTCAGCCAATCGTTGCGCATAATTTGCTAGCGTTTACGTTAACAATGAATAAGGTTTTCTTACGCAATCAGGGGGCAGAGTTTTCTAGCACGGCGATGCACCGAATCCAAAGCATCAAGTTGGTACTTGGCACAATTAATATTATCAGTTATTGTGCATGTCGGTCACGTTCCAGCCCGCACCGGGCTCCTCAACGATGTGGACTCAGACTACTACGTGACGCCCAGCGAGCCGCGCGCGCGCCCGCAGCTCTCCGTCGAGGACGAGATCGACCTGCGCTTCGGCGACAGCGCGCTGCCCGCCGTGCGCGCCGACCGCGCCGACCGCGACCGCCGCCGCGACCACATGACCCTGCCGCCGCGGGGCCTGTTCGACGACGTGTAGCCGGCCTAACCCGCTCGTATGAGACGGGGCCACTGATATGTATCTTTGGATTCGTGATTCCATACGTTTGACAGTTCATTTTTTGCGCCGATTTGAAGCGCCTCCCCCGAGCGTCCACGGTACTAAATTGACATTTGTTGGAACTGGACCGTCGTTTTGAATGTCATTTGATTTTTTAGTTCCATAGACGCTCACGCCAGGTTGCGCAACAATCAGCGCCAAAATGGCGAAAATCAAGTGTCTTCATTTTTACGTTGACAGTCAGCTATCCAGAGTATATTCTACTCGTATATACCTACTCTATGGAGATCAGTGCGGACCGCGCGAAAAAATGTCGCCAGTTTATGGCAGTAAAAATGTCTATTGTGACCCCCTCCAGCGTCAGTAGTAAGTGTGTTGTGGTCGTCTCCATGGGGAACAAGTCCCCACGGGGGTACGGGCCTCGAGGCTTGCCTCCTTACCCGGGCGTTGTGTCGCAGGGGAGCTGCGCTCCCCCGGTGTTGTTCTTTTAGCCCCGGTAAGGGGCTAAGGCCTCGCCTTCTTGGCTTGTGGCCTGATGGTATGGTGGGTCTGGTGGCCCCGCGCGGTCAGTGAACATCGTGTCACCGCCCAGCGCGGGGATGATGGGGCCCGACTGTGTAAATCCCCCGTCGTCGCCGTCTTCGTCTCCGTCATCGCCCGCGCGCAAGCGCTCCGGCGACGGAGACCGCAGGAGCTCGCGAGGTAGCGGACGCCCCGTTGGTGGTCGATCTTGATGTGGTGCGATCCCGTGGAGGTGTTCGTATGGCCCGTTGTCCGCGCGAGCGAACAGGCTTCACGCAAGGGCGCGGACAAACTCCTCCACGGTAGACTCCTCCAGTAGTAAGTTGTAAGCCTACGCAGTATTTCGCAGGAGTTTCGACAGATGGCGCTACATTTTCTTGCATAAAAAAGTTTACGTAAAATGCTCGGATGGGCCTATCTTGACTATTATTGTCAATTCTTGTATATCAATTTAAACTCGGGGCTTTAAACAAAGCAAAAGTCGTTTAGCGTTCACGACAGTAGACAAAAATGTATGTACAAACCACGTGACTGTAAAAAACCACGTGACCGCATATAGAGGAAAACACGCTGTTTTTTGAAAATCGAGTACGACAATTTGAACGCCCCCTGGCGTTCTCGCAGACTTGTAGATAACTTTAGCGTAGTGCGCGTTCGCGTGCGCATGTAGCACATGACAACTGACAGCCGACACTGAACAACGCTAAGCATAGAGTTTAGCTTGCTTTCATTTGTTTTGTACTGGTGGTCACGTGGTTTTTCTACTGTCGTCAACGCTTGACGTCAAGTCGTTTTGTCTAGGCCCGCTGGGCGTACGACTACTCACTACACAATATACATATTGTGATGTGGCTATTCATTAGCCAACTGCGTGCAATTATAAACTAGTATTATGATGAGAGACTTTGTTCGTCGTCCTTACGTTTGTCAAACTCGATAATTTCAGTAGCTATCGACATGTTTGGAATAGTTACAACTGTTCCAAACATTTCGATATCTTACCTACAGGTAATAATGACGCTCGACGTCATTGCAGTCATAAAATTTTTAAGATTGAGGAGGCAAACCGACGTTTTTATCTTACAAAATCTAGGGGCATATCCTAACCTCGCTTTTGTAGAACACTTTCGGAATATATTCAGTCTTGTATGATACTCAATTAATGATTTATTTATTTCATATAGGCCCAACTTGTTGGCTATATTAGTGATAACTATTTTACGGCTTAAAAACTAAGTTTACAAGGGTTCAAACACGCCCTTAACTGGGAAGTAGTCCACAACACCTCAGTGAAGTACTGTGTTTTTGTTATCACTATTCACAAAATATAAATTTGAACTAGCTAATGAAAAGAGTATGTTTTAGCCTATTACAGTTGGACATTTTACGAAATATAGTGGCCTTATTACATCTTTGTGGATGTAATAAGGCCACTATATTATAATAAAATCTTCGTTATAATCTCTTGTCGTTTGACGCATAAAATATTAAGAGAAGGAAGGAGAGGTTTTATGTACCTACCTAATTTTTCAAGTGTTACCAATTTACCATAGTTAGCTTATTGTTAGATGTTAGCATGTACATGTTAAACCTTATTGGATAATTTTGTGTTTTTTTACACTATACAAGTTGGTACTCACTGACTGCGATCTAACCTGATGGTAAGTGATGATGCAGCCGAAAATGTTAGTGTACTAACTTGAAAGGGGTAAGTTATGTCACCCCAACGGTTTCTACACAGCATCGTACCGGAACGCGAAATCGCTTCGCGGTACACGTCTTTGCTGGTAGGGTGGTAACTAGCCATGGCCTCCCACCAGACCTGAGCCAATTTAGAAACTATAAAATTCCAAAGTGGGCCCTTGGCGGGTGTCGAACCCGCGACCTCCCGAATCGACTCGAATCCGAACGTGCGTCCCCTGCGCCACGGAGGTCGTCAAAAAAAAATCGTCGTAAAAAAAACTTCAAGCTTGGTGGCGATCAGCTATGATCAGTTATAGTTAGTAAATAAAGAGCTCATTCTATGTTTAGTCGTCATTACTATTATAAAATCGTGATAGATACCTATACTGTTTTATGGGTTTAATATTTTTATAAGTACATCAAAATGCCATGTTACCAATCTATTATCTTTCTAAAATTGCTAACGTTTTCAAAAACTATTAGTAAACCTTACGTCAATGTCTGATTTCATTGCAATACATTTCCTAATTTTGTTCATTAGCGATTGTGTAAAAGGGATCGACTGTAATTCTGTCGAGACTGCAGCCTTATATTTTTGTTAGGTAGGTACAAAGCTGTAAGACATCTCAATCTTTCAGAATAATAAATGATTGTATTAAATAAATTGCATAATGTACCTTCACGAATAATAGTATAATTTGTATATAAAAGAAATCATAGTTTAATACTTTTATTACTTATGAATAGAATAAGGTTAAGTAATATTGATTGTGTGTAAAAGACTATAGTGATTTTATTTGTACAAAATATTGTTTAGCTTTGTCCATTGTTTTTGTTACTAAGTTAATAAAATTATTGTATAACTTTGTTGTAATTAACTTTATTGTTTATGTACAGCCATATTAATTTATTGAGAACTGTGGTCGACGGAATGCACCAGCGCCGGCCGCTAAATAGCGAATATAGCTACGTTGTATATATTGATGTTATAGAACTCCTAATAGCTCCAAAAATCCGAAATGATCTAGTTTTTCTTTAAATCTAACATCGCAGAATAAATATTTATATTAAACTGTAATTTATTTTATTTTTGACTTTCGAATACCTAAGTATAGTTATCAGACATCATACTTCGTGGTCTTGTTTCAATAGTGAATAAAAACTCCGATCTGTGTTGACAACAAAACATTCATTTATTCGTTGATTATGATTGCATTTTATGCTCATAATATTATTTAATGTTTAATTAGTAATAATTATTTCATAAATATTTATATTATTATAATAATATATTTTATACATATTATTATTCATTCCATCCTTTATTCTTGTGTTAATGCAATATATGAAATAAATTAATGTGACAATAACTAAGTAAGTTTTTGTTTATCCTTTGCCTAAGTATATTCCTCAATCAGTAGGTACTGAACGCTGGTCTATTCTCAAAGAATGAAAATGGTTTGACCATTACGTGTGTTTCAGCAGGTATGAAGAATTCTGAAGGTCATAACCAAACAAAAAGGAATCTTGAAACCCGCAGTTTGGCTCGCCAAATCTCATTCCAAAATCATCCGACCCTCTGCTAGGTGCTGCCTAATGCTAAGCGTATGTATGTCGGCATCTGACGCATCGCATCATTCGCATTATTTTCGGATTGCCGAAGGTAAGCACCAGCAATCGGATGCCGGTATTCTTTATAGAAAATCATAAGTAAGTACGTCCACTGATCGACATTCCGTATGACGTAATCGGCAAAAGTTGCCCCTCGGAGCAACCGTGTCGGCATTGCCGAAGAGATCCGTACGATGCGGATCAGTGGAGACACTTGTATGATTTTCTATACAGATTACTACGATCCGTAAAATGCGTCGCGTCCGCTGCGTACGATGCCGACATGTGGACGCTTAGGTTTAACCTATATTAAATGGTACCTAATGCAGGTTACTTTATTGATAGGATAAAATTGGTTTTGCTATAAGATAGCTTTTATTTGTTTTTCGTCAGATTATTAGTTTGTATCTGTGCAATCTTATTCAATATTTGGCAAATAAATATAAGACATTGAGGATCTCCAAAATTAAACCACAAATTGTTTCTCTGAAATAACAAAGAAACGACATTTAAAGTTCACTATATCTCGAGTCCTCAATCACATTCATTCTATGAGTTTTTATTACGATAACAATGCACAAAACAATTTCAGCGTCCCTCGAATAGATACAAATATCAAGATACGCCCATCCGAACATTTTACGTAAACCTTCTTCATACAAGAAAATGTTGCACCATCTGTGGAAACTCCAGCGAAAAACTTTTTTTTTTATCTATGTCTATGGTCACCTTGCCTGCAATGCTGCACAGGTTGTAGAGGTAACCTTGTTCGGGAATCGGACGTACTTCCTGTTTTAATCGTATAAATTAGTGGTAAAAAAGTTAGTGGCATACCGATATAATTTAAATGTATTTTTACTTACAATTCAGAATTCATCAGTGATCGCTAAACATTTTCTTTAATAAAATATGAGAAACTTTTATGTTAAAATACATTTTATTTTTAGTATAGATGAGTTTATATGAGGTCAGTACCTGTATATAGGTATTATGAAATTGCGGTACAGCTGATTCTTTTAGCTTTCGCAGTCCAGCTTTTGAGATAACAAAATCCTCGTCACTAAAATGAGCAGAGCATACTCTTGTGTTTTTAGTGGGCTCAAAATAAGGCTGATTTTCTTGTGTCCTAATAATGCGACTCCAAATCTTTTCACGTATGGGATCTCTTGGAAATCTGTAATAATAATTTCTGAATGATTTAACTTTTGACCACGAGCAAGTACTACATATTGAATTCAGCTTGTTAGTAATTATGAAAAATAATACTTTATGAAATTTGACCAACTTCCACTGGCAGGATTCTTTTTCAATGTAGGTATGTTGCTTGCACATATAAAACTTAGTCGATTCACAGTAAAAAAATGCTATGGATTTTTGTGCAGAACTCAAGCTTGACTAAAAAAAACTATAAAATATTTTTACATTTAAAATCGGTTCCATGTATCCTAATAGAGTTTGCCTATATCTCTTAGTTATAAAAGCACCTAAAATACCAAGATGTTCTTGGACGGAAAATGTTGGGTATTTCTGTCATTAAAATTAATAGCGCTTGTTCCACGACTTATTAACTTTATACTTTGTCTAATATTAAATCTTACTTCTCTTCGACTAATATTGTTTTGAAGAAAAACGTGGAACATTGAAAAAGCCTCACAGCGAGCAACAGCTGATTGTTAATAAATACAGAAATAAAAAGCACGCCTATAAAAATAATCATGCAGATATATTTAGTATACTTAATACAATTAATCTAAGTTCCTGAGACAAAAATAAAAAAATAAAAATGACGTCTTTACAAAGTCACTTCGGAAATGGCAGTTCGGTACTAATTATTGAATATCAAAATAACTTTTTTAAAATAACTATTTATATTATTAACATGCAAGAACAATACAATATGTGTGATCTTATAATATTTATGTGGTTATTATGTGGCTATTGGATTGCCATTTACAATTGGTAAGTACATAATAATTTATTTCCAACAAACTCATGTAATATTACTAGATGTTACTTACCGATGATACGTTATCCCATGCTCCTTTTTAAATTTAAAACTGCAATTTTTGCAGCCTTTTACAATGCAATTAGGCATTTTGATGTTTTTTACTTAAATTTCCCACTAAGTTATATTCCATTTTCCCGCTACTAAGAATCTAATATGGCGGAAACCGTCTCCATGGAAACGTGCTGTTAGCGTCATTATCTGTGGCGGGGACCGCGGTCTACTGACTACTGTCGCCAGGGGAGGTGAAAATAGTCATTCTTGCTCCCATAAACTGGCGACATTTTTTCGTGCGGTCCGCCAGGTCTATAGTATAGAGTGTCTTTGGTCCCTCGCCATTTTAAATCCTCGACACAGATCACTAATCATAGGTACAGACAGCTGATACGCGAAGCGCGGCAAATTCAAATGAATGAAATGTCACTCATTTCATTACATCTCCCCCCCTAAGAGCGAAAATTCTAAGCAATATATCTGTAAAATGTACTTGTAAGTCATCTTCATATTCATTATCATCTCCTTCATCTTCTTCAGCCTCTGTTATGACAGGTTGCAATTTTGTTATATGAAATAATGTTGATTCTGTTTTTCTGTTGCCTGTATCAATCCTATAAATGGAATTCGATATTTTCTCTATTATCTTGAAAGGGCCTATTTTTAATTCGTCTAATTTCTTTCTATTCAGTCTATTTCCATTTTCTACATATACACTGTCTCCTACATTAAATTCTTGCATTTTTCTATTTCTATCAAATATTTTCTTGTTATACTCATGAGATTTTATTGTATTCTCTAATGCCAATCTTCTATCAGCAATCCACTTGTCTTCCTTTTCCATCGTTTTGAATTCATTTGGTAGAATACTGACATTTGTACCATCCAGTAAATATTTTGGTGCAAAACCTGTAACGGAGTGTTCTGTTTCATTATATTTTTGTATACATTCTCTTGCCAGTGTTGTCCATGTTCTCTTATTATTTTTCTCATTCATTTTACACCTTATTTTATTTACTATTGTTTGGTTTAATCTTTCATTCAAGCCGTTCGAGAATGGTGTATTCACGGCTGTAAAAATTAGTTTAATATTATTTTCCTGCAAAAATTGTTTAAATTCTCTTGAATTTATGCCCGGATATTGATCTGTCAGGATAATTCCAATCTCATCTGTCTCTAGTACTTTCTTTGTTAAATTTATAAAGTCACATGCATTCTGGGTTTTCGAAGTCGCAATAAATGCATATCTTGTGTAGTGATCTACTAAAAGGTGTAGATATTTCTTTGTAGACCTAGATCCTCCAAATCCACCAATAGTATCCATTGACATTATTTCAAATGGTTTGGTGGCTGGTCCCAGTTGTGACAGTAATCCAATTTTTTTTGACATCTTGATTTATTTTTTATGCATATTTCACATGTTTTACAAATATTTATGATATTTTTTGTTAGGTTTATAGCCGTATATATTGAACTTATTTTTTTCTGCAGTTGTCTGATCCCAATATGGCATAAATCTTCATGCACCTTTTTTATAAGTTTTTTACTAAATTCTTCTGAGAGGATAATCTTTTCCTGTTTCTTTATTTTTTTATAATAGATATTATTTTTTAGTATTAAATTTTGTTTCTTTTCTCTTATTGTTTCATTTTTCTCTTGGTCTCCAACTATATCTTTTATTTGTATTAAATTAACTATTCTCAATGTTTCCTCTCTGTTATCTTCTGGTTCTAATACAGGGTTTCGGCTCAAACAGTCTGCTTCTACATTTTCTTTACCAGGTATATATTTTACGGTAAAGTCATACTGAGATAGGTAGTATGTGAGATCACCCAATTCTTCATCTGTCCTGCATTTAATGTTCATGTTCTCTAGAGGTTTGTGATCTGAGTAAATGGTGAATTGTTTTCCGATGAGCCAGTGCTGCCAATATTTAACAGCTTCTTTCATAGCAAGACATTCTAAATATATAGCCTTTTTCCGTTTTTGATGTTCATTCAATTTTTTTGAGAAATATGCCACCGGTTTGTCTTTACCATCTAGTTGTGTCTGTTTTAATATTGCTCCAATGCCCTCCAAAGATGCATCGGTAAAGATTTTGATTGGTAAGTCTTTGTCGAATATTTCCAAGACCGGTTGCGAACATAAATATCTTTTTATCAGATTGAATGCTTCTTCACATTTCTCTGACCATACAAATTTCTCGTTTTTTCGTAATAAATTGTGTAATGGATCTAAGATAATTGCACTTCTTGGTATATAGTCATGGTAGAAGTTTATTTTTCCCAAAAATTGTCTGATGTTCTTAGGAGTTGGAAAGTTCCTTATTGAAATCAAATTGTCTTTTAGTGGTCTTACTGAATTGTTCTGAATTATATGGCCGAGGTATTTTACCGAGTCTGAAGCAAAGGTACATTTCTTAAACTTCAGTCTAAAGCCTTCTTTAATTATTGCCTCTAATACATTTCTAATGTGCCTTATATGTTCTTCAAAGGTAGACGAGTATATCAAAATATCATCAATATAGTTAACAGAGTATCCTGTGAGATTGTGTTTTCTTAGAATATTGCTTAAGATTCTCTGGAAAATTGCTGGTGATGTTTTCAAGCCAAAAGGGAGGCAGGTCCACTGGAAGTGGCCATCTTGTGTGACAAATCCTGTTTTACTTCTGTCTTCCACCCGTAATGGTATTGCCCAAAATGCTGAGTTTATATCTAGTGTAGTAAAATACTTGCAATTTCTAGTTTTAATAATTAGATCATCTATCAAAGGAAATGGTTGAGCTTGTGGTATAACTATTTTGTTTAACTCTCTGAAATCTACACATAAACGGGATTTTCTATTTTCACCTTTTTTAAACGCCAATGTCACTAGAGCAGCGAAAGGACTGTATGATTCTTCTATTAAATTGTTCTTTAGTAACATCGATATTTGCTCTTCAATTTCTAATCTATCTTGTATTGTACATCTGTATGGTCTTTTACTACAATATTTATTTACTTGTAAATCTATGCGAGCTTCATAATCTTTAACTGAACCTATATCATACTTGTCCTTAGCAAGTATTGTTTTATATTCCTTTATAATTTTCTCTATCTCAATTTTCTTTTGATTATCTAAATGGTCTGTCATACTTATAAATTCCTCTGTTTCTATGTGTTCATTGAAATTTACTGTATATTTTTTTTTATTATTATCTTCATTTCTGTTATCTTTAGACATCCTGTCTATTTTATTTGTTATTTTCTTTTGTTCTATCTGCAAGTTCTCATTTTGGGTTAATCTGAATTTCTTTATCATATCTAATCCGATTATGAAATCATCAAAATCTTCATTTTCTACTATGTATACATCCACCTCTTCTTCTAAATCAAATATTTTAATTTTTATTGTTATCAAGCCATCCATCTTCTTCACACCATTAACCGTTTTCATGTATGCTATGTTCACATCATCTTTTTTTTCTTTTACTTTTATTAATCTTGAATTTATTATAGAAATCTGTGAGCCTGAATCATAAATACCACTCACTTCTAGTTTATTTTCTAATAAAAGCTTGATTTTGATTAATGGTGTGCTTACTAGTTTTTTTTTCAGTATTTATGTCTACTTCAATTATGGAGTTATTGTTTACATTTTTAGTTTTAAGAACTTTTTCAGGTTCATTTTTATTTTTCTTGAACCAACATGACTCCTCCGGATGATATCTAATTCCTTTGTCCAAAGACTCACAAGTCTTACATGACTTCTTCTCATAAGTTTTATTTTTATTATAAAATGTACTGCTCTTTATGTTAGTTGAGTTTTTCTTATACATCGTGCCTTCATATTTTCTTATCTCGTTGAACAAGTCAGTAGTGTTGTTGAGTTCATCCCTGTTTAACTTATTTAAGATAAATCCAGGTAAACCAGTTGCAATAAGATCTATCATTGTTTTGGAATCTATAGATTTGTTTATATCTAATAAAAGCCGTTCTTTTTTTATGGCATAATCAATTAACTGTCCTTCTTTATACCTAAATGCGAGAGCATATGTGACTATGTCCCATCCTTGGTTTTTAAAAGTTTCTAAAAACTTGTCTTTCCATTCACTCCATTTAGAATTTATTGTTAGTTTTATGATCATCGAGCTATACCAATCCAAACAAGGTTTATCTAAAAATAACCTCAAAATATCTATTTTTGTCTCATCTTTTGTTATATTAAAGCGCGCACACTCTTTTTCAAAAATTTCTATCCATTGCATCGCATTAGGATTTTTGCTTGTGAATTTTTCAATAATAAATTTTTCTGAGATATGTTTTAAGTTATGTTGATTTTCTTTCTTAGTTGTAGTTTCTATTAATTGTTCCAAGATTTGTTGCAAAGTGTCATTTTTGTCCTTTGCTTGTGTTGTGCTCACTTCATCTAAATATTGATCTAAAAATTGCATATTACCTTCCTCATCTACATATGTCTTCTTTAGATTTTCATCCAACTTTATCCATACTTTTCTACTCTGGTGTCTTTTTTTAATGCTATTTTTTACTTTTGCGAAAGTGTTCGTTTTAACAATATATGTATGATGACTCACCGGCTTCAGTTCCTCGGGTAAAACATAACATTTTCCTTCTTCAGTACATATTGAAGTTATGGCTAATACATTTGATTTGCCATCATTTGAGGCTATCATCGTAAACTCAAACTGAAGCCGGTCCATATTCTCTTAGTTCACAAAAATGTCGTTTTATAAGACATTGAGGATCTCCAAAATTAAACCACAAATTGTTTCTCTGAAATAACAAAGAAACGACATTTAAAGTTCACTATATCTCGAGTCCTCAATCACATTCATTCTATGAGTTTTTATCACGATAACAATGCACAAAACAATTTCAGCATCCCTCGCCATTTTAAATCCTCGACACAGATCACTAATCATAGGTACAGACAGCTGATACGCGAAGCGCGGCAAATTCAAATGAATGAAATGTCACTCATTTCATTACATAAATAAAACAAAATAGGTACTTTAGTCGAAACTCGTTTATTCAATTATATGTTGGTATATATTTAATCTGTTTTCGTATAAACAAAACCAGGTAACACTAACTGGATAACTATTTAAAATATACTTTGATAGTGTCCACTTTTGATCTCAGCTCATGCGAAGATTCTTTCGACAAAGCTGGAGCATATACTTGGTAAATATCTCGTAATTTGTTTATTTCCTCTGTTTTTTGTAGTTCTGCAACAAAAAAGACAAATTATTATTAGTACACTAGCTGGTCGAGCAAACGTTTTGCCATTAGGGATATAAAAAACAGTTTAGGACCTACTCTGAAACCTGCCAAACACGCACAGGAAATTTCACAAAAACCGGTAGAGCCGTTTCGGAGGAATTTGGTAACAAAAATTGTCACGAGAATTTTATATGAATGATGTCTCAACAGTTAGAAATTAGTAGAGATATTTCAATCCACTATGTCAAACTCCGTACGAATCGAATGAAATATGAGCGATTTTGGCAGAGTGGGGCGCGTCTTCGTGGATTGAAATATCTAGAGCCACTCGACACTTCGTTAGCGTATATTTAGGATTTTAAAAATCACTCTTTAAACTTACATTAATCAAAACCTCCCCGTCGAATAAATAAATTGAGCAATTAAATCCATAATATGATCATGCTATCAAAAGAAGAATTAAAAAATATTTTTTGTTTTATATGTTGTTTTGGCATTTCTCGATCTTATATTTTGGATGCCAGATATATGAGCCGAACTTCATCAAGATTTATTAGATACTAGTTCATACCTTCCCCTTCTTATCTGATTTTAAAGAAGTCACAAGCGAAAACTATTTGAGTATGAAAATAATACCTTTTAAACGTTTTATCATAATTTCCATTAAATTAAGTGCATCTCTCCTATTTCTTACTTGATTGCTGTTCTCTGTAAATAAAATAAAAACATATGATTATAAAGCACCACATTAATGACATTTACGGAACTGCTAATGCGTTCAACAGCTGAAACCATGTTGGACATCGAATTTGATGGGCAGGGGGATTACTTTAATACTATTGAGAATTAGTCTTGATAGTATGGAACCCTCAGTGCACGAGCCCCACTCGTACTTGACATATTATTGAATTACAATCCACTAGCAAATGTAGAAACAGATAACATGGCTAGGCTGCTGATCACGTCATTCAATTCTTGTTTTTACACTATATAAGTTAGTGACTGCGATCTCACCTGATAGTAAGTGATGATGCAGCCGAAAACTTTATCGTACTAACTTGGAAGGGGTAAGTTAACTCACCCCAACGGTTACTACACATCATCGCACCGGAACTTTAAATCGGTTTGCGGTGCGTCTTTGCTGGTAGGGTGGTAACTAGCCACGGCGGAAGCCTCCCCCCAGACCAGACCTGAGCCAATTTAGAAATTATAAAATTTCAAAGCTCGTGGCGAGAATCGAACCCACGACCTCCCACTCGAATCTGCTCCGGCGCCATAGAAGTCGTCAAACTTCAACTTTAACAAAGAACTATACGTACTAAGTGTATACTCTATGATGTTAGCCACATGGTCCGTCACGCTGGTGATGGCCTTAGCTCCATCCGAGAGCGCTGCACTGTCAGTCTCCATCGGTTCCCCGCTGTTACTCAGTATCGTGAGCCTCTCAAGTACGCACGCAATGGACGCCAAAATTGCCAGCTGCGTCGATCGAGAACTCGTTGGATACGCTTTCGAGCAATGTTCGAAGAATAGGTCTTGGTATTTTTCTGTAAAAATAATAAAATAATTGTATTTTTTTACACTGTTTTGCGGTGCAGAGGCAATAGGGAAATTTCCCTCCAGGCAGGTGTTGTGCCTGGGGACCGCTTGTGATCCGAGCGTGTGACGTCAGAAGTTGTATTTATAGAACGCTCGTCGAATGCTCCGTCAGCGTGTGCTATTGCGCTAGTTACGCCATCTGTCGTTAGCTATCGAAGACCGCTATCGAAGACCGCTACAACTGTAAGGCTTTTATTCGTGATTCCCAATGACGAAATACGCTACGCTAAGAGGACGAGAAAGTGTGACGTATGTTGAAGCCAAAAATTTTCTCAAATATCGCGTCGCACGTCATACTTTTCGGTACCGCTGTCAGCACATACCGCTGTCGGTCGCTTACATTAGCGCCATTTTACAGTTTTGACAAATTAAAAATCCGGCTTCAGGGCAGAGCCTAAAAATACAATACAGCAGCATTACTACTATAAGAGATGGTGGTAAGGCCCCTGATCCTTGATACGTTTAATCAATGGTGATTCCGCCCGGACAGGTGCGACTGCCCACAGCAGCATCAAATAGGCTGCATCAAATATAATCTATTTGTTACCGCTTTACCCCTCCGGTCAGATCGTGTTGCTCGTACCTTGTGTATGAGGGTCCTTGGGCCACGCTTTGCCCAACAGATCGTAGGCGGCTTCTTTGAGTGCGGTCAGTTGTTCCCGCCTTTGCCGCACTCCGTCATTGTCTTCTTCGTCAGAATCTTTGTCCATGGCCAATTCGTCCTGAAACAACACATATAAAATTTGGTATTTGAACAATTGATTATGGGGTAAAAGATCAAAGCATTTATAACAAACAGAGACACCAAAATTTGTTTCGTTTCAAGACATAAGATCATAAGATCTACTCGTATTTATAGTGCACATGACGTAACTGTATGAAAAACAGAAGTGTACCTATAAGCTCTCTTAGGCAATTTCTAACTTTCACTTGAGCTTAAGTTATGACAATTTCAATGTGCACAGACCTACACGTACTGTGTATGTCTGGCAATCCACCGGAGCGGAGGCAGCGGTGTCGAGAAACGGAGAAATATTAACCAATTGCACAAAATCACCGCTCCACGCACTCCGTCGCCAGCACCGCCGACATGGCCGCCTCGCCTTCTTTATAGTTAGTTACCTTGGACAGAATCTGCTTCACAATCTCGTAGAGCTGGTGGAAGCGGTCGCACGGCGCGGCGGGCAGCGCGCGCGCGAGGGCGGCCAGCGCGTGCCGCTTGTACACGGGCTCCTGCTTGCGACTCTCCGCCACCAGCGCGTCCACGCACTCCGTCGCCAGCACCGCCGACATGGCCGCCTCGCCTTCTTTCACTCTGAAAAAAACAATATATTTACATGGTTTAGATTTAAAAAAGAAGAAAAATTGGAGGCGCCACTGTTTATGCAAAGTCAATTGAATTCAGTGCAATTTGTAAATAATCTGTGGTAACTAAAACTCGGATCAGCTGATAATATACTCGTACCTAACATTCTTATCCTACTCAATTCTATAAAAACTTACACGCATAAGTCCGCCAGAGCTTCCAAAACGTGGTGTTTGCCGTCGAAAGTCTTCCCCTGCGCCGCCGCCAGCAGCGAGCGCACGAACGGTTCGCGCTGCTCGCCCAGACCGCTCGACATCTCTTTACATATCGTTTTTATTGCGTTGGCCGCCTAAAACGAAAATTTACATTCCAATTTCATTTCCCTCCATTTGAGATACTTTCTCTAAAGAAATAGCATCTAGCGACTTCATCGTTTAAAAACGGAATATCATAAATTAAAAAATTGAGCTTATCACCGATATAAACCTAAGGATGAGCCCGTCTGAACATTTTACCGTAAAATTTCTTCTTCCTTACTCAAGAAAAAATAACGCCCTAGGACAAAATTCCCGTTAATCACAATATGGAAGAAATCCCTGAGCGTTGTTGTTACGTTTTAAATTATGTGATCTGTGGCGTGGACCGCAATCTATAGAATCTATAGATATAGTATAGAATATAGATGACACTGCGCTCGGCTTATTGTAAGCCGTTGGTGTCAAAAGAAACATTTGACACCAGTAAACTGGCAACTATTTTTGCGCGGTCCGCCGGGGTCCTGAGTATTATTATCCTGTCTATTCAGCCAATATCACATACCTTTAAATGAGCAATTCTTGTATATAAAAAAATATTAATATATAGTGGACAACATCACATACATTGCTCCGATTCCAAGTAGCGTAGCTTATGCACTTGTGTTAAGGAAATCAGAAACAACGAAGGTACCACAACACCCAGACCAGAGACAATGTAGAAAACTTGTTTTTCTACCGGTCACCCAGATATATAATGGTATAATGTGCGGTCAATACTAGCCTCACTGATCTCCATAGAGTATATAGAATATACTCTGGATAGCTGACTGTCAACGTAAAAATGAAGACACTTGATTTTCGCCATTTTTGATTGTTGCGTAACCTGGCGTGAGCGTCTATGGAACTAAAATCAAATGACATTCAAAACGTGGGTCCACTTCTAACAAATGTCAATTTAGTACCGTGGACGCTCGGGGGAGGAGCTTCAAATCGGTACAAAAAATGAACTGTCAAACGTATGGAATCACGAATCCAGAGATATATATCAGTGACTAGCCTGTATCTTCTTGGTCCAGCTGCCGGAGACTAGCGCCTGCTCGACGTACGCGCGTATGGCGGGCAGGTGCTGTCGGATGCCGGTCTCGCGCGTCGGGCTCATGTCCGACCAAATCTCCTCGAACGTCTCCACCGTACTTGAATCTGTGCAAGCAGGCCATGTTCACTTGTCACGTGATTGAGGAAGCTACAGGTAGCCGTTGCGACGGACTTGTACGATCTATTTCACGCGCAACCTTAGTACGTCGAAAGAGATAAAGTAACGCGATAGAAAGATGCCACCTCTTTCTATAGCTGTAGGTGGATAGCGGAGGCTGGGCCAGGCGCTATTGCACACTGAAGCCATAGGCGGATTTAGAAGCCTTTAAAAAATACATACTTGTATGTATGAGTCTCGGATTTGTGTAAAATCGGTCACTTTTACTCCACATTTAATATTGGCTTCATTTGAGCCTCTAAAAAGTATGCAGACTTCTGCTAAACAAGTTATATCTTAGCAGAGTCTGTAGTAGATTTAAGATACATACATTTTTCTCACACAGTTAAATCTTTAACTATCCAAAAAGAATTAATTTTCTTACCATCTTCTTTAGGCGCGTGCATGGCTAAAAATACTACGGGTGCTAGAATCTCCTCATTGTCTTTAATATGCTCGATTTTGGCCTTCGCAACTGACTTCAAGGTTAACGCTATAGCAGACCTCGAGGCGTCGTCTTCCTTCGTTTCGTAGAGACTTATCAATTTCTTCATCAACTTCTCTATTGACAGCGGCTGCAAAGTTAATTGAAATTTATTTATTTGTATAGAGTCATATTATTAAAGTGAATATTTATAAAGCTTCCTATCTATACTTGTCGTTCTACCCCAAGTGGCGACAAATGGGGAAAATATTCCCGTTTGCTCCTAAATTGCGCTGAATTAAATAGTTTCTAAACGCAAAAGGAAATGTGCGGAATAGTCATTTCCACTCGTCCCTATTGATGATCCGCATCTTCGACTTGGGTCAACAACCTGGGACTCGTAAAGAAATGACCAACTTTCCGCACTAATGACATCAAAATGCACCTTCTCCTCACCTCCTCCTCTATTCTCACCTTAGCATAAGCAGAAACTTGTCCAAGTGCTTCGGCATAATTTTTCCTGACTGTCGCGTTTCTATCAAAAATCCCGTTGAGCAGATTGGGCATGATCTTGCCGGCGACGGGCTCGAGGTCGGTGCGCAGGTAGTGCGCGGCGAGCACGAGGAAGTGCGCGCACGCCGCCTTCGTGCCGAGCTGCGGCGACTTGGTCAGTTCCAGGATACTGGGTAACATTTCCTTGAATGTGTCCACGGTGATGAATGGCATACACTGGAAACAAAATAGATTGGTTGTCGCTTATGCAATGAATAATTGTATGTTAAGATAGCCTGCCATCATGATATAATATATCTATGTTCTTTACCTAACAGGCGTGTTCTGTACGGACAGCAACGGAACCTTAGGGAAACGTAAAGAAGTTGGAAAGTACGGTGCAGGACGGTGTGAGGTATCGTGGTTTATAAAAGCTCGTCCACTGTTCAACAGTTACCAAATTGAGTTGTGGCACGTCGCGTTCACTCGCCTACGATCTACCATACAACGATACCTTAGCGACGGTGTCGGTGGTGCAGTGGTGGCGTGCCGCGCTGCTCGCGCGAGCCGCTGTCCGCCAGCGCCGTGCTCAAGTACGACAGCTTGGCGGACTCCAGTTTCACTCGCCTTCGAGAGATAAACATCTAAAACGGTACCTTAACGACTGTGTCGGTGGTGTAGTGGTGGCGCGCCGCGCTGGCTCGCATGTCGTCCAGCAGCTCGCGCGAGCCGCTGTCCGCCAGCGCCGTGCTCAAGTACGACAGCTTGGCGGACTCCAGTTCACTCGCCTTCGAGAAATAAACATCTACAACGGTACCTTAACGACGGTGTCGGTGGTGTAGTGGTGGCGCGCCGCGCTGGCTCGCATGTCGTCCAGCAGCTCGCGCGAGCCGCTGTCCGCCAGCGCCGTGCTCAAGTACGACAGCTTGGCGGACTCCAGTTCACTCGCCTTCGCAACGGTACCTTAACGACGGTGTCGGTGGTGTAGTGGTGGCGCGCCGCGCTGGCTCGCATGTCGTCCAGCAGCTCGCGCGAGCCGCTGTCCGCCAGCGCCGTGCTCAAGTACGACAGCTTGGCGGACTCCAGTACACTCGCCTTCGAGAAATAAACATCTACAATGGTACCTTAACGACGGTGTCGGTGGTGTAGTGGTGGCGCGCCGCGCTGGCTCGCATGTCGTCCAGCAGCTCGCGCGAGCCGCTGTCCGCCAGCGCCGTGCTCAAGTACGACAGCTTGGCGGACTCCAGCTCGCCCGCCGCGCCCACCAGCGCGGGCACGAGCCGCGGCAGGAATGGCGCCAGGCTGTTTCCCGCAGCGCTCACGAGCTTCGACACAGTTTGCAAACTGTATGTGGAAAAAGAAAAAAATCATTTGACACTAAAGATTTAATTAAAGGAGAGGATGAGGTCATCTGGCCGAGGTTGAGGTTTTCTTACTACACTACATGTATTTTAAGAAAATCATGTTCAGAAGAGCAGAAAGTAGCGCCATCTTCAAAATTCCTACGAGTCCTTCCTGAGTCGCCAAAGGCCTTAAACAAACATTTTTGGGGCCAGTGCATGGGTGCCACTTAGATGTACATTTTACCAGGTTCTGTAAATATGTTTGACTGCTATATGCTTCGATCTCAATGGAACAATGCAGCAAAAGATAGAAGGAAGCGCGCTGATCAGTAAAGACTTGCTCTGACATTTTCATAAACCCTCTCTAACCAGTACCATAAAAAAACCCATTTGGTGCAAACCGCATTGGAGAAAGACATTATTCACAGCGTATTTTTCAGTATTTACTCACCTAACACTTCTCACTTCTTTGACTAGATTCGTGATCCCTGTATCAAGTAATACGGGTAGAATGGCCGACACGATCTCCTTGCCATCTTTGCCCTGATTCACGTCCGACGCTTGGATGCACAGCTAAGGACAAAAACAACTATGAATAAAATGACAGTCTCTAAAGTTGGCTATAATGTAAGTAGAACAAGCAATAGTTCTTATTATAACAAAGAGCGAGGCATTCACCTGATGTTAATTGATACTCGGGTCAGATGCCGTGCGTCGCATGATTTTGAATTGCAATTTGCAATACCCTACTGTGCTAACCATTCTCAGATATCATGCAGTTTTTAGGTCTCATCCCAGTAATCACGTCGGCGTACCGTGCCTTTTAAACAGCAACACGGACATGAGAGTCCTGCACTGTAGAATATCTGACATTGTGTAACTAACGGAATGAACTCGGCCAAAGAGTCCTACCACCAGTAAACACAGTACGCAGACTTGACAAGAATAAATCAGTAAGAACACTCACCTTGGACAGAACATTGGCGGTGCTGGTGGCGGCCTGCCTCGTGCCCTCGTGCACGTCGTCCATGACGCGGAACAGCTGCAACCAGATCGTCGGCAGCTGCTCCAGCGACTGGCGCAGCAGTAGGAAGACTCACCTTGGACAGAACATTGGCGGTGCTGGTGGCGGCCTGCCTCGTGCCCTCGTGCACGTCGTCCATGACGCGGAACAGCTGCAACCAGATCGTCGGCAGCTGCTCCAGCGACTGGCGCAGCAGTAGGAAGACTCACCTTGGACAGAACATTGGCGGTGCTGGTGGCGGCCTGCCTCGTGCCCTCGTGCACGTCGTCCATGACGCGGAACAGCTGCAACCAGATCGTCGGCAGCTGCTCCAGCGACTGGCGCAGCAGTAGGAAGACTCACCTTGGACAGAACATTGGCGGTGCTGGTGGCGGCCTGCCTCGTGCCCTCGTGCACGTCGTCCATGACGCGGAACAGCTGCAACCAGATCGTCGGCAGCTGCTCCAGCGACTGGCGCAGCAGTAGGAAGACTCACCTTGGACAGAACATTGGCGGTGCTGGTGGCGGCCTGCCTCGTGCCCTCGTGCACGTCGTCCATGACGCGGAACAGCTGCAACCAGATCGTCGGCAGCTGCTCCAGCGACTGGCGCAGCAGTAGGAAGACTCACCTTGGACAGAACATTGGCGGTGCTGGTGGCGGCCTGCCTCGTGCCCTCGTGCACGTCGTCCATGACGCGGAACAGCTGCGACCAGATCGTCGGCAGTTGCTCCAGCGACTGGCGCAGGTTCTGCGCCCCCCTGGACGATCACGCAAGGCATACTTAACAAAATTAACACACTTAAGCAAGAATAAAAAGCACTAAACTCAAAATGCGTTCAAAAACCCGGAAAACAGAATTAAATATCATAATACATATCAAATAATTGACGACCGAATAGCGCAGCGGTAGTGGACCTGCTCTCTAGACGTCGGATGACGTGAGCTTGTTTACCACAACTGGAAAATATTTGCGTGATGAGCATGAATGTTTTCCAGTTTGTGAGTGCTTACTTTAGGGCTAAATTGCGATGTGTGTCCTGATATAATTAAAAAAATCACCTTAATAAATCAGTAAGTGCGTTGCAACAGGACATCCTCACGCGCCACTGATTCGACGTCATGTTGGCAACCAAGTCGTTCAATATCTCCTTGTGGTATTTGTGAACCTGCATTCAAATACTTTCCAAATTAGCAAAAATAAGTCATATCATAAAATAGTAGATTGTGCTGCAAAAGCATAAAACGATTCATTTTATCCGAGAGGTTTATAACCCGAGCCGAAGGCGAGGTTTGATATTTGATTCGACAATAGAGTAGGTTAAAGGCAACACTAACAGTTTGCTGCGTGTTGGGCACGATGGCGTGCCAGATGCTGGCCATGGAGTTCTGTATGCGCGGCGTGGGGTCGAAGCGATAGCGGTACAGCCGCGGCACGATGCGGGGCAGGTGCTCGCTCAGCTGAGCGCCCGCTTGCAGCGCTATGGAGTGGAAGCCGAACGCTGCGCCTGGGAAACGTTGACATAAGTTACTAACATATTTGTTCGTAGTGTACAGCAATACAACCCACGAAGAGCTTAGACGCCGTAATACTCAGAACAGCTATTGCTAACATACATCGCGAAACGTAGGCTACACAAAAGCCAATGAAGGAGGCGGGGTAAGTTGAACCCGCGCAGAGCACAACGAGGTGTCAACGGAATTGCGGTACCAGGCGTGGGATTGTACTTGCGACGACGGCAGACACTTTGGATCAACTAAGTTATCACGTACTATATGTTTTAATGCCCTTTTTTATACAAAAATATTGCATAAATAACTAATATACCAACCTCTCTTCGAATTCCACATAGAATTGTGATGAGCCAAATGCATGAACTTGTACAGTAGATCCGGTTGGTTCAAATCCGATGCTAACGAACACAGTTCTTTGTACGTTGAAAGGTTGCCACTAAAACATTAGGAATTTCACAGATTGGCACTTATAAAAAAACCAGATGAGTATAATAAAAGAAAAGTCCTAAATAACCCTAAACAAATTCATATATGGTACTCAAACTACTCACACGAAATATGAACAAATGTATGGACACTGTCAGATAACTGGTCAATCAATCAATCAATCAATCAATTTTTATTTTTGCTTGAATATGGTACATAATAATTGAGGTCTTAAAATATAGTACAAGTTCGACATATCCTGCCAAAATGGCGTGTAAAAGTACAAGATGAGCTAGGTACATTTGAAGTTTTATAAATTATGTTCATTATCAAAAGATGTCACAATTCAGTAAATATTAATAAAATAAAAAATAAACAAGATAACAATACTACGATTCGTCACATAAAATTGCATAATAATGAATGTCACGAAAAAAAAAAATTAGAAATAATAATTAAATGCGTCCCAATTTAAAGAAATCATCCACGTCATATACTGTTTCTGCATTAAGGCGATTGAAAATAATATGTCTCCTAAAACTTGTAAAAGGCATTTCTTTGGTTTTGTCTAATAAATGATTAAATATTTTCACTGCCATGCAATACACATTCTTTTGATAAAGTGATAGTCTCTGCACAGGTATTTCAATTTTAAACTTTTCACGTCTACTAGTTTTAAGTGGAAATAAATTTATATTTTTTTTAACGAATAGGCATATTTCAAAAATGTATAGAGCAGGGAGTGGCAGAATTTTCTTCCTTTTAAAAAGAGGCTTGCAGCTGTCAAGATAATTTGCTCCACATATAGCTCTAATACAACTTTTTTGTGATCGAAATGCTCGAATGTTATCCACAGAATTACCCCACAATATTAACCCATATCGTAGCACAGAGGCCACGTATCCGTGATACGCCATGGTAGCAGCTGCTTCAGATACAGTTTTACGAAGTCTGCTCAAGACGTAGGCAAATCTATCTAGTTTCAAACATATTTTATTAATTTGTTCTTTCCAATTGCAATGCTGGTCTATAATAATTCCTAGAAATGTCGCACTTTGGGTTTCCCTTATATTTTCTTGATTATATGTAATTTTGAAAGGCATTGCTTTTTTTTATAAGTTTTAAAACGGATGAAGTGTGTTTTACTTAAAATGACTGTAAGATTATTATCATTTAGCCAACTAACCACATCTTCTAGCGCTTTGTTTGTTTTACTCTCGAGTGAAAGATGATTATTGTCTTGAATGACTAGAGTGGTGTCATCAGCGAACAAGATAGTTTTATGAAGGGTACATTGAGGCAAATCATTGATATATATCAGAAAGAGAAGGGGACCCAAAATAATGCCTTGAGGTACTCCTACCCGGTTGTATCTTAATTCTGATCTGAAAGTTTTTTTATGGTTTTTAAGAAGTTTAGTTAATTCTACGTACTGACTTCGATTCATTAAGTAACTTTTGATCCAATCATGGGCATTTCCCCTAATACCATAAGCGTACAATTTGCTTAGTAGAGTTGGATGGGATACATGGTCAGTTAAGAACTATTGTAAAATCATGAGAGCAAAAAGCAATTAAGTGGGGTATCTTATAAAAGGGCGTTATTTTTGCATTCTAAAACCAATCTACATTTATTTATCTGCCTGATAGCTTTTTATTTATTGCAACTGTAGTATGGGACCCTCAGTGCGCGAGTTTGACTTGCACTTGGCCGGTTTTATTTTTACTAGCTAGCAGTTGCCCGCGGCTCCGCCCGCGTGAATTTTAGTTTTTACAAACCCCTGGGGAATCGTGGATCTCCCCGGGAATAAAAGATATCCCGTTCCCGTTCCCGCTCCCTTTTCTAACCGTAATACCTACTTTCAAAGAAATTGGCTATATGATAATCTCTAGCTATTATATTACAAATAGAGAGTTTTGGATTTTTCGAAATCCCACGGGAACCATAGTATGTTTAGGGATAAAAATTAGCCTTAGTCTATCTATGTTACAAATTTCATCAAGATTGGTTTAGTGGCTTAGGGGGTGAAAGCGGAACAGACAGACAGACATAATTACTTATTAGTAAGGATAGGGATTTTTTTTTGTGTCATACCCGGTAGGTGCAGTCCCCAGCTGCCCCTCCTCAAATATCTTGGTGTCGGCGGTGACCTGCGCCACGGAGCGCTTCCCGCTCGTGAGCTGCTCTATGATCTGAGCTACCAGCGCCTGCTTCTGACTTTCATCTGAGTTCTGATACACGAGACTCAATCCCTTACTGGCCACGTCTTGGACGATATCTGTGAAAAATTCCATTATTGTTTCAGTTTGAGAGGCACTGAATTTTGTTCCATTGCTATACGTCGCGACGCAACGCTCTTTGACACTTGGCTCAGCCTGCTGGGCACAAACTTAAAAACTCACGAAGATGTCACAGTGCAGTGCGTTGAAAAACATTGCAATACAAAGTGCTGGGACGCTTGCATCTGACAAGGGCAGGCGTATTTCTCAACATCAGGGGGCCTACCACCGTTACCTAAAGTAATATTATTATAATATTGTTTTAAAATTATCATACTGACATTGTATGAAAATGTTAAAACAATATTACAATAATATTGCTTTAAGTCACGGTGGTAGGCCCCCTGGTGAGTCTTGCTTGTATCGTCATTCATTTGCTATAAAAAATTGCTGATAACTGACAAAACTTATAAAAAAAAGTAACCGCTTTCTGTGAATATCCGTGTTCGCTATATAGGATATATAATATTTTATACCTCGGGACAAAATAGGACTAAGAACAGCTACTTTGAGAGCCTCCCAAATCGTCAAAATTTAATCTAAAAAATAAAAAATTGATTTAGATTCCACGCAAAAAGATCTTATCAACGGTACTACTAATTCTTTACAACTTTGTGTTTAGCATAAAATATCCCCCCCCCCCTTTTGCTTCTATGAGCGCCCCCTCAAATAATATTTTTCATGATTTATTTTATTTTCGATTTGGGCCGTCACTTTATTGCTGATTGGATGTAATTATCATTAATTCAGAAGTTATAAGGCTCTGACAGACGGGAGACGGACAAACAAAAGCAAATTTTCCCACCCATGTTAAATGTAAGATTCCGCTTCGCTAGGTCAAATAGCAAACTAATGATAACGATATACTCACCACTATTCTCTGAGAGGAAATCCATAAACATATCCTGTAGCTGTTGCAGCGAGTTCTTTATAGGCTCGCGGTTGGGACAATTTTTCAGTAATGCCAGCAACCAAATACTTGTGGCCTGAATTCAAAGAACTTATTAGTCAAATATAGTGGCACATTATATATAAGTTACAAAATAAAACCCATATCACGTCAGTAACAGAAGTAGTTACACATGCAAACCTCATAAGTACTAGATTTCTTGGAAAATCTGTCCTGCCCACGTGTGTACGTGTGTGTGTGCGTGCGTGCGTGCGTGCGTGCGTGCGTGTGTTCGTGTGTGTGTTTTTGTGTGTGTGTGTGTGTGGCTCCCGTTAATGTCCATGGCTCCCGTGTGTTATGTAAAAAAACTAAAATTAAAAAAAAATAGTCATTTTAAGTTACCTACCTGTCTAGAATGTGGATGTGGGTGTTTGCCCGTTTTGAATAACTCTGACAGCAACCATTTTAGTAAATGGTCATTTTCCTTCAGCGCTTCTAGATCTTTTATTTTTGCGTCACCCTGTAGAAAAAGTTACAAATCCAATATTTATGATGGAATTTTTCAAATAAAATATAAGATCATTATTATTTATACCTCTTTAGGCAGCTCGGTCCACAGATCTCTGTTTTCGTTAGAATTGATACCTTCCACACAGAGCACTAACGATTCGCCTATTTGCAGATGTAGCTCGAATTCTTTACTCTAAAAGAAAATAAAAACATAAAAATAAAAAAATATATATCAGGACGTTAAAGACATCATAATCTAGTTCCAAAGTAATCTTGTGTTATACATACTAGATAACTGATGAATATACATAATATTTAATACACATAAAAACAATACATAGGAATACAATAAGACAATGGTAAACGTTCATGCTCATCACAGAAATATTTTCCAGTTATGGGAATCGAACCCACGAACTCTAACGAATGAAATAATAAATCATAAGATAATATAATCATAAGATGACTTACATCTTTTGCCATTTGTAGGAACCCCTTGACAATTTGTTTAGCGAACGGAAATCTCTCGCCACAACACATTAAACCCAGGGTATACAGCGACCTCTCTTTTACTTTCGAGGGTATTTTTGCATTTCCGACAATTTTGAATAGTCTGTCGGCCACTGAGAATTTCGTCACTTCATCATCGGATACTGTGGCGTCGTTTTGGTTGATCTTGAAAGGGTTGTCGCTGGCGATGAGGGAATCCTGGGATGGAGACGAATCGGGTAGCGGTAGAGCGGAACACCGGACCAGGAGGGATATAGCAGTGCATGAGCTACTGACTAAGAGGATTTGGCTATTTGACAAGAAGTTGGCTGCAAAAGGGTGAGAAAACATTTATTAGCTACAAAGATAAAATTATCTTGCTATAATCTGGTATGTACTGCTTAGAATTTTATATAGTTTAACATGAGCGATATTTGAACCTAAGGATGAGCCCATTAGAACATTTTACCATAAAACTTTTTCATACAAGAAACAGTAAGAAGTGATGTCTATTTTTTAACATGCAAAAAGTAGTCAAGCGCCGCTCAAACTCTTCTCGGTCTGTAATTAGTCGGATTATAAAGAACTCTTTTAAAAAAATCCCTGGACTATAATGAGGTCAGGCAGTATAATCTGTAATCTATAGTCCGACAAACTCGATAATCCAACACTGCCCTGCAAATGTTTGTCCGATTATGGGGCATTGTATCGTACTAAGGAGGAGTACGGAACACTCATAAGTTTGGCGGTGCTTCTTTGTCGGTAGAAGCACCACCATTATAATATTTTCCATTTCTCACTACTAGTTTTCGTCAAATGGTTTATTTAGGTTTAAATAAATTTTAATGTTAACATACCCAAGCATAGCACACCATCTTTGAACGGTTCCCAGTTGCTTGGATTGAATCCTTTTCCACCGAATTTGCCTCGCTTCGACAAGACTATACACCTCTCGCATAAGTGTGTAAACGCCATAATATAACCGCACTGTGACTCCAAGCTCTTGTTACTCCGACTTTGTTCTACAAACTCTTTTATTTCTTTTTCTATATCAGCTTTATTGCTTGTATGGACTGAGATGATGGCATAAATGGCTGCGGCCGTTTCGCGGATGTCTTCCTTTGTACTGCTTGCGAAAAGATTCTTCAAGAAAGGCAACAAACTCGTATACTTCTCAGCCATTTTTGATGGCACGCAACCGACAATATCCAAGAAGCACGTAAGAGGCATGACACCTTAAAATACAAATGAATTCAATAAATATTACTGCATTAAGATTATATTTTATTTACTTGCTATAAGACCATGCACCGGTCACAGAAACTTCAGCAAGCAACACGTTGCCAAACTCTTGGGAAACTCGTGGACAAGAATAGCCCTGTTGGGTTACGCAAGAAAGGCGTATTTATGAGATTTGCAATGTTTGTATGTATGTTCAGATAAAAACTTGACAGAATGAAACTGAATTCTAAATTTCTAAAGTAGTAATCTTGAACGGAATGAGATGAAATTTTGCATAGTCGTTTAATTTGGATGGCAATGCATGATCAGCTAAGGGACATTCTAAATTTAATATGATAACAGCCCAGGATGGTGTAAGTAAATTTTATTGACTCCTTTGATATGGGTATTAAATAAAAATGATTTCCTGCGAAAACTTTTATAAGTTTTTTCTTTTTAATGTTTTTTCAATGATAAATTCAACATTAATACAACATGTTAAGAGAGCGAATATTCATAATAAAACAACTACATATATTGAAATTAGAGCTGAAATCTTTGTAAAAAGTTTCTTATTTACCTGGTGAAGCATTCAAGAGTGAAGTAATCATCGTTAGATATCTATCAAGCGCTTCGGTTTCCAATAAATTTTCGTGGAAGTATTTGGCTAATATTGGCGACGTAGCGTTTGGATGATTCGAGCAGTCCTTGAGATTCGCTTCTCGATTTAAGCACATCCTTAAGTACCTTAATATCTGTAAGTTTAATGTTTATTATGATAAGCTTGAGATCTGGAGCCTTACCACCACCTCTTAAAGTAGATAGCAGTATTATAAATCCTGTTTTAACATTTTCATACCATGTTATCATCTCTGTCCATCAGAGACGATTTTATTCAAGCGCAAGTCTATCAAAAGTTAAAAAGGTCGGTGTGGTAGTAACTTGCCAACAAACATTTCAGCGTCTGCGAAGTTTTCAGAGGAAACATTTGGAACAAATCGAGTGTGGTGTTGAATATACCTTTCGGATTTCTGTTCGCCCTCGCTTGGCCATCAAAGAACTTGATTCTCGTTTGATTTCATAGCATTAAAAATCAAGCAATTCTATTGGCGCGTTTGAACACAGCATAATAATGTAGCACATGTACAAGCATCTTTCAGCTATATAGGCTTTACTTACAAATAAAAATTGAGTTCTGTACTTCTAGAAAAGTGTAGTCGAAAAATCTTTATAAATACTTACTTCTTGATATGTCTGCGGGTGGAACTGCAAAACATGATTGCCAACCACAAACCTGTGTTTAGCATTCGAGCCCTTTTTCCTTTTCTGCATCTGGTCCCATATGTAGTTAACCACGTCTTTGAATCTCGGCACTTTCAGTTGCGTATCTTGTGCTTTGCTTTTGTCTTTGGATGATGCATCCTCATCTATATTGACAACATTCGTGTCTTTTGTTGAAACATTGTTAACTACATCGTCAATTTCGTTTGGACGTGATGTGCCATAGAGACATTTTAAGGCTTCGGTTGAAACGTCGTCTTGGCTGAAAGATAACACATCCAAGTCTTACTACACTACGACAAAATTTCATCAGTTATGCATGTTTGTAAGAACTTTTTTTTCACCACATAACATAATTTTACTAAGGGAAATATGTACTTTTGTTAGTTCATCACGCCGCAACTACTAAACAGATTTAGCTGAAATTTGGAATGGAGATAGATTATACCTAAATTAACAAACGAGCACATAAACAGTTAGTTCTTAATAAGTGTAATAATATGGATTTTGAAGCTTAAGTTATTTTAGGGGAAATTTTGGTGAGTAATTGAGTATAATTGGTAACTGAGTTACAGAATTGCTAGGCTATAATTGTTATTACATACCTGTCTCCACTGGCTAACAAGAGCAGATATCTGGAAGGAATGTAGTCCTGCGGGAACACGACCGAAGAGTACCGCATCGCGATGTAGCGGATCATAGATTCTTCACTATGCATGTAGCTGTTAAAAAAAATTAATATGGAAGAAAACTTATTATGAAAATTATTTTCGTTTTCATTCAAGTTTCTACTGCTAGACACATGCTTTGCTAACAAACTATAAAAACTTAACTTATATGTTTATAATGTTAAGGTGGAAATATATTTCACGAACTTTTTTGTAGCACAAAATAGATAGTTTCGATATCAGCAGAATTACCCCATAACAAGATACCGTATGACGTAGTTCACGCTGTGAAAATAATTACTAATCTTAAATATCGGTTAAATGTGTATTCCATCGCTAAACACCACACTACAATAATGGTGCCCAACCAATATTACAATAATATAGCTACAGCTTTACAGTAGCTAAAACGTCCATTGACTGGACTATTAATTACGTCATCTCCAATGATTCTGTCGTCATTTTTTTTTTTACTTTATGGCGGGGGTTGATTTTTTTTTATAGAACTTTGAAATTAGAAGCACATAGAATACTACAAAGTAAAATATTACACATACTGGTCCAACAAAGCGAACAGCGCGAGTGCTTGGGGCTCATCGAAGGGGCTGGGCCGCGGCTTCTTGCTCTCAGAGCTCTCATCGGTGTCCATGTTTTCAGTGGAAGTGCCTGCCATTTCCGTCGTATCCATTGGCTCAACTTTATCTGCACAAACATTTTTAGCATTTGATGCTTTTAAAATGTAGAATGGAACCTTTACAATAACTATAGTGTGGATTACGGCTCAAGCCCTTATTCTGAGAGGAAACCTAAGGTTTTTAGAAGGCCGTAAAAATAAAAAATATACATTTAGAAATTGCTTGCTAAAAAATTGCTTAATCTTTTGCAGTGATAAATAACCAGAGTGGTTTTTAAAAGGGCGTGCACTAAATCATCTGAAGGCAATGTCCTTAACTTTATGAAAATTTTCTACCGGCATGAAGTATATAGTCAGTTTTAAATTTTAATTGGCAAATTTAGTTAACGCCAATCAATCGTGTTTCTCGTAAACAAAAAACTAAGGTACTAGAAATGTCAGAAATCTACGTTTCCAAATTCCACCCTGTTATTACGGTATTACAATAAAATCGAAGAAATTCACCTTCTGGATTGATTTTGTACGCTGCAGCCATTTCCAATAAGGCGTCTCTTAAAGCAGTCCTCATTTCGGGGACTGCTTCTGGAATTTTCTTAACAAGCTCCTCTAGTAACGCGAGTTTGTCGGTAAAACACTCTGGAGACTTCAGTGCTAGTCTTCCTAAAACGATGAGTATTTATTATTTTAGCTGTATTTTATTAAACAAAGTTTATTTATGGAGAGTATCGTGCAGGAGGCTAAACGAAAGAAAACGAATATTGGCGTGACATAAATCCCGTCACGAAGAAAATCTACGAAAATATTCGCAAGTCTTGAATGAAAATTTGTTTTACTAGACAACAGATTGGGCAGGCATACAATCACGTATAGAAAATAGATATGACGAGTGCGGTATTTCTTGAAGAACTCGTTAGCGCAAGCTAATTAAAACTATCACCATCTGTCAAGCGAAGGTCACACATAAAAATATAAAATGGAGATTCGTTTTGGGTGTTATTAAAAATTGTTTATACCAAATTTTCCACGACAGTCGACACTTACTCATGACAAATATAAAAAGATATTTGTATAGATATAATAATCAAGTGTGACAGGCGGACGGACGGAGAAAGTCTCACCATAAGGTTTCCATTTTTACCAAAATGGTATGGAACCCTAAATAATGCGTTTAAAGGTGGTCCATCCAGTGGTCCAGATTGTAAAAGTGAAAAACTGACCTAGACACATGTAAGCCTTAGGCTGGTGTTCCGCATATTCTTCGGACCTAATTAATTTCAGCAATCCTTTCAAGTATACGCCGGCCGCCTTCGGCAGATGCGCTTGATCGCCGCTGCAAGATAACAGTTTCATGGATTTATATTATCTGAAGTTTCATAAGAATAAATAGTGCATTACGACCAATGACAAAATACGCTACGCTAAGAGGACGGGAAAAATGTGACCAGCTATGTTGTCGCCAAAAATTTCTCAAATATGGCGTCGCGCTTCATACATTTCGGTACTGCTGGCAGCACAAGCCGCTGTAGGTCGCATACATTAGCGCCATTTTACAGATTTGACAACTTAAAAATCCGGCTTCAGGGCGAAGCCTAAAAATGTATGCGTGACGTCGAAGTGCTGATCCTTTATATATTTAATCAATGGTTTAATAAAAAGAATTTCAATTTTACACACCTATTGATTACATTCAGTAGGAACATGAGTGCCATGTTACGAAGGCGCGAATTTGTGTTCGGGTCGAATAACGATGAAAAAACGACCTGCAAATAGAATAATTGTGTAAATATGTTAAGACTATCGTCTAGTAACGAAACGCCAATAGGTGTTTTCAAAAACTCTTCTATGGCCGTATAGAGAGAGCTGCTAGTCCTAAAGAAACGTTTGCACACCAAATTGGACACTTTTGGTCTCATTAGATTCAGTAGAACCTTAATCTAGGCCCGGATGTTTTAATTTTTTAGTATTTTAGTTTAAAGTTAAATTTAAAAAATAAAAATACTCAAGGAAGTTTTTAGGTCAAAAATATGGATTTTTATACTTTAATAACTTTTAACATACGCGATATTTCAACGTAAGAGCATACTGTTCGTCATTTTATCTGCAACATTTCTAAAAATTATGAAAATCGGACGACATTAATTACGGGTAGGAAAATTTTATCGCTTTTCGTATGCGATTCTCTTAATAATTGAGTGACGAAAACGTGTAGACTCTTTTTACGGTGCCCGTAGCACAGGTTTTCCTAGTACGGGTGCCAAAGCACTCCTTTTGGTTTCAAAATTTATTGCTTACTTTTTCTGTGTATTAGATCTAAGGAGTTTTTTATTGTGAAATTTTTTCTTGGTTAAAATAAATAAATTGTTATTATTTTAGAATGTTTATTAAGGTTTTAAATCTTACTTGCACACAGTGTGGGTACATGATTGCTGGCCCTGTTGCCTTATTAAGGTACTGAATAAGTTTCAAACGCAGCCTTGTGCACGCTGGTACCTAAAACAGATAAAATAATGGAGCTTTATATGAAAACTGGCCAAGTGCGAGTATTCACACTTAGAGATGATGGTAAAGAAACATTGCATCGAACCGGAAAGATACTTGCATTTAAGAGGATACACTGATTTTATTTTTGCCTTTCTAACTCTTACGAATACGTTAGTGGGTGTAACATGAAGCGTTGCGGAAGAATTTAACAGAAAAACGTTTTACCTAATTACTAAAAAAAACTAAGCCAGTTATCAAAAATCCTTTTCTGAGCGTTTTTGGGTATTAATATTGTTGACCTATTAAAATAAAAATTACAATTACATCCATTGTAGTTTCTGATAAAAATAAGAGAAATCGAGATTTTGGAGCAACTTATAGGAGAACTTTCTATTGAGAAAATTTTATCCAATCGTGACTGTTTTGGAGCTATTTAAATTTGAAAGTATTTTTTTTAATTTATAGTTTTCAAATCAGCAGGTTACTAAAAATCGCTTTATCAACCGTTTTATGCCGTTAACTCGGTCTTTTCATTCTTCCATTGCGGTACAGTAGCGGATGTGAAATGGCTAGTTGATGCCAGAGATAAACGGTTTATCTTTATTGTATTAACAAAAACAACAAATAATAATGATACTAATTACTAACCTTCCTGTCTTCGGCAGGAACCTTCAAGCCTGCCCATGTACCCAAATACAATGAGTACAGCGGTGAAACTACTGAAGGCTGCGACCAATCTACAGTGCTAAAACATAAAAAACATTATAAATTAAATTCCTACCAAAAACTACTTTTGTGAAAGTAAACGGTTTTTGTCATGGGGGAAAACAGTCTTTAATATTTTTACAAGCTCTTATTTAGTTTTACCTGTCCCTGTAATCAAATCTTCCAATTTGAATTTGATCCATCAGTGATAGTGATGAGGGAATCCTTATCACCGATTAAACTTAAATCTGGCATGTATGTGTAAATCAGATGATAATGCAAAATTATCATGACATGGAGCTTATCTGTTGATGGAACACGAAGGTGGCCAAGGAACTGGGTTATTAAATAATACAACCTGTTGCTAGATGCAGGTAACCAGAGGCCTCATTATGTAAGAAAAACGTATTCATCATTATTGTAATCATAGGTGCCACTTGCGGTGAAAGCATTGTCCAGGAAGTGCTTTTTGCACTAAAATAAATTAGTTCATTATTTATCTTAATTTCAGTTTTTTCTCGTTTTTTGTTACGTCAGAGTAATGTAAACTCAATATTTAATGTAATAATGTGAACTTCTTGAGTTTGAAGAGGCAAAATGTAAAAAATACTTGTTTAGTTTAAGTGATTTTGAACAATAAACTTAAGAAAATGCAAATTGTGCGACCTGATTGTCTTACGGAAATCAGGGAACCAATGAGCAGGCAGAATTTATAAACAATTACAATAACAATGAATACGTTTTTCATACAAAATCTAAGGGGGTCTTGTGCTGAGAAAAATACTGTTATATGCTTGTTTTAAAGAATTTTTTAAAGATATGTTGTTTTGGTTGATCGTGTTGTGTATACCTGTTGACTCTGATAAGTGGACTGTTGGCGTGGTTAGCGATACTGAACCGTGAGTCCGCGGCCGCCACGATGAGCGGCAGCAGTATGTCGCTTGCGTTGAATATGTCTTTACCCAGGAAGTTCACGATCGACAATTTCATCTGAATCATAACAAACATATACAGGGTTAAGGTGTTTCAGGCCTTCCAGCCCGCGAAATTCAAATTTTATTTGTTTTTCGCAAATATTACACTAGATATGCATTGTAGGCTTCATGCAATGAATTTGGCAGGCATAATATGTATGCACCTACATGTTTTTAATAGAAACTTTGCTCTAAAATTTTCACTCACGAAATTATTTTATATGAATAAAATTAAATACTGAATTTTGAGAAGTTGTAGGTTTTAATGAAAGGAATTGGAGGCCCAGAGTTTTGGTACTTTTAATTAAACCCTGTATTAAAGAAGAAACTGACTGATCAACATATCAATACACAACCCGAAAAACTGTACACTCTAGCTAGACTTCTTAGAGACTCCATTTTGGAATTTTGAATTTTCGCGCCCTCCTATTTTGAACTAAATTAACGTACAAAAACAACAAGATTAAATACTACATACCTCTTCAAGTTGATTAGGATTTATCTGATTCTTTTCAACAATCCTCTTGTATGATTTTAAACTCATTCCTGGTGGCACCTGAAAATCACTTTCCCCTGCATTTGGAAGAGCTCTGGAAGTACAAAATCATACCCTCAATCAAAAAAAAGTAACTAAAAAAAGTATATAGAAGATACAGTAGTATACAAGGCGTGGGTTAATTTGTACAGTGTTCCCGCAACTAACCTTGTAATTTGATCCTAGAAACACATTATTGTGATAAGAAGTACTAATTATTTTATTTTATTTACAACACAAAAAATTTATTTCATTTAGAAAAATAAAATTTAGCAACCCTAACTGTGATATTGACAAACCTCATATCTTTTTCATTATTCCCAGTTCATTGATATTGAACCAGCTGTTTTCAGGGATGTCACTTAAGAATTATGGTTCATTTTTGCACTGCTTATAGTTCGCTCAGGATATGAGCGACACTTTTGTGATATTTTTTCATGCATCTCTACATTGTTCCCTACTTTAGGCTTTCAGCTTATTAGGGCAAGTAATCTACACACTGCATAAAGGTTGTTAGTAATAATTTTTCTGCTCTTACTAGCAAAGCAGATTGACAACAGATCAGCTAAAAACAAATAAAACGGTCACACTCACCTGTACGGTAACAGAAGAACGTCAGTTGCAAACTTTAAAATCAATGAAGTCACTTTTGGTTTAGCTTTTAAATTAAGATTTTCCTCCTTAATGTCACCAAGTAGTGGCATCACTAACATCAGGATACTGAAATAATAAACTAGTGGTAAATTAAAAACAATAGAATAAACTAACTTCAATAGACACACTTAGATCTTTCAACATAGCATGATGCAGTTGGTCAATGCCATTTGCATTCTATGAGATTTGAAATAGTTTGGTGATGAACTCACACCAGTTGTATAATGTTTAAGCTCATATCAAAATATGGAGCAGGTTAATTAATATACATATAAATTGCATAGGACCACTATTCCTATGTCTATCTTACTCTGCTTCTTCCCTATTTCTCATCTGTCAAACATTAAAAATCAGTCAATATAGATAAATAGATAGATAGATAAACTCTTTATTGAACACCACAGAATAAAAGCAAACTTAGGGGTACGATTTGGCATTAAAACTTGTATATTGAGTGAGTTTTTGACCCTTACTGTACATGCCAAATCTGCCAAAAAGGTGCCAATGTATGGTCCAAATCACGCAGAATTTGCCCATACATAAGGCAGATTTTTGCACCAATGGATCACTGCTCACTACACACTGTAAATAGTTTGTAACATATTTGTATTTACCCATCCTGGTGCACCTGTGGTTTATTTTCAATAGCTTCAAGCAACAATGGTGCTAATCTCAACTGCTGGTCTCGTGGCAGTCTAGGAAAACCCATAGTGATATAGATAATGGTAAAATTCTGTAACAAACATTGTTATTAATAGAAACAACTTTACACAGTTCATGAAATTTTATTTTATTTACCTTTTAGCTACATTATCTGTGTTAAACTTAATAGCCAAAACATCGACTTTTGCTTAAACACAAACAAAGTTCAAGCAACAGCTATTAGATAAAAAAAAAGGTACACCAATTAACAATACTTACAATGATGAAACTATTGGCAGCAGGATCTTTATAGAGCTGCAGTAGTGTTTCAACAGGGAGCTGCACATCATTACGACATTTAACCCTCTTGTTGACATGTACTAAGAGCTCCATCACTTTTGTACGAATCTAAAAAATAATATCTATTAGAATGACTGATTGACAATATAATTTTATTTTTATTTATTTATTAGGTTTATTACAGATATTACACTTATACCTACGTATTAAATTATAACAACGTAACACATCTAGATTAGTGTAGTAACTAATTAAAGTAAACACTGCATGCTATTTAAGTACAAGTAATTCGAACCTTAAGAAAAAAAATCTATGAATAGGCACTAAATTATTAGTACATAGTGACAATGTGGTTGATTCTGTTGTGCAAAATCTCTACACTAAACTAATTTAAAATAGTGTTATCCTTTTCAAAATGATCGCGATGGAAAAGGATAGCGCTATTTTAAATTAGTTTAGTTTAGAGATTTTGCACAACAGAATCGACCACAATATCTCTTAACATTACATTTAGTATATTAAAGAAACTAGAGTTTGAATAAAACATACCTACTGGGTTATTTATGATATTAATTTCTAATATGAGCCTCAGAGTTTCCAGAATATTAATATTTTTTTCCAAAACTTATAAAAGGAATCTGCGTAAATGTCTACAATAGTGCTGTTAAGCTTAAGGGTTTTACATAATCTTGGAATAGGTGAATTGGCACCAAGGACTGTCCTTCTCAGAGGTGGACAGAGTGGGGTTATAAGTTTGCAGGGTAAATAAAAATTACCCCGCAATATTATGATGATAGACATCCGAAAACATCATCATCATCATCATCTCAACCCCTTTTTACGTCCCACTGCTGAGCACGGGTCTCCTCTCAGACTGAGAGGGGTTTGGCCATAGCCCACCACGCTGGCCAAGTGTGGGTTGGCGGGCTTCACACACCATCGAGAACATTTTTGTGAACTCTCAGGCATGCAGGTTTCCTCATGATGTTTTCCTTCACCACTAAGCTAATATTAGTTTATTGAATTAAATTTACTTTATAAGGTGGATAGGTCTCATCTGGGGCCGAAAATTCAAATTTTATGTAGTTTTTCACATATAATAGATTAATTAAATGTCATAGGCATATGGCAAAGAGTTTTGCGAGCATTATGTTTATGCAATGTAATTCTACAGAGTATAATTAGCCTACTATTAGCGAAAAACTAAATAAAATTTGAAATTCACAAGCAACTTGGGCTCAGTGCAAGAGTTTAGATCTGACATGTCTAAAGTCACTCTCTTTGAAGAGAGAAGGCCTGCTATGTCCTGAAAGCTGATATTTAATGATACTCTGCATAACCTTTTAGTGGTTTCTCTTTACCTGTTCGTGAGGTGAAGATAGTTTAAGGATAACGGGAGGCAGGAACCTATTGAGGCAGCTTTCCAGTTGATCGTCAGAATCGGCATTTCCAAGCCGTAAGAACACGCGATCCAACAAAACTGAAACATCAAACAAGCAGCCGGTCAAATCATTTTAGTACAAAGTTATTGACATCGACGTGCGCCAAAAGTGTACTTACGCGAATCATTTGAGCAATCGTTACCGCTTTCTGTAACTTCCATTTCAGACATTTTTAACATTTGCACCAAGCGCTATCATATATATTTATTCGTTTATATAAAACAAATATTTTGGAGAATGGAGATAACCATTGTTTTGTCGAACAATGACAAACAAAATTGTTCTGAAATTGAATGTCAATTGTCATTTGTCAAATGTATCATTGTCAATGTCAAGTGTCAAAATAATGACTGCCATTCTGCCCCTTTAGAGAAACTAAACCTATAGAGATGCCATAGTTTTCTTAACACTATATGTGTCGGAGTGGCTGAAACTGCCATATTGTGTCGCACTTTGACATGTGCATTTCTTCATGTCAAATTAATAATGATGTGACTACTATTATACTGTTATCGATAAAATTCATAATATGATTGTGATAGCTGAGTAGATAGGAAAAAATCTCGGGGTTTCAAAGAAACTAAAGCTTTTCTATTACACTGGTCTACAGCATTTTTGAGCATGGGTTGTACATAATTTATTTTTATTGCTTTTATGTCTAGAAACAGGAATAAAATCAAAAATAAGTATTTTATTTGCTTTTATGACTAAAAAGTGAGAAAATCAAAAGCAATGAAAACTGATATAGAGATGATTTAATAAAAGATACCAAACATCCATTTATTATTTTTTATTAGAATAGAAGTTTTAAAATAGACAAAAAAATGTTTAAAAAATACCAGTTTTACTTTTCCTGTCATTCACAACAGAAGTTAATCTTATTAAACCTCATAAATAGTCTCCATCATGTTGATTGGTAACGTCTCTCAAATTGCATTATTATACAAGAAGCGTTCCCCTTGTCCTTCCGAATAAGTTCCCATATTGTCTTTTAATTGATCCAAATGAGAATGTACATATGCTGCATCTATACCATAAACGATTCATTCTGTTGTCCAATCGTCATGAAACTGTCGATTGGATCATTTAGAACTGACCATGTATGAGCGTGGATTGGCATGACAGTTTTACTTGACGGCAAAAACAAATTTCAATTTTTGTTGGCTTGCTGGTTGATCATGGCGATTGGAGTATGTTATATGTTTGATGGTCAACCGTCAACGATCATCAGTTCAGTATAATCAAGACTTGTCGGTGGTAGATATCGTCTTGTGCGTGCTGCCACTGGTGACGCCATCTTCAACTGATCATCGCTGCCGGTTGGACAGATGATACTGATCGTGTGTGGATATATGGACGAATTGTAGATTGGACTTAGCCAGCAACGTCACGCCGATTAGACGATAGAATGGATTATCTATGGCCAGCGTTAGATACATTCTACATCCGATGATGGAAAAAATCTTAATCGCGCCAATGATCAACTCGTCATAACCATAAACTACTGCCTTCAAACCGTTCCAAATGTAAATAAAGATTTATATCTGTACTTAAATCATACTTTTCTGTCTCATTTTAATAATTTCACTGCAAATATAGCACAGTGTGTCAGAGTCTCGTTTACAACTTCTCATAGTCATTTTGTATAGGTCGATATAGCGAAAAAAGTTATGAAACGTGTTATTTATCTGTAATATTTAAACACATTGTCCTAAACAACGAGCGACGCAAAAGACACCAGTACATTTACACACAACACCTTTTACCTCTGTTTCTACACCTATAGCGCGCAAAGATCGACATTCATTGGGCATGAAAAACTGAAATTGTCAAATCACTATTTAAAATTCTTAAAAAGCTAATATTTTCTATTTGTAATCACATCACATTTTTTTATATATTTGTGCTTGTATAATCAGAATATATTAAGTAAATTTCATGCTGTTGACTGGTGTTATCTACTTATTGCAAACTTTTATATTGAAGAGAGGGAAAGGCTTCAGGATTAGGAGACGAATAGGATCTTTATTGGTAGTTATTATCCTTAATGACCACCCAGAAATAGGAGCCCCGCAAAACTCCGTTGACCGAGCTTTGAAGAGGGTGATAGAAACTGAAGGATAAAGAGGAGTTGTAACCTCAAGATTAAAAAAAAAGAATATTTCTCGATATCTAACTAAGAACCTATTGTAAGTGAATTAATCATAATACTACTATTACATGTAAATTATCTGACACTACACTACTACTAATAAAGTGCTTTCTAAAAGAAAACGGTACGTTTTCCAATTGAAAAATTTGTACAAAATGCTAAGAATAAAGTGATTATTTAGTTAAAATAAGTGGTTTCCAAAAAAACAATTAAAACAATTTGTGCTATTTGCTGAACTTTTGAGTACTGAAAATCGCGGAGCGCGATCGTGCGGAATCGGTTAGTGAAATTTTATTATTTCTTTTTCACTTTACGTGTTTATCGGCATACATAAGTATGTAGTTTATTTATCCTTGAAACTTTTTCAACAAAACAAATCCCATTCTGTTGGATCTATTATGAGTAAATCGGTCTCAAATTCAAAACCGCGGCAAACGGATCGCCGCCATTGAGAAGTGCTGTATTAATTTATTCTTTTTTTTGTGAAATTAACGTGTTTTAATGAAACAACAGGAATAACTATATTGGTGTTAGTTTATTTAATGTAAATAATGTACCAGTGTTCAAAAATATTATCACAAAATTAGTGAAATCTAACGAATCATGGCGAACTTTCAAGTAAGTCATACAAACTTGTTATTTACATATCGTAAATAACTTTTATGCTACTTTTATTCCGATCAAAATATATATATTCGAGTAGGTAATTTCATTACGAACATAACGGTATAAGATAGGCGTTGTCCTAATACAACGCGAATGCGCGATCATCGCAAGTTCGCGCGAATTTTACTCGTACGAACGCGCGATCAAACATACTGATCTGGAACAAGTGTCCTAATTGGCAGTCGCGCGATGGGTTCGCGCGATTCAAATGTTGGAAAATCTATTCGCGCGAACTTAGTTCGTACGAATGCGCGATCAAACATATTGCTGTCGAATAGGTGTACTAACAGACATTCGCGCCCGCCATTCACAGGGCTGCCAGATGACAAATAACGCCAACTTCAAAAAAAATGGCCAAATTTTCAATCCCAGTTTTTCATTGCAATCGTCTGTAACTATGCTGCATATGTATTCAAAGGATTCAAGTGACATAGACATACTTATAATCATAAAAATGCAGACTCATCTCCTCGTATTTACATCAAAATATTGATTGTGAATCTCTCATTTTTAACAAATCACTTTGTGACCCACGTCATTTTTAGGGTTCCATACCAATTTGGTAAAAATGGAACCCTTATGGTGAGACTTTCTCCGTCCGTCCATCCGTCCGTCTGACACATTCGATTATTTCAGTAACTATCAAATCTATCGACCTGAAATTTGGAATAGTTGCAAGTAATTGCGGCGCGCCGCCATTGCAATCATAAAAAATTGAAAATCTTTTTTATTTTGATTTAAAAAGGGGGAAAACCGGGTTGTCAAAATTTCAAAATGAGGTAACAATATTGAGTTGGGTATAATATGAAAGGGCGTTACTTGTGTATTCTAAAACGGATTTTTTTTATTTTTATGCCTTATGGTTTTTGATTTATTGGGCAAACTGTCGAAAAATATACCGTTCCCCAATTACCAATCGAAAATTCTGAAATAATTATGATCAATAGTAGTTAACGTCTATTTTACAGGAAAAATAAAATCAACTCTCTAACTAAGTATTATACTTTTTTTGATAATAACAATAATCCGCCGAAAACAAAATTAGGTTTGCGGTTTGCAAAAAAAGTACCTATATGTAAATTATACTCGTAAAATCATGAACAAAGGTGATTATTTGTTTTACTTCTTTTATACTATGGAACCCTCGGTGTGCGAGTCCGACTCGCACTTGGCCGGTTTTTTTTCATTGCTTTCAAGACTCGCAGAATAGGTCATCCATATATTTCCAGAAAGTAAAAACTGGGCGTTTTTGACATCCATGCTAGCGCCAATGCTACGTGCAAACTGCGAAGCGAAGCGGAACCCTCGGCCGCATCGTCGATTCGCGCGATGATCGCGTCGCGTTCTATTAGGACACCCAGTTTTTGTTAGCGCGCGAGCACACGATGGTCGCATCGCTTATTCGCGCGATGATCGCGCATTCGCGTTGTATTAGGACAACGCCATACAGTTCAAAAACTTCCAGTAAAATAATACTAATAATAATAAACTATACTCATCATTACTAAGTTTGGTAATAAGAAATTTACCAAATGTAAAACAAAAGTTAGATCAAGGTCGGAACCCCGTGATGCGCGAGGCCCACAAGATATTTAGCGGGTTGGGCACGGGACGGGTTAATACTGTATGTTCTTACGATCATCGTTACTTCGCAACAAGGTGACCTATTACAAAACCGTTAGCCATTAGTTTTTATCAGTAGGTAAGTTCATTCATTTTTGATCTCTCAAATCTTTAATGACTAACCACGAACTACATCGATAATATTTCCATATCGATAGATAGTTAGATCAGCCCTTCTGATCAGCTGTCTGGTGCCTATCTGTGATTGGCCGATGGCTGTGATTAGCTATTATAATGCGACACAAGATGGCGGATATGGCCACTCAAAGAAACTAACAATTTTCTGTCCTTTTATTTTCTTCGTCATTGTTCTGCCCACTGTCTGCCACCAATGCCAGAGTCCTCCTCCTCCATGCAATAGGTATTAAGTCCATGCATTGATCTATTCCATGATATAAAGATGATAGGTACAGTCCGACAAGGCTCTCTTGGCACTTGAAGGAGGACGCTGTTGCACAACAAAGGCAGCCATAAAATAAAATCTTCTCAATTTTACTTAATTAGAATAAGCTAATAATAAGTTTTATTGTAACATTTTAATAAAAAATTTTACTTTAATTTTGGTTTAAAATAGTTAATAGTAAGCAAAAAAATTATAACATACAATAGTGATATACTGACAGAGCGAATTATCAAACAGTAACACAAGATAGCGGCGTTAGTTCAGACTTTGGCCACGCGCCAAAATAGCCTTGTCGCACTGTATAAAGTTATCCGTCATTTTCTATGAGGTAAGAATGTAAGATCAATGAGTCGTTGCAATGAGGTAAGATCAACATGGATCAACGCCAGTGATATAGAGTAATCTGTGGATCAATGGTCATCAAAGAGTATAATATAATCACTAGGTACCTACGTGATGGTCATTTTTCATAGACATAAAACCATAAAACAGTCATTTTTGACCTCAGATCAAGTAATAGTGTTCTGTGCCTCAGATTCCATACGATTGCGCATTTGCGATTGCGTTAGTTTGCTAATTTCTATAAGATATTTACCTTAATGGATATTTCTAATTTAAAAAAATCTTCACGATTGAAATTCGGGTAAAATAATAATTTTTTAAGTACGAAATAATTAATTTTAATTTATTTTCTTCAGTAATAGTATAGTACGGAACCCGCGGTGCGCGAGTGCAAATCTCACTTATCCATTTTTTTGTTACTCTACAGAGTAGGTATTATAGTTTCTACTCTGTACTAACTTGGTAGGGAATATTATATATTCGTTGGTAGGGGTTAGTAACCTGTAACGGTTGCTACACAACATCGCATCGGAACGCTAATTCGGCGCGGTGTGTGTGTGTGCATTAGAGCGGAGCGCTTATTGTCAGCGGGCAATCTATTTTTAATAAGGACTACGTAAATAAAACCAATAACATAATACATTCAAATTCGAATTTATTTAAACTACAATCAAAAGCAAGTACATAGCAATATAATAAATACACAATGAATAAAATTAGTGAGTTGTATTGAGTAGTTCCTGATAATATCACATAAATTATAATACAAGACTCAATTTCGATTAGATAAAGAGAACACTGATTTATGTATTAAGTATAAAAAAATCATAGCATCAAGCATATTCATAACGATAGTTAGGTATCCTATACCTTTAAACAAGTAATTCTTGTAGTAATATTTCCACTTTTAAAAATCACATATTAAATGAGTTTTTCAGCATGAAGCATTGTATTTCAGTTCAGTACAATTATTTCCTTTATTATGCCTCTGCAGTTCTATCTCAAATTTTCTAACATAAATCATAAAACACAGCACTTGATCATTACTAATCTAAAAAAGTACAAAATCCACATGATCCTCTCTAAACTATATTATCTATACTAATATTATAAAGAGGAAGCGTAACGATGTTTGTGACGTTGTAAGGGGTAATCTCTGGATCTACTGAACCGATTTTCAAAATTCTTTCACCAACAGAAAGCTACGTTATTGTGGAGTGTCATAGGCTATAATAAATTCCAAAATTAAAGAAACGCATTTTTACTTAAACTTAAATAATGTAATCCAAGTCGTAAAAAAAATTGCTTTCATCGCGTACGCCGCGGAAACTATTGAGTATAGAACAAAACAATGTTCTACAATATTTAAGAACGTATCAAAATCTGCAAAAAAGTCCGCGATGGCATATGCCTATCTCCTACGGGTAACCCACAATAACGGCTTTTAGTGTTAAAATTGTGGTTAAAAAATAAATAATTTTTGTGAAGCGTATTTAGCCCATATGATATTAACGTGAAATCAACGGGTCTGCCGGCGAAATTCAAAATTTTCGTGGTTTTTTGCAATTTGTACGCTAATTAGACATGATAGGCTTATGGCAATCAATTTGCGAGAGTGGCAGTATCATCTTTACATGATTATATCAAAATCTTTGCATATAAATGTGTATCCTACGAAATTAGTCCGAGTATCGAGTTTTATGTGAGTAACTCGCAAATCTCGGACTAATTTCTTTAAATCGACACTTTCGAGCAGATATTTTTATATAAACACGTGAAGAAGATATTGGGATTATCGCAATTTGACGGCCATAAGCCTATTTTGTCTTATTAGCTTAAAAATAGCGAAAAACCACGAAAAATTTGAATTTCGCGGGCACACCCGTGGTGTGCTCCTTAATTAATATCTTTGTAAATATGTTTTTCAGAATGGAAATTTTATGTAGAATATTTGTGCCTTTTACGCTATACAGTTTAAATATCTTCTAAGATATTAGCAAAATAAAAACGCGCCGCCCCGGCCGTTGCGTGGTGATAGGAGGCAGTCCGCAGTATCTATGCGACTGCCTCGCTTGCGTCCAGCGCTGTGGGCTGTGGCATACTATTAGGTGTTTCGTGGCTGTGGTTATAAGCAAGTATAAGGCCCGGTTTCCACCAAAGCGAAACGGAGCGGAGCTGTGTTTGAGTAACCAATCAGATTTCGTCATTTTAACATTTTCGAAACTGAGGGGAGAGGTGATGTCGAAATGATGAAATCTGGTTGGTTATTCAAACACAGCTCCACTCCGCTCCGCTTTGCTGGAAACCGGGACTTATGCGGGACAAACGGGCCGGGATAAAACTATTTTTAACGCGGAACGGGGTCCGCGGGCACTGCTAGTTATGATTTAAAGAGAACAACTCTTCATTATTACTTCATTAATTTTTCTTAAAACTTAGCATTTCAGGAATGTTTAACATTTTCAAATTTATTAAAATCATAATACAAGTACATACATACAAATACACAATTATCCATGGAGTAAATTAATTATTTTTAGTAGTAAACATATTCATCACTATTATGTTGTACCATTTTATCAACTTACATTGATAAAGTATAAGTGAATTATTATATGTATAAAAGAAATCAAATACAAACAGTTATTAAATGTGAGAGACACTAATTAAGTATATTGTTGCATAAATCAAAAATAATAATAGTCTTATTGGAGTTTGTGTTTAAGTTTCATGCACATACTGCCTTACAAACCAGAAAAAAATTACAATATCAAATTTTTAATATTATGCTACAGCCAAAGAGACAATTCTGCGGCGTTTGGTGCTATGGTAGGTACTAGGTCTATAATTTTTCTATTCTTTCCAGTTCCACATTCAAGTAACACCGAATAAGTCGATGTCTCATTAAATATCCGCGCAAAATTGCCCTCACCATCTCAGCACAAACTATTAACTATAATCTGTTCATTCATTTACTTTTTTGACTCATGAGACAGATATAACATATAACAATAGCATAAGGGACCATGGAGAGACCACTTTACATTTGTCTCTAGACAAAAATATAACAACAAGGTAAGAGTAATGAAATATAAAGACAAATGTAAAGTAGTTTCTCTCTGGTCCCTCGCTATTGCTGTATCATGTGTCCAAAAAAATAAACAAATGGTCAGAGACCAGAGAATAAAAATAATATTTAATTTAGCACATAGATAAGTCCATATCTTACATTATTCAATACCATGGGCAAATATCATGACGAGACCGGGTTCAACCATCATGTGCTCATCCACATGCGTGTTGTCACACTGCAGCACGAGCACAGCTTGCTTGCCGGGCACTCTTTTGCACACATATTTTTCATATAACCTGTGAAAACAATAGGTGAATAGGTACTTTGTCCTTTAAAGTACAGAACTGGTAAACAGGATTCATAAACATTCCCTACTCACAACTGTGGTCATCGATCATATTCTGAATAGAGTCTAACATTGATAGATTATAATTTTTTCAACATACTTTCTCATAAAGTGGCTCTAATTTCCCCACAATTAGGCACATAATGACACCCATAATCACAAACTGTGACTTTTTCATTACTATTATTTACTAGTGAGTTAGACAGTTTTTTTTTTATTTTATCTATTAAATAAAATTATTTTTAGTATTATTTATTCACAAGTGTGTTGAAAAACGTCGTATGATACACGTGGGTATTGATGATTACCATCCTTGGCTATCTTAAGACCCTCACCTAACGGCTCGGGTCTCAATGGCGTCTCAGCGGTAATCACCATCGTTACTCACTTGTACCATAAACTACTAATAAGTAATAACACACCTTCTATTGTTTTGTCTCGTTTCCAGCGACGACAAGCCGGGCGGCCATCGGCGCTCGTGACAATTCTCCATCAGGTCGTCGATGATATGAGGAGGGCAGCCCGATTCGGACAGGCTTCTCTTAATCATCATCTGTATTGGAATTAACTTTACTTTTATTTAAACGTTTTAAATGAATTTTTTTATCATCATCCACACATAAAAACATGGTAAATAAGTAATAAAAAAAATTGGACTAAAAATTTAGATAACCCCCCACACATATAGAGGAGTTATGTAATAGGGAGTTGGAAAAAAATGTAATTCGCCATTTTGTGGTGGCGGTCATCTTGGACCAATACTCCGATCTTGGATCAAACATATTATATCGCTAGTAACAGTCCTGACTAATTCACCTTTCAAATAAAAAATAATCGGCCAAGCGCAAGACGGACTCGCGCACGAAGGGATCCGTAACACTATCTATACAGGGTTATATAAAAAATACCAAATCGCTCTTGCCCGAAGTTGACATTAACACTAACAATTTTGTTGTTACCCTAACCTAATGCTTCCCCCACCTGGGAAATTATAGCCAGTTATTGCGCAAGGGACGGAAGCACAAGATACCGCTTGTCCTGTCTGGCACACCCAGAAATGGGCCTCAACTCAGCATGATGCTGTGTATCCTGAAACTTATGCATGACAGCACACAGCGCTAATTTTCAGTCGAAGCCCTTAACCAGATGACGCGACGAACCTTAAATAAAACCGGCCAAGTGCAAGTCGGACTCGCGCAACGAGGGTTCCATACTATAAAAGAAGTAAATGGAAAAAGAATCTTTGTCATTGAATTTACGACTATAATTTTATAGTACTAACTTTGTTTTCAGAGATTTATTGATGATATCAAAAAAAGTATACGAACTAGACAGTTGATATTATTTTTCTTGTAAAATATACGTTAATCTCTATTGATCATAATTATTCCAGATTTTTCGATCGATAAACTCAGGAGATAAGGGGGGAAACTGAATTTTTTTGACAGTTTGCTCAATAAATCAAAAACTATCAGGCACAAAAATAAATAAAAATCGGGTTTAGAATATACAAGTAAAGCCCTTTCATATGATACCACACTCAATATTGTTATCTCATTTTGAAATTTTGACAACCCGGTTTTCCCCCCTTTTTAAATAAAAACGATTTTCAATATTTTATGATTGCAATGGCGTTGGGTCACTATTGTCTATAACTATTCCAAATTTCAGGTCGATAGCTATTATAGTTACTGAAATAATCGTGTGTGACAGACGGACGGACGGACGGAGAAAGTCTCACCATAAGGGTTCCATTTTTACCTTTTTGGTATGGAACCCTAAATCACGTTAGGAAATTTGTATTAAGACTAACATGCACCTGCTTATTTAATATTGTACACCCATATTTTTACAGTGTATATAGCTTTGTTGTATTACCACCTGCAGGACGTCATCGGGGGTGGATATCATGCCGCCCCAGCGCGTGACGCGCGCGCGCGCCAGAGAGTTGGCCCAGCGGGTGACCTCCTCGCGCTCCATCTGGTCGGCGAGCGCGCGCATTGTCGGATTCGATACGCGCATCGCACGCATGAATTCCTACGACAAAGGATAGGCTGACTCAAGCTTGTTTATTACCTACATAATAAAAATAGCTTACCCAGTTAAAATTTAGAAACAGTTTGAAAATAAAATGAAAAATTCTTTTCAAAATACCTTTTTACAAAGTGTGAAATAATTTTTAGTGTACACCAATTCGAGGTCGGACCTAAGCTAACCTAACCGTACCAATTGCACATTACACAAAAACTTTATTTTTATAGAATAGGAGAATAACTTTATAAATTCTTACATTACTTTATTTTATCAATTTCATATACATTGTTTTATCAATTTTGTATGCAATTTTAATCTAGTATATCTTAAGAGTTGGGAACAGTTAAAAACATTTTAGTATAATGGCAATAATCAGCACTTACCTTATGCAAAGCCAATTCACGTTTATGTTCATTGATGATGAGTCTCTGCTCGGCGAGCTCCTGCTGGAAGTCGTCGAGCTTGCTCTGTTGGCTGGTGATGAGGGCCCGCAGCTCGCGGACACAGTTGTGTTCGGCCAGCTCATCTTTTGGTATCACTAGACCGCAGCCCGCCTCACATGGCACCGGCCGTTTGGGATTAAATTCACCTGCCATAACACCAACAAACTCATAATGGGTCATTTTTAAAAGTTCAGTAAATGTAGATAGAGACTTTTCTGTTAAATAGTAAGTTTAAATTATTACTTAATTTTATGATATTTACTTTCTAATTCTGTGTTTAAAGCAAATATTTTACATTACAGTTCTGTTAAATTTGTTACTTAAGAGGCCTGTGAACTACGATGTCTCCATTAATTCAAAATACTAAATCATTTGTAATTCGTGTATATTTCGATCATGTTGTGGTGTTATTCGGATTCATATAGTAATAATCTATGCTCCTGGCCATATTTGATTCGGAAATACTTCTTTAAAACGAAATAATAATCAATTTTGATCAAAATTTTTATAACTTTGGTCGAGTTCCATAATACCAAAAATTATGAATGAAAACTTGTAACTTTCTTTATTAACTGGTGTTTTTTTTAGCTGGACAATAAAAACTGAGCTCCTGAACTAATGCGACGTGAGATTGTGTTGTTTTTATCACAAAACAAATAAGCAGAAAACATGTCCTCTTTGACATAAAAATAAGCAAAACTAAATTCGTTTACAATTTCGTTTAACAACAGTATTTCGGAACCAGATATGGCCAGGAGCATAGATTATTACTATGCGAACCCGAATAACACCACAACATGATCGAAATATGAAATGAAATTTATTGTCACACTTCTTTAGATTAAGTACAATTAGTTACATTAATTAAACTTATTTTAATACTATACCTATATACCTTAAATTAAGTCAACTTAAATTTCGTAAAACTCTGTGTTTTTTAATTAGGTATTATACAGTACACTTATTTAAGTAATATAAAACTATACTTAAAAACATAAAAATCTATCTCCCGAATTTTTTTAGGTCGAATTTTGCGGAAGTTCTTTGTACTATAATCTATTACACTAGACAAGTCACTTTAACCCCTGTACTAGTAAAAACTGTACCACAGTGGGTTAGCATTCCTCAATTCTAGATCACGATCATGCATTACACTTTGAAACAAATAATCATATTTATCGTTAACGTATGATAATTTCATACAATGTGGGTAGTAAGTACAATATAAAACTGACTCCGGAATGGGCAGTATAGGCAGAAATCCAAGATGCAATTGACATCTTGATTCTTGTACTAAGTCCTAATAATAACATATCAATACAGTGGTATTATAGTAAGTAAGTATACGTGGTACGTATATACTATATGCACACAAAATATAACTATAAACTTATTGATAATATAAGACATGTGATTGATCATACTAAACTGTAAACTATGTATAAACATTAATGGACATCGCGTGTGAATGTGTATGTAAGTATGTGTGTGTGTGTGTGTGTGTGAGTGTGTGTGTGTATTTGTGTGTGTGTGTGTGTATTTGTGTTTGTGTGTGTGTGTATGTGTGTGTGTATGTATCCGCAAGTGTGTGTGGATGTGTGTTCAAATTATTTTATAATCCTCAGAAGATCTTCTACATCATTATAATTTACTGTATTAAGATACTTAATCATCTGATGCTTCAACTTCCTCACGGTTAGGTCTTTTTAAGCAATATTTTTACTTAGTGCATTATATAGCTTAGGACCAAGAAAATGTATAAACTTCTGCGCAAAAACTGTTTTAAGTTTAGGAATATTATAGACACGATCCAGCCTACGCTTCGTGGTGCCGCCATCGGGTTGTTTTTTATGTTGGTATATAATTGCCTGTAGTAAAAATAGTTTACGTATGGAAAGAACCTCCAATTCAGAATAAAGAAGTTGAGTCGGATAAGTATACTTTTTGTGCGTCATTACTTTGAGTATAGTGCGTTGGGCTCTTTCCAGGGTCAACATGGTGGTTTTAGCAGTAAATATACACGATCTACAAATGATTTTGGTATTGTTTGTATGGGAGACATGGTAGTTCACAGGCCTCTTAATTTTATGATTTATTTTCTAATTCTTTGTTTAAAGCATTTATTATACAACACTACAACGGCAGAAGGCACTGAAGCATAGGCTACCCCTAGTTCAGCTTTAAAAGCACGAGTTATGTCTGGGAGAATTAAACAGGGCTATTGGAATGGGAGCACTCCTTAAAAAAAATGTCATAGCCTGAGAATAAGAAATAAGAATAAGTATCTCTCCACAGTCAACACTCATCAAAATTCCAATTTCAGTTTACCAAATTCCAATTACCAGCTAGAATCCTATAAACTGTTTTGGCACAACACAATAATTGTAATATTATGACTTTTTACTACTGTAAATAAAAACTTTATAACATACAAATACATACATTCAATTAGATGTGAAGCCAGAGAATCTAGTTTCAATACAGCATTGCATCCATGAGGAGCATTATCACAACATGTGCATAATCTGAAAACATTAACAAAAATAGATTATTTTAGGTAATCATAAAGCATCTGATATTTTTATGCATTATTTACATTATAACCTGAAATTATTACCGAAGCAAGTATACGATACGAGGTACCTACATACCTAGGTATACAGCAGTTACGAAATGTCGTACCTGGAAAGTAGGTTACGAAGTATTCGTGGAACAGGTCTTAGTTGGCTAGCGGTCACCGCCTGCCGGTCTACTGGACAAGTGGGCTGCCGACTTATCCATTCAGTAATGCAGGCGCGACAAAAAGCATGCTCACAAGCTGGGGCCTACAACAAACACATGAAAACAGTGAACCACTTCAACAATATGTACTATCCCTTATGATGATCGTAACAAACCTGCAAAGGATCCTCTAAAACTCCTGAACAGATAGGACAAATGAGCTCTTCGTCAACGTCACCTTGAAACCTTTTGATTTCAAAGCCCATTCTTGATTTTGGGCACGATGATAGACATTCATAAGTTTGCGAATTTATGAAGTAGGTAACAGACTCAAGCGAAACACATTAACTTTTGCAATAGATTCAGTCTCTAGATTTGTTCCACACAAATCCAAGTGAATTTATAAAAGCAAACAAAAAACAATGAATTTAAAAACAAACTAAAATGAAACTAAATCACCAATCACCATTTCTGATTTCTGTGATAATCAAAGAGTAGAGGTGTGTAACTCCGGACTAAGTGAATAAAAGGAATAAGATCCGCAGCCGGAGCCGAAATTCTTAACGACTCCGAGCTCACACTAACGATTCCAACTCCGCTTAATTATTCCCTACTCCTGGACTCGTTTGCGGTTCGAGTTAGTGCGATCTGTTTCGCGGCACGTCGTGTCACGAGTATGACTCCGTTCTGTATTGCGAGTGGATAATGGATATTAGCCTTTATGAGAACCTAACAAAATTTAAAATCGTTTAACTTTACTCGTACATATTGTGTTATTATAGTTTATTGTTAATTTTTACGAAGAATTTAAAATTACGTACCTAAGTAATTATGCAACTTATATTAAAAGTTAGGTCCATTTTTAGAAAAAATACAAGTTCAAAAACAGACATTATAATTTTAATAACTAATAGGTACTTAAAATAAAGTCCTATCTAAAAACTGTCATTTTATTTAAAGATATTATAAGGCAGTTTAACTTAAGTATAAATTTTGTAGAAGTATTTTCAGTGTAGGAATTATTCGGAAGCAATAGTTAAGTAGTTCAGTAAGTGTTTTTAAAGTCGTCTCTCGCGATTCGACACAACGTTCCTCCGAGAGTCTAAAAGGTTCGGTGAATAAAGGTATCGTTAGGACTAATTCAGTCTTTGGACTAAAGGAGCCGCACGGGAGTTGGAATCATTAGGAGGATTCGGAATCAATAGGACTAATTCAGTCTTTGGACTAAAGGAGTCGCACGGGAGCTGGAATCATTAAGAGGAGTCGGAATCGATAAGAGGAATCAGATTCGAAAGTGGATTCGGACTAAGTGAGCTGGATCTTTTAGAGGACTACATAGTACCCACGACTATCAAAGAGTATATAATCACTACGGATAATTTTATTTTTACTGGTTCAAGGTCTATGCTCATTAATAATATTCTGTGATGCTCATAGCAATTGACCATAGACAAATAACACTAAAGATATTCTAACCGTGGGGATTAGATATAACAGAACTATGGAGGTGCCCTATTCATTCAGTCTAGCCTTGCGTGACATGCGGCGCCATGTAATTTTATGTACCTAATCAATGATTACAAATTACAATGAACCCCAATTCTTGTTTGTTCAAGGAACCCATACACGTAGTATAGGTTTCATTATATACAATCTCTTTGAACGATCATGATCATGATTCATGATCATGTTACATGAACCTCAAGATCATGTTATCGCATTATCTGTGCTTTTTTTTAACAGTCCCTTTTTTTAATCTGTTAACTGTCAAGTGTCATCTGTCAATGAAATTGCAAGTGAATCCTTAGAGAATTTAAACATATATATAGAGAGGCCATAGTTTACTTATCACTATATGTGTCGGGGTGGCAAAAACCGCCATAAAGTGTAGCACTTTGACATGCGCATTGCTTCATGTCAAAGTACTAATGATGTGACTACTATTATACCGTTATCGATAAATTTCATACTATGCTTGTGATAGCTGAGTAGATAGGAAAAAATCTCGGGGTTTTACAGAAACTAAAGCTTTTCTATAGCTATTATCTATTGCAAACTTTTATAAAAGAGGAAAAGGCTTCAGGAATAGATATAGTTTGGTCTCGCGGGATTTGTTAAAGCATTGGCTGATGGTTTAAATCCGGTCGCCTTAGTTTGAAGTTACGATGAATTAAGGGAGATTCAGTAGAACGAGAAGACCCACGCATACTTATTTTTTCCCGGAGATGTGAATTTATTTTGTATGAATTAAATAAAATTTTCAGCACATCAGGTAAATATTATAATAATATTGCTGACCACAACCCACAAAACCTAATAACTGACATAAATACATAGACAATACTAACACGCAATAGACAATAACATATTATTATATATTATAGATTAAAGTTATAAAAAAGAAACAGAGTAGTAGAAATTCAAATTGTAAGGAGTGAAAATTTCTAAAGTTTTTTCATGAATGATGAATTTCTTTAAAATCGATGTCTGACAACTTTTAAGTAACAACTGTAAGTCAGTTTGGCGGGACTGTATTTTAAGAAAATAATTGTTCATATCTCGAAATGACTAAATTACAAAAACCATTGCAGCAAGCAAAGACATGTAATTTGTGGTCAAAATTTAAAAAATGGCTGCCACATTGAACTTTGAACATTTGAACTGGAAGTCTCAGCTACTACAGATCTACGCTATTTGCAGATTAGATGTTTGTTACAAATATTAGGATCCGGGAGCGACCGATGCGAGCTCGGGACTTGGAGAACCCCGACAAATTAGGTGACGAATAGGATCTTTATTGGTAGTTATTATCATGACCACCCAGAAATAGGAGTCCCGCAAAACTTCGTTGACCGAGCTTTGAAATGGGTGAGAGAAACTGAGGATTAAAGAGGAGTTGTAACCTCAAGATTAAAAAAAAGAATATTTCTCGATAACTAACGAAGAGCCTAATTCATCACGTCGTGTATTAATCATAATACTACTATTACATGTAAATTATCTGACACTACTGTAAGTAACTAATTTGTGTTTTACTACAATATTATACTAGATAGTATGTTATTTGAATTATACGTCAGATACAGTATATTTAATGTGTATGTGTGTCATGGTTACGTCAGATAATAATTATTGTTAGTTGGTGACATGTGGATAGCAATATTTTTTTATTTTTAAGGTAGGTAGGTATTTATTCCACAAAAAAATAATTTTGCATCTCCGGAGAAAAATGTATACGACTCATAATACTGTTCGATAATCGTTACTTCGCATCAAGGCGACCGATTTCAAAACCGTTAGCCATTAATTTTTATCAGTAGGTTTTTAACGGTAGGTTATGTTCATTCATTTTTGCTCTCTCAAATCTTTAATGACTAACCACGAACTACTTACTACATCGATAATATTTCCATATCGATAGATAGTTAGAGCAGCCCTTCTGATCAGCTGTCTGGTGCCTATCTGTGATTGGCCGATGGCTGTGATTGGCTATTTCAATTCTACACAAGATGGCGGATATACCCACCCAATAAGACTGACAATTTCCTGTCCTTATATTTACTTTGTCTTTGAGTGAATCAAATTTCTGAATTCAGCCATTCTGCAATTTCCACAAATTCTTTTTCACGTATTCGTTCAGGCTTATATAAAATGGATTCAAGGTTTAGAGCCTGCTAACAATATGTTTTTACTTAATCCTGTGATTTAAAAAAATAAGTATAAAATCAGTGGTCAACATGAGTGTTTTCAAATCTGCAATGGGGTACTTCAGCTCTGGAGGTGCCAACGGTGGCAGCGATAATGATTTTGTTGGGCAATTCGTTGAGATTGGGAATATGAAATTGAGAGTGAAGAAAGTAATTGCCGAGGGTAAGCTGTCTTATTCGAGTATTTGTGATGAATTATTGTATATGACACTTTTTGTCCAAATTTTCAATTACATTGGGTCACTGTACTGCTGATTGGGGGCGTCAAAAGTCATTGTTTTGTCTATAAGACTTCCTTTAAATTTGGAAGTGTCTAACTAAACTTTATCATAATTTGAGTAATAAATTAATCCTTATAAATATGATGTGTATATAATTTGTGTGATGGTTGTCTGAGGACCTTTAGTATTTTACTCTTTTGGATATAATTTTGTGTGCATGAGTTTACTGGCTCCAAAAGTTAAAGCTCCTTGAAATACATGAGTTTTTTAAAAAAGTTGGCAGTATTTAATGTTATCAAAAATATATGAATAATATTAGTTAATAACGATTTAATTTTATAATTACTTTAAATCAATAATAAACAAAAAGTAACTTTACCTAGCTCAGGTGGGTGTCCTGTAGGTCTATGAACAGTTAAGGCTTATGTGTTTGTCCCATTACTTGTTAACTTAAACTACTTAGTTGTAATATAATAGTTTTCTTTGAAACTTCATTACATACAGTCATTGATTTATAAACTAAGGATTGTGGGTCAGCGCTAAAAAGTGTCCGAACTGAATGACATACAAAATGTGAAAAGACATACAATTGCACTTCATTCTTGTGTTTGAAAATTAGGCTGTATAGTAATGGTTTAAGACATAAATTACAAGGTTTTAGTTTGGTTATAAAAATACTCATGTACCCTCATTTAAAAAGGATTTCTTGGGACACTTTTTTCGTGAATCTTGTATTACACTTGTTGTCCATAGATTAATAAGCCTATGCATACAGTTAATGTACTCATAATTAGCACATGTCTACTTAAAAACTGTTTGTAGGTAGGTAAAAATATGTGATTCTAACTAATTAATTTATATGTTATGATTTATTTTATAAAGGCCTAACATTACAGGCTCTTGTTAATGAATAATAAATAATAATATCAGCAGGGCGATCGGCTAAAAATGTATCAATCAATAAAGAACAGTATCAATGTCAAAACGTGATATTCAAGCGTTGTGATTGGTCAATACCTGACATTGATACAGTTATTTAATGATTGATACATTTTTAGCCGATCGCCCTGCAGTACAATAATTGTGTCAATACCTGATTATTTTTATGGCAAATTTCTGAGTGTTACTATTACAACTGTGGCAAATATCTTATGTTTTGTCAGATTGTATAATATTTGCTGCTTCCAACTGATTATAAGAACAGTGTCCTCAGTGTTTTATTATTACAGGTGGTTTTGCATTTGTGTTTGTCGCTCAAGATGTGTCCTCAGGGGCAGAGTATGCCTTGAAAAGGCTAATGGCTGCAGATGAACAGGCTAATAAAAATATTATACAAGAAATTAGTATACTAAAGAAGCTGTCCGGGCATCCCAATATAATTAAATACATAGCTGCTTCATTTATTGATAAAGCAAAAACAAGCCATGGGATGGGGGAGTATTTACTTTTAACTGACCTATGTAGCGGAGGAAGCTTAATGGAGGCGTTACAGAACAGAGGGCAGGCATTTCCGTTGCCCACAATCCTCAGGGTGTTCTATCAGACTTGTAAAGCAGTGCAACATATGCATGCGCAGGTGCCTCCTATAGCTCATCGTGATCTCAAGTTAGAAAATTTCTTAATATCAAATGAAGGTAATTCATTTTTTTTGGAAATTATCTTTATTTAAAAATATTTTTATAACCACCTAAACCTATCTATGGATGCTCAATCTTTTATTTTCTTACTAGTTGGTATTTGACTGCGGTCTCACCTGATGGTAGTAATGTTGCAGTCAAAGATTATATTGTACTAACTTGGTAGGGGTAAGTAAACTCACCCCTAACAGTTTCTACATAGCCTCGCGCCGGAACGTTTAATCGCTTGGCGGTCCGTCTTTGCTGGTAGGGTGGTAACTAGCCACGGCTGAAGGCTCCCACCAGATGTGACTTGAGCTAATTTAGAAATGAAATTCCAAACTTCCACTCACAGCAGAGCGCGTACCACTGCACCAGGGAGGTTGTCTGTAGATGAATCACTGACTAATGCACAGTTGAAATGTTAATGAATGGGGCACATAGTCTCTAGAAGTCTCTTGAGAGTGGTGCTCTACTAGATTTAACGTGAAAATCAACGGGTCTGCCTGCGAAATTCAAAATTTTCGTGGTTTTTTGCAATTTGTACGCTAATTAGACATGATAGGCTTATGGCAATCAATTTGCGAGAATGGCAGTATCATCTTTACATGATTATATCAAAATCTTTGCATAAAAATGTGTATCCTAGAAAATTAGTCCGAGTATCGAGTTTTATGTGAGTAACTCGCAAATCTTGGACTAATTTCTTTAACTCGACACTTTCGAGCAGAGATTTTTATATAAACACGTAAAAGCAGATATTGGGATTATCGCAATTTGACGGCCATAAGCCTATTATGTCTTATTAGCTTAAAAATCGCGAAAAACCACGAAAAATTTGAATTTCGCGGGCACAACCGTGGTGTGCTCCTTAAGCAGCACAAAACTGTGCAAGTTGGATATCCATACAGGAAGACTATGTCTGGCTGTTGACTTCCATTGGCTAAATAAACATATTTATAAGGCAAATAAGAAATAAGTCTAGCCTAGCTACCTATTTAAGCCCAACCTACAACTGTAGAACTCCAAAGAATTCGGAATACCTCAAATCAAAAGCAAACATGTTGTTGCTCTCATTGTCTGAAGATTTATACACATCACATGCAGGACAGTTTATGTCATGGTGTTTATTCATATGTTCGCTGACTGTCACAGACTTGACACTTAAACCATGTTATGTGTGAAAGAGCTTAATTATTGTATGCCATTTTCAGGTACCATTAAATTGTGTGATTTTGGATCTGCCACAACAGATGTTTATGCACCTAATCCTTCTTGGAGTGCTAACCAGAGGAATATGTTGGAGGAAAATGTAAGAATTGGTTATCTTTTCTAGTATTTTCTTATGTTTTTACTCGCAGGTGCATCCCCATAAAGATTTTCTGGGATAAAAAGTGACCTATGGGTATTATCTATTCTGATTTTCAGCCAAATTGGTTCAATACTTGTGGTGTGAAAGAGTGACAAGGATACACATACTAACTAGCTTTTTGTAACTAATTACTACTGTTTGTCTCTTGACACATTATCTATTATTTATATGTTGTATGAAGAGGTCTACGATTGCTGCGACAGTTTTTACTTCAGCACTTTTTCCTTTCATTTATTACTAAATTATAAGATCAAATATAAAGCAATTTGTAAGTTAAAAAAAAACATTATTTAATAAAAAAAAATGTGGAACACCCCTCCAGCCTCCATGTTCCCAGCTAAGTACAATCTGGGTCCTTCAAGAAAAGAGTGAATAGGCATTTTTTCAGGCATTATGGTAATCAAACACAAGCCTGTCTACAATAAAATAAAAAAAGTAGTTTTGAGTAACATGTCTTGTATTTTCAGCTGGCCCAATTCACAACACCAATGTACCGTGCCCCTGAAATGCTAGACACATGGGATAATCGCAAAATAGACCATGCGGTTGATATTTGGGCCCTGGGATGCATATTGTACACATTATGCTACATGCAACATCCTTTTGAAGACTCTGCTAAGTTGGCCATACTGAATGGAAATTATAATCTCAACCCCAATGATCAACGATATAAATGTTTCCATGAAATTATAAGTAAGTTTTGATTCATTTTGAATTTTACTATCTGCCTCAATTTCAGTTTTTCACATATCCCGTGGAAGGCACAGATTTTTTTAGGATAAAAAGTAGTAAGGATTTATAATCTATCTCCATTCCAAGTTACAGTTAAGTCAGTTCAGTAGGTATGGTGTGAACGAGTATTTCTCCCACATGAATATCTGTTTTTCCCTGTTATCATAGAAACCATGAATTTTCCCGAAATAGAAAGTAGTAGATGTATTATTCCAGGATATAATCTATCTCCACTGCAAATTTCAACCGAATCAGCTTCGTAGTTGCGGCGTGAAGGATTTTTTTCACGTGAATTTTGTTTTTTCCGGGGTAAAATGTAGCCTATGTAATAATACAAGATACAATCTACCTTCCTTCTAAATGTTAGGCAAATCTGTTTTGTAGTTGTGGCGTGATGGAGTATTTAAATTTGGTAATATGCAAACTACGGACCCCCGTTATTAATAATAATCATAATAATAATCTAATTGATTATATCTTTTAAATTATTCTAAGAAATAAAATAATGCCACTTTGCTAGAGAATATGGACATAATCTTTCAATTTAAATTTTACCTTGACTGTATTGCGTTATTGCCATCGCGCCGCTGGCGCCCTCTGCGATGAGCCTTGCATCAGAATCCATGCATTGAATTTTGGTCAATCAACTACTTGTACCACGTAGCCGAGAACACTATACTATTGCTTGGTGACAGTGGCGCTTGTCCACAGGTGGTTGCCTGACCGTGAACCCCGAGGTGCGGCTTTCTATCAGCAGCGTGCTGGAGCGGCTGGCGGCGATAGCGGAGTCCAACAACATCAATCTCAAGCAACCACTCAAATTTGAGCGTAAAAAAGTTGAACAATCTGTGGCCACTAGCTCGCCAGGTAATAAGAAGTCAAGTAAATATTACACTACCATAGCGTAACGCGTCGCGCCCCGCCCGTTCTTGTGATAAACGAAGCGCCTTACGTGTCCACAATGATTTGCAGCTCCAAACTCGACCGGCCCATTATGTTCTGTTGCGTTTACGACTCGAGCTAAAAATGGTCAAGCATTTTTTGACTTTTTACACTCAAATTTTTTTATTATTCTTTTTTTCCTCATGAGATTTGTTTTGGTTTGAGTTTCGTACCTAAATGTACAGTGACTTTACTTTTTAATATCGATACCACCAAAACATCACCAAAGGTAAGAAATACTATATTGTTGGCCATTTGAAACGGTAGTATAGCATTTATTTGACTTTTACATTTTTTACTTATAACCATAGAATTTTTTATTCATGGAACATGAAACTGCGATAATTTTTCCTTATTGAGTTTTCTTATGGAATAAAGAGGTTTTGTCTTATTTTAATATTTCCCACTGAGAATTATTACTTTTTAGCTTATAAAAGTATTCTATGACCAAATAAGCAGTACACATTTTGATATTGTGTATTCTTAGGTTTATGTTATTACATGCTAGCTAATTGCACCATTTCTTACTAATCAAGCCATGTAAACATTCCCATAGGTCTAAGATTTAATATTTTACGAATATATAAACTGCATAATGTATTATTAGTAACAAATATTCACTGTCACACAACAATTTTATTTACTTATAATTCAAAGAATTAGTTCAAGTTCTAACTCAATGGATCAAATCCTGATAAATTTAAATATATTTATATCTATATAAAATCAAATCATATCCGATAATTTCAAAATATTTTATGACTAAAAAAAAAAAGAAAGTTTGTAAATTATATCATTGTTAACAGAGAAGAAAGCGAACTCGCAATATATTAACCACTAACACCTGGGAAGCCAAACATTTGAAAAGTGCACTAACATTGGAGGGCTTTAGGTATAACAGGCACTATATAGTCTGTTCTTTTATTTTCCATTTAACACGTAAGTCAGATATGGAAATAGCGAAAGACTAGAGAGAGACAAACAAAGCGGTCTCTCTCTAGGCCCTCGCTATTGCTATATCTGTCTCATGTGCCAAAAAAAAAAAAGAATATTGGACAGAGTATAAATTCCCATTTTGCGTTCTACGTTCCACATTTTAATTGTGTATTAGTTGAGAGTGGAATAATATAATTGTAAGCTTATTGATTGTACATAACTATACAAAATGAATCAAGGATTTATACAGACAATACAAAATCATAAATATTAACATTATACTATGAAATCGATAATTGGATATGTATAATATGGAAAATAGCTTACATGATTGTTAATGGGCTATTGGCAATTTGACGATGTGTTACTAATAACTATAAGTCGTGAAACCATTTTATAACTATTCACTTTATTTATTTTACTGTGCGGTAAAGGGAAATAAACTGATATAACTGTCATAATCATTGTTGGTTTGTTTTTATTTATGCGACCGTTCATCAAATAACAATGTAAGAGGAATACTTTTGAATGGATTTCATGGACCACATAAGGGTAACTTTAATTTTTTTAGCTAGCATTTCATACTAACAAATAACAGATAATAAATCAAATAGTTGCTTACTAATATCACATATTAAACACAAAATAATGAATGGTTTGGTATAGAATCCCTGTAGTCGACAGAAATGTTTATGAAGATGGATAATTTAAAACATGTTTCAATATCTTATTTACTAACGTGACTAATGTCTGGGAACCTGGGAATCTTATCGCTTTTTGTATGAACGCTATTCTCAACTGCACTATTTTGGGTGGGTTGTGGTTCAGAATTTTTTGTACCTAGTACATACACATGTTCTTACTTAAAGTGGACTAGAGTGATGTAGCTTGGCATTTATAGTTTAAAGCTTGGTGTATAAAAAATTGCAACATTTTCAGAGATTCAAATAATTAATTAATTATTGTTATATTTATAATAAAAGATTTAAGACCATTTCAAAAATATTCTCGCACGTATCTTTAAGTAGGTTTATCTAATCACTATTTCGATAAAGTAGGTTACGTAGTTAAATTCCTTATAATTATATAGGTAGGTATAGGTCTCGCAACCAGAGTTGAGGCGATCAACACTTGGCAAAGTTTACGTATACACAGATATACTATGTTACAAATTCTTTTTAGGTATAAACAAAACCAAAGACGCTAAATTACCGTATGGCTAAATCTTCTCTTATTTGCATGTTGTGTTGAACATATTAAGTAGTCAAAGCTTTTCTATAACTCTGTTAGAATGAGCTATCTTTGCATGTTTGTGTACCTATTTAAGCAAAAAGTTTCGTGCCTTTGATTATTTTTAGCGTCCAAATATTACCAAAAGATCCGTCTGTTTTGGACAGTTTTCTTTAAGCAGATAATATCGTAAATTAATTCCAAAAAGAAAACTACTAACAGTTCGCAGACGCTTTGCCGATGATTTCCCCTCCCACTTAATACCACCGGGAACGCGCTCCTCCGTTGTCAGACGACCGCAGGCCGCGGTGGTATGAAGTGAGGGAAAGTCATCGGCAAAGAGTCTGCGCACGGGTTATACCTATAAATCATGATTATTGAGAATGGAATGATTGTGTCTGATAGTAGTAGTAGGTATAATGAATAAAAAAATTTGATACGGAACGCAAGCGTTCTCAGTTCTGATAAGAAATGAAACCCTGGGGATGTTTTTGCTAGCTTTTAGTTAAATTGCAATGTTATATGTTTGAATGTTGGTAACTATGTTTGTTCGCGTTGAATTTCAACTCAATTTTGAAGCAGATATCTTCAACCGATTGAGCTGAATTTTTTTATGCATGTTTAATTAAGATGGCATTGTTACCTGTGTGATGTCATTCTAAATCCAATATGGCGGAACACCCAAGATGGCGACTAGTTATTTTTATTTATTTTTTAACTAAATAGGCTAGCGCTTGACTGTGATCACACCTGATGGGAAGTCATGATACAGTCTTAGGTAAAACGCGCTTGCCTAGTTATTTTCAATGCACTCTTTACAGTATATATACGTATCAAATTAGTTAAAAAGGGAATGGACGTATACAGGCTGTTTTTTTTTTTAAATATTTTCGATTGGTAACTTATTGATTGATTAAAATTAAAACTAATCTAAAGGCACGTGACTTGTCAAATAACAGCTTGACTTTACACCATACATATCACGTTTTCTTTTCATTTTAGGTGTTTTCAACTTTTTTGGGTGCCCGATTGTTTTCTCGTTTAAATGACCCGTGGCGCATGAACCCTTGGACCATCTCCACTCGCATCTTGAACGCTTGCTAGAGATAACGGATATGCTCGCAATGATGAGTATTGTTTTTATTTATTAGCATTTATTTATAATACGCCAGACTGCCGCGCTGTCTTCACACGTCTCGCTATATGTGCCAAAGACAGTTATAATACAAAATTTTTGATGTTATCCTCCTTTTGAATCTTAATGTCTGTTGTACCTATCAAAGTTATAAATAAACATTTGACCATTGAAGTTAAACAGAAGCATCAGGCAATGGGGGACAGATCCTCAAATTCAAAAGATTTCTAAAGTACACAAAAAGGCTCGTTTAATTCAAAAGCGTGTCAAAATAAAAATTAAGTGTTAACACTTATATTAAACAACAGTGTTATAATAACTGATAATAATATTATGTACTATTTTCGCGACACACAATATTATAGTTACATAATTGAGTTACATTTTTATGATCCGGCAGTTGATAAAGAGGTCAGAGCAGCCAATTAATATTGTTACTATTTTTGGAATAGCTACAATATTATGAACGTTGTCATAAGTCGTAAGCGTAACTACACGTTCGTGCATAACCAGGATATACATTATACAGGGGGTGGGTTTTAGACAGAACATGTAACTACATGAAACGTTTATTCCTTATTTGTTTTATTTTCCATCTTTTAAATTATTATAAATTTTGGAAAAAAGTTGCCAGTTTCCTTTCTTGCTGCATTTATTTAACGTAGTACTTCCACCGGCCAACTGAGCCTGCCCGCCGAGTTCTGTATATGTTTATTTACAATTTGTTAGCTAAAACATAATAGGTTTGTGACAGTTAAATTGCGGTAATGGCAGAATCTTCTTCACATATTAATAACAAAATGTTTGCTTAAATATGTCCAGTAACTCACAACCTAGTCGATCTGTAGGAATCATATCCTAAACTAAAGTGAACATCTCGAAAAAACAAATTAAATTTTATTTTGAGAGCATCCTGTATAATTTACTTAAGTACACAGTATAAACAACATTACACTCTGTAACGGTTTTAATTTCGTAATTATTATATATGTACTTAACTTTTAGCATTATTTTTTATTGTTTCTATTAAAAAATACTTTAAAATAAGTTGACTTCATGATATGCTATTTGGTTTCTTGTTTTTCGTTCCATTTGTTAATTTTATTATTACTACATTTATAGCTTTTTATTTCTAAATATAGTACTATCTAGTATTCATAAGGTTAAACGATTAGACAATAAATAATATAAAAAGATTGAATAAAGCCTTACAAAGACAAAAAAAAACAATTAACATTCCCTTAAAAGACAAAAAAAAAATAGGTTTAAAAATAAGTTCTATGATAATATTATACTTTTCTCTGTTTAATTATTTATTAAGAAGAAAAAGTATTCCTATTTATTGTATTTAAATTAATTTAAGTTGACAAATTAATAAAAGACCATAATGTTTTATAATGCAAGTCAAATTAGGAGCACAATTGAAATAAATAATCAGGTATATAAGTACTTCATTGTGTAAAAAGTAAAAAAAAAAAATATTGTAACAAGAACACAATATATTGTAAGAAGACAGATACGAGTATTTTGTATTGTACCTACCAAAGTCTAGCTGTTGGCTAAAAATTTTACCTTCAAAACCTTAAAGATCGTTGGTATTAGTTTTTATTTTAAAACAAATCACGTCATAATCACAGATTTTAGTCATAACATTAAACGTGTCACAGGTACAAACATAGTTAATTGACTTTACTGTTTAGAATTTTGATAGGTTTTTTTAGTTACCATTGTAGCATTGTGATTAATAATAATTTTAACGATGTTTAATCTTTTGATTACTCGTTCTAAGTTACTTTGACATCTAATTCAGAAAGAAAAAGTAAATTTAAACGTTTACCATCTAAAATAGGCGTCACCCAAAATTTCTAGTATTGTTAGATTAAATTAATTACTAATTTACATTTAATGACATGAAAAATTCGTGAAGGTTGTGATTTTCATGAAAAGTATTTTTTTTACTAGTGCAGCTTTATGTTTTAGCTGAATTTACTATTTTTTTAATTCCACTTGCAATTTGAATTAATAATTATACTATGATGATAAATAATGGTTACAGGCATCCAAATTAATAGTTGTGTTTTATGAAACATTATTTGAAAGTATTCCTCTTTAATGTAAGGCGTACCATTGTTATTTTAATTACAAGTACTTTTATAAGTTTTCCTTTCTGAAAATTGGTGCTAATCTAGTTATACTTGCACACCAATTCCTTAGGTCCTTTCGTTAATTTTACTGTTGAGAAATCTGCAATGGTAATACTGGCAATAGTGTCAATATCCCCATCGATTTGATGTAGCGTTAACGTCTGTACCCTTAAAATTTGATTTAAGATTTTTTGCCCAAGTGCGTGCGTACGTCAATTTGTTGTTACAGGTATGAGTAAAACTGAATTAGCACCTCTTTAATTATTATATATTATATTTAATTCAACTGTATTTACCAGACTTTAATAATTAATTAAATAGGGTACCTTTACCTACAGTTTTATTGTTATTGAATTGTACCAAATAAGATAAAACATTATAAATTTAAAACATTATAAATTTGATAAACCATTTCAAATTAAAAACATTTCAATTTGTGACCTAAAGACATTCCACGTTCATTTTATATGAAAATGTACTCTTATTTATTTTATTATAATTAACTTACATTAATTAAAGTATCTTAAGAATGATAACTAAAGCGTATATATTTTCCGAAGTTAATTAAGAAATAGGAATTGTTTAAGGTGATATTTATATTAGCTATTCACTTAAGAGACGTTTATGCAATAGCCACTTATTTAACAATATCTAAAATAATTATTATATTCCATCACAAATTCTAGGCCTTAATTTAATACTTGTTAATGTATAACATAATAGACAAGCAATATTTTTGTTACTACTAGTAAATAAGTTACAAACTTGTATTTTATATTTAATTTTAGAAATAAATATAGAATTAAAAGATATGTCGTTTCTTTTTGTCTATGTTTGCTAATAAATAGTTGTTTTGTTAGTATCTACCCAATCTAAATTGCTGTCTAAGCTTAAAGTATTATTCTTTTTACAATAAAAGTCAACTGAATTCTTTGACTGTATAGGCAGGTAGGTCAATAATGCACAAATTAGGTTATTTTATATCATATTATTCATAATAACAGCAGCTTTTAAGATAAACATAAAATATTTAAATAAAAGAATTTTGATACTATGCTTATAATATTTGTTGTAAAATAATAGTTTAGTCTACATTTTCATCATAGATATATGCAATCATAATGTAACTTTAGCTTTTGTTGCAGCCTAAACTAAGTTTACATATATATACATATAGATTTAATAATTTCCTTGCAACATAATAATTATTAATTATATTTTATAAAGCGAAAAAGTATTTTTATGGGTTTACAGAAAAATATTAAATACTAAAATTAAAAATTAAAAACTAGCAATAATATTATAAGTTAAGTTACAATGCCTTCTAGATGAACATGTAGCGCAATGCTCTAAAAACCGCGTAAGGACTAACAGAAGCCTCAGAATCATTGATATTTTGATTGGTATTAATATTGCTATGATCATTGTACTATACAGTGCCTATACGCATTATCAGTTCAAAAAGCGAGACATTAAAGACGGTTCCCAATATTCTATCTATCTTCTATTGCCCTACTAGAGATATCAATGTGTCATAAACTTCTTATAAAATATGTCAAATTTCTATCTCTAGTAAAGCAAACCAATTTAATAGAAGAATATTTGGAACCGCCATAAGTCATTTCATACGTGACTTAAAACTGATGAAGACTTTAGGAGACAAGTATTAAGTTTGTTTTTATTTTTAGGTACCAGGGAACCAGCACCGAGCACCCAAGAGCCCGTCGCCCCTCGCCCGCCAGAGCCGACCCGGCCGCCGCCGCCCGCGCGCCCGCCCGCCGCGCCGCACTACCACGCCCCGCCGCCGCAAGCCCCGCCCACTTCTGGAGGCCTGTTCTCCTCTATTAAAGATGGCGCTGGAAGTTTTTTGAAAAACCTAAAGGATACCTCTTCGAAAGTAATGCATACGGTTCAGCAGTGAGTTTCCAAAGACTTGAATTTTAGCTGGTAACCTTTAAAATTTTCGATAGTGAAATAGGTTAGTTAAAAACGTTGACTGTTACAATTTTAGAAACATTTAAGTAACTCTTTTGCTATAATCCGCTATCTGAAAAGTATTTGTATGGTCGAACATGCAGTAATAGCTAAGTACTGCCCGCCCTCCTACTTAGGCAAGCAAGTAATGCAAATACCTATGTTCCACATGCAATACCACACAACTTTTACTCGACGCACATTTAGTCCCGATATAGCGACATCCTCAGGAGATGTTGACTTCACAATGCGAGATTATCTACAGAGATCACTATACGGTGATCTATTTAATATTTTAAAATTTTATTTTTCTTAATTTTAGGTCCATAGCGCGCGCAGATTTGGACATAAGCTACATAACGAGCCGCGTTATAGTAATGTCCTATCCCTCGGAATTGTTGGAGAGTGCATACAAAACTAATCACATAGAAGATGTGAGGGTAAGTGTCAGCTTCGAATATTCGGTTCTCCTTTCTATATACTACTAGTAATTAGTAATAGTGCTGTATTCTCATTTACATAGTAAAAGATGTTACAATATACAGGGTTATATAAAAATACCATATCGGCCTATAGTTTTTACATTAATCTTCCGGAGATCTGTATCCGTATCCGCGGATAATCGCGGAAAAAATAAGGTCCGTATCCGTATCCGTATATCCGCGGCTGCATCATTATCATCAGGTGAGATCGCAGTCAAGTACTTGTATAGTGTTAAAATGGGAAATGCTTTCCAAAAAACCAACTTAAAATGCCACTACAAAGAGTGAAATAATTTTTATTTAAATTTTAGGTACCTACACCAATTCGAAGTCGGGCAATGTTTCATACAATCCCTAATAGTCCTACTTACTTACTTGATGTGCGAAGAAATGACGAAGTCATAGACAATCGCCCGACTTCGAATTGGTGTAGGTACCTAAAATTTAAATAAAAATTATTTCACTCTTTGTAGTGGCATTTGAAGTTGGTTTTTTGGAAAGCATTTCCCATTTTTATTTTATACTTTTTAGTGGAAAACAATAAAATGCACAAGGCGTTGTAAAAATACCCAAATCGCTTGAGGTGTATTCATAAAATCTGAAGAGATACCTCAAATTCACCAAGATCCCATCATCAGACCCTGACTTGATGACTTTAGTCATCAAATCAGTATCTGCTAGCATATGCACCAGTAACTATAAAAAATACCCAACTCGCTTTAAGTATACTAGCAAAATTTGAAGAGTTCCCTCGATTTCACCAAGATCCCATGATCAGATCCTGACCTGATGACGATAGGACAACTTGGAAAATATTACTCTTTCTAATAATACTCAAATAGTTTCATGTGCCCATATAAAATTTGAAGAGTTCCCTCGATTTCTCCAGGATCCCATCATCAGATCCTGACCTGATTAAAATGGGACCATCTGGAAACAAAACCCTCTTAAACAAAAAAAGAATTTTTCAAATCGGTCCACGCGTCTTCGAGTAATCGGTGAACATACATAGATAAAAAAAAAGAAAAAAAAAAGATTCCGACGAATTGAGAACCATACCAATTATTAGGGTTCCATACCAATTTGGTAAAAATGGAATCCTTATGGTGAGACTTTCTCCGTCCGTCCGTCCGTCCGTCTGTCACACTCGATTATTTCAGTAACTATTCAAGCTATCGACCTGAAATTTAGAATAGTTATAGATAATAGTGACGCAACGTCATAGCAATCGTAAAAATTTGAAAATTGTTTTTATTTTTATTTAAAAAGGGGGGAAAACCGGGTCGCCGAAATTTCAAAATGAGATTACAATATTGAGTGGGGTATCATATGAAAGGGCGTTACTTGTATATTCTAAAACCAATTTTTATTTATTTTTATGCCTGATAGTTTTTGATTTATTGGGCAAACTGTCGAAAAAAATACCGTTCCCCCCCCCCTTATCTCCGAAGTTTACGATTCGAAAAATCTGAAATAAATATGATCAATAGAAGTTAACGTATATTTTACAGGAAGAATAAAATCAACCCTCTAACTATTATACTTTTTTTGCTAATAACAATAATCCGCCGAAAACAAAGTTAGGTTTGCGGTTTGCCAACAAAAGTACTTATATGTAAATTATACTCGTAAAATCATGATCAAAAGTGATTCTTTTAATGTTTTACTTCTTTTATGGTATGGAACCCTCGGTGTGCGAGACCGACTCGCACTTGGCCGGTTTTTTGAAGTCGGTTAAAAAGAAAAACGTCTGGCACAGATGTACCTGGAGAGCCACCACCCGGGCGGCAAGTACTGCGTGTACACGGTGCACGAGGCGCGCGCGCGCTTCCCGCGCCGCCAGCTCGTCACCGACACGTCGCTGTGGCCCTCCGACGAGCACCGCGCGCCGCTGCTCGCGCCCTACTACGCGCTGCTGCAGCACATGTACCAGTACCTGGGCAAGGACGACAAATCCGCGCTCGTCATCGCTTGCCAGGTAAATACTGCATACACTTTCTTTTGCTATGCTCTATAAACAGTCGCTCTCCATGGGGTAACAAAAAGTGGGGGGAACGACTAACTATTGCGTGAACAGGGTGCAAATTTTTAAAATTTTACGCCTGTTAAGAATACTTTTTTACATACCTGTAACTTGGTGTGAGATACAAACTGATTTTTGTGAAACACGAGAGCGTTAATATTATTTCGAGTATTAAACACACTGTATAATTTCTTCAATTATTAGAGTGCACTTTACGAGCAAGTGTGATTAAAAAAAGTTTTCTAAAGCATCAGTGCATGTTAGAGCTATGACAAAAAACTTTAAGGTACAGATACACAATATGCTACAAAGTAGCACATAATGTGTAGTGACGGTAGGTAAGGTATAGTTTCGAGCTTCTGCTACTAACTAGCATTTTTACGCGCTACTATTAGTGATATCCCTGAGTTAGCGTGATCATCTGTACCGTACCTCCAAAGTACCACCTTTGATACAGTTTGAACAAAGGATAATAAAGATCCATTTGAAAAATTAAATTGTTTTTTTAGGATGGCAAATCGCGCTCTTGTATGCTGCTGTGCGGTCTACTCATGTACGCGAAACTGGTGTCTGTGCCGGAGGACGCGCTGCAGATATTCGGCGTGAAGAGAGCTCCCATCAACATGCCGCCCAGTCAGCTCCGGTACTTGTACTACCTTAGCAACATTGTTAGGTGAGTAATGTGCTACATATTATTATCTACTCACTGTCACAGCATTCACTAAATTAAAAAAAAAAATTCAATGTTCAAAAAAAATCATGAATAAATAAAAGCTCTTATTCGTAGCAATTTGTAACACTATTTTCTAACGAATACTTTTTTGATTTATTAAACTATTGCATAGCTTCTATCGCGGGCCTTGAGCGTGGAGACCGAATCTAGAAATTCCGTAACGAAAATAACCTTAACCCCCTACGGGTGGGGGGTGTTGGGGTGTTAGAAGTTGATAAAAAATGCTATGCAATAGCTTTACCGCGGCAGTCTCCGAGTGCCACACGTCCTTTTTTTTTTGATTTTGTTTCATTCAGAAAACGAATGAATCAACTATTTCAAGATAGGGATACTTAAATCTGATTTAAAATATCGTATTTTTATTAAAATTCTTTTTAAATTTTACAACTTCGAACTAAGGGTTATTGCAACAAAACAATGAATGAAATGCAGTTGTGCTAATATCGACATTATCATTGAAGTAATCTGTCAGTATGTAGAATGATACAGTTTTCAGTGTTGTTTCAGACCCGAGCCAATACTCCCGCACTTCAGGCCCGTTTCACTGGTCTCCCTCACCGTACAACCAGTGCCTCTATTTACTAAAGCCAGGTAAGTATTATATGAATGTCACCTCTTGTCTTACAATTTGTACCTTTGGCAGGATATTAAGCTTTCATTTTATATTTTAGAGATGGCTGCAGACCGTTCCTCGAAGTTTTCAATGAAGACAGACTAATATCACCTCCTTCAAGAGGTTATGAAAGTATGCATCTATACAACATGGCTGAAGGAAAGGTACCTATACAATATTAATTATTCAGAATATTTTAGTAAAAATATCCCTTATTGTACACCAGACAAACGTAGTCTTTTGGTGCTCTATTCGTAAACCTCCGTCTTCGTCTAAGAGAGAATTTTTTACTCCTCCGGTCGCGCGAAAGATTATTCCGATTTGTTTAGCATTAGAACAGCGACTTCTATTGACAAAACCTTTTTTTTTTTTTACGTTATACAAGTTAGTACTTGACTGCGATCTCACCTGATGATGATGCAGTCGAAGATGTTAGCGTACTAACTTGGAAGGGGTAAGTGAACTCACCCCAACGGTTTCTACACAGCATCGTACCGGAACGCTAAATCGCTTGGCGGTACGTCTTTGCTGGTAGGGTGGTAACTAGCCACGGCCAAAGCCTCCCACCAGACCAGACCCTGAGCCAATTTAGAAATTATAAAATTCCAAAGTGGCCCGTAGCGGGAATCGAACCCGCGACCTCCCACTCGAATCCGAGCGTGCGTCCCCTGCGCCACGGAGGTCGTCAAAATGATCTATGGGTCAGGATGTGGTTTTGTTATTTATCCCATACCTTTAACCGAGCAATTCTTGTATATATATAAATTTCTATATAATCTGAATCTCGAAAACGGCTCTAACAATTTTCATGAAATTTAGTATGGGTACAGGGGGTTTTTGGGCGATAAATCGATCTAGTTAGGATTCATTTTTAAGAAAATGTCGAATTTACCAAAAAAACATATGACTCCTGCTGCCGTCTATTGGCAAAAAGAGAAAGTACCGAGCAAAGCTCAGTCACCCATTATTATTAGCCTTTTCTAAACATTAGCATGCTTGATGGAGGACAGATTTAGGTTTGAACGTATGCATATAGGTCCAACTTACAGGTACGTATGAAAAAAGACTACCGCCCCTTCCAAAATAATTTTTTCACTTTTCTCGCTATGTATTGTTATAGGTAACCCTGCCGCTGGACAGCACGGTGGTCGGCGACGTGACGGTGGTGCTGTACCACGCGCGGCAGCAGCTGGGCCGCTTGCAGCGCGTGCCCATGCTCTCCGTCGCCTTCCACACCGGCTTCCTGCGCTACGACCAGCATGTCATCAAGTTCACCAGGTTTGCGTAAACCTGAAGATGAATTCCTAAGATAATTTTCTTGAATAATTACCAC